>OX371287.1:3278181-3889318 GCA_947310995.1 Yponomeuta cagnagella | reverse complement strand
ATGACGTCACGACTGGCATAATTATGTAGGTTCCTTTGCCTTTTTTTGTGCTTTTTAAAAATAAAAATACGTTGACGTTTGACAATGACAAACAAACTATCAGTCATTGTGAACTACTTACCAATATTTTCTTTTCTAATCATATAGCCAATAACCAAAAATTGAATTGAATTGATCTTTTCATGTAAATACCAAGCTAGCGTCTCGTTCGTAATACTTATTCAAATTAATTGGATATTTGTTGAGAATTGAGGTTATCTTCACTGTATCTAAGAATTTGAGACTTTTGACAGTTGTCGAACGAACGAATGCATTTTTTTTTATATTTGAAGGCAATGGAACTACCGCATTAGAGCCAACCATGACGTAATTGAAGGACAAATGAAGGTTATAGATTTTTTGCGATAAATATTAATAATCCGTCTTTATTTCACTTATTTAAACCCCTACAAGTAATCACTATCCTTATTCCTCGAAATGGTTTTCACTTTACAACAATCGATGCGTCCCTGAACAATGCCCATTGAGAGTGGTTGCGAGGTGTTTTAAATAGTAAAGAAGTTTTAATAGCAGTGAAAGTTACATAAAATTGAAGTCGCTAAAAGTAAGATAATCTCAGTTAAGAATAATAGACTCATTTCAAATATAAAATATAGATGTACCTACTCATTGGATACATTACATTTACTTTGGCAATATTCTTTTTAGATCTCTGTTTGAGATTCTCATACAGATGCCGGAGTTGTTGCCATGACCTGAAGCCACTTGTAGCGACAGCACTTCTTTAAAATCATGTTGGCATTGGTTTCCTTGTTTTCTATTATATTCTGGTACCTAAAAGAAACATAAGTACTTACAGTTTATTTAAAATCAAGTAATATACTTGGTTCTTTATTCAGTTAGTAGATATACAAAGAAGATAAATTAAAATCATTTTACAGTAAGAATATGGGTTTTCAATAATATTATACGTAATTAATATATAGTGCATACTCACTTTTTTACCAGACCTAGGAGAATGTCTTTCTCTGCCATAGTATAATTACCACCACGTTTCTATTTTTCTTCCATTTTCCAAATAACAATGCGGAAAATTCCCTCACAAACTATTTTCAATTCAATTCTATTCGTCTTGAAAGAAAAAATTCGCGCGCGCGATAGTAAAGTGTCACTCGCTCTCGACGTTTCATTCTACGAAATCTTTTTTAGATTGTTCATTAACAATTAATTAATTTGTATCGATATGTCTTATTTTAAATATTAGAAAATTGTGCATATGAATAGAATAGTGTAGTAATCAAAACTTTTATTATTCGATACAATTTTAAGGGGAATTACGTTAAAGAGTAAAATATTCTTTAATGCAGCAAGTTTGCGTAAATCGAGGCATAAATAATGTTGCCGTGGTTTTGGCACGACTTAAATATTTGAGTGCTGCTTAGCTGATCATGCGTACTTATCGTTTGAGTAGTGGTTGTGTATACCACTTAAATTTAGGAGATGCTTAAATTTAAGAGCCCTTCAACTGAGTAGTGTATTTGAGAGACGTTTGAGTATTCGGCCGTTAGACACTCAGGTTTCCGCATGATGTTTTTCTTCACAGTTAGCAAGTGGTATTGCTACATGTGTATGTAACTAGAAAACAAAGTGATTGGTACAGATGATATGACATTTAAAGGGTCTATGGTCAGTAAATATAATGCTACGGTCATAAATTAATAATATTCACTGATTTCTTATATTTTTGGCAGCAGCGTCTTCCTGAGATTCCAACTGCATACTGCGATCGCCAACCCGCCTGCCAAGCGTGGCGATTATGGCAAAACCCCTCATGGTTTTCATAGGCCCATGCTCTGCAGTGGGCGTCACGTCAAATGGCTGATGATGATGATGAATGCCCATTCCCCTTCCTGTCCAAACTAACAAACAGAAATTTCCAGTTTCAGCGTGGGTGCTCTCGAGGAGTAGAAGCCTCTCCCAGCCCTTCTTGCAAGAAGCGCAGGAAGCCATAGCCGCAGTAACATCCACGGCTTATTTACAGCGCGTCGTGCAAAGCGAAGTGAGGTGTTCACACTACTGGACAGCCCATGTTCAGTCTGAGAACACCATAAGAAACGAATTGGCTGCAATATTGACAAATATTTAACAATAATAATAGCTTCCACAAAATACAATACAATAACTTGACCTGATCCCAAACTAGGATGAACTACGAAAGTTCAATTGATATTTCTGACCTTTGGTTCGAAACTGTGAATCCAAATTCGAAGGAGTAGGATGTATGGTAACGGATATTTTTTTATTATGTTAATTTTTAAGAGTCTGTTTGAAAGAACAATTGAATTCGCCGGCGCTGATCATAAGATGCTTCAACTGTTTTTTTTTTATTACTTTTTACCCTGATATAAGAGGGCGGTGACAGCCTAGTGGGTAGAACATTGGACTCGGAAGCGAGAGACCCAGATTCGTTTCCCAGTGCGGGAAACCTATGACTTTGTTGTCTAAGTTATGTATATTTGTGAAGTTAAAGTAGTAATACCACTCGCTAACGGCGAAGGAAAACGTGGTAACGAAATCTGAGTATCGTAAACATCGTAAGGAAATAGCCAATCCGCAGTGGGCACGCGTGGTGACTAAGCCCGTACTCTCTCCCTGAGAGAAAGCTTATGGCCTCCAGTGGGACGTACCTATACAGGGCGTCCCAAAGTTATGGGCCATGAAGGGAAAGTACCTTAAATATCGTAGATAGGGTATTTTGCTGAAAGAAGACTTTATGTTATTTTTAAAAGTTAGTAATTCTGCATTCAAATATTTTCTAAAAATTACTTGCCTTGTCTGGGAATCGAACTGACTTAAATGTAAAAAAAAACACCCCTTATTTTATGATGCAAATCGAAAGAATGGCCAAAAAATAATAACTCTTCTTAAATAACATAGTATTTTAAAAGAAAGGAACAGCGTGAAATTAATCATTTTAATCAAATTAAAAACATACATGAAACTGCCGTAGTCAATTAAGTGGGTATTTTTTTGTAAATTAATTAATTAAATGCTCAAAATGTGATCCCTCTTGTCTTACGCAAATCGCCAATCTTTTAATGAGTCCGCTGCCTGCTGATTTTCTTATCTTTTTATGGTGAATACTCGATATGATATGGCACAATCCTGTTTGTAACTCGCCCACGTTCTCATATCGCTTTTTGTATAGCATATCTTTCACGTATCCCCAAAAGAAGAAATAGTGTAAGGTCCAGGGATCTGGCCCGCCATCTAATCGGTCCATTCGTACCAATCCAAGTAGGAATTGTAGAACCAAAATGTTTGAGTCAAATTTCAAGAAAGTTTTTATTGCCGACGACGACGTTCGAAAAGTAGCGATGTTATCATTCCATAGATAGCATTGATTATTCGTAAATAAGTACCCACTTCATAAAATACTTTATAGCATAGTTTTCCTTATTATAAGTGGAAGTGTAGATAAAATGATAAAATTTAGTATTTCAATACGTCCTTGGTAAGCTAGACACAAGCCAAATTTAAAACAATAATAATAATAATAATGTTTTAAATTTGATTAAAATGATTAATTTCACGCTGTTCCTTTCTTTTAAAATACTATGTCACTTAAGAAGAGTTATTAGTTTTTGGCCATTATTTCGATTGGCATCATAGAAGTAGGGTGTTTTTTTTTATTTAAGTCGGTTCGATTCCCAGATAAGGCAAGTATTTTTTAGAAAATTTTAAAAATAACATAAAGTCTTCTTTCAGCAAAATACCCTATCTACGATATTTAAGGTACTTTCCCTTCATGGCCCATAGCTTTGGGACGCCCTGTATAGGCTGCTTATGTATCCTGATATAGTTTGTTTATACTGAGTGAAGTAATTTTGGATGTCAAAATAAAATGTACGCGCCATTTTTTTTCAAAACTAGCGCCATATATTTTTAATCGTGGTTACAATGTCTCCTTAAAAAGCGTCGAACGAATTCGAAATCGTCCTGTATAAATTCACAATGTACATTAACAAATTAGGTATGTTTGTAAGTACAGGTAAGTAAACATTAAAAATAATAATTGTACTGTCACATGGAATATAACACCGGTGATCTCATTTGTTGGTAGATAAGCAGAGTGCATAATACTCGGAAGATAACTTGACCAAAACCCGTTCAATCGCGATGAATTAGCGATGGACACGTATAAAGAGCATATTTTTAGTATTTATTAAGGCTGCTGCTATGTTGAGCCAGCGTGCTCGACGTAAAAACAGCCTTAATCTGACCAAACTGAAGTCCGAATAATTTTAAGTCACAACCGCGTCCCCGCCAATGAGACCCGAAATACGTCGAAGCGAAGTCGAAGTAATTTGCTCAAGTTATTTGTCGGGCATTGCACTTATTGCGTCATCCATCACAAACGGGAAGAAGGAAGGAAAATATTTTTATAGGATGACAGCAATGCCTATGGAATATGAAAAAAAGCATCACTAATGTCAGCGCCTAAATTACCCTACCCAGTTATGTTATGGACGATTTTACCACAAAAGGTTGGTAGGTACCTAATTAGTGCAACAATTAGTTTCATAAATACCTAATAAGATAAGGTGGCAAGCTAAAAAAATAGTCCAATCCATTTAAGGGAAATATGTATTTGTAATTATAATTAAAAACCTTTTATCCCAAATGCCCTTTTTACATAATAACAAAAACGATTACAGCATTACGGCTTAAAATTTCTTCTGAATAGGCACCGCGGTCCTGAAGGTCATAGGTTCGGTCTTCCTGTCTTCCCAGTACTTTGGGGCGCATTTGGCATCATCTTGAACGAATAGCTCCCGCTCGATCCCCATGGCTTCAAACGACATCATTGCTTTTTCTTTGGAGACGTCATTTAATAACGGGTTTCTGGAGAGGATCCAGGCGTATACTGAAAAATTTTTTTTTTCTTTAGAAAAAAAAAAATCAAGAAATATTTATTACCATAGCAACATTTTTACATGAGCGGTACACAGCGAGCCCCGCACTAGGTACCTAAAACCTGTATCGCGGACGCCCGAAACAGGTTTTTCAAAGAGTGGGTTATACGAGCAAATATTTCAAAATATAAAGACAAAAATGCAATTGTCGTTATGAGAAACAAACTTATAACTTATTTTAAAAACAGAAATAGGAATATACATAAGAATGTGTATAAAATGTATACATGTATACCTATGATGTATTATAAAATTATTAAACTAAAAATATAAATACATATTATAGGTTAATATAACTTATCTCGATATAGAATATATATTATATTGTATTAATGTAAATTATTATTGTGATAGGAGTGATATGTGAGCGTTGTGGTAACTATAGTATTTGAAGGAGAAGTCTGAAGGAGAACTCCCAAATGTACCAATGATTTTGTTTTCTAAGTTACGTACATTTGTGAAGTTTATACTCCTAGTAGCAATACCACTCGCTAACTATGAAGGAAAACATCGTAAGGAAACCCTAGTGTCACTTGCTACGTAAAATGGCCCAACTATGAGGCTAAGTGCAAAAATCTCAGGTCTAACTAAGTAACTAACTACTTAAAAAACAATAGTCAAATAGATGCCATTTTGAATTACCAATTACATATGCGGCTTTCAAACCACTCAGAAATTTGCGTGTATGTGTTAAATACAATTGACATTCTTCTATGTACGACAATGATTTACTGAAGGCTGCGACATTGGTAAAGCGCGTAAAGCGCGATTTTAACCTCCTCAGTCCTCACCTTGAAAATAAAAATGGTTTTCAATTGTTATTTTCAAGGTCAGGACTCAAGGGGTAAATAATTTATTTTTTCTAAACAGATTTTTATTTTGAAAAATAACAATACATTCACACATACACTCACGCCTGTATCCCAGAGGAGTAGACACAGACCTGGAGCTCTATTTTTGAATCACTCGTATGAAATTGTATCGTCGAATGCGACTTAAGTCACACTCGTCTTCTAAGTCGCATGATGTCGTTTTTCCGTATTTTTGAATCGTTCGCCTGAAGTGTTGCCAGTACAATTTGAAGTATTGTATTTTATCCATTCCACGCAGAAATTAAAAAAACCGGAAACTACCGTAACAGAAACGGAACGTAAAACACTGTTTTATTGGCTGTTTAAATAAAAAATCTTTGTCTTTTGATACAAACAAAACACTACTACTGTCATTTTGGTTTGTGTTCTAACGAAATGTCGAAATCGTTTTTTGACAATTAATCTACCGATCGCCATGCGAGACGAGTGGTAAGGACCATTCGTTGCAGTTCAAGTGATTAAAAAATACGGAATTTCAGATGTCGAACGAAAATCAGTAGAAATCGAGCGCTCGACGCGATACGAGTGATTCAAAAATAGAGCTCCTGGGACTGCCACTTGCCACGATCTTGACGGATCACTTTCGCTTCCTCAACATTCATTAGTCGTTGCATGCAAGCACACCAGTTTCGGGTACTTTTATCTTGCCCTTTGCTAATAGGGGATCCTATTTGGTCGAAGTATGTCATTCGTTTCATTTATTTATTGCATGTCATGGTTATAAAACAGGTGGTAATAATAATTTCAAAAATAATTCATGCTCTACATGACACCCTGTAAGGGCACTACAATTTCTTGGATCTAATTATCATGCTACTATACCATTACTTATGAAACTACTTATTTACAAATATATATACAATTTATCTATAATTTAAATTTAATCATCTATCATTTACAGTTACATACATTTGTTCATATTCATATTATTTATATAATTACTATTTTATATACAACCTTATTTGATTTATTTAACTTAGTTTAGCATTATAATACTCATTAATTGTATAGAAGCTCTTTTCTACTAAATACTGTGTAAGGTTAGTTTTGAAAATATGTAATTTCTTTGTGTATTTGATATCTCCTGGTATGTTATTGTAAATTTTAGCAGCCATTGCAAAGGGACCAGAGTTTACTAGCTCTAATTTTGATGTAGCTGTGGCTAGCCGAGCTTGAGGTCTTAAACCTGCTGGGCGTGTATGTTGCGGGAACAAGCTTAGGTTATTAGCTACGAACATGCACAGTTCTAAAATATATATTGATGTCAGCGTGGGTATTTCATATTCTTTGAAGTAGTTTCTACAACTTGTTCTTGAGTCAATATTGGCGAGAACTCTGATGCATTTTTTGTAACGTAATTAGTTGATTTGCGTCTGTACTGTTACCCCATAATATTATTCCATAGCGAAGCCAGGCCTGTCCGCCTGGGACGTCCTTTACCGGCGCTTCCACCCACATTCGCTTGATATATTCGTTTCGTCCTTCAATCTCTCCACATGTCCAAACCAACGCAACATTCCTTTCTCAATTATAACATTTCTCAAAAATTAAAATATGTGAAAAAACTCATAAAACTAAAGTTGTTGTCTAACGATAACTCTAACTGGGGTGTCTCAGAAACTGTGCATTTCAGAAATAACCCTGTATCATATCCTCAATGTTCAATACATTTCTTACCAAGGAACCTTATGGAAATTGCCGATAACAAAAAAATGGGATATCAAACGAGCGTAGCACTGTTTATATTTTTTAAATTTATAGCTATATTTTTTACAAAGTAGTTTGTTTTAGTGTCCAGTGAGCGTACACCTATTTGGAGACGCGCATCAGTATTTAACACAGCATAGAAATAAAAAACGAAGACATAATCATAACCATTGTGTTGTACCCATTCTCACATATGGAGCCGAAACGTGGACGCTCACAAAGCAGAATATGCACAAAGAGCTATGGGACCAGCCATAGGTCTCAGACTCGTAGATCGGGTACCCAATGTCTGCATCCGTCGTCGAACAGAGGTCGACGACATTGGCCAAATGGAAATGGGCGGGACATCTGGCAAGGCGGGAAGACGGCCCGTGGACCAGGGCAATCACAAAGTGGCACCCAAGAACAGGACCGTCAGTTGGCACACCAGTGGCCCCATGGTCGGAAGATGTCGTTGAGTCGGCGGAGGGTCTGTCAGATTTCGCATCTATTTGCTAAAGCATGGTTATTACAAATTATGTCGGGTGGTAACTTAAAATTAAGGCACAAGCATGCTCTGCCAGTCAGGGTGCGCAAATATAATTTTTGTTTAAAAAAAAAACAAAAGCCTACTTGTTAGCTAAATTAGTAGGTAGGTAAAAAAAAATGTACATAAATCTTTGCATAGCAAAAAGAATAAAAGAAAAAAAATGCTTAAAATTAACCTGAGATCAATGGACCATTTAAGAAGTCCTTTACACTATAATACATTTTGTCTATGAGAATTGTATATAATACTGTTTTAAATTTTGTGAGAGGTAGCTCCGAAATGTTTTGTGGCAAATTATTGAATAATTTTATTGCCATACAATATGAGTTACGTCAGTGTAGAGCTAAATTATTGTGCTGGCACGCGTAGTTTATTTCCATTCCCGCCTCTTCCGTCATATACTTCGTTATTCTTTTTAAAGAAGGCTTATACCAACATTGGAGAGAGGTGGGCCGGTGATGATGAGTCGGGAATATCCTCAGCTGCACATCTGTGGCTGATATCACAGGCACTACATCAAATGAGTTGTCGCCTTACTCTACCTAGTGAAGGCTAGAGCAACACATGTAAATAAACCAGCAAGAGCGAAACGCTTAAGTTGTTTTCAAATAGTTGCAAGTGCATACAATGTGTTATTTTACGAACGAAACGACATATTAGGTGGGTACTTACTGAAATGCTTATCTATTAGGGGGCTGTACTGGCACGTGTAGACTGCGGCAAAGTAATTGTAGCTGGCCGCTAGCACACGGAACGGATAGGTCCTTTGCATCACTAGAAAAGAGGAAATGACGAAAAAAAATTAAAAAAACTAACCTCAAAACTTAAACCTGTTATTTATAAATTAAAAGTTATTTTTGTTGCTACTAGATGGCGCTATAAAGGTTGAAATAATAATATTGTAAAATAGTTTTTCTGTCGCTTGCTGTATTTCCTATTGCTCGTAGTGTTTACACTCCTCTTTCATTTAACATCCAACTTGAAACGATACAAAATAAATATTCATATATTCTAGTTCTTTGGATGTAGCCTACGCTACTCGGCACATAATGACAGACCAACTGCCACCTTCATTATCAAAATCGGATGAGTAGTTTAGGCGCTACGTTGGATACAGTACACACGTACATACATATACTGCTAAAATCATAACCTTTCCTTTCCTTCTTTTCCCTGGTCTAATCGAGTAAAATGACAACTACTTACCGTCTTCAGCCTAAACAACCACCCCCTTTCCCTCCAAGACCAACCCTGTGTGCTATAGCAGTTAGTATTGAATTTGACACATAGTCCATTGCACTCGTTCATGATTTGGTGCCCGTGTCACAGAAGCAGTACGTCACTGGCTGACAATTATGACCAGATTTCTAAAGAGAATGTTTCGACTTACATCTCCTCGGAGCATCGTCGAAGGTGAAGGTCAAGCTCATATTAGCCGCATCCTGTAGGCTGATAGGTATGCCCAGCCTGGCTACGCTGTATCTGTGGAACAAGCCCCGGTCGATTCTCGAAATGTTCATGTAGATGCCTGCTGCACTAGTAGAGAGTTCCAAAGTCGAACAGTTGCTCAGCTTTTGCCCATCGCTGGCGTAGTAGTAGTGTTGGTGCCAGGTTCCGAAAAACTGTGGAAAAATAGGTGTGTTTAGAATTTAAGTAATTTACTTTCGATTTTCACTAGATGGCGTTATTTATTTATTTATTTATCTACGGTGAACCAACAGCTATTACAATAACATATTATAGAATCTGACATAGGGAAACATAAAGCCAATTCCATGTGGCGCCGGACTAAGAATAGCGTCACTCCATTTCCTTACGTGGATGTCGTAGAAGGCGACTAAGGATATCAATTACCAGGAGACGGGCAGCTGCGTTTTCTTGAGATTTCAACCGCATAGTGCGATTGCCAACCCGCCTGTCAAGCGTGGCGATTATGGCAAAACCCCTCATTTTTTAGCGTTTAGAAGTCTAAGCATCTTGTTTCTAAATTGTGTGCTATAAGACCTGTGATTGGCTTTCATCGTCATTGTCATCAGGCCATCTGATTAACACTGCAGGACATAGGTCCCCCTCATGGTTTTCATAACCACGAGGGGTTTTGCAATAATCGCCACGCTTGGCAGGCGGGTTGGTGATCGCAATATGCTGTTGGAATCTCAGGAAGACGTTGCTGCCCGTCTCCTGGTAATTGATTTCCTTAGTCGTCTTTTACGACATCCACGGAAGGAAACGGAGTGACGCTATTCTTAATCCGGCGCCACACGAAAAGGAAAATACTTACACGTACCTAAACGTGTAATAAGGAGTATGGATGAGGCGAAAGAGCTCTGTGAGGATAGTGACAAGTAGCAAGCCCTGGTCTCTGCCTACCCCTCCGGGATACAGGCGTCATCATCATCATCAGTCATTTGACGCCCACTGCAGGACATCGGCCTCCCTCATGGTTTCCCAAGCTTCCCGGTCTTGTGCCGCCTGCATCCAGCGACTCCCCATCACCGTAACCAGATCGTCAGACCATCTGGTGGGGGGGCCTTCCGATGCTGCGTCGTCCCGTCCACAGTCACCAGGTCAGAACTTTTCCGCCCCCAACGGCCATCAGTTCTCCGAGCTATGTGCCCCACCCACTGCCACTTCAATTGAGCAATTCTTCGAGCTATATCAGTAACTCGGGTTCTTCTGCGGATCTCCTCATTCCTGATTCGATCACGCAGTGAAACTCCTAACACAGCTCTCTCCATTGCTCATTGGGTGACCTTGAGCCTTCTTATGAAGCCCATAGTCAGCGACCAGGTCTCGGATCCATAAGTAATCACTGGCAACACACATTGGTTATACACCATTAGACATTATAACATTACACAATTTTCGGGTTTTGAAGGATCTCCAGGTCTCAGGCAGGTACAGCCGTGAGTTTATACAAATACAAATAGTTTATTTCATAAAAACAATTTCCAGTTAACATCTCCACTTATTGTAAAACTTAGCCGAAAGAACTAACCAAAACATAACATTTTTATAATAAGTGGCCAGCGTATGTTGCTGAACTGGGCAGAGACTGTGTTTCAGCATACAGTGCCGCACCCCACGGGTAGGAATGGCGCAATCAAAATAAGGTTAGCCCTTAACAGTTTGTAAGTATTTGAAATATAAACATTCCGAAAGTTATTTTTGTAAGAAATAAAGTAGGTACTAAACTACAAAATAAGAAACATGTACAGTGTGTTTGATGTGTGTTTATTCTGTCCTCTTTGTGTATAGTGTGAGAAGTGTATGAGTATATGGAAGAGGGTGTGTAAAAGTTGGAACGCAAGTTTTAGTTTTATTCTATTTAACAACCGCAAGAAGATTTTCTGTTTCTGTGGATATTAAGGTTTGCAGATAATTTTAGCGAGAGGGTAGATATTCAATACATACTTTGTTTAT
The DNA here is from genome assembly GCA_947310995.1 of Yponomeuta cagnagella. Lineage (NCBI taxonomy): Eukaryota > Metazoa > Arthropoda > Insecta > Lepidoptera > Yponomeutidae > Yponomeuta > Yponomeuta cagnagella. Next base: position 3,877,811 of record OX371287.1, on the reverse strand, counting down.
TTTATTATAATGTACAGATATGGACCGTGGAATGTATAGAATTTTTTGACAAAAGAGGTGTGAGGGCATTGATTGTGTTTTATCACTGTATGTTGTCGTCGTGGAGTGAAATTTGTTGACTTATGTAGCGTATAAATTTAGGTAGCGGCTGAAGCCGAGAATTGGCGTCACCGACCCGAGCGCGGCTCAGTTTTGTTCGCTGTTCAGAAAAAGTGCTCCTAAGGAACTTTTCATTTCAACTACATAATGATTATACATACACTAGCTGACTTGGCAAACGTTGTTTTGCCATATTAATTAGCCTACGACCCATTCCCAGACCTACCAAATATACACAAAAATCGGTGAAGCCGTTTCGGAGGAGTTCGATAACAAACACGAGGTTTTTATATATTAGATAAACTCACGCCTGTATCCCGGAGAGATAAGCAAAGAGCAGAAAAAGTAGATAATTACAAAAACAAATACACAACTGCCGATATAGGTGCCAGGAATAATTTATAAATGCCTAAAAATGTCTCTTGGAATATCCGATTCGTAATTAGCTCTGAGCCTGAAACTACGTACCTAATTTGAAGAGTTTTTTTGTTGTTGACCAGCGTTATTTAATGTTTCCCGTATTAATCTTACCTAACTACACAATTATGTTTGGTAGGTATATGTTTCATCAAATCACAATGTTGTCATCACAACACACCTATTTGTTGCTATCGGGACGAAACAATGGAGAACTTGTAACAGTTAAAGTTTCACCCCTGGTTTCCCGTACACTAACAAGCTGTTAATCTATTAACAGCTGTCAGTGGTTTTTTTTTTGTATGCACTTTGGCCAATTGACAGCTGTTAACAGTAGATTAACAGCGTGTTAGTGTACGAGAAACTCATAATCATGATCATGATGATTAATCTCATAGAGAGGCTATCATCATCATCATCAGCCGTTTGACGTCCACTGCAGGACATAGGTCTCCTTCGTGGTTTTCATAACCATGAAGGATTTTGCCATAATCGCCACGCAAGGGGCTATCATCATCATCATCAACCCATTTTGTCCCCACCGAGGGGCACGGGTCTCTTCCCTGAGGAAGGTATAGGCCATACTCCACCACGGGGGCCAAGTCCGGATTGGTGGAGGCTTGTAGACAACGCTAGACAAGGCTATGTTAAATTACAATTAATACTTTCATTATATAAGTCGTCGGAAACTAAATTCTAGTCACGTGGTACAAAAACACACCATACAAATCGGACTCTAACTATGACGGTAACGCCTCATAATTTAAGAAGCGTTTATCAATATTTGAGTTATCTCTATCGCCTTTATAAGAAAACCTATAGAATTCAATGAAAAACTAAATCTTACAGGTTTTTTTTTGTTACTAGGCGATTCTGCCACTGGCAGAATGCGCGGAGCGGCGAATTGCGCATGGCGACACAGGCGCGGAACTGCGTCTCCTAGCGGTTTGATCCGCTTCTCCACGCGGAGTGGCGGTGTATGACGGCCCCGCGGCAAATATTTACCTCGTAGTCGACCGTCGTGGAAAATGAACTTTTTCACGATGCTACAGTTATTTTATCAACTTGGTTTTTACCATATTCGAGGTTATATTCGAACTAGGAGACTATTTATAATTGAGATCTGTCGTTTTAAAGGGGTGATAAACGTGCGAGTAAAGTTACCCGTACTTATGGCTCGACGACCTTTTTCGCCCGTGTATCACCCTAAGTACGGGAACTTTAAAACCGCCGAGCAAGTGCTTCAACCACACTTTCCGATTTCGTCTTCTTTTATTGATTTTTTAAATGTGATACGATAAAATTCCTAAATAACACAAGACTTCTGTCGACGACATTGCGTTACAATGTGAGTAAACTTCACGTGTGCCATCGACGTCGAGCCGAGTAAGTGTGCGAAATATAAGATGGCGAGTTTAAAGCTCGCACGTCTATCAGGTACTTTATTCATAAAATGCACACGCGGTACTGCGGAGCCAGTGTGTTATATCCCGCGGCACGCCCTACGCTTCCGTGCGGATTGGCAGGCACCGTGATGCGGTGTGTTGTCCCAGGCGTGTTTTCTATACAAACTGAGATACATACTTCATCATCATCAGCCATTTGACGCCCACTGCAGGACACAGGCCTCCTCCGTGGTTTTCATAACCATGAAGGGTTTTGTCATAATTGCCACGCTTGGCAGGCGGGTTGGCGATCGCAGTAAGCGGTTGGAGTCTCAGGAAGACGCTGCTGCCCGTCTCCTGGTAATTGATTTCCTAAGTCGCCTTCTACGACATCCACGGAAGGAAATGGAGTGACGCTATTCTTAATCCGGCGCCACACGGCGGTACTTGCTTACAATTTAAAAATCTGCAGCAATGCGCCACGCGACGAAGCGTGTTGAAGTGTGATAATCGCCTTAGAGTAACTCGATATTTTGGATTTTTTGAGACCTACTTAAAACCTAAAAATTTAATATCAGTATCGTCTAATTGTGTATAACCAATGTGTGTTGCCAGTGATAACTTATGAATATGAGACCTGGTCGCTGACTATGGGCCTCATAAGAAGGCTCAAGGTCGCCCAATGAGCAATGGAAAGAGCTATGTTAGGAGTTTCACTGCGTGATCGAATCAGGAATGAAGAGATCCGCCGAAGAACCCGAGTTACTGATATAGCTCGAAGAATTGCTCAGTTGAATTGGCAGTGGGCGGGGCACATAACTCGGAGAACTGATGGCCGTTGGGGCGAAAAAGTTCTGACCTGCCGACCGCGGACCGGACGATACAGCTTAGGCAGGCCCCCCACCAGATGGTCTGACGACCTGGTTATGGTGGCGGGGAGTCGCTGGATGCGGGCGGCACAAGATCGGGAAGCTGGGAAAACCATGAGAGAGGCCTATACCCTCCAGTTGTTGACGCCCACATGGCTGAAGATGATAGGACGATAGAAGCTCGGTCACCCTGGCTCTAATTAAATCTACATAACATTACATAACCTCACTCCTAAATCCCTGAGAGGTAGACAGAGACCGGGGTTTGCCAACTGCCATAATCCTGACAAATCTCTTTCGCTTCATCAACATATTAACAGCTAATTGTCCAGCGAACTTCGTACCGCCACAGAGTTATACGATTCTTGCACAGCGCCATCTATTTCTAAAACACAACTTTCCCTTACACAACGCTGTCTATTTTAAACTTTATCTCATGGGAACGCATTACCGGGATATCAAGTATGCTTTGTCTCAATTCAGGTCTTTGTCTATCTGTACGCCAAGTTTTATGTAAATCCGTTCAGCAGTTATTGCGCGATCGAGTAACAAACATCCAAACCTCCGAATATCTTCACAACCTTTCACATTTATCATCTTAGTAGGACATTGTAGAGGTACTGGTACGTAGAGGTAGTACATAACTGTATTTACAACAATTCACTTTGCGATTTAAAGCAAAATTCGATCCGGTCATGAGACTGACAGAAAAATACTCGTAAATTTTGCAAACGTAAATCTTCCGGAGAGCTGCTCGGCGATTAAGGCCAAGTGAAAAATGTTCCCATACCGGGCCAAATATGGAGCATTTGTACTTACTTGCGGCAAATCGAAGTTTTCTTTCAACTTCACGTTTTCCGGACATTTTCCAGGCAGTGTAAAATAGGCATTGGTGTAAGAAATACTTAACGCAACGAAAATAAACACATACATGTTTGTGTATTTATCGCGATTCGACTGTTCCAATTTAGAAAAAGCACAGTATTTAAACTTGATTTTTATCCGGACACAACTTATTTTCTCGGCTTGGAAATCCCGAGTAACATGAAAACAAGAATATTCGTAGAAACAATGCTTAGCTATCTTTATTTCTGAGAACGTTCATGTTTGAAGACTTCCAAGTACAGCGGACAACCCATCAGCCTTTCCATGCGTGTAATCTACTCGGTTAGGTTACGGGCGACTTTACAACTAAAATATAATAATATGAAGTTTAATTTTGCTGACCGTACATAAAGGTTATCGAAACGACCTCTCAGTGATATTATATTTGTGTTTACTATCGAAGTCAACAACATTTCTCAAAAGGCGTGGTCAGATTGACTATTCTGGTTATAACTGCAAAGATAGATAGATAATACTTTATGGCACAGTCAGAAAAAAGAATGAACAAGTGATTTCTTATATTATCTAACTAGAGGGTGACTTTGAATTCTTTCACCGTGTTTTGAGGGGACATTCTAAGTATGACTTAAAAACATATTGTGCTAGATTTGAAAAGAATATGCGTCACAAAAATTTTTTTTTTTACCCAAAATTACTACACTTAACCATAAACAAAACAATATCAGGACGAATAGCAATAAAAATCGAAAAAAACTATGGGTCGTTTTTCTAATTTTATGCATACCGGACGACAGAGTCTCAAGCGTTTACCATATTGGAAAACATTTTTCAACGTTATGGTACTTCCTACCACTTCAAATTTGGATTCACAGTTTGGAGCCAAAAGTCTCAAATCACGAATATTTACAAATATGTTATACCATCATCACTGATTAGTAATACTGATTTTGCACAAGAAAAAAAAACATTCCCTCAAAATGTTGCTAACGATTTCAAAATCACCTTGAAGAATTGTCTCGAAGAAATTACACTTTCTACAGTATAATTTCTGTACATTGTTTTTGGAAGCATTATGTGAAGGTACATATTGTGAAATAGTAGGTATTTTGAACGGTTTCGCTTAATCTCACTAACATAGTCTATTTACAAGACGTCGATCCCACTAAAACACTTAAGACTGAGTTAAAGCCGGTTTATGACAGGAATTCCTCATATAAACCTGCTTCATTTGAGTCTTTAAATAGTTGGTCCCAGTATTACTAGTATTGACTATTTATAAATAAGACCGAAGTCATGTCCCAACTATTTATGGATATTTTATCTGAATAAATCAAATAATTAGTGCAAAATGCTTTGAGATTCTCCTACATTTGCCTGGGTACATTATGCTCGAGATCATAAACCTGACCCAATAAAGGATGCACCAGTTTACGAGAAACTAAATACAGACCACGTGTGGCGTCAATTTGCTATTAGATCTCTCAATACCTTATATATTACGTAAATATGGTCGTTTTAAACGCGCTCCCTTTCAGATGTAAGTAATCTGATAAAGACACGCAGAAACGTGTTTACGTTTATTGGTATTAAACAGAGCTACTCCATTGTGTCTACGGGTCTACTTATTGGATAATTACCGCGTAGGACGCAGATCTCTGCTCACTCTTAGCGTAACACCTAGAGAGTTGTGTTTGTGCTTGCAAATCTTTCAGCTAAAAGATCTACGTTGTTAAAATGTTGTTAGTACTGCTGGTCTGTTTGAGTTTCACTAAAGCCGTTCTGGGGGCTGAATCGGCGTTGTTTACTCTACCAGGGGTATGTCCCGATGTAAAGCTACAGGAGAACCTGGATTATACTAAGGTATGTTTTGCTTATTATACGCCCAAAGGGTTTCCATGCATGCCGACGTGACAATAATTCCATGGAGCATATCATAGCATAGGTAAAACGTAGAGAGAACACCACATCTCGAGCTAGAGCGTCAATGTGATGGACTGATCAAGTTAAGTCCACTATGGACAGGCATTCATGCAGCATGAATGTACCAGAACAGCATCTAACCGAGGGGAATAGCGAGACATCGTGAGGCACGCAGCATCAGCCCACAATAAACTGTCTTCATGAGGATAATAATTTCATCGAGGCTATCATAGTTTAGCGAAAGGTAGAGAGCACCAGAGCTCGCTGTAGAGCACCAATGCGATGGACCGACCCAGATAGATCCACTATAGTCAGGCCTCTGCATGAATGTTCCAGAACAGCATCGTAGAATGGCGAGACATCACCCACAATAAAACGTCTCATGAGGACCATGCCCGCTTTGTCAAGAGCGTCCCAATGAAGAAGAAGACCCAAAAGATGTCGTCGCTAACAATATTAGATGCTTTCACACTAGATGTTGATGGAAACTCTACTACTTTTTTTACAACGGCCGGCCAAGATAGAAGTAAATTTTTGAAATCAAGTTGTGTCGTTACGGTTATCATTGAGTGTGAAACTGTCCATTGGCCTAGTGGTCTTTAAGCTGTAAGTTCTGACGTGGTGTTATTAGGTAGTTCTGTAGTAGGTTCTGTCCCGTCTGCTGGCCGAATAAACAGCGGGCCGGCGACCTGCGGGCGTAATGATAGAAACTAAAATAAACCATAAATACTTTTAAATTAGAGACTAAAATTCTAGCTCAAACAAAAACTGCAATAAAAAATAACCAACAACCCGGCTGCTGAATGTTAACTACTAAGCAGGCGGGACCAACGCAATGAGTCACACACAATGTTAAATTTGGGTCCCACCTGCTTAGAAATTAATGCTCAACGGTCGGGTTGATGGTTATTTTTTGTTTTATTTTTGTCTTTTTAGTGATTTTTTTTACTTTTTGTTGGATTTATGCTAATTTAAACGCTCGTAAACACGACAAATCGATTAAGATCTTATTTGTCAAAATCTGACCATCGGTTAAGGAGTTATTAGAGAACGTAGAATCGGACATATTTAGATACATACATACGAGCCAAACACGTTACCCTCCTTTTGGGCTCCGCCGCAGTCGGGTAAAAAGCCCCGCCGCGTGCGGCCGACGAGCAGCCGACGGGCACTACATGAAAACAGGATATTTTGCCTATCTCTCCACCTCTCTGTTTCTTAAAATCGTTAAAGTGTGGTGGTCCACTTTTCTAGTTTTCCGGAGTGTGGTACAACGTGGCCAGCTACGCGAGCGATGGGCGCGCCATCAGGTCGGACTGCTCAACCTTTGACTTCAAAGAGGACAACATGGGCTATACCTTTCGAGAGACCTATGTGGACCAGAATAAGACGCAGAAGACCAACTTCGCCAGAGTAGACCCGACCTTCGACGCTGGAAATAAAGCTCAGTTCATCATCAGCCATCAGGATAATGGTAATTGTGCATTCGTGATTTCTTTTTGCATTGAAAACTTCTTTGGCTTTTTTCTTCTTTTTTTCTCCGTATTCTTTTCTTATTTCTTCTCTTTTGAAACTTGACACTTTTGACTGCCTCGATTGTCTAGCAGTCATCATCATCAGCCATTTGACGCCCACTGCAGGACACAGGCCTCCTTCGTGCTTTTCATAACCATGTAAGGTTTTGCCATAAAGCCGGTTTCAAAAGGAGTTCCTCACATAAACTGGCTGTAACATCGTCTTAAGAGAATTTTAGTGGGATCGACTGGGGTAAATAAGACGGTAAATTTTTACGTCGCACACGTTCTCTATGTGGTTTCTCCAGTATCTTATAGAAAACAGTAGTTCGTGGTTCTGTCTTAGTAGCAAAAGAAAGCTTTATATGGCGCTGTGCCTTCGTTCCCAGAGTATTGAAAACCCTTCAATACGAGCCTGTAAAAAAATATTGTGTATTAGTAATTTATAACCAAAAGTTACTTTCCCGAGTAATAATAGTATGCATATTAGTAGTAATCAAATTATAGTCTCTTGTAGATTACTTAAGCAAAGCATTACATGTTTTACAGGGCCTAAGGGCTGATAAGCAATTAACTATTCAGGTCAATCAACTCAGTTACTGTGTATTGTCATTTGTATTTTTAATCATATTATTATTAATAGAAAAAAAAATATGAAGAAAACAATATCAGCACGACTCCAGTACATCTTAATAGCGTGCTCTGATGAAGGCCTATGTCCAGCAGTGGACGAACATTGGTTAGCAATGATGATGATCATGCGGGTTATATAGCGCGCTATACACGGTGTATCATAATCCCCATTTACTTCCGATGGAGGGGCTCTCCTCATCAATACGGACAAGTTTTAGTTTTTGAAAAACTACTAACTCGCAAGAAAAATATCGACTGTTCCATAAATGTTTTAGGTGTTTCAGAATGTAACGGGAATTACCAATAATACTTTATCACCTTCCGAGTTTTATTGGTCCTCGGGTCATTGTTCTGAAGACGGAAAGGCTCTACTAATGGTTCGCGTATTTTTTTTCTGAAGACGGAAAGGCTCTACTAATGGTTCGCGTATTTTTTTAATGAAGATTTCTCAACTTTAAGCAATATTTCTGAATGTTTTATTTTACTTTTTAATAAGCAGCCTATATACGTTCCACTGTAGGGCCTTCTCTCGAGAGAGTATGGGCTCAATCATCACGCGTGCTCACTCCGGATTGGCGATTTCAAGCGCTGAGGTATGTGACACTCAGGTTTCTTCACGATGTTTTCCTTTACAGTTAGTGGGTGGTATTGCTACTTTAACTTCGCATATGAACATAACTTAGAAAACGAAGTACATGCCCGCACTGGGAATCTAACATGGGTCTCTCGCTTCCGAGTCCAATGTTCTACCCACTAGGCTACCACTGCTATACGTCTTTACGTCTATGCTTAAAAGTAATAGTCTAAATAGATCGCGGCTTTCAATCCACCCAGATTTCAAGAATATCAAATAAACAATACCTCATCATGACTTTATAAAAGATTTCCACTTACTGCAGTCTTGAGCGCCGATTTAAAAAATAATGCAAATAATTCTCCAACATCGCTGATCGGCGCCAGGTAGTTTTTGGAAGACCCCTCTTTCAACTATTATTACCAAAATAAGTATACGGGGTGTAACAAACTTATATTTCTTGGCGATTTCAAAGTTTTCCCCGTAGCGAAAGTTTTGACGAGTACAATCCCCCATTTTCGGATGTATGGGGATTGACAAAAATTGGCAAAGGACAAAGACGAGTGGAAATCTACGGGGCAGCCTTTGCCCAGCAGGGTTAGAATCGTGGCAAAAAAATTGGGATATTGTAAAATCTTCCATATTTTATTTGTGTTATTCCAGACAAGGTTTTGCAGTTCCCTTTCTTCATTTTGTCGACGGACTATGATAACTACGCCGTTGCCTACACTTGCCGGACTCTATGGATGAGAGTTAGAACTCATTATGGTAAGAATTGCACTTTTTTTGATATTTGCTTAAAGCTTGGGAGAGCTGTACGATAGAAACGATATTCCATTTTCTATTTTTTCTATCCTTTTTTTCGTTTAATATAGAGGTCGTGAGTTCGATTCCCACTGGAGGCCCTCATACTTTGTTTGTACAAATGTTGATATCTTTGTCTGGTTACCATAGTATCATATGATATCCTAAAACTAAGAAACCCTGTTTGGGACCACTTGTCCTATAATAAAATAAATATTTAGGGTTTAAGAAATATAGGTAAAATAAATATTTACGACGTTATGTCAGTCTGTCCGTGTGACCTACAAAGGACTTTACCTTTGAAGGTCTTATATGTAGCTAGTTGAAATTAAAAGAATAAGCATTGTAACGTGAAAACCGTAAAAACGCTACGTCAATTCAATTCAATTCAATTCAAATATTTTTATTCATTGTAAAAACAGAATGTTTACTTAATGAACGTCAAAGTTGTTAGTTTCACAATTAATGGATTATGTGGAGAAGAAACTAACAAAGAAACTCCACATTTATTCTTTTCAAAACACGTTTTAACTTAATTAACAGAGTTTTCAACTTAAAATATTAGTCATTAATGTGTTGAACACTAGTCACAATCGTCCTTTAAATAATATTAATCTACTGTTTAATGCCAAACATCTTTGTCTTCTAAATAATCCTTGATGTTATAGTAAGCCTTTTTGCACAGAATGTGCTTAACACATTTTTTAAATCGCGTTGGAGGTAACTCTAATATATCTTGAGGAATTTTGTTGTAGAACCTTATACAGTGCCCCATAAAGGATGTGTTAACTTTTGCAAGTCTAAATAGTGGAAATGACAATTTATGTTTATTTCTAGTATTAACATTATGGTGGCCACCAACATTTTCGAAGTCTTTGATATTTTTTCTAACGTACATAATATTTTCATAAATATATTGACATGCAACTGTTAAGATGTTGGTTTCTTTAAAGAAATCTCTTAGCGAATCCCTACTACCTAACTTGTAAATAAATCGGATGGCTCTCTTCTGCAAGATGAAGATAGTCTCAATGTCTGCTGCCCGGCCCCATAGTAGTATACCGTAGGACATAATACTATGGAAGTAACTAAAATAAACAAGCCTAGCAGTTGCAACGTCAGTGAGTTCCCTAATTCTTTTCACTGCATATGCTGCAGAGCTAAGTCTGTGTGCTAATTTTACAATATGTGGACCCCATTGTAGTTTTGCATCGATTGTGATGCCCAGAAATACAGTATCATCTACAAATTCTAATTTTTCATGTCCAATTACTATGTTGTTCTCAACTACTCGTACGTTAGGTAAGGAAAACTTTATACATTTTGTCTTTTTAGAATTTAGCAGCAGATTATTTGCTGTGAACCAATCTAGTACTTGCGAGAGAGCATTATTTGCATCGTCAAGATTATTTTCTTGTCTCCTTATTTTAAAAATAAGTGACGTGTCATCAGCAAATAACACTATCTCAGACATTTTTTGTACCATAAACGGTAAATCATTTATATAGACTAGGAAAAGGAGCGGCCCTAAGATAGATCCCTGCGGGACTCCTATTTTTACAAGTGAACCCGAGGATTTAATACGATTTACGTCTGCTTTTTGGACCCTTCCTTCTAAATACGATCTTAAAAGATCTAAACCTGCACCCTTTATTCCGTAGTGTTTTAACTTTAGGAGTAGCGTTTCGTGGTCTACACAATCAAATGCTTTTGATAAATCACAAAATATATCGCCAGATCAATCTCTCAATCATGTTACATAACAGTGATTTTTAGAGCTCACGGCCGAGAACCTGGGCTCACTACTACTAGACAGAATTTATGCCGAAAACAGCCATTTTGGCGTTAATGCTATGTAAATCTAGGGTTCTCATCCATTTTCGAGGTCTCAAGGGTTGTAAGCTGGTATTGCTATTTGTGTTGTTTTTTGTAGTCGTTACTTTTTGTAGTCGGTATAAGAACGTTTAGATATTAGATGCTATTAGTGACTATTGTAAAACACATAATATTATTTATTTCGGAAGAAGCCTGGCTACCCATAGCACATCCTAGTTTGGGAGCCAGTAACCACTCTTTTAAGCCTTTTCTAAATAAAGTTTTTTTTCATTTTCAGTTTCAGTTTTCAAAACCGATCTGTAAAAGAAGTCTGATTTTTGTTTCGTTGGTGGCGCTAGCGAATCTTTTTCCCCTGACTCCTCAAAGTTTTCCATCGGCTTCCAGTATTCGCGTGGGTGCTGTCAAGAAGCCAAACGGCCTTGCAAGGCCAGCCTCTGAAACAGGTCGAGGACGCGCTAGCAAGGCACCCGGAGCTCGCAGCGAACAGGAAGGCCTTCTTCTTCAAGACTTTCGGCGACAGCTGCCATTTCGACAGGAAGATTGAAACTGACGTTTTTACTAACAATTTCTGGTGAAGAATTAAAGGTTCTTTTTTATTTCACTTGTTTTTCTATAAACATTTTAAAGATTACCTATTTTGTTATTGTTTCCTTTTGTTTTTAAAGTGGGTAAAATTTCAATAAAATTTTTATTTTAATATTTACCTATCTACTTTAAATACAAACCACTTTCAAAATATTTAAGTTGGAAAACACTTTAAAAATGTTTGATGAAAGTCTGCCATACGCTAGCGCGGTCGCGATATATACAAATCGCAGACAGTTTTGTTTGCATGAACCGCCGTGCTAGTACCTACGCACACATACACACACATTTGTGAAGTTATAGTAGCAATACCACTAGCTAACAGTGAAGGAAAACATCGTGAGGAAACCTGAGTGTCTGAGCTATTCACATACCTCAGCGCTTGAAATCGCCAATCCGCGGTGGGAACGCGTGGTGATTAAGCCCATACTCTCTCCCTGAGAGAAGACCTGTGCCCTACAGTGGGACGTATATAGGCTGCTTATGTTATTGTCAAGGGGTGCCAGTGCCACACCACAGTCCACCTGCAGTGACGAAGACTCCGCCATCTGTATCCCGGATCGTGGTACTAAATAAACTACAGCAGTACCTAGGACCCTGACTACACAGAAGGGACGTGGGGCGAGGGCGCGGAAAAGACGCGACGCGTTCTAGCCCCGGGCCACAAAGAAAGGACGTGGGGCGGGGGTGCGGAAAAGACGCGAACGCGATGCGATGCATAGAAATCGCGCCCTCGCCCAGTCTCTTTTGTGTGGGCTTCGTCCCGTCCCTTCAGTACGTTTTTTATGAAAGTGAATTGGATTGGACTATATGGGCTTTGCCTGAAATAAATAAATAATAATAATAATAATAATAATTAACGACGCGTCTTTTCCGCACCCTCGCCCCACGTCCCTTCTATGTGGCCGCTGGCGTATAGAGTTTGCGCCTCGCCCCTCCTCTTCTGTGTGGGCTTCGTTCAGTCCCTTCAGTACGTTTTTTATGAAAGTGAATTGGATTAAGAAGAAGAAGAAGAAGAAAGACATTTATTATACCAACAAGATACATCACAGAAACAAAATAAGCACATAAGTAACATGATATGCACAACACAGAAAGAAAACTAAATACACAACAGACATAGATGTAGCCTGTGGTGTATCTACATTGCCACAAAAGGCAGCTGACTCAGCGTTGTGCTGAGGAAGTGACCCCTCAGCGCTGATTTTCAGTCAGTGCCTACGGTAACCCATAATTGTACTACGGAGTGCGTGCCGTGGTGCAGTTAAAGAACGACGCGTCTTTTCCGCACCCTCGCCCCACGTCCCTTCTATGTGGCCGCTGGCGTATAGAGTTCGCGCCTCGCCCCTCCTCTTCTGTGTGGGCTTCGTCCCTTCCCTTCGGGGAAAGGGAATTGGAAAGACGACTCGTCTGTTCCGTCCCTTTTGAGTGTCTCAGGCCTAAGTTGTTAGGACGGTAGAGCGCCTCTTAGGGCCCGTGAAAATGCAAGGATCCACCTATAGATGGCGTGGTTTTACAACTGAATACTAGCAGCAGTAACACTATAGCACCAATGGAAAATTATCGTAATCTTTTTTACAGATAGTTTTTGCAAAACGGCCGGAAACCTGAAGCAAAAACGCAATCTCCCAGACATGTTAATAGTGATTTGTAGGAACCGTAAACCTAAGGCAAAACATTCACAGATTTCCTGCCTCACACGACTGTCGAGCATATTGGAAATGAATCGAGTCATAAATGTCATGTGAAAAATGTCGCTCTGACTTTTCGACTTTTTTCAAAAAGGTTACAGGGCGAACCCTTAACGGGATCGTCTTTTTTTAGGCTCAAATTATAGCTGACTAAACTGTCTAGAGAAATTTTTCTCAATTTTTTTAAAACATTCTTCGTTTCCAAAATATCGAGCGCCACATTCAAATATTTGCAGAAATTTGATTTTTTTTACTATCTTGGCCATTATTTTTTCCGCTTTTGTCTTTCTTCAATAATTCTTATTGCACCCTACAGCTTTTGTGAATACGCGTCTTTTGAGCATTTTTTTAATATCATATATCCACAAGTCTCCGAGATATAAGTTTAGGGTTATTTTTAGTGAAATCGGAGCCTACACTGGAGCGAACGAAAAGACATTTGCAATGTCAAACCCAGTACTAGACAGCATTAACGCAAATACGGCCGTTTTGGCGTAACAATTTTAGTGTATAACAAGTGTATTACTAAAAAATATTATTAGGGGAAATACGTCCATAATGACATACGTAATAGTTTTTAATCTACGTTATATTTCTTTAGTTGCTAGAACACTAAAGTTATACCACTGCAACATTTAACTTTATGTAACATTTTGTCCATATACTATGGACCTACACTTTTTTCTGCTGTGTGTGTAAGCACAAAAATAAAAATCAAATAATCTTGGGCAACATCATAAGTCTAACGTAAATAGGACTATGCTTCCTTGGAACGAGAGTAGAGGTCATTGCAATAAATTCATGCATAGTCGCCATCACAGACGATCTGTTCTGTGGTCGCCATCGCCATCATTTTGTGTGTGGTTAGAAGGATCACTGTGATCGTAAAACTTGTTTTACTTATAATTTATCACTTATTTGGTGGATTTTAGGACCCATATGTTCTTTAATTTTACTCTAATCTTACAATGTAATCTTACATCGTATTTTACCCATGACATTTTATCTTTAGATTGGATACAATATGTCATTTTGTACATACAGTTTTTCAAACTTTATAAACCTAATTCATTTGCAGAAGAGAATGCCAAAAGCAAGTAACGAAAGTAAAAAATTCATGAGACGCCATAATATTTCTAAGCAATAAAAGAATTCGCAGCTGTCAATATTATTTTAAGACTCCAACCAAAGAAATGAATGAACGAGTGGCTTTAAAGTTTTGACCGGTGAGTAATAAACTGTAAGGCAGTGCTCGCTAAGGCCCGCCAAATTTTAAATGGTAGGTAGCGTGTGTTGTTCGGTCCGTATATGACGTATTTCCCCTACCTACTAGCATCGCCAACTGGAAACTGCGTCTCGTATTCTTAATCACTCGCGATGTATGAGCATAGTTTTACATTTAACGGGTCTAATCGCGATTATTTATTAGTTATACTTAATTACCCACCTAAATCCTTGACGTTTTGGCAATGTTGCAGTTAGACTTCAGTGTCGTGACGACGGAAACTGCTACGCTTAATGTGCAAGTATAAGTATGTATGCTAAAACTTTCGTAAGCACTACATTATTATTAACATAATTCCTTGAATTTGGAAGAGGCCAACCAGGCCTGTCCGTTAGAGATGAGCATCTGACGACGCGAGCTCCGTGTTTACTCGCTATAATTGAGCTCTTGGATTAAGAGCGAAACCTGGCCGGACTCTTCCGACAAAGAAACAAGTATAAGTGATTCCGGAATTAAGTATGTATACTGCTATCTATCAATTACCAGGAGACGGGCAGCAGCATTTTCCTGAGATTCCAACCGCATACTGCGATCGCCAACCCGCCTGCCAAACGTGGCGATTATGGCAAAACCCCCTCATGGTTATGAAAGCCACGAAGGAGGCCTATGTCCTGCAGTGGGCGTCAAATGGCTGTTGACTGTATACTACTTGTTTCTGTACATTAGACGCAGTTACTACTACCTGTGTGGCAATGAAGCCGTAAATACCTATGTATCCTTACTTGCATTATAGATTATTCTGCTTTTGCAGCGAGCCTTTTTTGTAGTATTTAGAAGTCTAAGCATCTTGTTTCTAAATTGTGTGCTATAAGTGTGAACCTGTAATTACAGGTGATGATGCAAATTGGCTTTATATTTCTCTATTTCAGATTCAATATTATTATAATAGCCGTTGGTTCACCATAGATATCTAAATAAATTAATAAATAAAACTGGCGCTCAACGTGAGGCATCATGTTTCATGGCATAAACTGTGTCCCGAAACTAACTATCAATGTGAATGAAGTGTTCACTGTGTGTCTACGCAGATATTGACATACAGCTTAAGACGCTGGTAACAGCCAATTGAGCTCACTCAAATAGTTTTTTTAGCAAAATCTGGTTAGTAAATTGTAGTAGAACGACTAAAGTAAAGTTATCCCTTGATATAACCATTTTAAAATCATAAATTTAAAATAATAGGCCAGCGCATGGGTGCGGTTCCCATTGGAGGCCGTCGTACTCGATTTGTATAAATGGTATCATTTTAGGTGATGTCCTTACCTGGTTACCATAGCACAGGATTTCCTAGTTTGAGACCAGAACGACTAGTGATTGTATTAGGAGAAAGTTATTATTAAGAAAAATTGTTGTTTTTTTCTAGGAAATAAATAACATCCACACAACACATCACTTGTCCTGGTACCATACTAGGAAAAGCAAAGAAAAAAAAAAAAACTAACACGAAACGACAAAAAAACATTGTGTTTTATTGGAAAAACAGTTTTTATCCGTTTTCCAACTAGTACCTGTGGTACGCCTGGCTTTCGTCTCCCTTATTCATATCCACACTGACAGGGATGGCTGAGACTTACCGGAGCAGAAACTGTATCCCAAAACGATCAGCCGAGGAATCCCTGACAGCAAAACCACCAGAGCTGGCACAGTTTCCGAAGCGCTATTAGCCACTTAGGAAGTGAACTATAAAGGAAGTATCCTGGCGGGAACAGTAGCGTATTTCAGCAGGAAACATACTCGTAATCAACCGGGCACCGAAGCCCGGCCCGTAGGGTCGTAAAAACAACAGTAAAACTCAACGAGCACCTAAACTATCCTGGAAGTGGCCATGGAGGTAGGAGCTGGGGGAAAGGAATTGGCTGAGCGTGCTTATTTAAAAAGAGTTAAAACTTTGGCCTTTGCATCTACGTAATGAGATGATTTAAACAGCGTTCAGTGGCATCACTCACAAAAGATGGGTGACGGGACCACTCGGACGCTGCAGTGCCTGGGACATTGTTTTACATGAAGTAGGCTTGAAATCATGCCCAAATCATGAAACACGTCATTTACAATAAAATAAACCTCCTATAAAAATATTCTACATACAAAGTAATTTCCATCACTATACATGCATAAAAACCTGTAAAAGGTATGATTTGCGCTGCAAAATAAAGCTTCAATTTGTAATAAAGAAAGTGGCCTTAAAATATGTTACTGTAAGTTAGTCCTTACTATAGATAGATACGACAGAATATTCTTTATTGTACACAGAGATTACATTAACAGAATTCAATAAATAGAAGTACAATTGGCGGCTTATTATTAAAGTTCAATGCATGAGTTCGAGGTTTTAGAATATTAATATAAATTCTGTAAATTAAGGACTAAGTTTGGAGTTTTTTGAAAATGATCTAGATTTTTAAATGGACACCTAGTTTAATTTGTAATGTTCATTAACCACTCGTCTGCCACGACACAGATCTGTGTCCAACTTAGTATGGGCCACCTATACGCTGCGTTCCACGAGGGCAGTTCAGGAGTTAAGTCGCAGTTTCTGTGCTACTTTGAATAAAACAAAATTGATTTAATTTTTTTTTCCATTTCATATCCAGAAATGTAGAGATTAGGTATACGGGGGTGGAAATCCAATCCACGACCTTTGCGTTGCTAAACAGCCGCATAACCACTACACTAACGAGGAAGTGAGTGATACAAAGTATAGGAAGGTTTAACAGGAATTTCACACTATCCTTAGCATGGATTACGTCCTACCTCAGTAGAGCTTAGACCAGAATTCGCGAGTAATCTACAAGTTAACCGAAGAAGCGCCGGGGCCGGTACGTACCGCCCCAGTGCACCTAAAAGTATAAATAGTACACACTAACCCGGTGGCGGTAACGGTGGCGGTCCAAACATACGTCCTTTAGGGCAGTAGTACTTTATATTACACACAACAGTGTTGTCGTGTTTTATTCCTTGTTTATTAATGAAAGTACGGGAAAGTTGTACACCATGAATTTGGGGGGGGGGGGAGCTTATAAACTACGGCAAAATGAACGTGACTTGAGAATAAAACACACGTTTTAAACGTAATTTAGGGCATTACTATTTTGCACACCAATATTTACACAAAATGAAAATATTTTTATTTCTGTAAAACAAGTCACGATTTTCTTTCACGGTTCGGTCTGAAAACCAGCGCTAAGGCCCTGCTTTGGCATCTTGCTGAGACTGGCCCATTTTTGACAACTTTGTATGTCTAAGTTTCATGTACGTACTCACATGTATTTGCTAAAATGTGTTCTGTGGTTTACTAACTTATATACGTACCTACTGTTTGTAATTCTTTGTACGTAATACAAACTCGAAATTTCGCCGATTCAAGTCTCAGCATTAGCTCAGTTGAGGTCGCGGGTTCAAGTCCCAGCACGGGTGGAATTTTTAGCTTCTAAATAGGTTTTTAAAGTTCATTCGAAGGTTATTAACTTGATTATGAACCTACTGTGTGTAATTCTTTGTAATGTTGTCAAATAAAGTTTATTATTATTCTTATTTATTACACACCACATCGTTGGTGTGTTTTATCCCTTGTTTATTGAGAAAGTACCTGGCGGTGGTAGCCTAGTGGGTAGAACCTCGGACTCGGAAGTGGGAGACTCAGGTTCGATCCCCGGTGCGGGCATGTACCTATGACTTAGTTTTCTAAGTTATGTACATTTGTGAAGTTATAGTACCAATACCACTCGCTAACTGTGAAGGAAAACATCGTGAGGAAACCTGAGTGTCTGAGCTATTTACATACCTCAGCGCTCGAAATCGCCAATCCGCGGTGGGCACGCGTGGTGATTAAGCCCATACTCTCTCTCTGAGAGAAGGCCTGTGCCTTACAGTGGGACGCATATAGGCTGCTTATGATTATGATTATTGAGAAAGTTGTACCCATGAATTTTGGGTAGTTTATAAGCCATACCAAAATGAACGTGCCTTAACAATAGCTATTGAATACACTAGTTTGTTTTTTTTTAAAGGCACTTTCTGAAAATATCTCGCCACAAACTCGAATCTATGAGAACCATTAGTAGCCAGCCAGCAGCTGTTGGTGCCGGCTGCCGTTGATAGATGGCAGTCTTTAAGCCAAGTCAGAGGCCTTAGGGCGGCTTGACAACTTCTGACAGTAGACGAGCCACTAGTCTACAAGCCTCCACCAATCCGGACTTGGCCCCCGTGGTGGAGTATGGCCTATACCTTCCTCAGGGAAGAGACCCGTGCCCCTCGGTGGGGACATAATGGGTTGATAATGCAGCCGGTGCGTGCGTGCCGCTGGTCTGCTGGTCTTTGTTCTAATAGACGGAGAGGCGATACTAATTGTTCGCGAATTATGTGAAACAAGATTTCGGAACATTCATTTAATTTTTTTTTTATACCAAGCCGCTTCCAACCGGTCCTTTTGGAAATCCACGGAGGAAGCCTATCTCCAGCAGTGGAATTCTTGTGGCTGAATGATGATGATGATACTTATGAGTAATCGTCTTAATAGATGGCATTTTAAATAATTAAAAACATTACCGCGGCTTTCAAACTATCCAGATTTCTACGTATATGAAGAATTTGGAATAAATTAGAAAAGGAAAAAAAGTCCAAGTGTTTTTAACCGACTGCAAAAAAGGAGGAGGTTATCAATTTTGTGAATGTATTTTGTGGACAGACAATAAACAAATATCTTATCTTATCTTATCTAATTCGACGCGTATTTTTGTTATTTATTTTAACGGCTATTTTCTCACATAACTCCGTCAAATCTTAACCGATTTAGACAATTATTTTTTTGAAAGATACGTATTAAGTAGGGTAAAGTATGTTTATTTTTCTCCCGCTCCCCACAAAAAATTGAAAAAAAAATTAAATAAAAATTCAGTCAGTCCCCATGATAACTGTTGACCTGCTTTTAAATTATACATACGTTTAACACACACACACACACACACACACACACACACACACACACACACACACACACACACACACACACACACACACACACACACACACACACACACACACACACACACACACACACACACACACACACACACACACACACATACACACACACATGCAGGCAAACACACACACACAGATACACGCACAGACACACAGTGGCACACAAAATTTACAAGTACCTAAAATAAATTGTTATATGTATTATGAAAAAATTATTAACAGGTGGAGGAATGTTATCGCTGGTTTCTGAATTAAGAATTTTATTAAGTAAATACTTAGGATGTCTGTATCGTTTTCTTTGGAAATGTGCAGATGCCGCAAAATTATTAATTAAAAAACCGGTTTGTTTTCGTTTCGACCTAATTCAACTCTGTATTATGAGATATTCGAGTTAATTTTGAATACACATCTATAACCATACAGCTCCCAGTTTATTCATTTTTTAACCCGTTAATTCACCCCGTTAGTTATTTCATCTTCTCATATCTTCTTAAATACATAAAAGAAGAAACTGACTGATTGGTGACTGACTGACTGACTGATATAT
Source organism: Yponomeuta cagnagella (assembly GCA_947310995.1). Classification (NCBI taxonomy): domain Eukaryota; kingdom Metazoa; phylum Arthropoda; class Insecta; order Lepidoptera; family Yponomeutidae; genus Yponomeuta; species Yponomeuta cagnagella. The sequence continues at coordinate 3,857,826 of OX371287.1, read as the reverse complement.
CAACGCACAGCCCAAGCCGCTGGGTCTAGAGACTCCAAATTTAGCCCATAAGTTCCTTATAAGGTCTAGACGTGCATTAAAGAGGGTTTTTTAAAACTCACCTCTTAAGGGGGTGAAACGGGGGTCCAAAGTTTGTATAGAGAAACAAGATTAGTTACACCATTTTATTCAAAACTTCGCAGGAATACTGAAAAACTTTAAATCATGTGTTTCATTTATTTTATTGAAGAAAATTTGTATTAAGGTTCAATAAAATCTGCCCCCAAATAACAACAAGTGAGTTTTAAAAAATCCCTCCTTAATGCACCTCTGGACCTTATAAAGAATCTATGTGTCAATTTTGGAGTCTCTAGACCCAGCGCTTTGGGCTGTACGCCACGTACAAACTTTGGCACCCCTTTTCACCCTCTTGAGGGGTGAGTTTTGAAAAGCACTTCTTTAGTGCACCCTTAGACTTTATAAGGCACATATATGCCTAATTTGACGTCTCTAGACCCGGCGGTTTGGGCTGTGCGCCCCATACAAATTTTGGCTCCCCTTTTCACCCTCTTAGGGGTTGAATTTTGAAAAAGATTGAAACACGTACTTACTTATTTACCGCCAGGAGTACTACTGCAAACTTTTGAATAAAATGGTCTAACTAATCTTGTTTCTCCATACAAACTTTAGTTTTAAAAAATCCCTCCTTAATGCACCTCTGGACCTTATAAAGAATCTATGTGTCAATTTTGGAGTCTCTAGACCCAGCGCTTTGGGCTGTACGCCACGTACAAACTTTGGCACCCCGTTTCACCCTCTTAGGGGGTGAGTTTTTAAAAATCCTTTCTTACTGCACCTCTAGACCTTATAAGGAACTTTGAAGTCTCTAGACCCGGCTTGGGCTGTGCGTTGATATGTCAATCAGTCAGTCAGTCATTCGAACCTATAACCTCTTGAATATGGGGCAAACATCTACCAATCACAGTACCATTGCTTGATGACGTCACATTGATTATTATCTATGGGTCGAAAATAATCAGATCATAAGCGAAGTAAACTCGCGGCGCGCCAAACGAAATGTTAATACATTTAAATTAAAAACTCGTCCCACGGCTCAGTGAATATTTCTGCACGGACATCGTCAAAGCGGGGTTATCATTTTATGCCATGAAACTACATAAAGCCTGCCACTACGCTGGGGCAGTGTGCGGATGCGGGATTCGTCCAAAAGTTTCACAACTATAGGAAAGTAATTTCGGGTGCATAAGTGAGAGCCCTATCACACTAGCGATTTGCGAGCGATTTGAAAGCGATGCGATTGCGGAGCGAGCTCGCCGCGATTGCGCAGCGTAGACGCCGCGACGACGCAGTGATGTCACCGCGATTATCACCGTTAACGACATTTTTTACAATCGCGTTCGACAGTCCGCCCCGCCCCACTGGAGTCGTACTCGTATCAAAGTTACGTGTGAAAGTGTAGCATCGTTTAGAGGATCAATTGTCGTAAATACAATGAATACAAAGTTATTTATAACTAAAATTCAAAATCGTCCCGTTATCATGGGATACATAGTAGTCGCTCTCTCCCAGTCGATTACTTAATAATGGATCCTCCCAGATTCATCGTTGACTTGTTTCCTATGTCTTCGAAGTAACAAAATCAGCAGTAGTGTTTCCTGGTCAGATAAATCCATTTTATCAACAAAATGGGCAAAATTACTTTGCTATATTCCGCCAAAATCCCAAAATAATAAATAATATTTTAATGCTATTATGGGTTTCCGCAAATTAACGCCTGATTCCATACAATATCTAAATCCATTTTGCTACTCAGTGTCCAAAATGCGGATCGCACGCCGTGAGAACGCCGCGACGGCGCAGCTTCGTCGCAGCGTCGTCGTGTCGTAGCTCACTGCGGAATCGCCTCGCTTTAAAATGGCTCTCAAATCGCTAGTGTGATAGGGCTGTGAAGGTGCGATCCCCCGCACGTAAAACTTGAGAGGAGGACTCTTAGCGAGGCGGGAAGACGGTGTTGGGCCAGCGCAATCACAGAGTGGCGGCCGAGAATTGAGGGCAGACCAGCAGCCGTTTCTCAGCCGATATAGATGAGTCAGCGGAAGGTCCGTGGATGCAGATAGTAAGACCGTGAGAGATGACATTTTGGGGAAAAGGCCTGTAGAGTTTAGATTAGAGATATTATACAAATAGCTTTATTTTTTTAATATCTTAGGAATATCTTCATCGTTTTTAAAAATATCTTAACTACAAATAATTTTCGTGTTTTAGCTCGGATAAATCAATATGTAGTAAGAATCCGCGGTTTTTCTTAATTGTGGTTTCTCAAGAATTAAATAAATTAGGTATTACAAAAACGTATCGGAAATGTCCGTAATTTTATTTTCTAAGCTCACATTGATCATTATTCGAAATTATGCTCATTCTTTGACATTCACGAGAACAAGCGAAAAGCAAAAGGAAGGCACGATCTTAAGCGTAAGTAGACCTTTTGTGCTTCCATATTCTCAATGAATTCACAAGTTCAGTCTAAATAATTTAAACGGTCGAACGATATTGCGGGCGGTTTAATAATGAAAACAATGTTTATTCTCTTTAGCATTTATCGATCAGTAAAATTTAATTTGGGAGCATTGTAGTGTGTCCCGATACCTCGTCCCGATGGGTTGATACAGTCGAATGTAAATGTTTTTCATATTAGTAGCCTGTGGTTCTCTAAATCTGTAGCGGTATCCATGTCTACAAATGCGCGACTTAGTTTCTCACGCGACTTGTCGTGCACATCGGTCTGTCTATAAGCGAAATAGTATTTTCGCAGCCGCTATTTATGTAGGTACAACAAAATTTTCTCTATCTATCTATTTAAAACGCTATGGATAGGATGCGGGTCCTGCCCTTGCAGAATGGTCGTTGTATAGAACCTGATAGCGGCCGATATGAGAGGTGCCAATTGTATACCACTACTTACCACTACCTGGTTGTGCAATAAAGTGTTCTCTATCAGTAGAATGCGCCCGTTTTCTTTCGTTTTACTGACCTCCACACTAATAATATTGTGATCTGACGATAAAAACAGGAATAAGGCGAACGGAAATATGTGGCCTTTGGTCGCCTTTAAATTAAAAAGATTCTACTGGTACCAATTGGTGCCACTAGTATACCTTTGTTTGGATTTGTTCGGTTGATAAGTCTGTACCAGCCATTATTCACAAAGCAAAGGTTGACTGGTAGAAAATGCTATTTAGCTTTAAGTACTTACGTGTTTGTTACTCTCTCTCTGAGACGGTGAGACAGTGAGACGTATATAGGCTGCTTATGATAATGATGACGTGTTCGTACCGAACATGTGTTTTGTGCAATAAAGATAATAACCGGCATCAAAGTGCAGTCGACAGCACATGAACATTTACATGTGTGCACTCTACTCAGTTATGTCGCGGGTGACTTTGCAACTAAAATTCAAATATAGGTGTGCGGTACCTATTCGTTTACCTTCGTTCGTTCGTTTAGTTTGCCTGTTATAATCATGAATTATTTTCCTGTTATTTTTAATCATGGATAAAAAAATATTCCGTACTAGAAAAAACGCAAAAATTAAAGGATATAGAGCTCTGAGAACAGATTTCCATAATGATCTAATTTGCACCTCCAATCCAAACTATTTGAGATGTTGCACGTAGCAATGTAAATTATTAGCGTAGTTACCACGTCATAGCGACGAACGAATCACGTTTCATTTTAAATTAGTTGTTCTATGTAAATTGCATGCTCTTTATCTGACTACACAAGAATAAACATGTAAATTGATCCTGCGTTTTGACCACCAAGAACCCTCTAACCTCAACATAATTCAATTCAATTAAGTTCAGACTCAGTTGGTCTTTACTTGAAATTAAAATGCTAATCAACCTTAGCTTAATCCTACACCACGCTTATTTGTATAGTCGTCGAAAGTAGCGAATGTTGAGAGCTTCTGGTTTGACAGCGAAATATGTTTTTGGGAAACGGATACGGAGCGGGTACGGGTTGCCGCAGAAAATTAATTCGTTGTTTCGCTTCCAAATTTTACGATTGGATGACAAGTTTTTGTGTCAGCGGAAATTGAGAGGCAAAGACATTTTTTTCGTATTAAAAGTAAACAGTTGAAGAATAGTTTTAAATGAGACATAAAATATCTCTATCTTGTATATGTCGCAGTAAAGTAGTTAAATCAGAGAGTCAATTGAATCTCTAGACAGTCAATTAAAGATCGATATTTAATCAAGTCGCTAGCATTTTGATTTAAATAAAGCAGCGTCGAAAACGTTTAACTATCTATCTGACCGAAAGCCAGCGTGTTGATTAATAATGTAAAACAAGATGGCGGTCACGACAACAGCTGATTACTTTTAGAGTCTTTCTTTTGGCAAACGTAGTGCAACGTTGGTTTCTTGTGTGAGTGGTTTTTTGTTTCAAATTGTGGTGTTTGGTGAAATTTTAAACATGTTGTCGACTCCGCCATAATTATTTCATTTGTTATTGTTATTTCGGTGTGATCGTGAAGAACTGAGAGCTTGGAAATTCCGTGTTTAATAAAGGTAAAATGAATCAAACAAATGTACCAAATATCTGCAGACGAGCTGGTTTTATTTTTTCTAATTAAAGAAACATAAAACAAAAAAAAATACATATATTGGCTATTCATTTTCCTAAATAATGAAATATCTTAGGGACCAAAAGCTAAATTCTTACCAAGTAAGTGGGCACGACGATGCCTAAGATGGACGTGACATTACATCGATCCGACAAAGGCCAGTTTAGCAAGGTAGTTTCTTCAATTGCGGTTGGGTAGAACATGCCGTGCAAAGGTGGCCTTTGTCAGATCGACAAACATCCACACCACCTAAGAGGGCATTACGCCTTATGAATAAATATAAGACAAGCAATGTCTTTTTACTATCCATTTTTTTTCAATCAATCAATCTTGGTCACCCTACCAAAGTTGAAATGCGTCTTGTTGCCTAGGAACGTTTAGGAAACTCGTTAAACGTTTCGTTCACTCACTTGTCTGACGAAACTTTAGCGACTTGATTGAATATCGATCCCCAATTAACTGTCCAGAGACTCAATCAACTCTCCGATTCAGCTACCTTACTGCGACATATATACCATAAATTTTGGGTTGTTTGAAAGCCACAGCTGTCGAATAAAAAAACTATTTCGACACAAACTCGAATCTGTAAGAACCATTAGTAGCCAGCCAGAGCGGTGCGCGCACGCCGCGGGTCCGTCGGTGATTGTTATGATAGACTCAGAGGCGGTACCAATTGTTTGCAAACTTTTCGAAACATGATTTCTTAACTATGTACTTAATAGATTAAATGGATGGCATTTTAAATTACTAATTACACAACCGCGGGTCTCAAACCACCCAGATTTCAGCATGTATAAAACCTTTATACCGTTTCTTTGGTATTAAATAAATAAGTAATTTTCTATTTATTTTTTTGAATTGATAAGTATTGAAGAGAATTGACGTCAATTTCGAACATTTATTTATTAGATTTTTTATTGCCAATTCCTCGGAGGCGCTTCCTCTAGCACAAAACTCTCTCTCAATAGAAGGCTATTATCCACTCAGTTCATGAGATGTAAAATGTGTCAAACTAAATTCAAGCAGGCCCTCCGACATAGTTTTTCGACAAGTTAAACTAACTCCTAGTTAGTACACTGAAATTTTAACAGCATTGCCGGCGCGAGTGTCGGAAAATGTTGTTCAACTGCTCTCTGTGTAACTTTTAACCGTTGAATACAGCGTGGTTTAGAAAAGTCGGTAGAACTTTTCCGGGTGGTTCCGCTCGTCAATACTTATGGGACCAAACTTGAAATCGCAAAAATAATACCAGCTACCTACTTATAAATATTTTATATAGGGTAACAAAAACTAACGTCCGATCCGAAACAAAACTACATGATTTCGCGAAATCAATGATCACTCAGAAAATAAGTTTTTACTCCATAAACTGCCTTCACATGCGTGCAATCTATACAGTTACGTTAAGTGTTATTTAGCAAACAAAAATGTAAAACTTTATTTATTTTATTTTATTTGGCGTACAAAACAGAGCACAACTATTACACGATAATAGTAATAATATGACATGAGTACTAAGTTGTGGTCTAAAGCATGCACACACAACATTGCCACATGTAAATTTGAGTATCTGAATAAAGTAAATTTTAGCGATAAGCATTTTTTATAAAACCATACAACTCGATGAAGTCAGAATTTTGGCTGAGCATCTCTTAAATTTAGCATAATGCGCGTTGAAGATATCAACTTCCGAGCTAGTGGTCAAAACTGTTGACTGTACCTTGGATTCCTGATATGTTCTTGAAATAAAATTAGCTGGAACAAAATTGTGCCCTGACTCCATCCCCTTAGAAAGGAAATGATGACTATAACATCCTATTTAGGAAGAATCTAAAACCTTCATTGTTTCCAGGCCTAATAATCATGTTTTCTCCCTTATCTTAAAGGAAATTATGGCGAAAAACCAGAAGAAAGCTTCTCTCGGCAAATTGTTTATCCCCATTGTCCCCGGGAACATTCCGGAAAGTGACCCCCGAAAGTTTGGTCCCCGAAATAGGCTGTTCCCAACTGGAACAAAATGAATGATCAGAAAAAAAAATATTTTGATGAGCACAACCCATGGCATAACCCTGGTCTCTGCGTATCCCTCCGGGATACAGGCGTGAGATCGTGTATGTATGTATGTATATAAAACCAATAACAAACCACGGTTGTGTTAATGAAATATGTGGGGTCTTACAAAAATAGGTAACGATATTTAGTAATTGGTATGTGACAATGTTCTCATTTATAAAATATCATGGAAAATATTTTAGTTTTTTATTATTTCGACTGCTTTGCTATGCATCAGCTATTTAAAACGACTGAAATTAATGAAAATCAGCTCAGACGTGATATTATTTATTGAACTTGCCGTTATATCAACTCATTATAGTAAGAAAAGAAACGTTAGCGTGACGAAGTATACGAAATAATAACAAAAAATGTATATATATATATATATATATATATATATATATATATATTTTAACGTTTTTTAATGTTTAAGGTAAAACGTCCCATTGGTCCCATTTTAATTTGGTGAAGATCTGATGGAGACTTTCAGAGATGGAGAACGGAACTCTTCAATGGACAGCAGTAAATAAGCCCTAATGGGGCCCATCCTTTAGTAATATCCGTATGTTTCATAAAATAGCGTAAAAGTAGTCCCAAGTTAATTTGGTGATGTTCTGGTGAAGACTTTCAGAGATGGAGAATTAGAACATCAAATTTTAAAGCAACGATTAAGTAGGGTAAATTATGGTTATAAGGGACTTATTTATTTTTCTCCCGCTCCCCCACTAAAAATTGAAAAATATTTTTTTTTAATAAAAAATAAAAACCGACTTCGAAACACTACAGCACTAAAAAGTTAGAAATAATTTGAAGTAGAAGTATTTATACATGTAGGTATTGTAGAAGTATAATTTGGAGCCGGTGCCCAAAATATATGTGCTGGTCTTGAAACTGGGCAACGACTACAAATTATACTTCTACAATACCTACATGCATAAATACTTCTACTTCTAATTATTTAAATTATTTCTAACTTTTTAGTGCTGTAGTGTTTCGAAGTCGGTTTTTATTTTTTATTTAATATTAGACCCTATATATCAGGCCACGCAAAAAGTATTTAAAAAAAAGTTTTTATTTATAAGATACTGGCCAGTTATAATCTATTCGTGGCTCATTGAAAAATTCGGCTCACGATTTCAAGTACCTATTGACTTCAAACGGCATTTATGGATGAAGCCCTTTCCAAAGCAGGTATAACAAATTCAAGTGCCTTTGGGTGTTTCAAAACAAATCAACACCTACCAATGTTAAGCGATCTTGAAGCGGGGGGAAGATTGTGATCGCGAGCTTTTTCAATTTGACTGGCTATTTGGTGTCAATTCCTTTACGGAACCCAAAAAGCATCAACGCCGAGTACCAACCAACGGTAAACTACCAAATGCTTGGCACAAGTTTTCCCTGTAGTTAGTGAGCAACAAGCGACCAAACACGGCTCCGCGGGCTACTGCTCCACCGCGACAAACCGCCCGCGCACACCGCGCTCAAAACGAGGGAGGTCCTGGACAGCACGCCGGTCAAACTTCTGGGTCACCCTCCTTACGGTCCTGACCGTGTGACTTCTTTTTATATCCGAAAGTATAAAATCAGCGCAAAAGGTCACAACTTTCGTCGCTGGAAGATGCGCTGTCAGCGATTAAGCAGGCTATAAACGAGGTGTCTGCGGCGGACTGGAAAGTCTTTCGAAAATTGATTTGCACGCATGAAACTTTGTATAGAGGGTGGTGAAGAATACTCTGAAAATATTTAATATAAATGATATATTAATCAAGCCGACAAAACGGTACAATAAAATCATAAAATATTTTTTTTATGTTACCTACCTCCCCTACACCAAAATTGGGAATGCATTTTTTGCCGACATCATCGTTTGAGTGGTCGTTTAAGAACGAAAAAGGAAGAGCCCATTACAGCCGAATAGGCTACTTTGGGGTCCGTTTCGCGCCATTTTGTCACATTGTCGCTTTCATTCCTCTTTTGAATAAAACAATGGCGGCAACGAACGCCACACAATGCGGTACATTAGTTGGATTAGCCACCTATTTATCTGCGTGTACCTAACTACGTAAATGATGGTTGTATATTTTACATGGTCATTCAGTTTTGTAAGAGTAAAAAATATTTTATTTATAACCCATAAAACCAGCTACATTAAAACAATGTTAAATGGTAACATCATCATTATCAGCCATTTGACGCCCACTGCAGGGCATACCTCCCTCATGGTTTTCCAAGCTTTCCGGTCTTGTGCCGCCCGCATCCCCGTTCCCCGCCACCGTAACCAGGTCGTCCGATCATCTGGTGGGGGGCCTTCTTCTCCGGTCAGAACTTTTTCGCCCCAACGGCCATCAGTTCTCCGAGCTACGTGTCCCGCCCACTGCCACTTCAACTGAGCAATTCGTCGAGCTATATCAGTAACGCGGGTCCTCCTGCGGATCTCCTGATTCGATCACGCAATGAAACTCCTAACTAATACTTTAGCTCTCTACATTGCTCGTTGGGCGACCTTGAGCCATCTTAAGAGGCCCACAGTCAGCGACCAGGTCTCACATTAAGTCATCACAACACACATTGGTTATACACCTTTGTCTTGGCAACATATTAGCCTAATATTAGAAAACACACTTAGGTTCAAAATGGTTACATCAGAACAAACCGTTATTGGAATTAAACGTTCAAATACGAAAAGAGATAATGTTTATCAACTTGTTTGATCTTCTCATGTCATTAATTCCATTTAAGAAATTTAATTGTCTTGACTGTTAATATAAAAAATAGGGCATATATTTACACCCAGACCAACGCTGAGTGAAACGAAATATTAGTACCTATTAGACAGACAGACAGACTTAAACTCATGCCTGTATCCCAGAGTAATCCCAGTTTATGTATGTATGTATGAGAATAGGTCGAAGGCTAATTAATGTGGCAAAACAATGTTTGCCAGGTCAGCTAGTAATTAATAATATTAATAGTCATAATGAGGAAACCTGATTGACTGAGGTGTTCACATACCTCAGCGCTTGAAATTGCCAATCCTATTTATAGATTCTATTTCGTGAGGAAACCTGAGTGTCTGAGGTGTTCACATACCTCAGCGTTTGAAATTGCCAATCCCATGTGGGCAGGCGTGGTAATTAAGCCCGTACTCTCTCTCTGAATGGAGCCCTCCGCCCTGTACTGCGACGTATATAGGTTGTATTAAAAAACCTACTTTGTGGCATGGTCGACAACTCATCAACCTTTTCACGCTTGCACTTTACTCGGTTACGTTACAGGCGACTTTGCAACCAAAATGTAAAGATTGAAGAGCTATCGAGTTATTTAATTTAGATTTTATCACATACATAGCATAAACTCAAGCCTGCATCCCGGAAGGCAGGGAGGGTTTGCCACTTTCCACGATCCTGACAGACCTCTTTTATTTTTTTTATGTAGCCTTTATACGTCCCACTGCATGGCACACGCCTTCACTCAGAGAGAGAGTACGGGCTTAATTACCACGCCTGCCCACATAGGATTGGCAATTTCAAACGCTGAGGTATGTGAACACCTCAGACACTCAGGTTTCCTCACGAAATAGAATCTATAAATAGGATTGGCAATTTCAAGCGCTGAGGTATGTGAACACCTCAGACACTCAGGTTTCCCCACGAAATAGAATCTATAAATAAAAGAGAAACGCCCTGCCATCGCATTTGAATCCATTTGCACTCAGTAAGCTAAGTAAGTGGATAACCTACTTTGTGTTTCTTTTATGGCGCAGTAAAAGGTAAAATTGAATGCGCACCTCTAAAAATGTAGAGTGAATGTGTGCGATAAGATTTTCTTGGCCTTTTTGGTTGTGAAAATTGAATGAAAGGCGATAAAAAAGTGTATGGTTTGGTGTGCATAGTCAGTGCAGTAAAAATAAAACTAATAAAAAAAACAAACCACCCAACCGGTTTTTCGGCATTTTAGTCTTTTTCTTAGTCTTTTGAGCAGTTTCTTGGTGTTTTAGTTTTCTTTCGGTCTTTTCATTGATTTTATAATTTTAGGAATAGCAGCGCCATCTAGCGATGAGTGACGACTAAAGATGTGAAGATTCATCCATCTTGTCACCATAAAAGGAACTTCTTGCAAAATACATCGGTATTTTTATAAAGTTTTAACTTTTTTTGTGGTATTATGCTGTTAGATAAAAGTACTCGAAACCGGCGTGTGTGCACGCAACGACTAATGAATGTTGAGGAAGCGAAAGTGATCTGTCAGGATCGTGGCAAGTGGCAGTGCCTGGTCTCTGCCTATCCCCCTGGGATTCAGGCGTGAGTTTATGTATGTATGTATGCTGATAGATCGATAGAGAACACTTTATCGCGTAACCAGAAGAAATAATTAATATTTGATTTAATATATTCCTTGCTGCCTGCGCAATTATGACAGATCCATAGAGAACGATTGGTTAAGGAGTTTCTACAATAAAATCCCTGAGGGTTATAATAAGCTTGCGAGAAACGCGTTTCAAAAATGTGTAAAGTACACTTTGTGCCAAAAAAGCTACTATTACATTAAAGATTATTTAGATGACAATGATGTCTGGAATTAAAGCCAGTTCAATGCATGAGTTCTAGGTTTTAGAATATTTACATAAATTCTGTTAATTAAGGACTTGAAAAGACTAAGTTTGGAGTTTTTTTGTCCATTTTCTCCAAAATAATCTAGATTTTGAAATGGACACCTAGTTTAACTTGTAACGTTCATTAAGTCGCAGTTCCTGTGCTACTTTAAATAAAAAAAATAATTAATGATTGAGTTATGAGGGAACATACAATCGGACAAACTTACATACATACTTATATTCGAGCCAAACACATTAACCTCCTTTCGATGGTATATTCTACTGGGCTTTGAAGCTAATCACGAACCTACGTAGTTTTACCCTCGTTATCCCACGAGTGACCCCTGGGTGGTGACAACTGGAGCATAACTGGTAACCTCTCCCATATTACGCGCACCAAATCCTAAGCGATTCCAATCGTCTAACTGTCAAACTCCATACCAAATGCTATCCCAAACGTCAGAATTTTGAAAGGATTTCGTGCGCATACGTAGGCCTCAGGTAGTGGGCCTAGTAACCACCCATAAGACAAGCAAATGACATCTTACCACTATACACATTACAACGGGCTGGCGATGTGCGGGCGCAACGATAGCAAACTAAAACAAACCTTAAGGCCGGATTCCCTGAGCGTACGATTATGTACTGGATTTATTTGAAAACTCGGCATTTTGGAAGTCACCGAAATGCACCTTAATACTTACAATTTTGACGACCGCCGTCACTAACACATTCAGTGATAAAAATGTTGGTATATGTTTTAGTATCGAAAACTCAGTATAGCTGAAATAAAACCATATTTAGTTATGATTTTGACTCACGTTTACAATTTTTTGATGCCATAAAGTTTAAAAAATCATAAAATTTATGACCGACGGCCCTATACTATATAGGACATTGAAAAGTAATTTATATTTTTTTCGGATTTGAAATATAAACCATTACACGGCAAAATGTATTTTAAAACACCTGTTTTAGGGGTAGAGTTCGTAGAACCCAGCCGTAAACACTTTCGACCGCAAAAAGCATCTACTTTTATTATAGTCTCTAACTTCGTCGGTGCTTAAGGATTATTTTAGATTGAAATCGTGCCGCCTGCACGACGCCCCAGCCCGTTGTGAAGTGGATAAACAAGTAAGCCTCGATTCACTTATAATCTTATAATCAAGTGAGATAAAGGCGAAATGCGAGCCTATTTTTTTTTTGGTTAACAATGGAATGAATTCGACAAATAGCTAACCTTAAATTATACCTATCCTAACCTCACGGTCGTGTGTCTGGCCGCAGCATTAATATTTTTCCTACTTTTTTAAGAAGTGTTATTTTAGCTTTTAAAGTCATTGGTGGCTATCACGGAATCATATCATATAGGCTTTGATGTATAAGTTTAAGATGATTTGAGAAAAGATGGTCAGAGTGGAGTTTTTTTTCTCGCTGCCTTTTTCGCCACTACACATACAGCCCGAAGGCAGCGGCTAACATAGACATTGACATTCAGCAAACAGAATGTAAATTCTTTACGTTGAAATAAATTATGGATCTCTGATTTCTGATGACTAGCACACAAACAGGAGGCCGTGGCATTGTGAAAAATTCTAGTCTACTCTTTCTTGGACAGGTTTGCGCCCTGCAGTGGAACGTATATATACGTTGGCTGCCTACGTATGTTTTGCAATGTGAAAAACCCTGCCGCTAGCGTTGGAAAACAGTGGAGATCGGTTGTGTAGGTTTGCCCATAGAGTTTTAAAAACACAAATGGATCGCTTTCGTAGATATTTGGGGGTACGTAAGTGCAGCTTACGTCGCGCGGTGCCCACGTACAGTACAGTCGACAGCAGGTCAATCGTGACATTTTTATTGAAAAGTCACCCTTAGCGTAACTGTCTAGAGTGCGCGTTGGTAAAGGTTGATGAGCTGTCGACGGTACTAGTTATTTCAGAAGAGAAACAAAACCGTTAATTTTGGGTGTGGTGTGAACCGAACCTATATGACACCTCACGTTGCAAACAGCTGTGTCGCGGAGTACCGCGAACTCGACCTAATGAAAACGATAGTAAGTAAAGTACAACTATCATCTGTCAATCTTGTTTAATGCTGGCAACATTTAAATGTTTCTGAGCCATGTTTCTTTTTTACTTTGACAATTAGGCGATATGGCGGGTAAAGTAGAGAGAGGAAGATTTCTGACTTTTCTGAGGAAAGTAAATTTATAAGTTTGGATGAGAGCTGTCTCCTCGCGCACGAGCCATGACCCTGTCGTGGCTGCGTGGCAAGACTCGACGGTTACCCTGGTGAGTTGATAATTCTTAATCAGATTATAACTTGAAAGTGGTGGTGACCGGGAGGCGAGATGTTCCCATTTTGTTACATACTGGTTTCAGTGCATCCCAGATGGCCCTCCTGGGCTTGTGGATGGGTAGTTGAATACCAGTTGGTGGCTTGGGTTGGACTATAAGGGGAGGTAGGAGGTCCATCCACGGAACACAAAGGTTCCGCTGGCGCTCAGTGTTCATAAAGAAGGTAAACTTGGCCCTTCGAACATGAGCTTCAGAGAGTTGGTCAAGATCGTCGTAAGGCGGTCACTCTCTGGATCGCAAATGTAAATAATTAAACATGGAAATGACAGGGTCTGGATTTTGCCTCCGGGTCACCACTGCCACACTATTCATGATGTGTCGCGTTTACTTGCTTACACAATCCTTTACCCTCATATTATAGTGTGTATTTTAAGAGCGAGTTAAAGGCCGCGAAATATTTTGGTGGAGGAGCTGGGATCTCTGTCGTACGTCGATGGCCGTTAAACAGAAGCGTTAGTTCATGCATTTGTATCATGTTGTACCCTCTGCAAGTGGGAGGGTAGTACGCTGGTCAAAGACCGTCTATTGAATTACAGCTGAACGGGGTAGGTGGAACTGATATAGACAAAGAAAGATCTGCTGGGGGTAGTTAGACCTCAGAGATTCTGTGAAGTGTTGACTGGTGGCGAAATGCTCAAGCAACTCTTCTACATCATGTATAATCTGCTGGGGGCAGTGGGCACCTCAGAGATTCTGTGAAGTGTTGGCTGGTGGCGAAATGCTCAAGCAACTCTTCTACATCATGTATAATCTGCTGGGGGCAGTGGGCACCTCAGAGATTCTGTGAAGTGTTGGCTGGTGGCGAAATGCTCAAGCAACTCTTCTACATCATGTATAATCTGCTGGGGGCAGTGGGCACCTCAGAGATTCTGTGAAGTGTTGGCTGGTGGCGAAATGCTCAAGCAACTCTTCTACATCATGTATAATCTGCTGGGGGCAGTGGGCACCTCAGAGATTTTGTGAAGTGTTGGCTGGTGGCGAAATGCTCAAGCAACTCTCCTACATCATGTATAATCTGCTGGGGGCAGTTTGGTACTCCAAAGATTTCGATGGATAGTCTGCCGGGGGCAGTGGGCACCCCGGGGATATCATAATATTTAACGGTTCCCTGCCAGTATTCCCGTGAACGGTCTATATTTATTTAAATCTATATAACGTTTTCCTTTTCGGGTCTGACTGCGGCAGAGATTACAGAACTTTGTTTTAATTTATATATAAATCTAAACATTTCAATAATAATCAATCAATCAATTCTTAATCAGGGCTACCCTAAGGATTAGTTCCTGTTTGTGTTTTCTTTTCTTTTTTTTAGACGTGAGAGATCGATGCAAGCTTTTTACGACGTGCTCCCGTGTTTAAAAAAAATATATATATATATAGATGTTTTTTGTTTCGTTTGTTTTACACGCGCATCGTTGCGCGGCGCGTCGAATGGACATTCCGTAGAACTATCACTAGAGTCTGTACGCACCTAGTATGTTTTCATTTCTGGCAACACTGATAATGTAGCTAGATCTAGTGACGTATGTCTATGAGTTATTCGAATCGATCGATTAAGTAATCGTAATTTCGATTTCCTTTACAGATTTTATTGTTACACTTTTTTTGCAACTAATGTGGTACGATTAAAATAAAGATGGCTTTTCAGTTTTCGTGTTTCTTTATTATCCCCGACATCTAGGTATAAGATTTCTTTTTTCTTTAGTGCAATAACATCGTCGTTGTATTAGACTGAATGAGTATAACTAAAAAAAAAAAAGGGGGTAGGGTAAGTGAGCCATCTCTATGACACAACATTGACTTGTATTCTTTTTAATCTGTGCGTTGACTTTCCCGCGTATTGAAGAAAAATTTTCTTTACGAGAGTTAAGAAGATATAAAGTGTAAAAATAAGGTGAAAAAAGGTTACTGTGCGAGTGATACTATTTTATATTGGATTGAGTTGGATTTAACAGGAAAACATCTGAAAGGTTTGTGCAATCGTGCAATGATTTTCTTATAGCATCAATGTAGTGTCGATAATGGTAATGATGTATTTCAGTAAAGAAAGGAGCGGTCTCCCATCCTGCCTCATCAATGGAGGAGGCACTACGTAGTCGGCTGGAGCTTAGGCAAGCCAAACTTGTCGAAGTTTCTCGAGAAGCCGAATCCGTCATAGCCTTCATAGGCCTATGTCATACAAAGGGCGTCTCAGAACACACGCTAAAACAGTCAAAAATCCTTTTGAAACAATGCATCGACAGAATCCAAAGTGAAACCATGCAGTATATCGAAAAAGGAAACGGCTCTAGCGACCTCATGCAGAGTTGCATGAGAGACCAAATGGCAGCCGAAGATTTAGTTGACCAGATTGAAGTTCTTCTTAATTCAGCTACAGCGTCTCAAGAGAACAGCAAGGAAAACAGTTCTTCTAAGTTACCAAAGTTAGAATTGCCCAAGTATAATGGAGATGTACTGAAGTTCTCAGAGTTCTGGGATACTTTCGAGGCCAATGTAGGTTCACGAAATCTGAAAGACGTAGAGAAGTTGGCTTATCTACTAGCCTCACTAGAAGGCCCTGCGAAAGAGGTAGTAGTAGGCCTTACTACGACTAATACAAATTACGCTATTGTAGTAGACATTCTCCGTAAGCATTTTGGTGGCACGAAAAAAAAATGGTAGATGCTCACTACGAAGCACTTAATAGCATGCAGAGAGCGAACAACACCAGTACCGATTGCAGAAGGACACTGAACAACATAGAAAAACATTTGAGAGTATTAGGCACCTTGAATGAGGATATCAATAGTAGCCATCTAAGAGTGATCATCTCAAGTAAATTTCCAGATTCAATAATGTACCAAGTTAATCTTCTCACTCCAGAGGATAGGTCAGTAAAATCAATCAAAATTGCTCTCGAAAAGGTAGTGACTGCTATAGAAAGTGCTGACACAGAAGATTTTACTAGAGTTGCAAGTCAACGTGCTGTCGGTCATCAAGGACCATCAACTACAGAAGCTCTCCATGTTAGGGCAGAGCGGCCTCCCTTGAAAAGACGATATCCAATGTCGAACGACCAACCCTTAAAGAAAAGGTTTACTACAACAATCAGCCAATCCATAAAAAGAAGAAGAATACAGTGTACATTTTGTGAGCAAAGCCACTACTCAGACCAATGTCAACAATACAAGTCACTGAAAGAGCGTAAGAAGAAACTAGGCGACAAGTGTTACCTTTGCTTCCGCACTGGTCACAACAGTAAACAGTGTAGGTCGAAGACACTATGTGTGCACTGTAAGAAGCGTCACAATCGTGCTCTCTGCTTCAGGTCAACTGTAAAGGATGCTTCTATGAAAAATAATAAGGATGAACAGAGGGAGGATCGTCCAGCTGGCAGTGGTAATACTGATGAATCAATGGACACCACATTAATGACACAAAACCCCAGCAATAATCACAAAATCTATTTGCAGACGGCTGTCACAAAAATTGATGACCACATAGTGTGCAGACTCCTCATGGACTCCGGAAGCCACAGGAGTTACTTAACTTCCCGGATTGCTAACAAACTTAAACTGAAACCCGATAGAGAAGACTTACTCATGGTGTATACATTTGGATCACAAAAACCAAAGGAAATAATAAGCCCGTCTGCAGAGGTGCATATAACCACAAAACGAGGAGTACAGAGAAAAATACGTGTGAATATTGTGTCCCATATTACCAACAGCATACCAGTGCCTGAAATAGATGTTACTGATGAGGTTGATTTACTAGCAGATGACAGCACGGTGGGGGAGAGTATAGACTTACTAATTGGCAATGACTGCTATTATTCGTTTCTGAGACCAGAATCTGTGAAACTGGTGGATAATGCATACCTTCTGAACTCTGATTTTGGCTGGCTGGTGACCGGAGAAGTCCGTGGATCTGACTGTAACCATACCTTATCTGTGATGACTTATTGTCAGTGTCATCAATCAGACTGTTTATACTACACAGAACCTGACTTACCTCTTCGTAACATAGACATGAAATTCTTGTGGACGTTGGAGAGTATTGGAATAACTGACTCTCCCAAGACTTCTCGCGGGGAAGAAGCCGTAAAGTTCTTCAATGACACAACACTTCACAGAGAAGGAAGATATGAAGTTAAATGGCCATGGATACAATATCCACCAGATCTACCTACCAATTTTGGGATAGCCTTTGGAAGGTTGAAAGGTTTGTTGAAACGATCTGATAAACACACTTTAAAGGAATATAGTGATATTCTGAATGAGCAACTCCAGATGAATATTATTGAAGTAGTTGAGCCAAAGACATCACCATATGAACAGTTGATCCCACCTATCACTTATCTTCCACATCATATGGTTAAACAAGGGGGAAAGAAAGGACGTATCGTATATGACGCATCCGCAAAAATCAAAGGTGAGAAAGGTCTCAATGAGTGTCTCTATAGTGGACCTTCTATGCTCGAAGACCTTATCGGATTAATTATAAAATTCCGGACAGGTAAAATAGGAATATCTGCAGATGTTGAGAAGGCCTTTCTGCAAGTGGCTCTACAAGAGCAAGAGAGAGATGTGACAAGATTTCTATGGCCAAAGGACCTTACGAAGGAGCTGACTGAAGATAACTTAATGCATCTCAGATTTTGTCGGGTGCCTTTTGGCATTATTTCGAGTCCCTTCTTGTTGACTGCAACTATCCGCCATCACATTGCCAAGACAAACAAAACTCTTCTTGCTCAAGTAGCAGATAAGTGTTACGTTGATAACCTTGTACTGTCTGTACAATCTGAGGACGAAGCCTTGCAACTGTACAATGAGACTAGGCAAGCATTTCATGAAATTTCGATGAACATTAGAGACTGGACATCAAATAACGAACAGTTTATACAGAAGATCCCAGAAGCTCAGAGAGTAAAGCCAACTGATGAGGTAAAGATCCTTGGATTAATATGGCAACTTGAACAGGATAGTCTGAGACTGAATGTGAATAAAATAACAGAAACCAATAAAGACACAATCACAAAGAAAGTTGTTCTAAGCGTTCTAGCTCGTTTGTACGATCCTTGTGGGTTTGTTTCTCCTGCTATATTGCCAGCTAAGATAATATTTCAAGAACTGTGCACGCGAAAACTAAAATGGGATGAACCCATACCTGATGATCTGAAGAAAAAATGGCTTCATGCATTACAAGTTCTGAGAATGACTGGAGACATACAGGTGCCACGCTATGTTGGGAATCTAATGCCTGAAGGTGAAATGGAATACGAATTACACTGTTTTTGCGACGCTTCGAAAGACGCCTATGCTACTGTCGTATACTTACGGATGACTTGTCAAGCAATAAGGAAGACAGCCTTCCTAATGTCGAAATCACGGGTAACTCCAAAGGAGGACAAAGATAACTTGAAAATACCAAGACTGGAACTATTGGCTTTTTTAATTGGAAGTAGATTGACGAAGTATGTCAAGAGTAACTTGGAACTAAACATTACACGTCAAGTATTGTGGACTGATAGCCTCGTTGTACTCGCTTGGATGAAAACCAGTAAACTCTTACCTCCTTTTGTCCAGCGCCGGGTTAACGAGATCAAGTTAAACAAAGATCTAGAACTGCGCTACGTTAACACGAAGATAAATCCAGCGGATGTGGCTACGAGGCCCGAACTTTGGGAATGTGAACAACCTCTATGGTTCTATGGACCTGAATTCCTTCTTCAAGCAGAGGGAAATTGGCCACTTGTCAAACAGTCTGGTGAAGAAAGCACCCTTGTAGTTGGGGAGGCCCTGGACAATGCTAACAGTCCAGGATTAATTGAAAGTGAGAGAGACGAAGAAACTCGCACACCTGTACCTGATGCACACGCTGAAAATGAATCTATACTCCGGATAAAGGAACTGCAGTCTAGACACTTTCCAGAAGAAGTCCGTGGTAAAGTCACGCACTTAGTAAGAAATCTTGGCCTATTTGCAGACATTGACGGAGTTCTTAGATGTAAAGGCCGTATGGCAAACACAAACTGGCCATATGACAAGAAATACCCGATCCTTTTGCCAAAGGTCAGCGAATTTACTACAGAGATAATAAAAAGCACCCACGCTGATAATTATCATGTGGGAGTAGAACATACTCTCAGTAGCATCAGGCAAAAATACTGGATACCTGAAGGCAGAGCACAAATCAAGAAAGTATTGAAAAGATGTCCAAAATGCATCAAGTACGGTGGAGGCCCTTACAAACTTCCGCCTGCGCCAGCCTTGCCCGTTGAAAGGGTGAATTACAGTACTCCGTTCACCTACGTGGGAATTGATTATTTGGGCCCACTATATGTTACTATGAGATCTGGCGAAGAAAAAAGATGGATTTGTCTCTTTACTTGCCTAGCAGTTCGCGCTGTGCATCTTGAGGTGGTCAATGATCTAACAGCCGAAGAATGTCTGCTAGCCTTACGTAGGTTCATAGCTGCAAGAGGACTACCGAAGAAGATTGTCTCTGATAATGCAATGTACTTCAAGCTTGTGTCAGAAGTCCTTACTCGTCCATACTGTATGGAAAATGGTATAAGATGGAGATTTATTACACAGTTAGCGCCGTGGCATGGCGGGTTTTATGAACGCCTTGTAGCATTAGTAAAGAATTGCTTAAAACGGACGCTCGACAAACACCTGCTGAACGACCACCAGCTAATGACAGTAGTCAAGGAGATAGAAACTGTCATAAACTCGCGACCGCTTACTGCTCTAGGCAATGAATACGAACATATATTGAAGCCTTCAGACTTTCTGTCATTAGGAAGCTGTTTAACACCAGCCCCATCTGGACATGTTACTGGATCTGAGACAAACACCAAAGTGGATCTTCTTAAAAGCTGGAAAAGAGGACATGCTGTCATGAATGATTTTAAACATATGTTTATAAATCAATACTTGTTGAATTTGAGAGAAAGGTACAATAATTCGCATCGTCAACCCCGTGTGAAGGCGCACAAACAACCTCAAGTTGGCGATGTGGTTCAGGTGAAGGATGACACCAAAAGTAGAAGCAACTGGAAGGTTGGGAAAATAACATCTCTGATCAAAAGTTCAGATGGTCAGTACCGATCAGCAAAGATAAAAGTCGGAAATTCTGAACTTATTCGCTCTGTCGGACATTTGTATCCATTAGAGGTAGATATAGACGATGCTGATGTTACTACACCACCGGAACATACTCCAAATATCAGTGTGACTCCTCAAGAAGTATCAGTGACCGAAGATACTTTGCCTGTGCAACAAGAGCCTAATCGAAAACCTGTTCACATAGATGAGGCTGTTGAGGAAGCAGTCGAATATCAAGGAGACACTGTTGAGATGGAAGTTGACGATCAACCTGAGCAGGACTCTCTTGGTGACTCACAGCCTTCCGCTGCTACTCATGAACATGTAGAAGGATCACAAGAGGAGGTGACTGAAAAAAACCAGAAGAGGTTGAAGAGCTTAAGTCTAAAAGGGAAGCAGCTATTCGGGCAAGAGAAAAAATTGCCGAATGGACACGCCAGCTTGCCGCCTTGTTATAACTTGCTTTTGCCTTCGGGAGTGTCGCGGAGTACCGCGAACTCGACCTAATGAAAACGATAGTAAGTAAAGTACAACTATCATCTGTCAATCTTGTTTAATGCTGGCAACATTTAAATGTTTCTGAGCCATGTTTCTTTTTTACTTTGACAATTAGGCGATATGGCGGGTAAAGTAGAGAGAGGAAGATTTCTGACTTTTCTGAGGAAAGTAAATTTATAAGTTTGGATGAGAGCTGTCTCCTCGCGCACGAGCCATGACCCTGTCGTGGCTGCGTGGCAAGACTCGACGGTTACCCTGGTGAGTTGATAATTCTTAATCAGATTATAACTTGAAAGTGGTGGTGACCGGGAGGCGAGATGTTCCCATTTTGTTACATACTGGTTTCAGTGCATCCCAGATGGCCCTCCTGGGCTTGTGGATGGGTAGTTGAATACCAGTTGGTGGCTTGGGTTGGACTATAAGGGGAGGTAGGAGGTCCATCCACGGAACACAAAGGTTCCGCTGGCGCTCAGTGTTCATAAAGAAGGTAAACTTGGCCCTTCGAACATGAGCTTCAGAGAGTTGGTCAAGATCGTCGTAAGGCGGTCACTCTCTGGATCGCAAATGTAAATAATTAAACATGGAAATGACAGGGTCTGGATTTTGCCTCCGGGTCACCACTGCCACACTATTCATGATGTGTCGCGTTTACTTGCTTACACAATCCTTTACCCTCATATTATAGTGTGTATTTTAAGAGCGAGTTAAAGGCCGCGACAAGCTGTGCTCCATGAGCCAAAGTTTTGTTATTAACCTTGTGCAAATTTTGGATACATATTCGACTCTGGTTCAGTTATAAATCGTTACCCACTTGTTCAAAGAATGGGTACACCCTCAGTACGACTCCCGGGTAGGGCTGCCAGAACCAATTTTCATAAAACTGTAATTCGTAGTTTATTATGACAATATACATTGTATTATTGGTATATGTAAGTCTGTATTAATGAGTAAGTTTATTTAATTACACTTTATAAAAGTATATTTTTAAATTTATATTAACTTTTTCCTTTTTTTGCACGCCTACCAACTCTTTCCCTTACCTCCTGCGGTTGACTGGTAGAAAATGCTTGTGGCATTAAGTCCGCCGCATTGTACGATTTTTTTTTAGTGCAATAAAAATATCAATAAATAAATAAAATATACATTGCATAGCAGAATCTCCCTAATTGTTAATCTGTGAGTTAATCGAATTTTCATATCGATATCGAATTTTCATTGTAAACAACGAATTGTAGCTATTTGGAACAGGTCACATTGAAAAGTAAGTACTTCAGCACACTACACTACATCACTATCTTCGATCAATAGGCCGATTATACAAGTATCAAAATCAAGTGGACTTACCATCCATGATCTCCGAAATCGAATGTAAACGTAGTAGTTTTTGGTCAAATACTGCCTCCATTTCATTTTTTACATCATTGTAACGTGTTATCATGCTGTACAACATCTTTCTAGCGCCACTTTTAGTAGGTTTAGTCATTATTTCTAATGAAATTATCACACGATTTGATTTGATAGTCTATAGGTTATTTGTCGTGAGTCCTAAAAATCACTGTTAAAATGATTGAGAGATTGTACAGACACTTTTTGCAATTACGATCTGTAAAAGAAGAAATGGTTTTTGTTCATTGGTAGCGCTAGTTAGCCCACTGGATCACCTTACTTACTTACCGAAACCCGACCCGTTCACACATTCTAACATTTTTAACGATGGTATTAAGGTCATCTAATGTACTTTAAATTGACCATTAGCAGATCAGGCAGAAGACCGAGCCGTACGGCGGCGTACCGTTAACACTAAAATCTTTGATTTCGAAGCCAAACGAAGTGCTGCTCTTGAATCCAGACATAATGAACTCAGATTTTGACCACAAGAGGCCCGTCTCATAGAAGGAGAAGAAGAAGGAAAATATTTATACAACGTATTGATTTGTAAAGTTAAGCCCGACTCGGGGTACTTTCTACTCATCAACATGAACAACTTTTACTATCGGGTTGACCTCGAAATCGCGAAGCCGTGCCTTACTAAAATTCGATATCTACTGAAATGTATGGTCAGCTGATTTTGTTTTTAAAGATTTTACAGTTGGTCCCATAGAAAAAGTTGTTCGTATCGATGAGTAGAAAGTACCCTGAGTCGGGCGTTACTTTACAAATCAACACCGTCAACAAAATGGCCTGCATAAAAAAATCTATAAGTAAAAAACCTGATGCAGGGTATAGATTGAAACACGTTCCGCTGTCCGAATTCTCCACCAGCGGTGTTAGCAAACAGACGGGTTGATGAAAAAAGACGTAAAGAGTATCGACAAGGATTGGGGATTCGAACTCCGACAGACGATCGTGAGCGATGGCGAGCCTAATAACATACAGCGTGTAAGCCAAGGGCCTTTATTTTCGCCCCACGTTGGACGCCAATGACGGTAGAGCGAAAACGGTAGGAGTGGAGAAGTTGAAAGGATATTATTGATCTCATTGGAGAATTAAAGACATGTTGAACGCCAGTGAGATGGTGAAGCTAAAACGGTAGGAATGGAGAAGTATTGATCTCATTGGAGAATTAAAGACACGTTGAACGCCAGTGAGACGGTGAAGCTAAAACGGCAGGAATGGAGAAGTATTGATCTCATTGGAGAATTAAAGACACGTTGAACGCTAGTGAGACGGTGAAGCTAAAACAGCAGGAATGGAGAAGTATTGATCTCATTGGAGAATTAAAGACACGTTAAACGCCAGTGAGACGGTGAAGCTAAAACGGCAGGAATGGAGAAGTATTGATCTCATTGGAGAATTAAAGACACGTTGAACGCCAGTGAGACGGTGAAGCTAAAACGGCAGGAATGGAGAAGTATTGATCTCATTGGAGAATTAAAGACACGTTAGATGCCAGTGAGTCGGTGGTGCGAAAACGGTAGGAGTTACAAAAAAAAAATATGGATCTCATTGGAGAATTCGAGCCAGACGATAGTGAAAATACGCCAGAAATGGAGAACCTACAAAAAAGCGATATTCTTTCTGTCTTTGTATCTTCATCACCTGTTCAGTCACGTCATCCAGGAATTGGCCCATGTTGATTCTACTTGGCCGTCTAATACGTCTCTTTTTCGTTCTATGATGTTCTTTACGGAACAAATTCAATAGTAAAGTATTCAATCTAAGGGTCCATAAATTGTCCTGAAAGTTATGAAGTTTTTTTTTGTGTAACCTTTACACGTCTCCCTGCAGGGCACAGGCCTTCTCTCAGAGAGAGGGTATAGGCTTAATTACCTCGCGTGCCCACCGAAGATCAGCAATTGCAGCGCCTCAAAAAACGTTTTAAAAGTTATAAAGATTTTATTAAATTCTTAAATGGGAATAAAATCAATAATTAATCCAATAGGTACATAAAACATTACGGCTGAAATTAAGTTTTTATTTTTCGATTCGAGTGTGGGTTTGTACGATCGACCACCTGCGGCCATAACGTACGGTCAAACAGGGTGATAAGAAACAGGAATAGAAAACGTGGAAGCAGGTCTTTTGTCACCGATTTCCTACTAAACTTACAACTACAGCGACATCTGTTGACCGATATGTCGATCAGATTCTGAAAAATCACTTGACGGAATTTACAACTACAGCGGTGGCAAAAAAACCTTTTTCCACTTTTTGGTTTGTATTCATACTCCAGATTCTAATCACCCCATTTCACTGCACAATTATGACAATGTTGTTTCAAAATGTGGAAATGTGGAAATGTGGCGGTGTACGTTCACCGACACTTATGTCTACGTTGGCCACTTGGGCACACCAACGAGTCGCCGTCGCCTGCCAAGCGTGGCGATTATGGCATAACCCCCCATGGTTATGAAAACGATGAGGGAGGCCTATGTCCTGCAGTGGGCGTCAAGGGGCTGATGACGAAGTGGTTTCCGCACTTATCCTCGTATTTGGGCCATTGTACGTAACAGCGCTGGTAGCGGAGCGGTAGAACGTGGTAGAAGGTAGAGGTCGTGGGCTCGAAACCCG
Source organism: Yponomeuta cagnagella (assembly GCA_947310995.1). Lineage (NCBI taxonomy): Eukaryota > Metazoa > Arthropoda > Insecta > Lepidoptera > Yponomeutidae > Yponomeuta > Yponomeuta cagnagella. The sequence goes on along the minus strand of OX371287.1, from coordinate 3,832,593 downwards.
CCATATACCAATGACTTTGTTTTTAAAGTTACGTACATTTGTGAAGTTATAGTACCACTCGCTAACTGTGAAGGAAAACTTCGTGAGGAAACCTGAGTGTCTGAGGTGTTCACATACCAATTGCCAGTAAACGGTGGGCACGCGTGGTGATTAAGACCATTATCTCTCTCTGCACTCAGAAGGCCTGTGCCCTATAACAGTAGGACGTATGTAGGCAGCAGGGCGGTGAGATCACTCCAGCTAGCCTATGGGCCAGTTTCTGCATTGAGAATTTCATTGAGTAAATACTTAAGTAACATTCTGTCACGCTCTTTTCTGAGAAATTCGAAGAGACAGCACTACAGTAAACTATTTACTTAGCGAAATTCTCAATTCAGAAACTGGCCCTATCTCTTTCCAGAGAGCCAGCAGTACACCAATGCTACTGCTGGCCTCCTGTAGGGATGGCAGCTTTCCGATGACAGTGGTTCTCTACGCCCACACAGTGAATAATCGCTGGAGCTCCTGGGTTCGATTACCACCGGAGGCCGCCGTACATTGGAACATATGTCCTCAGTCTGGGTGTATAATTATCTATGTCTGTGATGTTCTTGCCTGGTCACCACAGCAAAGTGTATCCTAGATTGAGACCAGGACAAGTGATTGTATTGTATGGAAGTTGCTACTCTACTAGTAGTTCAAGGGTCACACACATATCTCATCTTAGCAATGAGACTGTGTTTTAGTCTCTCCTATTCAGAGCATAACCTCGTCGGACTCTTCCGACAAATTACAAGTAAGTGAATCCGGACTACGTATGTTAATAAAGTGTATAGTTTACAAAAATAATTGTTCGAAGTAAATCTCCATTAATTCCCACCTCCACAAGAAAATTTCTTTCCCTCACTCTGCTTCGAGGCCAAACAGCTCCGCGAGGGTCGCTGTCGTTGTTGTTTATTTCCAACCCTACAGCGTTCACAAGCTGTAAAGTTCTCAGGCAATTCCGTCTAAGGTAGGAGATGGCACAGGCGTGCTACCGTCTGGTGCCGCGTTGAGACTGCGTCCGTGTTTGTCAGGAATGCAGATGGGCCGAGGAGCGTGTTCTTCAAGGATGTACTCGAACGACGGACCTTATAAATTGAAAAACCGGCTAAGTGTGAGTCGGACTCGCGTACAAAGAGTTCCGTACCATTATTTATACAAAATTTAAATATTTCAAGCGTCTAACTATTGCCGTTATTAATATCGAGCAAAAAACGGCAAAAGTCACGTTTTATGTATGGGAGCCCGACTTAAATATTTATTTTATATGGTTTTTAGTATTTGGTGTTATAGCGGCAACAGAAATACATCATTAGTGAAAATTTCAACTATCTAACTTGATAGTTAGACATGAGACGGTTCATGAGATACAGCCTGATGACAGACAGACGGACGGACGGATAGCGGAGTCTTAGTAATAGGGTCCCTTACCCTTTGGTTACGAAACACAAAAAAATATTTACTCATATTATCTAGCCGCTTTCGGAAATTTAGTGGTGTCTCTGTTAGCGGCAATATTTAGCGGTGTTCAGTATTAGGCTGATGTGTGCAGCCTAATAATAGTAAATCCAAACTGACTTTTTGTGTCAGGTTAAAATTTTGGTGGCCCAAAACTGGGCCACGTGCACAACAGCTCCCGAGGCCTGAGCATTCTGACGAAATCGCAGTGGAAGGCAGTGGAAGTATGAAGACAAGCGAGTCTAAATGCGGCACATAGGTGAAGTGTAAATGTAAGGCTTGACCTTTTTTGCTTTGCCGTGTTCTAATCTTGCAGGCCTTAGTTCAAGGAAAGAGAGGTAGTAAGCTCATTCAAGTAGGCTTAAGCCCAACTTCATATAACTACAATTCATGTTTTACTATGACAATTCAACATTGTGACATTGTCAGGTCACCATAGCATAAGGTAACCTAGTTTGGGACCAGGACAAATGATTGTGTTGTGTGGAAGCTATTAGGGTTCCGTACCCCAATAGGAAAAACGGAACACTGTGTTTCCCGTCCGTCCGTGCATCCGTCCCATCGTCTGTCTGTCGGTCAAGAGACCCTTTATCTCGGGAACGCGTGGAGGTATCGAGTTTAAATTAAAACTCATCTAAATCCCTTGAAGGTGTGAAAAAATAATTATCTTATTAAAGAAATTTCTTTCTTTCTAAAAAAATCAAACTTCTAAGTTAACGTAAAAAAAAGATACGGCCGTTTATGCTGCAAAAACCTATATTTCATAAATTCAAAGGAATAAAAATTTATAAGGTACTTTTCGTTGACCTAGAACTATGAAATTTGGCAAATAATGTCGTCTTATACCACGAGTGCTGCTGTGTGGCGCCGAATTAAGAATAACGTCACTCCTTTTCCTTCCGTGGATGTCGTAGAAGGCTACTAACGAAATCAATTACCAGGAGATGGGCAGCAGCGTGTTCCTGAGATTCCAACCGCATACTGCGATCGCCAACCCGCCTACCTGCCAAGCGTGGCGATTACGGCAAAACCCCTCATGGTTATGAAAACCACGAAGGAGGCCTATGTCCCTATGAAGTGGGCGTCAAATGGCTGATGATGATGATGATACCACGAGTGCAGGAAACAATCTGAAAACTTTAATTAAATCATAAAAAAAATTACTCTTTAAATTTCGGAAAAGCTCGGAAAAAGCTGCGAGTATGTGCGAATATTGAAGTAGCTACAAATTTGTACGGAACCGGTTTCGGAACACACATGTCCGGTTTCTTTATTGCTTAGCCGAGTCTTCCCTCTTGTTTATATGTGGGTTAACCGACTCTGCAATGTACATTGAATTATCATAGTAAACCATGAGTCGTAGTTCCATGAAAGAGGGCCCTGCTGATAGGCTGGGTATGCACATTCATTGTATACCAGGAATTGAAATAAACGCCTATTAAAAATTAAACACTTTTACTGTTTAACACGTCACAACGGTCCCAAGGCAAACGCTTTGTAGTTTACTTAAGATAGGTTTATTCAACTGCTTGCGTTCAACTTTTTCGTTGGAAATTCACCTGTAACGCAACAGCGTAGAGAGCACGCGTGTAAAGGTGTATGTGCTGTCGACTGTATGCGGTAACAGAAGTAAGGTCATCATAGCATAATTTGAGAGATTACGTTAGCACTAGACTCTGGAGCAATTTTTCGTCAACTGTTCAGTTTTCATAAGACCTAAGTGCCATAATTTGAAGTCCACTCCTGAAAGGTTTGGAGCTGATTAATTTTCATATTGTGCTTAGCGGATCGGTTAAACGCTTGTCATCAGCAGACATCAATGTGTTCGTTTTGCAAGTTACGTTCATTTGAGAAATTGTAGATTTAATAAAACCAGAAAAGAGACCTTAGAGTGTGAAGTGATCACATATTTTGTATACAGGCAGCGTGTAATTGAAATAAAAGTGGTTTAATTATGGATACTGGAGAAACGGCTTCCAGATTTTGAGTGATTTTTAATTGTACTATGTACCTTTGTTAATATGTTAATTCATCAAGTTAGGTATTTAATTTTTTACCATCTTCATCATCAACCCATTATGTCCCCACCGAGGGGCACGGGTCTCTTCCCTGAGGAAGGTATAGGCCATACTCCACCACGGGGGCCAAGTCCGGATTGGTGGAGGCTTGTAGACTAGTGGCTCGTCTACTGTCAGAAGTTGTCAAGCCGCCCCAAGGCCTCTGACTTGGCTTAACGACTGCCATCTATCGACGGCAGCCGGCACCAACAGCTTAACGTGCCTTGCGAAGCACGGAACCGCTCGGAAAAATGCCACTAGCGTTAGGCATAGACGGCGACCCATCCATGCACTGAACGCGCCCTGTGTTGCTTAACCTTCGTGATCGTTTAAGATCACTCAGGCAGCCGGGGCTACGAGCGATTCTATTTTCTACTTCCTACTACCATCTTATTTTTTCTTTATATATTAATAGGAACATCATCAACCATACTTAAGGCTGCTGTTATGTTGAGCATGTTGTCTCGCTCGCACAATTTAACATTTTTTATTATTATAATAAAACAACCCTTGCAAAAAAGGCAAAATATACATAAGAATTCACGAGAGTTTCGTCCACGATGTCAAAGTAAATATAAAAAATAAAATAAGTATTAAGGAAACACAAAAAAACACACACCATAAGAATACAGTCAATTAAACAAACCACCCCGAGACATATCCGACCCAAAGGTACCCATGACACTGGCAGCATTACCGCGCTGCACAGCCAGGGAAATATTTATTGTTTTTTTTTCGGTGTTCATTAAAGAAAGTTCTTATCTTATTTCAATAAGACATTGTATGAAATTTAGCTTGTAAGGTCACCAATAACATAATGTGAAAATAAACTCAATAAAAAATAAAAAACACAGCTAGAGGTTGACGTTCTGAAGCACCCCTAACATATAAGAATGAATTTTGGGCGGTTTGAAAGCCATAGCAAAATGAACGTGCCTTAACAATAGATGTCGAATACGCTAGTTTTTTTTTAAAAGGCACTATTCAAAAATATCATCACACAAACTCGGACCTACGAGTATGAGACCCATTGGTAGCCAGCCAGGGCAGTGCGTGGTTGCTCTCCCTCCGCGGGTCATTGTTCTGATCAATGGAGAGCGGTACTAATTTTTGCGAATTTTTTAAACAACTTTAAACAAAATTTCTCAACTCAATTATGTACCTATTTATTTTACATCTATTTAAAAAAATTGTAATGTAAATAGATGAAAATTTTAATGACTAATTACATAACCGCGGCTTTCAAACTACGCAGATTTCAGTCAGTATTTGCGCTGTGTAAAGAACATGTCTGCTGTTCAGCCCGCGCGGTTGATTCACCAACCCATAACCGGCACCTGGGACAAACGGCATAAAACGCGAAACAAGCATACGTTAAAGTTCCCCGTATGCGCAGCTAAATTTAACACTAACAAAACTGTAAGTATAATGCAGAATCGCACCGGGTACCTACAGGGTGTTATAAACTGCTTTGAGTTAACACAGAACGGTTCGCTGGCGTCTACAACCCGCACGGGAACGAAAGTTTTAATAACTCACCGGTGACCCGACTCTACTAAATGATAGTTGCCGAATGGACTAGCGTATCTTTGATATTGATATTGTTTTTTAGGTTTTTTTACATCGGTTCAAAAAAAAAATGTTTGCTTTTATAAGACAAATTCGATCCTTTCTTGCTGCCCATGTTTTTTAGTTAATTAAAATCATAATATTACGGAGATTTCTACATTTTTCTTATCAAACATTCAAACAGTCCATTAGGGTCCGTCGTTTTCAGATATTATTGATGTTCCGTGCCAAGCAATACTGGCAAAATGCCCGGGAACAAAAATTAAAAATCCCTAAAAGACAAAAATCTGTGCGGCGCCGGATTAAGAATAGCGTCACTCCATTTCCTTCCGTGGATGTCGTAAAAGGCGACCAAGGAAACATTACCAGGAGACGGGCAGCAGCGTCTTCCTGAGATCCAACCGCATCCTGCAATCGCCAACCCGCCTGCCAAGCGTGGCAATTATGGCAAAACACCTCATGGTTATGGAAACCACGAAGGCCTATGTCCTGCAGTGGCTGATGATGATAATGATGATTAAAGCGTGAACTGTGAAATCATCGGGAATGAAAAACTCATGATTATATTTGCGCCTTCGAGCTCTCAAACTGGTCTACGTCAACTGCAGTGTTGCTGGGACCGGGGCTGGACTAGCTCCGATGAACATATTGGATGACACTTACCTATGTCGACACCACTTTATGCTTTCTTAGTAGAACTCTCAATAAAACCCTTGCAAACCTTCAAACGAGCAGTGGTAGCCTAGTGGGTAGAACATGGGACTCGGAAGCGGTCCACTCGGACCCAGTGCGGGCATGTACCTATGACTTTATATATTTAAGTTATATATATTTGTGAAGTTATAGTAGCAATACCACTCGCTAACCGTGAAGGAAAACATCGTAAGGAAACCTGAGTGTCTGAGCTATTCCCAGTTATAGCCATTCGCGCTTGAAATCGCCAATCCGCTGTGGGCACGCAAGCCCATACTCTCTCCCTGAGAGAAGGACTGTGCCATACAGTGGGACGTATTATAGGCTGCTTTTTAAACCTTCAAGAATTCAAAAAGCATCTTTAATTTGTGCCCCAGCCGGGACAACATACGTAATTCGTTTTGTCTGTTGTATATTTAGTTTTCTTTCTGTTGTTGTTGTGCATATTATATTACTTATCTGCTTATTTTGTTTCTGTGATGTACTCGTATCTTGTTGGTATAATAAATGTATTTCTTTTTCTTCTTAATATGATTCGATCGATATATTTCAACCAGCCCCCTTTGCCTGACCGATGTACCGAAAAAAGATGACACTGCAAATAGTCGCCATGATACCTATCTCTAAAAGGATACAAAAAGGCCAGGTCGTATGCACTGTGCATGGCAGGATACAAATGGTTATTGCCCCAGGCTTTTTGTGCGCTGTAAACAAATACTAGCCTTGCCCTGGACGGATTACGTTGCAGCAGAAGAATGTAGGTACTAAAAATAATACAAAGCTTATTTTGTTGCCCGCAACTAATGCAATTTTACAGGAGTTTTTTTCAGTAGTTTTTGCATCTAAAACTAAAAAAAGACCGGCCAACTGGGAGTCGGGCTCGCGCACGAACATTTAAATATTTCAAGCGTCTACCTGTGGCCATTATTAATATCGAGCAGAAAACGGCAAAAAAATCATGTCGGTTGTATGGGAGCCCCCCTTAAATATTTATTTCATTCCGTTTTTAGTATTTGTTGTCATAGCGGCAGTAGAAATACATCATCTGTGAATATTTCAACATTCTAACTATCACGGTTCATAAGATACAGCTTAGTGACAGACGGACGGACAACGGAGTCTTAGTAATAGGTTCCCTTACCCTTTGGGTACGGAACCCTAAAAAACGTTTAGTTCTGAAAGCCTGTGCCCTGCAGTGGAGCGAACAAAGGCTACAAAAAAATTGTTTGCCGTGCTCGGAAATATTGCAAAAACAGGGTTATTTTGCGGGGTTATAAAGCGCTGTAGCTGCAGTGGTCGCGTAGCGGTAGAACGCCGAATTCTCATTCGGGAGGTCCTAGGTTCGAATACCAATATCAATGACTTTATTTTCTAAGTTACGCACATTTGGGAAGTTATAGTAGCAATACCACTCGGTAACTGTGAAGCAAAAAGTCGTGAGGAAACCTGTGTCTGAGGTGTTCACACACCTCAGCGCTTGAAATTGCCGATCCGCGGTGGGTAGGCGTGGTGATTAAGCCCGTACTCTCTCTCTGATAGAAGGCCTGTACCCTGCAGTGGGATGTACCATTTTTTATGATAGGCCACATAAAAAATGATTATTTAAAAAATGCGCAGTTTCTGAAACACTCCAGTTAGACTTTATGTTTTACAAATATTTTAAAACGTTCTTTTTGTCAAATTTTCACTTTAAAAATATCGAGGCTTCATGCGCTTGTCATGTCACAGCCTTCAGTAAATCATTAACCTACGTAGAAGAATGTAAATTCTAAATAACAAACTCTAACCAAAATGTTAGAGGAAATACGCATTTTAGAAATAACTCTACTATACTAACGCACTAAGTACTAACACACGTAGACATCATACATAAATTCACGCGCCAATGACCCCCTCATCATCACATACATAAACTCACTTTTGTATCCCAGAGGGGTAGGCAGAGACCAAAGACTAGCATTCCTCGTCGTCGCTGCATGCACGCACGCCGGATGTACGCAACTCTATCGGAAGTTCAGTTATAGGTACGATTGTGTATAATTTCTCAAAACAACTAAAACTATATATTATTCAGAACAAAGTTGGCACGGAAGTGGTCGTTTTGGCAATTTTTTTCTTATGTCACTGTTCGGTATATTTCATGCGTCAACGTTGTATATAAGAACGGCGTTTGATGTAACTGCTAGGCTAGAGATAAATCTGTTGGCTGTCTGTTGTTTTCAACTGATGCGATGCGCTGCAAAAAGTCACGTGCTTCATTTCAGTGAACAAGTCACACGAATTTATTTATTGTCTTTCGTTTGGATTCACATCAACTTATATAGGGTGACTTCGAATTCAATTGACAAATTTTGAGGGCACATTCTAACCATTAATTAGACCATTAATTAACCATTAATCATCTGGCGCCAGTTTCGAAAAAAAATGGGACCTAAAAAACTTTTTTTTAGTTTCCCAGAATATTTTACTGAAGGATAGACAAACAATATTAGGAAGAAAAGTCATAAAAATTAAAATAAAACCACTTATGGTTGGCGCCGGCCAACACAATTGTTCTTTTAATTTAAACATTTTTCAACGACACGGTACTTCCACCACTTTGAATTTTGATTCACACTTTCAAGCGTCGAGGTCGGAAAATACGAATATTTACAAATTGGTTATACCATTACCGATAAATCATTACTAATAATATTTTTCACAATGAAAAGAACATTCTCTCAAAATATATCTAACGATTTTAAAATCACCCCGTATACAGAATTTACACTGGCTGCTGTGTGTCTGACTTCCTCGTTGGTCTAGCGGTATCACGTCTGATTGCGATTCCGGAGGTCGTGGGTTCGATTCCCACTGGGGGCCGTCGTACATTTGTCATTTGGCCTCAGTCTGGGTGTATTTCACAGTCAGTGTATCCTAGTTTGAGACCAACCCCTATATCACGCGCACCAAATCCTGAGCGATTCCAATCGTCTAATTGTCAAATAAGTATGGAATTTGACAGTTTGACGATTGGAATTGCTAAGGATTTGGTGCGCATAATTAGGCCACAGGACAAGTGATTGTGTTGTGTCGAAGTTATTTGTTTCTTACGCCTGGCATGCTGTATCGCTCGCATAATCTAACATTTTTTGTAATTGTAATAAAATAAGTATGCTCGTGCTCGTTCGAATCGCTCGTAGCCCCGGCTGCCTGAGTGATCTTAAACGATCACGAAGTTTAAGCAACACAGGGCGCGTTCAGTGCATGGATGGGTCGCCGTCTATGCCTAAGGCCAGAAACTGCGTTACGCGGGTGCCCGCGCGTGCAATCCGCCGCGGGCCACGCGACCGGTGCCCGCGCGTTTGCCCTGCACTGTTGCACGTTGCGGGGAACGCGCGGGCATCCGCGTAACGCAGTTTTGATAGTACAATTTTAACGTTGGAGGTGAACAGTCGAGTTATTATGGATAAACTAATATTATATTATTTACGCGCGCCAACCCCCAGCCGCTCCGAGCTTCGCTCTCCGCGGCGCTCGGCCTAGGGCCTCGCTAGACACTTGACGTTGGGATTGTTTGAGTGGGAACATGTATGGTCTCGGCCTTCGGCCTCGGCCTGGATGGAGCTCGGCCTTCGGCCTCGCCGCGGCGGGGTTCTTCGTGCCCGCTTCGCGGAGCTCGGCCTCCGGCCTCGCAAATTTGTCCCATCTGGCTTTTGCGTTGTTGCTTATTCGCCGAAAATGTATAGTCTCGGCCTTCGGCCTCGGCCTGAACGGAGCTCGGCCTTCGGCCTCGCCGCGGCGAGGGTCCTCGTCCCGGCTTCGGCCTCAAAAAATTGTTTATTTGAAAAATTGTTCAATTTTGTTTAAAATTTTGTACTAAAAGTCGATTTTCAGTACAAATTCTCCATACAAAATTTTCTCATTTTCAATCGTCGATATCTCGGCCGCCATCTTGAAATGTCAAAATGTCCGATTTTTCTCATATACCTGGGTCCTTTGACAACCCGATGCCGTTTAGGGCACGTCTCCAGCATGTGCCCAGTTGGCTGCCGACTTTTTTGCGCAGAGGTCGATTTTTCGGGCGGCCATATTCTCGCCCCTATTTTGAATTTCGAACGTTCAAAATTTTTTTTCACTATTAGATCACACAACAAACACCCGTTTCAAATTTCATCCGAATCGGCCGGTAAACAAAAAAGTTAGCCCATTTGTATAGAAGGCGTTCAAAATTAAAAAATCGGCTTCATAGGATGGCTGTAATTCATACATTTCCTACAACTTTGTCATACATCATTTTCCTCTAAAAGTTGTCATTTCCGAGAAAACGTATGGATGAATCAGTGAGTGAGTATACCGCTTTGTAGCTTTATATACTGAACTTTATCAACTGAACAAGCCCGCGCGTGTTGTCCGCTAGCGGGAGGGGCGCGTGAGCCCGTCAACCGGGGTGCGGGATCCCGTCGCGTGCAGGCGGGCCCCGTTGCACGGAACAAGCACGTGACGGCCGCCCGACCGGGCACACGCGCGTGCGCCCGCGCGTGTCATTTTTGTATGGACACGCGCGGGGCCCGCGTAACGCAGTTTCTGGCCTAACGCGAGCGGTTCCGTGCTTCGCAAGGCACGTTAAGCTGTTGGTGCCGGCTGCCGTCGGTAGATGGCAGTCGTTAAGCCAAGTCAGAGGCCTTAGGGCGGCTTGACAACTTCTGACAGTAGACGAGCCACTAGTCTACAAGCCTCCACCAATCCGGACTTGGCCCCCGTGGTGGATGGCCTATACCATCCTCAGGGAACAGACCCGTGCCCCTCGGTGGGGACATAATGGGTTGATGATGATGAAGTATGCTCGTAAAGAAAAATTATTTCCAAAATTAAAAATTTTAGTATGGTATGGCCTCAATCAAAAACTATACAGCATAAAAAAATATGCCTTGAATCTCCGTAATTTTACTAGGTATCTATCAAGCCCTCAGACCACATTTATGGTTAAATTTCAAGGGCCGATGTTGATTTTGAATAAAACACAAACTATTTAGGAAATTATTGTAATTATATTTTATTATGATATATTGGTATTACTCAATTATGTATGGAACAAAATATCGGCCAAATGGGCGCCGCGACCACGGCGGCACACCTCCATCCGATGGTCCAAATTTTCGATGACCCTGAGGCATAATGGAGGTTCTATGCCGTTAATGTGCCGAATTATCTCATCCTTTAGCTCTTGAATTGTTGCTGGCTTATCGACGTATACCTTTTCTTTCAAATAACCCCAAAGAAAAAAGTCCAACGGTGTCAAATCACATGATCTTGGCGGCCAATTGACATCGCCATTACGTGAGATAACACGGCCATTGAATTTGTTGCGCAAAAGAGCCATTGTTTCGTTAGCTGTGTGGCAAGTGGCACCGTCCTGCTGAAACCACATATCGTCCACATCCATATCTTCCAATTCGGGCCATAAAAAGTTCGTTATCATCTCACGATAGCGAACACCATTCACGGTAACTGCCTGACCGGCCTCATTTTGGAAAAAATACGGCCCGATGATGCCGCCAGCCCATAAACCGCACCAAACAGTCACTCTTTGTGGGTGCATTGGTTTTTCGACAATCACTCTTGGATTCTCATTCGCCCAAATGCGGCAATTCTGTTTATTGACGAATCCACTGAGGTGAAAATGTGCCTCATCACTGAAGATTTCTTGCCACCATTCTGCCCATTCACGACGTTTGGAATGGTCAAGAGGCTTTAGTTCTTGAGCCAATTGCACCTTGTAAGCGTGTAAATGCAAGTCTTTATGCATAATGTTCATCAACGACGAGCGTGAGAGGTGCAATTGTTGGGCACGACGACGAGTTGAGGTGGACGGCTCTTCACCCACACTATCGCAAACAGCAGCAATATTTTCTGCAGTACGAGCTGTACGAGCATGCACTGGTGTTCTCACATCTTCTACAGACCCGGTTTGCTCGAATTTTTCCACGATTTTTGCGATTGTACGCACATTTGGACGATCAAATTGACCAAAAAATCACGAAGTGCACGATATGCATTTTGATTTGAACGCCCATTTTCATAATAAGTCTGGATAACTTTAACACGTTGTTGGATTGTGTATCCATGGTTCAAATTGAGTAAGTCTGAAATAGAGAAATATCAAATAAAATTCGGAAAAAAACTTGGCGTTGAGGTGTGGTTCACATTCAACGGGATACCGCCGTTTAGCCAAAGTATTTTTCGCCAAATTTTACTTCCCAATAAACTTATGGCATCAGTTTCATTTCCCAAATGAAACTTTAGCAAGTTTCATTTCGCATTTTATTCATTTGGTCAAATTATCATTTCGCATAATTTTATGAAGACTTGCCAGAAGTCAGCCTGGACGAAATCGCGATGGCTCTTAGACAGCTGAAAAATGGAAAAGCCCCTGGAGAGGACGGTATTACAACTGAGCTCCTGAAGTCTGGCGGTAAACCTGTAATGAAGGAGCTCCAGAACATATTTAATGCTGTCCTCTTTGATGGCAGAACTCCGGAGGCGTGGAGTAAGAGTATTGTCGTGTTGTTCTTCAAAAAGGGTGATAGAACCCTCCTGAAGAACTACCGACCCATTTCACTCTTGAGCCACGTCTACAAGCTGTTTTCAAGAATCATCGCGAACCGTCTTGCGAGAAGACTTGATGAGTTTCAGCCACCTGAGCAGGCCGGTTTTCGATCGGGTTACGGCACCGTAGACCACATTCACACAGTGCGGCAGATTATACAGAAGACCGAAGAGTATAATCGGCCCCTGTGCTTAGCGTTTGTGGACTATGAAAAGGCCTTTGACTCGGTCGAGACCTGGTCTGTTCTGGAATCTTTGCAGCGATGCCAAGTCGACTGGCGATACATCCAAGTGTTGAGAGGTCTGTACGACGCCGCTTCTATGGCCGTCCAAATCCAGAACCGGCAGTCTGAGCCTATCCCCATACATCGTGGTGTGAGACAAGGGGATGTTATTTCCCCGAAATTGTTCTCAAATGCATTGGAGGATATGTTCAAGACACTGGACTGGAAGGGGTACGGCATTAACATAAACGGCGAGTACCTTTCACACTTGCGATTTGCAGACGACATTGTCATAATGGCGGAAACGCTGCAAGATCTGCAACATATGCTGAGTGGCCTAGCTGATTCTTCCCAACGCATTGGTCTCCGGATGAACTTGGATAAAACCAAGGTTATGTTCAATGAACATGTAAGTCCGGAGCCAATTGCAGTTCAAGGCAGTATTCTCGAAGTTGTTAAGGAGTATGTTTACCTCGGGCAAACCATGCAGTTAGGTAAAAACAACTTCGAGAAAGAGGCCAATAGAAGAATACAGCTGGGCTGGGCAGAGTATGGGAAACTACGTCGAGTCTTCACATCGCCAATCCCACAGAGTCTCAAGACGAAAGTCTTCAATCAGTGCGTCCTACCCGTCATGACATATGGTGCCGAAACGTGGACACTCACGGTGGGGCTGGTCCACAAATTTAAAGTCGCTCAGCGTGCTATGGAAAGGGCTATGCTCGGGGTTTCTCTGAAAGATCGAATTCGAAACGAGGTGATCCGACAGAGAACTAAAGTCACCGACATAGCCCACCGAATTAACATGCTGAAGTGGCAGTGGGCCGGCCATATTATCCGAAGAACTGATAACCGATGGGGTAGACGAGTTCTCGAGTGGAGACCGCGGATCGGTAAACGTAGTGTGGGACGTCCTCAGACTCGGTGGAGCGATGATCTTCGCAGGGCGGCTGGCAAGAGTTGGATGAGAGTAGCCGAGGACCGTGCTCAGTGGCGTGCTATAGGAGAGGCCTATGTCCAGCAGTGGACAAGCATAGGCTGATGATGATGATGATGATGATAATTTTACTGCGTCAAGTTTTATTAAGACAAACGTCCACAGACACGAACTGTTACCAGAAAAGTGGGTTAGGTTAGGTTAGAACTGCGACCCCCATAGACACCTACTGTTACCAGAAAAGTGGGTTAGGTTAGGTTAGAACTGTGACCCCCCACAGATAAAATTAATTTTGACCAAGTATTTATTTGGTAAACAATAACTTGCCATAATAACTTTTGCTAACTGTTTATTTGCTTTAAGTTGTTTTGAGAAATGTTTTTTTGCCAAGTGATAATTTGCGGAAAATAGTTTGGGATGTAATACTTTGGGAAACGATTTTTGGCAATACATTAGTAAACCCAATTTAACCACCCGTTACATGTTTTTTTAAATAATTAAAAATGTTAGATTGTGTGAGCGAGATAGTATGCCAGACGTAACAGCAGCCGTAAAGCCAGTCACAGACGTAGCTATAATATATATTACAGCTTAACATATTATCTCGATACATTACGATATAATTGTTTTCCCTAATAGGTAATCTGCGCAGTATTTTTAGCTCTTTCTTTTTTGCATGCCTACCTATTTTTTCCTCTCCTGTACTTCCTGTGGGTTGACTGTTAGAAAATACCATTAGCATTAAGTCCTCCTTTTGTACACTGTCTTTGTGCAATAAAGAATTAATAATATGAATAAAGATAACAGAGTGAGCTATAATATATATTTCTTTGACGTCACTAGAATATGTCGAGATATGTTTTGGCATATTAATATATAATTTGGTATAGTTTGAGGACACGGGATGTCCCATCGTTAGGGATCCGTAGTTGACAAGGAACCGTTATAGTTTCGCCATGTCCGTCTGTCTGTCTGTCTATCTATCCGCGGCTCAAAAACGATTAGTACTAGAAAGCTGATTTTTTTTTCAATACATACAAATATTAATCACGCCGATAAAACGGTAGAATAAAATTAATCTTAAAGACACATGACCGTATGCCGAAGCAAAGGCTGTTTCAAATTTCGTTTCATGAGTTGTCAGTTCCCCTGTAGCTTAGTATTGTTTACTGAAGAAGTATTTCAGTCAAAAAGGACTGCATAATTTACGTTCTTACTACGATAAATCTTCAACTTTATGTATTATACAAAGTATCCCCGGCAAATAAATAACCTTTTCCACCATATGCGTAGCTTAACTTTTGATTTATTTATACTCGTATCACATGTTACAAGAAACATGTAGATGGGAACGCGCAGTTGGCAAATATAGGGATTACAAATGGAAAAAAGACAAGGGTAGGTATTTAAATATAACCTTTGCAATGTTGAAAAGATTTCTGACTTATTTGCTCTGTTGTAAGGGAAAAGTTTCAGGGGATTTTCTTTGGGGCATTGTGTAAGATCCTTCTTTATCCGTGAGGTGCCGGATTAAGAATAGCGTCACTCCATTTCATTACGTGGATGTCGTAGAAGGCGACTAAGGAAATAAATTACCAAGAGACGGGCAGCAGCGTCTTCCTGAGATTCCACCCGCATACTGCGATCGCCAACCCGCCTGCCAAGCGTGGTGATTATGGCAAAACTCTTTATGGTTAGGGAAAACCATGAGGGAGGCCTGTGTCTTGCAGTGGGCGTAAAAATGGCTGATGATGATGATGATTGTGTAAGATCAATGCTTTGTGTATCTGAATCATAGTGGCATCTTTCAATATAACTGTTCCATCAGCACATCTGTAAATTTGGAAAAAGGGCCTAGCTACGAGGATTGAGACCTAATGAAATTATTTGTATTTGTAAGGAGCCCCAGTATAACTAGACATTCAGTTAAAGGGCGTCGTGAGTCCTAAAAATTACTATTAATATGATTGAGAGATTGGTACTTTTCACTTTACTATGTACTCATGATTGACATTTTTTGTAAAAAGGATCTGAATTTTTGTTTTGTATACCCTTGTGTGTGTTCTACTTTAAAGTATCATAGTAGTATTTAGATACTTAAAACCGTATGTGGCAATAGAATGGAACAAAAACCAATTGTATGTGTGTAGAATGGGATGGGTTTATCGGTGGCTGTGGAATTGGTAAAACCCTGATATTTTGCAAAATAAATCTGATATATTTATTTCTTTATATACAGACAACATGATCCAACATTTTATTAGTTGCAATAAATATAGAACTTAGTCTATTGTTCGTATTTAATGTGTAGCAGTGATTTGGTACGTCCCATTAAGATTCAAATGAGTAGATTATTCAGCCGTGATGCAATCACGCTTAGAATGCTATTGCTGCTTCCGCACATCCTGCCTAGGATACAGAACTCTTTGAACAAATATAAATATTGTTAAACGTAAACTTTATTTGGTGTGTTTTAGGAATCACGCATTTTTGGGGTAACCCTGTATAATATGCGCAGCGTTGTAGTACCATTAAACTTGAGACATTCGAAACAAAAAGCTTTGACTCACATTTTAGTTAAGTGACGTTTTACAACGAGACTTGGAACGGGGAACATAATACAAAACCGGGCATGTGCAAGACGGACTCACGCATCGAGAGTCCTTATATATCAATAATTATTAATTCTTTATTAAAAGCTTGGAATATGTATGTGGTATTATATGTTTAAAACCATTAAGGAGGCCTATGTCCTGTAGTGGGCGTCAAATGGCTGATGATGATGATATATTTAAAATAATGTTAGCATAGCATAACATAAACTCACGTCTGTATTATCCTGGAGGGGTAGGCAGAGACCAGGGTCTACCACTTGCAACGACCCTGACGGATCTCTTTCGCTTTATCAACGTTCATCGGTCGTTGCATGCACGCACGGTTTCGGGTAGGTATCGACTTTCTATCTCTTCTTTATATGCCGTCTCATATCGGAGGTTAGAAATCAATTCGGCTATACTGCTTTTCGAGGCAGCCAATACAAACAAGGAACTGGTATTCTGCCGGACCCACTGTCGTAAATTGTGACCTATTTGGTCTAAGTATGAAATAATGTACGTTTTTTTATTCAGTTTGGGGTCTTTAGCGCGAGCCTGACTCACATTAGTTGTTCTAGAGTGAGCTCCGAGAGAAATTTGAATCTGGCCTCATGTGTGCTGTGTTGCAGTTTTTATGACAGAGCAAAAGAAGTGGAAAATGTTAGTATGTCCCAGTTTAATGACAGTTTTATCTTGCAGATAAACTTTTTTTGCTCTTTTAGGACACACTAAGATTTTTTACTTTTCTGTTACCTGTAGGGTACCCGCAACACATCAGGAACAATAGCAACGCAATTACACTTTTGAAAAATTGTCTACTTGCATAAGTATAACACAATAATACTGCTAAAGAAAAGTTAAACACGGGGAAACATCGACGCGATTGAATTTACATTAATTTCGGTCAAATGACGCATTATGCATTATACACCGATTCATTGTAGTTTATGTAGGAACATCGAACAAGAATAATAATTATTATTAAATTTTTATTTCAGACACACAGCATCCATATTGTGTTAGTATGTACATAGTAAATATATGTATACACACGGTAAAAATAAGCGACATATTTCTACCGCATACCAAATGAAAATTAAAATGTTCATTTCTAAAACAAAGAAACCTAATACGATTCACGAGATAAGTACATCCGTACTCCGTCTCGACTCACGATGATTGAGCTCTGCGAATCAGAGCGTAACCTGGTCAGACTTGTCTGACAAAGAAGCGAGTAAGTGAATGGGCAATTGACACCTCGTTTACAGCCTGCTCGAATGCGGACAGTGAATCTTCCGGCGATGAAAATTGTATTCCTTTGAGCAGATTTTTATTTTTGGGAATAAAAAGAAGTCACACACTGCTAAGTCAGAGCTGTAAGGTGGGTGACCCAGGAGTTTGACCGGCGCGCTGTCCAGGAAGTCGGCACCCAGCGTAAAACTATCCTTCTCACGCGAACATGCACGTGTAGAATTTCGTGAAGGCTTCCTGATCCAATGTGCAGTATGTGCTGAATCCCCTGATACGTAACTTCCGTAACGTCCTTCCGTTAACTTCCGTCAAAGGGCGACTACTTCTTTCTTGTCACTTCGCGCTTTAATTCGCTATACCAACGATACACGGTTGCCTTGGAAGGGCCTTCATCCATGAATGCCGTTCGAAGTCTCTCGTACGATTCGAACAGTTTCAGGAGACACTTGAAATCGTAAAAAATTATAACGTGAAAATGTTCCCAATGTAGATCCATTTTTCAATGAGACACGATAATTTAAATTAGCTCGCAAAAAATACGGAGGGAATTTTTGAAATTGAAACGTAATTATTTTTAGATATAAATAATAAATTACTTTTTCAAAATAGATTACAACTAGCCAGTCTCTCATACATAACAAACTTCTTTTCGCTACACTTTATGTGTGGCCTGGTAAGTAGATCCCTTTAAAAGTAAGTCAAACGGACGGACAGACGGTGAAGGCTTAGTAATAGGATCTCCGTTAGCACCCTTTGCTTAAGGAACCCTAAAAAGCGAATATCCGATGCTCTGTAATACTCACAAAGAAGGGATTGAAAATGCCGCGCGCCTGCTAAAGTGCACTTAGCCATATTACTCATGCAAATCTGAGGCAGTTGCCATCAAATGTCTAGTAATCTTATTAGTACCCGGGGAAGTCCCCCGGACCGTGTTTGGTAGCTACTTAAATCCTTGCATCTGTTGTCGGTGTTTTGCACTGTTACATTTGATTAGGGATTTTCTTGCGTCAATTTGAATTCCACAATCATAAAACCTTTTTTAGGGTTCTGTACCCTCCACTGTCTGTCTGTCTGTCTGTCTGGCTGGCTGTATGTTACCAGACTGTATAGGCTATAAAGCTAGACAGTTGAAATTTTCACAGATGATGTATTTCTGTTTGCCGCTATTACAACAAACACTAAAAACAGAAAAAAAATATATTTAAGGGGACTCCCATACAACAAACGTTGTCTAAAGACAGCGCTCGCCATCTAGCGGCCATCTATGTAACCTTCATAGCGCCGATGTCAAGTCGTTAAATGTCAATGTTAAATGCTTCTTGTTGGTTTCTATAGTTGGCGCTGTTCTCAAATTTGATCTTTGTCTAATAGTGAGAGCGAACCCTCCCTTTCGTGCGCGTATCCGATTCGCACTTGGCCGGTTTATTATGTTTTTTTTTAAGATGTAGTACCTAATAGGTAACAAGTTTTCGCGATCTCATTTCAAAGTAAACTTTTATCCATACTAAAAGTTGTTTTCATAGCAGACGATAAAGGAGAATGTTCCCATCCGCCCCAAACGAACGTATCTGCCGCTAGTCATTGGGACCCGTCTCAATTTACAAATTCCGAATTCCAAACTCGCCCGATGCGGCGCGGGTTGGTAAGCAAGGTTCCACAGGATTTCACACAATTCTAATAACTACTTTAAAAAAAACTGAAATCAAGAAAAGCTGCACCAAAAATAGGAAACCATTATTTTTTCAAGGATCTAATCATCAATATTGGTAAAATTTATATGGCAACCCCTTTTTAACAAAAAAAAAAGAATTAATGAAATCGTACAACGTGGTAAGGAATTATCGCTTAACTTCTTCTTACCTTCGGGTACGGAACCCTAAAAAATATTGCTAAGTAATTTCCTTCCTTATGTACCTACAATAAAGTATTCTCTATCTATCTATCTTAACATAGCTTACGAAACAAAAATAGATAAAAAAACTGGGATTGTCTTTGGAAATATTTAATATAAACTAGTGACGTTTGCAAGACGATTTCATAGTTAATTAAATGAGTTTGTGTATTCAAATATGATTTTAATTATCAAAAACTCTTATGAACCTTACCTTTCAAAACCTTAAACCTTACCTTGGGAGGCATTTGCCTAGCAGTGGGACACAACACACAAACTATAGAGGCTACGTAAAAAATAACTGCATTGTTGAAAGAAAGACAAAGTAGAAAGTAGAACAAGAAAGCAGAAAGACATTCCAGAAAGACATTCGGGGAGATAATCTAACACCATATTTAATAAATGTTTTAGCTATACAGTAATTCTCGAAATGTAGTAAATATATCTTTGTTTTGCTAATACATTTTCTGTTTGGCAACTTGAAAGGAGTTTAGAAATGTAATTTATTCAACGTTGGCCATTGAATCGCAGAATAGGGCGATTCTGCAGCGAGCATCCCGAAGGGTCATTAGAGTCTGAACGTGTGGATAATGTCCCTCGGAGAAACGGTTTCTTCCACTTCAATCCGGAAACATCTACTTCCTACAAAATTTTGAATTACATGGTGTGGATAATTTTTTTTGTTATTACATTAAGGAAAAAACAAACTCAGAAGTATTTACCGTAACTAGAGAGTGGACATGTGGATAATGTCCCTTGTACGTTCGAATTGCATCGCTTTTACCCGGAAAAATATACTTTCTAATTTTTTGTTGAAAAATTGAGATTGTGTGGATTAAATAACAGTAATCATATCTTAAACAAGTGGATAGACAGATAACTCTTTATTGCACACCAGCAATTAAATAAAAAATGCTTCAAATCTACGTGCATGCATGTGTCAAACCTTCTAGGATTCTTTTCTTGGAATGACAAAACATGTCACGTGTCATCTGGATTATGTAGTACAATGCTTTAACCGAATCGAGGCCCGATTGGCGGGTCCATGTTGGCTTCCTAAACTCGGATCAGATTTCAGCGTTCAGTGGCAGCCTCAATGTCACAATTTATTGTGATTCCATAGACAACCAGAATAAGGATAATAAATAAATAATGTCCCAAACTAGGATACCCTATGATATGGCAACTAGACACGGACGTCACAAATACGGCCTCCTGTGGGGATCGAACCCACGGTCTCTCTTTTGGTAGTCATGTGTGATAACACTTTACCAACGAGGCAGTAGTCAATAAACTCCTGGACGCAACAGGAACAAACCCGAAACTGAATAGGTTTAAACCATCCCCTGATATCGTTTAGGGATGCCCGGTTTAATTCGGCTTTTACTTTAGAATCTTTGCACTAACGAGGCGTGCTTGTGGGCGCAAATAAGTTTCGGAATCACAAATTGGTCCATGCTTTTTGCTGTTTCAATGCTTTACTAAATGGCTTTTGAAAGGGAAACTAAAGTAGCTTACGGCAAAGGGAATTAATCCCTGGTCCCTGTCAGCTCATAATTTTTCGTAAAAAGCGACCAATGGTGATGCCGTGAAAAGTTGAATGCCTGAAATTAAATGAAGTTTAATTAAATGAAAATGTGTATTTGCACGAAAAGTCGTACTATGAAAAGATTGATGATTTTCTTTACAATTCACCTTATTATGCATGCAAAAATTATGAAGAGCTTTATTTAAACATAAATAAATATCTAATACCTTTAAATGAGCAATTCATATGTTTGTATATATATATATATATATATATATATATATATATATATATATACAAGTTTACAAGAAGCTGAAACATTCATAGAGTAGCCTCCCTCATGGTTTTCGTTAACATGAGGGAGTTCTGCCATAATCGCCACGCTTGGCAGGCGGGTTGGCGATCGCAGTCATCATCATAAACATAAGCCTCCTTCGTGGTTTTTATAACCATGACGGGTTTTGCCATAATCGCCACGCATGGCAGGCGGGTTGGCGATCGCAGTATGCGGTGGGAATCTCAGAAAGACGCTGCTGCGTTTCTCCAGGTAATTGATTTCCTTAGTCGCCTTCTACGACATCCACGGAAGGAAATGGAGTGACGCTATTCTTAATCCGGTGCCACACGGCGATCGCAGTATGCGGTTGGAATCTCAGGAAGACGCTGCTGCCCGTCTCCTGATAATGTATTTCCTTAGTCGCCTTCTACGACATCCACGGGAGGAAATGGAGTGACACTATTCTTAATCCGGCGTCACACGGGCCAATATTAATCAGAGAAAAAATCAGAACTAAAATTTTTATAAAACACGAACCAATATAAGAATTGCACATTATTACAGGTAAACTAGTATATTAGCTCAAAGTGCTGTACCAATTATCAATAAAAAAAAATTATTTCAACGTAACTAATTTACATTGGTATGGTCGAATGTCAACGTTCAATATTAAAGGTGCATTTCAACGGCGCGGGGTAGCGCGATCCCACGCGAGCCGCGCCATCCGTGTTGATGTGGCTCGGCTAAATCCGAACGAAGGCCTACTCGTATACACTGCGGCACGTGGGTCACAACAACGTGAGCTGTTGAACCGCGCCGTCGCTTGACCGTTCTAAATATGGACAGACGAAAGAGATAGAGAGAGAGATACTACCATCTTTTCTGTTTAGACGGCGCGTATTAACACAAGCCGGACCGCGCGCGCCTTGCCGAGCCGTGCCGAGCCGCGCCGAGCGTAGGCTGTTCAAGCGGCGCGTCTTTGCGGCACGGCTCGCGTTTTTGCGCGCCGTTTAATCGCACTTTTAGACGCTGACTTCGGGCCGAATTTATAGTGGAGAAAAAGGTAGCAGGAACAAAAAACTTCACTCTGACCATCCTTATCTTCTTCAATATTTCTTAATTGCACCGGCTTCATCATCAACCCATTATGTCCCCACCGAGGGGCACGGGTCTCTTCCCTGAGGAAGGTATAGGCCATACTCCATCACGCCATCTATCGACGGCAGCCGGCACCAACAGCTTAACGTGCCTTGCAAAGCACGGAACCGCTCGGAAAAATGCCACTAGCGTTAGGCATAGATGGCGACCCATCCATGCACTGAACGCGCCCAGTGTGTTGCTTAACCTTCGTGATCATTTAAGATCACTCAGGCAGCCGGGGCTACGAGCGATACCGATTGCACCGGCTACCCGTCTCTAATTTCTTTCTTGCCTACGTCTATGGTTGCCTGGGAGAAATTGATTTTAGTAATAAAGCCGCCAATTGTACTTAGATTTACTAAATTTCTGTTAATGTAATTTCTGTATACAATAAAGAATATATCTATGTATCTTTTCTCAAATAACCGGCCATAAAAACTTTGCCATAAAAAAAATACTCATTCATTTGTATGATGTAAAAATTGATTTTATGGTAAATAAATATTTTCACTTTCACTTTTCACTTTCAAATCATCTTGAACATAATTCATCAGTTGCTACCTAAATGATAACACTCCATGTTTACCATCAATAACTTTAAACTTATTAAAAACTTAATTGTTAAAATATCAGCTATTCCATGTACGTGTCGATAGCGTATCAATCGCTAAACCCGTACACTCTACCCAGTGACATAACGAACGAATTTGCAACAAAAATTTAAGGGTTGATGTGTACTTAGGCATTTTATGCGCGTAGTTTTAAAATGTCAAGCAATATGCTAATGCTTGGGGCCATTCTATCCAATCATCAAAACCGTCCTCTACCCAGATATGGCACAAAAAGTCTTAAGCTCGCTCCTATCAGACGAGGTGTGCCCGAGAGCTAGTGAATATGCATCCGATAGGCTCGCGACGCTGCTCAACCTAGGGGCCGCAACGCTAACGTTACGAAAGAGTTATTAGAAAGAGTATTAGAAGTACTAATGTTCGTCAGAAAAAATCCTGCTCTGTTTCCACGCATCTCAGAAGCAAATGGTATGCGACTCCGTAGAGACCCTACACGCCTGAGTACTAGAATATCCAATACTGCTTTCATGAGAAAAAGTATTTTATGCGTGGGTCCAAAAATATATAATAAACTGCCAATGAGTATTAGAGAATTGGGTGACGATAATGTGTTCAAAAGACAGGTTAAACTAATACTCACCAAGAAATGCTGCTACAATTTGAATGATTATTTTAATCTGACATTTTAATTAATTGCCAATCAATTTACATATTAATTTTTTATCTTATTTTAATATTTCTATACAATTCTAACTTAAGAAAATAATAATCTTGTAAACAACGCGGTAAATATTAAATTATTTTTAGATTAAGATATTTGTATGCCTCTACGGCCAAACATGCTGAAACTTCATTATTTACCTATAAGAACTTTTATTACACGCATGTTTCGCAAATAAATAAATTTGTATTTGTATTTGAAACGGTCAAGTCCGTTCAATAAGTTTTCCTTTCAAAGTGAGCTTTGCGAAAAGCCGAAATTATCATGGACGCAGCCTTATCACTTCTCTAAGGTACCCAATTATTAAGTAAAGCGACCAAACAGATGTGGGTACCGACGTTGTACATAAAATCTATTTTAGATCAACGTACTTTTAGCCTAGGGGCCGCAACCCATACTGAGGCCGGTCAACAAGTTTTTCTTTCAAAGTAAGCTTTGCTAAAAGCGAAAATGATCATAAACCCAATGTTACCTTACCAAGTATCCAATTATTAAGCGAAATAACCAAACCAAACAAACTGACGATATAGATTCTGTTCCTCAATTCTCTAATATCTTTCTGAGAGATTATTTCTAGAGATGTGCAGGGCATGTGGACAGGTGGCAGGACATTCGGTGGATTACGATGGTCATAGAGTGGTGGCCGAAGTTGGGAAAACGATCGGTGTAGGCAAACTAGATGACATGACTAATGCCATCGGATGAAAAAAGGTTTTGCGTGACGGGGCCCATGTCCACCAGTCGGCCCTATTTATGGGCTGGACATATAGATATCTATTATTCAGATGGTGTACTTTTAGCCCCATTTACTCCCTAGATATATTTTTAATGTGATATACAATCGTATTTTTTAATGACTCGCGCGATGCTCATACACCGTTACATATTACTGTGACCACGGCAGCTGCAGCATCGCCGAAAGGTCGGGAATTACGGTAATTAAATTTAACCTAATAAATAATGAACAGAGTTTCTAACATAGTAAAATGAACATGGACATGACTAAGATAATGTCGAACTCCCATGTAGCACTCACTGCTATCAACGTTGGTGGCTCTGACCTCAAAATTGTCGACCACTATGTATACCTGGGACAAACAGTCCAGTTAGATAAGTCCAACTTTGGGAAAGAGGCCATTCGTCGAATTCAACTCGGATTCGGGAAACTATAACACAGTTTTGCGTCATAAGAAGGCTGAAGGTCGCCCAACGAGCAATGGAGAGAGCTATGTTAGGAGTTTCATTGCGTGATCGAATCAGGTGGGAATGAGGAGATCCGCAGAAGAACCCTAGCTCAAAGAATTGCTCAATTGAAGTGGCAGTGAGCGGAGCACATAGCTCGGAGAACTGATGGCCGTTGGGGCGGAAAAGTTCTGACCTAACGACCGCGGACCGACCGACGCGGCCAGCGTCAAAATAGTCTGACAATCTGGTTACGGTGGCAGGGAGACGCTGGATGCGGGCGGCACAAGACCAGGAAGCTTGGAAAAGCATCAGGGAGGCCTATGTCCTGCATTGTGCGTCAAATAGCTGATGATAGTAAATAATCGCAATTAGACCTGTTCAATATAGAACTATGAAGACCATTCTTCGGCTCACCCACAGAATTCCTCTTCTGGTGTTGGTCCGCGGCAGCTTCCATTTCAGGCTAGCTAACGGCGTTCGACTCGGTCTCTTAGACTTTGGGCCTTTTCCAGGTTCTTTCGATGGCCCGAGGGTGTGTACACAAATAGGCGGTGTGAATCAGTCTGCTGATCCCGATACCAAAAGGTTGAGGACCGACGCGTTAGGGTAACTGTTTACTCAGGGGGGTGTAGTTCCGAGTGTTTCACAGTGAACGGGTGGTCATTTAGATAAAACGTTATTTAGGGGCCATTGTTTACAGGATTTTGTTTGGCATACGTAGGTGTACATATTGGTTGTAATTAATGCCAGGGTGGTCGGAGAGGGGTTGTATTGCAGGCTAACAACGCTTGGAATGATATCAGCATGGGTAGTACGACGGCACGAGTCACGCGTTTTGCCGCGCTAAGATGTCAGAATTTGACAATTTGACTTTCCCGTACATTCTGACCAATTGTGACATGAAATATCAAAATTTATCAGAATGTACTGAAAAGTCGCGACTTTTGACATTTAAAAGGCGCGATCAGCGTCATCGTGCTAGCCCTGCAGGTTCCCTGTCCCTCGTACAAATATTTTTGACAAAACAATACATATCATTAGCATCACAAAATGATTCATTGAACTAAATGATCAGCAACAGAGATCAGCGGAAAAGTCATTCGTTAAGCCAAGAATTATTTTGGCTAGCAGAATAATATACAAGTAGCAGCACGTGCTCAGCAAGGAGTATAATACGCCTTGGTGGTCAGCAAGTAAATTTACCATGGTCAGCAAATGAAATGACTAATTTAATAAAATTTCAGTGCAACCATTTACAAGGTGATGAATTTGTTATTTTTATTTGAATTTTCTTATTAACATTATTTTTTTTCTTATTATATGTATACCTTAAAGTGATGATAGAAATTATAGTCTTCTGCTTGCCGTGTCGGAGGTCGTGGGTTCGATTCCCACTGTGAGCCGCCGTAAATTTGACTTATTGAGGTCATAAGGGGTGTCTGGGTGTATTTTATCCCAGAGTATCCTAGCTTGGGACCAGGGCAAGAGATCGTGTTGTGTGGAAGTTATTATTATTATTTAATTATTATGCAGCTCAATTTTATATTATTTATTATTTGCCTACCAAAAGTGTCTGCTTAAAATACTTTTGTTGCTGACAAATTATTTTATTAGTGCTAATCAAACCCGTATTTTTATGAAAAGAAAAACAGGCCAAGTGCAAATCGGACTCACGGAACGACTTTGTACATATGTTACAGCCAAAGTAATAAATCTGGATATTATACACAATGACTGGTCATTATATATAATGTCTACTCAGTTTAGATAAAGTGATAATTAACACAAAATTAATCACATTTAGCAATTTTATTTAATATCATAATTTAGGGTACCTATGACTTTTCCATGCACCAACCTTGTTTAAGTTTGACACAAAACTAAGTTTTTTAGTGAAATATTTTTTTTCGCTTTTATATAAATTACTTTGTCTAGTGAATTTGGCTATTATATATAATGACCAGTCATTATGTATAATAGCTATTTAATCACTTTGGCTGTAACACATACATAACCAGTACAAAGAAAAAGTCGAGAAAAGATATCGAATCCAAACGATCTGGGGTTTCTTTGAACTACCACTACGTTGTCTAGTCTGAAATAATCAGTATGTAATAAAT
Organism: Yponomeuta cagnagella; assembly: GCA_947310995.1. NCBI lineage: Eukaryota > Metazoa > Arthropoda > Insecta > Lepidoptera > Yponomeutidae > Yponomeuta > Yponomeuta cagnagella. The sequence continues at coordinate 3,805,770 of OX371287.1, read as the reverse complement.
AGGTAATAACTTGCACACACCAAGTACGGCGGCCTCCAGTGGGAATCGAACCCACGACCTCTGTTTTGGCAGTCAAGCGCATTAACCGCCAGGCCAAAGAGGAGGTCAAGAATAACTTGTTTATTTATTTCTTTATTTATTTCTTTATTTTATTTACATAAATATTGCAACATAACAGTAGTTACACCAAAGCGTTGCAATATTTTCACTGAGCACTACCTATCAAACATCTATTACTTGCTACGAGATTTTGAGATTTGACTTTTTGACAGCCTTTATTCCGTCCCAGGCGGGCATGAGTCAACCGAATAGGGGACATATTAGCGAAGGGCAAGATGAAAAGCGAATAATAATAATAACATCCACACAATACAATCAATTGACCTGGTCCCAAACTAGGATACCCTTGCTATGGTAACCAGGCAAGGACGTTACAAACTATGAAAATACACCCAGACTAAGGCGATTTGTACATATGTACGGCGGCCCCCAGTGGGAATCGAACCCACGACCTCTATTTCGGTAGCTAAGCGCCTTAATGGCTAGACCAACGAGGCAGTCAACGAGAATGCTCATGAAGTCCAAAGCGGTTTGTTATGATTGAGTGAAGAGGTAAGGCCTGGCCTCTGTTTACCCCATTGGAATACAGACGTGAGTTTATGTATATAAGATATTTCTGTCAATTTGTTCTGTCCCAAAGTTGCAGTGGTGATTGACCGGGAGTGGCCCCAAACAAAAACGATAGTTCTCTGCGTCCCCTCTGGGATACAGGCGTGAGTTTATATAGGAACATTGTTTCTGTCAGAGTTCTTTCCGTCTCAAAGTTGTAGTGGTTATTGATCGGAAATGACACATATAGCACACCCAAGACTCTGCCTACCCCTCTAGGACACAGGCGTAAGTTTATGTAGAAACGCTGTTTCTGTCAGAGTTCATTCTGTCTCACAGTTGTAGTGGTTGTTGACCGGGAGTGACTCCAAACAAAAACTACTTTCGATAGTATATAGCACACCCAAGACTCTGCCTACCGCTCTGGGATACAGGCGTGGGTTTATGTATGTACGTTGTTTCTGTCAGACATTGTTCTGTCTCAAAGTTGTAGTGGTTATTGACTGGGAGTGACTCCAAACAAAAACTGCTTTCGATAGTATATAGCACACCCAAGACTCTGCCTACCGCTCTGGGATACAGGCGTGGGTTTATGTATGTACGTTGTTTCTGTCAGACATTGTTCTGTCTCAAAGTTGTTGTGGTTATTGACCGGGAGTGACCTGAACCAAAACTACTTTCGATAACATATAGCACACCCAAGACTCTACCTACCCCTCTGGGATACAGGTGTGAGTTTATGTAGGAACGTTGTTTCTAGAGCTATTAGAGCGGTGGTAGTCTAGTGGGTAGAACATTGGACTCTGAAGCGAGAGATCCAGGTTCGATCCCAGTGCGGGCAGGTACCTATGACTTTGCTTTCTAAGCTATGCACATTTGTGAAGTTATAGTATAATACCACTCGCTAACGGTGAAGGAGATCGTCGTGAGGAAACCTGAATGTCTGAGGTGTTCACATACCTCAGCGCTTGAAATCGCCAATCCGCGGTGGGCTCGCGTGGTGATTAAGCCCATACTCTCTCCATGGAAAAAGGCCTGTGCCCTACAGTGGGACGTATATAGGCTGCTTATGTTGTTTCTGTTAGACTTTGTTCTGCCTCAAAGCTGTAGTGGTTATTGACCGGGAGTGACCTAAGCACAAACTGCTTTCGATAGTACACAGCACACCCAAGGGATAGGATAAGGTAACTGGGGAGGCGGAAACTTTTATAGGTTGTTTCATATTTTATGACACACATGATTACTTATCCACCGCCCTTTATCTATTCTTCTGACGGTTGTTTGTCCCTAGGTGGCTGGAGGGTAACTTAGACTCTTGTAGCTTTTCATACAAATTTCAGCGTGTGGGATGAGCGTGAATGGCAGATTTATAAATCTACAGTTTGTAAGATGACTAGTTGTTGGCCGCGACTTTGTTTGCCGGAGCTCTTGATGCTTTTGATGTTTTCTGGTATAAAAAGTGTTCTGTGTTCTATTTCAGATTATGATCTATCTCTATGCCGAAGTCCATCCAGATCGGTTCAGTCGTTCTAGCATTGCAAAACCGGCCGAGAGCAAGTCACTCACCGAGGGTTCCGTTTCGCCACGCAATATAATATCCCTACTAGCTGTTGCCCGTGACTTCGTTCGCGTGGAAATGTTGATGTGTATTTTTCCGGGATAAAAAATTGCCTATGTGCTAATCCAGACTATAATCTATCTCTGTGCAAAATTTCATCCGGATCCGTTCAGCTTTTTTTGCGTGAATAAGTAAGAAACATCCAAACATACATACAAACTTTCGCGTTTATAATATTAGTAAGGATTTACGACAATTTTAAGCGCCACAATTATCGCATGCAGCCGATACCTGTTTTGTGAGTCAACTAGACAAGTGTTTTGTATTATTGCCTTGCCGTTTTGTGTTGCTAATAAATAAAATAAAATATATGATGGAGCCAATAAAGAATAATTTTTAAGGGTCAGTTGCCTTCCACCCTTAATTTTGTACTATTTTTTTTTCATATATTTTCAGTATATTCGCAACAACAAAGCAATGTTTCGGTGAGAATTTCAACTGTCTACCTATTACAGTTCAATCGATAAAGCTCTGTCAAGACTGTCGGTCAGAGATATATGTCGTGGCAGGTGGCGGAGTCTGCCTACCCGTCCGGGATACAGGCGTGGCGTGAGTGTATGTTTTGTTGTGTTGTGTTGTGTTGTGTTGTGTTGTGTTGTGTTGTGTTGTGTTGTGTTGTGTTGTGTTGTGTTGTGTTGTGTTGTGTTGTGTTGTGTTGTGTTGTGTTGTGTTGTGTTGTGTTATGTTATGATATGTTATGTTATGTTATGTTATGTTATGTTATGTTATGTTATGTTATGTTATGTTATGTTATGTTATGTTATGTTATGTTATGTTATGTTATGTTATGTTATGTTATGTTATGTTATGTTATGTTATGTTATGTTATGTTATGTTATGTTATGTTATGTTATGTTATGTTATGTTATGTTATGTTATGTTATGTTATGTTATGTTATGTTATGTTATGTTATGTTATGTTATGTTATGTTATGTTATGTTATGTTATGTTATGTTATGTTATGTTATGTTATGTTATGTTATGTTATGTTATGTTATGTTATGTTATGTTATGTTATGTTATGTTATGTTATGTTATGTTATGTTATGTTATGTTATGTTATGTTATGTTATGTTATGTTATGTTATGTTATGTTATGTTATGTTATGTTATGTTATGTTATGTTATGTTATGTTATGTTATGTTATGTTATGTTATGTTATGTTATGTTACTGACAGAGAGCGTAGGCTCAGTTATAAAGACCTGTGTTGGCATCCGTCGTCGGGTACGAGACTCTAAAAACGTTTTATCGTAACTCTTAGCTTTTGCTAGATAGGTGAATTTACCACTCAGTTATAAACATAAACATAAACATTTATATACAGGCACATACATTGCTTATGGCCCCACACTAGGATACCCTGTGTCGTGGGAACCAGAAACAACGACATCACAAACATGTAAACATCCAAGACCTGGGGTTTTTTTTGTCCCCAGCCAGGATTCGAACCCGGGACCTCTCGCATGGTATGCAGATGCACTACCGCTGCGCCACGAGGTAGTCAAATCAGACCTAAAAGTTTGTCTAGCACTTACTCGACTCAGGGTGACTTGCACCCAATCTTTGGATAAGTAAGTGAATAGATAAAGTCTTATCGGGTTAAACGAATAAATCACTGATTGAGGGGGTTGCTAGTCATACAATTTATCCATGGGCTAACCATGGATCAATTGTGTCATCTACAAATGTCATAGCGCAAGACGTTTGTGTACTTATCATCTGGATAGAGTTTACTCGGATAAACAGGCATATAGGTAATGTTGTCAGATGGCGTTGACGCGAGCCATCCCCGAAATCACTCCGTTCTAATTCAGATTAAGTAAATTACTTTTGTTGTGCGTTGGTAGCCTAGTGGGTAGAGCATCGGACTCGGAAGCGAGAGACCCAGGTTCGATCCCAAGTGCGGGTATGTACCTATGACTTGGTTTTCTAAGTTATGTACATTGTGAAGTTATAATAGCAATACCACACGCTAACGGTGAAGGAAAACATCGTGAGGAAACCTGAGTGTCTGAGCTATTCACATACCTCAGCGCTTGAAATCGCCAATCCGCGGTGGGCGGTTAAGCCCATACTCTCTCCTTGAGAGAAGGCCTGTGCCCTACAGTGGGACGCATATAGGCTGATTAAGCAAATTACTTTTTAATTAAACTTAGTCGCTTCCTTCAAATATTGAAAAGGCGAATCGCGACCGTTTATCGACCTAATATGAGCTCTTCTACTCATCAAGCAAGCACTAAGTAACGCCGTCAATGAAGCAAGATATATCTTTATTAAAAACAATAAAGCTACCGCGACACTAATTTCCCTACGCCACCCGCTAATTTGAAATCTCAGCCCAGCCTCCCCTCAAGAAAAGAAATAACCGCCAATCTCATTTTACTGACACGTAAAAAACGCCCATTGCACCTCGAGCACTCGTCTCATAGATCAAGTGAAATTCCACCCCAGCCTCCCTTTCAAATTGCACGGGTCATAACAGATAAACGGCGGTTGTAATTTAGGCCCGCTCTCCCTCGCGTCAAAAAGTATCTCTCCCGGTGGAAACAAAAGGCCGTCCCGGAGGTACGTTGCTGGTATGATTTGACCGGATCTCCCCTAACCTGAGTCCCGGTAACGTGAATTGAAAAAGAAGAATAGAATAATATGTATGAGTCGGATAAGGCAAAAGCTTTGTTCAAAGTAACATCCAATTCGATATTTTAGCCCATACTTGTACACTTCTGGATAAAGGCCACCCTCAAGGCAAGCCGCTTCATTTTGTCTTCAGCCATCCACATTCGATCTTCAGTCCAGCAGTGGGCGTCCTATGCTGCGTTTCCCAGTTTGTGGTCTCCTCTATCAGTTCTTCAGCAGAGTGACCTAGTGATCCCACCGACTTCAACTTACTAATCTTACTATGTCAGTCTCCTTAGTTCTTTGATGAATGGTCTTGTTTTGATGTGATTTATGGTTTGCGGTGGTAGTGCGGCGGTAGAACCGACCTCACATTCGGGGGGCTGTGGGTTCGAACATTGCTAATCTGTGAAGGAAAACATCGTGAGGAAACCTGAGTGTCCGAGGTGTTCTCATACCTCACGCTTGAATTGCCAATCCGCCTTGGGCACGAGTGGTAATTAAGCCCATACTCTCACTGAGGGAAGGCCTGCGCCCGGCTGGGGGACGTATATAGGACGTACATAAGAAGAATGCGGCCGTGGTGAATTCGAGATTTAAGAGATTCGGAATTGATTTCCGCTAAGACGAGTCTCGACTTTGTTAATGCATTGTAGTTCAATGACAATTGCATGAATGCATCGATTTAATTTCATTGCTGTTTAAAGTCTAACCTGCCATCCATATCAAACCTTCTTAGAGTAGCCGACCCAGAAAGTTTAATAATTTTTGAATTTTTAGTTTGCCATAACATTAACCTTGACAGAGTCAGTCCCAGTTAAGCTAACCTAACCTTAGCACTGGAAATCCCGTGGTCACCACGCCATGGGGATACTTTTGTTAATTGAGCACGTTTTTTTTTAAATATATCTTTACCATCACTTGTTCTGGTCCCAAACTAGGATTCTATGTGCTATGGCAAGCAGACAACGACCGATGGCCTCAGCCGGGGTGCATTTCCATGTGGCGCGTGGGACCCAGTCAGTGGCAATTTTTTCCCATGTGTCTTTAAAGCCCGCTTTCGATTTTTTGAGAAGTGATATGCTACGGGAAGATAGCATATCATTTTTTCAATTAATTTTTTTCTATGTGAAAACGCCAGAACTATTTCTGAAAAGTATCAGGAACTATAGAACTCTGCTGCATGCGACAAGAACTCTCATTTATTTTTGATATGCTGGAAAATGATATGCTAAGTTCACTGACATCATAGCTAGTACGATTGCACGAGTCTCGCGTTTTGTGACTCTTAAAAGGTTACAATGCAACAATTAACGTACTGGAAAGTCGCGACTTTTGACATTTAAAACGCGTGACTAACGTCGTCGTAATACAAATGCTGTGCTTTACAGAGGGATCCTTAATTACAAGTGGTGTGGCGTGTAAATAGCCACGACCAGATGTACTTGCGTACGTATATTAAATTTTTAGTTAATTTTTAAATAAATTTATTTGAGCCTATCAATAATGGCAAACACGGAAAAAAGGAACAAGAAGTAACACCAACACTGCGTAGCAATAGAACCCACTTACCTCTTCATCGAACGAGAGTACACCTTCAACTCCACCATGCAGCAGGAGGGCGGCGGTCATCCAGACTCGTATTTGGTTGATCAGGAGGAAAAGTGTCCCTAGACCGGCCGGTTAAAAATGCACCGCAAATCTTGGGTGGTCACTAGCACAAGGGGCACAAATTGATGCGGAAAGTCTCAAATTAATCCATCTTATTTTTTCACGTATTATAATATAACAGAAACGTCCATCACTCAGAAAAAAAACGTTGCCAAGCGGGTAAAACCAAGAAACCGCGGTCAGCTCGACCAATCGGAGCCAATATAAAACGAAAAATTGGCTCCAAAAAAGACCGGTAGCGCCATCTCTGGAGGCTTCAGTGCAACCCGATCAAATCCGAAATAAGTGGGCATTTGCACACAAGTACTAGTGTGCCTTCTTGTTGCTATAATGCTTCACCAACAAGTATTAATAATCCCTCTGTAAAGCAGAGCATAGTTAGTACAACGACGCTAGGCGCGCGAAGGAAAGAAAGAAAGAAGACATTTATTCAAATTGTCATAGAAACACAAAGTAAACACGTAGGTGAACAAACAAAATACACGAAAGTCAACAAAACAAAAATGAAAACCGGCCAAGTGCGGTTCCGTACCATTATCTATACAACATTTGAATATTTCAAGCGTCTACCTACCTGTAGCCGTTATTACTATCGAGCAGAAAAAAGGGCAAAAAAATCACGTTTGTTGTATGGGAATCCCCCTTAAATAATAAATTTTATTTTGATTTTTAGTATTTGTTATTATAGCGGCAACATAAAAACATTATCTGTGAAAATTTCAACTGTCTAACTATCACGGTTCATGAGATACAGCCTGGTGACAGACGGACGGACGGACAGCGGAGTCATAGTAATTACCCTTTGGGTATGGATTTACGGAACCCTAAAAACAAAATAATCGTGAAGAGAACATGTGAGACATATAGAATCAAAGTCAGCCAGGTACCATACAGTAATGTAGGGCACCCAGCGACCCCCCACTCCAAACGCCTCAAGTGCTTCCGTGACAACAAAAAACGAGCTCGAACTCAGCATTTATACAATTATTGTATATTTGTACAATTGGCCTCAGCTGGGTGTATTTCCATGTTTGTGATGTCCTTGCCTGGTTACCATAGCACAGGGTATCCTAGTTTGGGACCAGGAAAAGTGATTGTGTTGCGTGGAAGTTATTATTATTATTTTTACTGATGCCGCTCAGTGAACTCAATATTTTCTTCCTACTTCATGGTTATGACGTTTTCCGTTCAATGTTCGATATTGTTCGTGTGTTCTTTATTCTTGAGCGTCTGGGCGCGTTCTATATGTAGCGTGTAGATTGGTAAGGATCCAACTGAGTCTGTTTGTATGGTACACACGTGCGACGGTAAGTGTGATGGAATATTTCTAATTTGGACCCTTAAAGCATGTGAATACACTAGAGAATATACTTACTGGAAACTGGATCCGGCAAAACTAAGTACTTTCGAAAAGAGCTGAACGTAAGGTAACCACGAGATTATGTGTTAGGCGCGGAGCCCACTGATCTGGTGTCCGGCTCGGGTATGGCGCGGACATAATAAAATTCTGCTGCTGTAAAACCCACGGTGATAAGGTCATTATTTGAACATAACGGCCTTTCGTCGGACGTGCTATAGCACACCATTTCGGCGCCCGCGCCCGATTGCAGTCAGGTCCAGGTCAGTTTACAGTCAGTCCCTTCGCTCCACGCCTTTTAATAGTCATGCCCGTGCCGTGCCCGCATCATCTCCGTGCCAGGTCCGTGCCATGCCAGATCAGTGGGCTCCGCACCTTATATTCATCGGAAGATAAAAAGTATCCGAAATCGGCGTGCGTGCATGCAACGACTAATGTATGTTGTTGAAGCGAAAGAGATCTGTCAGGCTCGTAGCAAGTGACAGACCCGTCTCTGCCTATCCCTCCGGAATCCAGGCCTTTTTTTTACGTTTTCCCTAGAGTTATCGCCTTAGAACAAGGACAAGAGAAGACTGAATGATAGTTTACGCCAGTTATATTATTCGCCAGTAACGTACAAAGTGGGGTGAATCAACTAAATGCACACGAGTAGTGTTGTGTATTAAAACGGGAATGTCTGATTTATTTAGACTGCTTGTAGTCTGTAAGAAATTGCTGTTAGCAATAAGGCCGCCCATTGTACTTTTTAATTGTAACTTTCATATTTTATGTCCCGTTTCTTGTGTGCAATAAAGAATATTCTTATCTTATCTTAGTCAACAACTCGAACACATCGTGAGGAAACGCTCGGCTACGTTGGCTCCGCACGTTTTGACTTGTCTTTCCTGTGGGCTAGGCCGACTAAGCTGTCAGGATGGTATAGGTTCTGGGCAAGCCTACTCCATCTAAAAACAATGTCCCAGGCACTGCACCGTCCGAGTGGTCCCTTCAGACATCTAGTGTGAGTAAAGGTGCCACTGGACGCTGTATAAATAATCTCATTACGTAGATGCAAAGGCCAAAGTTGTTGAGTCAAATAACCCAAAGAATTCCAATAATAAACCTCGTGCAACTAAATACGTCGCCCGCGCGATGCAATCTAATTTGCGCGAGGTGCCTATTTAATTTGCACGGATTGCAACATTTCAATGATGTAGACTACATAATAGCGTCAAATAACAGATGTTACTGTACAATATCACTCTACTGAAGAGATATAGGTAGGATCTAGAGCCTACACAAGTGATTGTTCTGTAGAATTTATTAGGTACGCTATTATTACTTATAAGTTTATCGGGTCTAATCGCGATTATTTATTAGGTAATCTAAATTACTTTAGGGTCGGTTTCTGTGTTGAGAAATATACTAAGAAAATACTTAAGTAACGTAACGTTCTGCTCTATTCTAAGAAATTCAAAGAGACAACACTACAGTTAGCTATTAGGTAACTTAGTAAAATTCTCAATTCAGAAACTGGCCCTAATTATATTATTAATTAATTCTATATCTCGCTCTCTCTCTTTCTCTCTCTCTCTATTACATCAATTCTCGACATTTTGACAACGCTGCAGTTGCCGTGGTTACGCGTGACTGAAGTGGCAAGTACAGTGAATTATTAGTGAGAATGGGTTACCACCTATTCTCACTAATAATAATATCCATGTAATGGATACAATTGCGCTCTAAGCGATAAGACCGCCCATCGCGCTTGGACCGCGTTTCATAAAAATACAATTCGAACTTTGACAATTCTATGTGCATTGCGTAGCCGAGTCTTCCTACTAGTTAATCTGTGTATCACCGACTAACCTCTGGTTTCTTGTACACTAACAAGCGGTTAATCTACTGTTAGTTATCAAAAGTGCATACAAAAAAAAACAACTGACATTTGTTAACAGTAGATTAACGGACTGTTAGCGTTTAAGAAACCGGAGCTTAGCAATGTTCATCGAACAGTCATAGTATACCTACCATGAATATTGTAGTTTTGTCAAACAGACTGAGGTTAGGAATGATAGCAGAAATTAGAAATAAAAACACCATACATGTATTTCTTCCTACAAAATTCACTCTCAAAAATATCCCCTGTCCTCTTGATTAGTCTGTATCAATGAAATGAGCGAAAGATGTGCTGTAGAGTAAAACCATTTAAACCATTGACTTTATGATCTATAACCCGTCGAAATATGTAGGTGCCTCGCAAGATAGCGGTCTGGCGGTGTCAGGTGCATAGATAGTTTGCTGGGTAATACTGAACTCGCTCCGATTGGAAATACAATCGAAAAGCTCCGCTCGCGATCCCACAATTGAACGTGTGGTCATTTTTTAGCGCTTGTTACTGGTGGTAAACCAAATTCAATGTATTTATTATCGGTTCAGGATCACAGAAAACATAAGTTTATGAAGCTAATTAATTATTACATACAATAAGCTATTTTGAAAAGTAATTTTTTAATTTAAATTTTTATTTTCAATTAATATTTAAATTAAAACTAATTAAATCAAACATAAATAAATAAACAAAAAATAATAAATTCACCGTGGGCATCGTCAACTGATTAAATAGGTCACGTTATAAAAGTCCAACATAAATAACGTATAGCATAAAAAGCAAAACTATTAAGCAATTGTATTTTTCGCAGCCGTCCGACATACAACACACACTACGTCCGCGGACAGGTCCGATGATTAGGCGCGTGATTTACTAAGCATTTAATTCCATACTTAAAAGATTAAAACCACCCATATTGTCTCATTAACTCTAATACAAAGTGTTGTAGACTATCAACTTATAAAGGCAGGGCTCAACTTTAATTTCAGGCTACGAAGCTCCCTCCTCCAGGGCCATTAGGCAGGAGCGAATTATCGTTAAAAATTCGGAAGTAAAGTTCACTTTTCAACGGCTTTAAGTGTTAAAATTGGCGGGGGGTTCGGAATTAGCACATTTTAGCACGCTTTAGACCCACTCACATTTTCTATGCAAATCCTCTTTAAGCCGGGCCGTTTCCCAGCTATGGACGGACAAGGGGAGGAAATAGAACGATGTTACAGAAAATACACTTAAAACTAAGTATAATTTAAAAGTAGCGAACAAAAGAAATAGTTAATGAATTTAGAAGACTGGAAACACGTATCAGAAATGAAAGGACACTTGTACCATTAATTTAATTACACCCTCAATAATTATAAATAAGAACAGGGTATTTTAAAAGTACACGCTCATTTCTGGGTGGTTGTAATGAGTATTTAAGAAGGTGGTACTAATTGTTCGCGCATTTTTTTAAACAAGATTTTTCAACTCGAAACAAGCATTCTCAACTATTTTTTTCTTTTCTACGTCCACAATTAAAACTAATAGATTCACACGGTTAGTTTTAATTACGGACATAAAAAATAAAAAAAAATGTTGTGACATCTTGTTTCCAGTTGAGAAATCTTGTTTAAAAAAATGCGCGAACAACATTAGTACCGCCTCTCCGTCTAACAGAACAACGACCCGCGGACCGGCGGCACGCACCGCTCTGGATGGCTACTAATGGTCCTAATAGATTCGAGTTTGTGTCGAGATATTTTTGAAAATTGCGTTTTTTAAAACTTTTACCTCGGTTTTCTACAAGGACCTGGGAAGACACCCAAACTTACGGCTTGGAAATATTGTTGGATTATAACACTATAAGAATGAAAGCCAGAGATTAGAAGCGCAAGGATTGCAATATATTTTCAGCACAGATTTTCAGTACTTAACCCTTATTCGACCAAAGGCATAATAGTTCCCACTTTAAATTGAACCTTACCTCCTTGAGATAAAGTCCAAAACCAATGAAAAATTTATGCTAGCTATGGCCGTTTAAGGGTTAAGGCTGTTCTTACGTAGAGCATGCTGTCTCGCTCACACAATCTAACATTATTAATGATTGTAATAAAATGAGTATACTTTGGACGAATGTGGTGTGAGGTTTCAACTGATAATTAAATTGTGGATATTCAAGGCGTACTTTTCTTATCCTTTACTAAGTTCTTGATTGAGAAAAATTTAGACCAAAATTAAAAATTTTGAAAACAACTTTTCTTCAACGTATAGGAAAACAAAAATATATTAAAATATCCGTAGTCTAATCATGCATCAAACCCCCAGACCACATTTATTAAAAGTTTACTCATTTTGTTACAGTAATTAAAAATGTTAAATTGTGCGTGCGAGAATTATACAGTAGCCTAGCACAACAAATAGTTTTCTGTTTACGTATCCTGTAATAAATATATGGAATAACTGACATATTTTTTTTTTTCGAAGTTTTCCTCATAGCAAAAGTTATTCTTATTGAACAGTTATAACCCCCCATTTTCGGATACGAATACAAATAGATTATGTATTATGTAAAGATAGTATGTGTCCATACTGTCTTATCACCAATAATAGATTATTGGTGACCCTAACACTAGGTCAGGCCTGACGTGAGGGCCATATAACAATATTACCAGTTAGTTTTTTGAGCACCTTGTCATAATGTGGACGATTGAAGAAATTTCTCTCACTGAGAGAAGACCTGTACCCTACAGTGGGACGTATATAGGCTGCTTATGCATTTAAAATTAAATTAAATTACTTAAAACTAAATTAATTATTAGTATTTTCTAAGGTCAATACGAGCGAAAGACATAATAAAAACTGAATTGGCATGGATATTTACTCGTTTATTTTTTCATTTTACAATGAAAAAAAAAATAAACGTGTAAATATCCGTGCCAATTCAGTTTTTATTAAATTAATTCAAATTGGTAATTCAAAATTAAATTAAGTATTCAAAATTAAATCGTATCTGCAACTATATTACGCGCACCAAATCCTGAAGGATTCCAATCGTCTAACGTCGTATAACTGTCCATTTAGTATGGAACGGACCTTCTTTCTACTAAATATCATTTTACCTATACAATGCTATGGGGCCTCTCAAACGTGGGCACCGCTGTGTTTTCGTCAAGTTTTTAATTTCAGGTTAAATTTTTTATCCATGCTCTCGTGGAATTAATTTGAGACAGTTAGATTTACTTGCGTGCTTTAAATGTTAAGCCGCGCGTCACTCGTTTGTGTTTTTCATAAAGCTGAGCGGTCCCCGCTAGCTTTTACGGTTGCATAGACACAAGTTGCACAGTTTTGTTATTTTCCATAAGACCTAACTCATATAAACTGCTAAAAAAAATTAAAAAAAAAAGCAACGACGTAAATAACGTAATGTCTAAGAAGACCAAGGTGGAAGACGTGGGCACACGAATCTTGACGATGATGATGATGATTTTGACAAACTTAAAAAAAGCTGAACTATCTTTATATATATAAATCTGTACATGTGTTTGTCACCTAACTGCTAAGCGGCTGGACTGATCTAGATGAAATTTTGTATGTAGGTATATTTGTGTTGTGGGTTGTGTTGTTTTTAGGAAAAAACGGATAAGATAACCGATTGACAACACTGGATTTTATTTTATTGCCTCCCTGGATAGCATAAAAATACAATAATTGGTAGATGGCGACATGATCGCATGAAAAAAAAAAACGGATTTGATAAACAATGGACAACATTTTCGTTCGACAAGTTCAATAATACAATTGGACCCGATAGATGGCGTCATGATTGCATTTTTAGGAAAAAACGTATTTGAAATCTAGAAATTTTCCGTAGCTAGAAAGAATAAAGGAAAGGGGAAGTAACATACTAATAATGATGTATTAGCGAAGAGCAAGATGAAAAGTATCCAAGACTGGGCGTGGGCGTGTGTGCATACAGCGACTAATTATTTTGAAAAGAAAGAATGCAAGAAAGAGGATATTTATTCAAATTGTCACAGAAACACAAAGTGAACATAAAGGTACACAAACAAAAGACACAAACGTCAACAAAACAGAAATAAAACAAAACAATCGTGAAGAGAACATGTGAGGCATATAGAGTGAAAGGCAGCCGGGTACCATACGGGTGGCAAATGTATGGCACCCAGCCACCTCGGACCCCAAACGTCCAGGTGGCTCTGTGACAAAACGTAAAACGGAAGTGGTTTGTCTGGATTGTGGCGACTGGCAAATGTTGGTTTATTTAAATGCAATAAAGGTTTTAATAATAATAATAATAACTGATGGCCGATGGGGCCAAAAAAGTTCTCAAATGGAGACCACATATCAGCAAGCGCTGCGTAGGACGACCAGCCACAAGATGGACAGATTACCTCATCCAAGTGGCAGGAAGACGCTGGATGCAAGCTGCTTCCAACCGGTCTTTTTGGAAATCAATGGACGGGGCCTATGTCCAGCAGTGGACCTCTTGTGGCTGAATGATGATGCTGATGATTTTCTCATACATTTAGTATAGAAAGGCATTTTGTGATGATATCTCGAGAAAGAAACATTTATTGATTTTGAGGCGGTACGAAGTTCGCTGGGACAGCTAGTATATAATACATATATCTCCGACTCGCCCATTCCGCCGTGGCATAACCCGACGTCTGTTAGCATAACAAGATGCATTCAATCTGTCATATCTCACCGTGAAACTGGCTCTGAATGCGTGCCGGGTGCAATGCACAGAATCATAGGGGTCCTCTACACTTGCCTCCTTAAAACATACGTATTCTTTGTTGACTTTGGCAATAATGATTGTAGCGAAACCCAGGATGAGCCTAGTGAAACTTGTACATAGAACTAGTGAAACTTGTTAGAACTGTGACAGGAGCGTGGTATAACGGCGCGACTTTATTTTCCGGAATAACACTCTTTTCTCGAAATAAGATAACACGTCCGCAGTTGGTGCGTGCTCCAACAAAATGCATTATTTTCTCTGTGGTTGGCGGCAAAACGGCGAACCGTCAGACAGTTTAAAAGCAGTTTTATGTCCAATGACAGCGCATTCCCAGTGTTGCTAGTGTGAATAATTTAATTTATTTGTTTAACCAACATACCAACCCTAACAAAAGGCAAAATATACGTAATCGTTTCGTCCACAATGTCAAAGTAAATATAAAAAATAAAGGAAACAAAAAAACCACACACCGTACAGTAGTCAATTAAATAAACCGCTTTAATTTTTAATATTTTTTTATTTATAAAAAAATATTTGTTTATTATGTATTTTATAAAAAAAGTTAGTAAGGCGCAGTGCTTACAAAAGTTTGTAATTTGAAAAAATGTTATCTCTTCATTTATTCGTTATTGACAAACCGATAGTTTAACTAAATTAACCTAACATAGTCAAGTAATACGCGGGTTAATTCACATCAAAATTAATTTAAAAAAAATATTTCCTACAGTACTTGGCCTAACAAACTATAATAAGTACCTATATCAATTTAAATACCTAAATAAAGGTAGAATATGGCTGTAGAAAAGTAATTTAAACACAACGGTCATGACTGGATTAGATTGAAACTCTTTATTGCACACTGTGCGTAATAAAAAGTACATGAAATTTCTGAAATACCTATGCCAATAACGTATTATTCAATCTAGAAAGAAAGAAAGAAAACTTTTTAGGATAAATTAATACATCACAAGAAAAAAAAGGCATAACAAAAGGCATAATTATAAATACAAAAATACGAAAAAAAGGCATAATTATAAATACAAAGGGAAAATCTACATATTTACGTATCCATCAAATGAACAGTCTAACTGGCTACATCAACCCAGTCGGGTTAAAATGACAGGTGTGACGTCTTTTTCTACGTTTATATTCCTGTGATTCTTTCTGGACGAAAATTTACCATTACCTGTTCGTTCCGTTTGAGTCTAGCTTCATAGAGCGAGATAAGATAGATAGGCAGCCTTTATACGTCCCACTGTAGGGCACAGGCCTTCTCTCAGGGAGAGAGTATGGGCTTTATCACCACGCGTACTCACCGCGGATTGGCGATTTCAAGCGCTGAGGTATGTGAATAGCTCAGACACTCAAGTTTACTCACGATGTTTTCCTTCACCTTTAGCGAGTGGTATTGCTACCATAACTTCACAAATGTACATAACTTAGAAAACACAGTCATAGGTTCATGCCCGCACTGGGAATCGAACCGGGATCTCTCGCTTCCGAGTCCAATGTTCTACCCACTAGGCTACCGCCGCTCTCTTCTTAGCTTCATAATTTACTGCAATGTTTATTAGCTTGTGATCCTCTACATTTTCCTGGAATCTCATTCATCCTTCATACACAGCAAAATACCCCTAGGTTGCTTGTTAAGCCATCGCAAAAATAAGAAAAACATCAGTGTCAAAGTGCCATGAATGTCTGACTGAAGTGAAACCCGTAAAATCGCACCGCTTATGTGTTTACATAAGTGATAAAACCGCGACTACTGTAATAACCCGCTACGACCCTAAAATGAGCAATAATGGTGTAAGTAAAGTGAAACCAGCGCTCTTTAACTTACACAAAAGGAGGAGCAAGGTCGTATATTTTTATGTATGTTACGCGATAATTTCTTACCACATTGTCCAATTTCATTGGGTCTTTATTCGTTGAACCTCACAAGCCATAAAAATTCGGTCACCATCAGCTCCTATATTGCGCGCACCAAATTCTGATCAATTTGAATCATCTAACTTTAAAGTTTCATACTAATTGTTACCGCAAATGTCAGGATTCTGACAGGATTTGTTGCGCATAATTAGGCCTCTGTTGACGGGATTCAAGAGAAATTCGTGATACTATCCAATTTGCAATACAAGCATATTTATGGCATTATTGACACGACAATACCGCGATGAGGAATACCCACGGCGCCACCTAGGGGCGCCAACAGGGCGATTTTCTATCGCTGGATAAACACTATCAGCAATGATGTGATTGAAAATGCAACAGTTATTTATGCCGTTATCGGAAGTATAAACTATCTAGGTGCTCTGGGCGCAATCTGGTGATAGAATAATTGGCCCGAAGTGCCATATAAATAATTAGATCTGCATGTTTTAGCGTGGAATTATATTTTATAACAAACCATTATGATCAATTTCTTCAGAGAGTAGGAGTCTTCTGAGCAAAGGAGTGTATTCACTGAGTTTTACCAGCTACACAGCAGCTTCTGTTATTTAGCAGAAGAATATTCTTATCTCACCTTATCTTATCTTGTTCATTATGTTTTAATGAAAGAAAGTAAGTTATCTTAGGACATACTCTATTTGTGTGCTAAATTCCGTCCAAATCATTTAGGAAGGAATATTTATACATCATTGAATGATAAATACGTCTACATCAATCAGTTCATTTTTGTTCGTAAAATTTCAGTGCGTAGTGAATATTTCGTCGCGTTGGAAATAAATTAGAAAATACAATAAATAGCTAAATACTGCTTGTGTACAGGCAACTCAACACAGCTGGAGCGAGCATCGAACGTTCGTACTTGACAGTTGTTCATAGCGGAGGTCTCCAGTAGACTCTCGCTGCACTCAAAGATATAAGATATAAGATTCACAAACAATCTGATTCTGCTTACGGTAAACGAGGGCCGCGTTTCATAAAACTGCAATAATTTATAGTTTTATTACGATAATTCGATGTACATTGTAAGGTTGCCTGTGAAACGCCTATGAAATGTCAGGTGGCCAAATAGCACATAGGAAAACCATTGACATCTGCTAACATATTTTAAACGTATTGTTGACGTACAAAAAACCGATGGTTAGTGATATTCTCAAATCGGAGAACGGCGTCTATGTTTTTGATAAACATACATTACTTTGTGTTTGAATTAGAATTAAAGTAGCGACCTCTGCGCAAATGAGAAGCGTTCCTTTTTAGGGTTCCGTACCTCAAAAGGAAAAACGGAACCCTCATAGGATTACTTTGTTATCTGTCCGTCCGTCCGTTTGTCAAGACCCTTTATCTCGGTATCGAGTTGATATTAAAACTATATATATACTGTTCTTTGAGCTGTTAAAAAACCAAATTTCAAATTTGTCGTAAACACAGATAGGGCCGTTTACAAACGTAGGGTACCAACTATGAAATTTGGCAAGTAATTTTTCTTATACTGCAAATACAGGGAAAAGTCTGAAAACTATACATTTACAATTTTATTAAATCATAAAGACTTTGACGTTCGGAAAAAGCTCAGAAAAAACTGCAAGACTCGATCCCTGAACTAATTGTAATATGTAAGTACCTACCTACAAATTTGTACGGAACCTTCGGTGCGCGAGTCGGACTCGCACTTGACTATTTTTTTATTACTTACTTATCTACATTATTAATTTTCCTCGATTTCCTTCCCTGACAAATCACAAAGCTCATTTTAGATGTGCCTGGTCTATTTAGTCACTATCATCGCTGCTAATATTAAAGCTGTTACTGGCGAAGAGCCTTTACTGTCTCCGCCAAGTAAGTTACGTCATAAGCTAGCGACATCTGCTTTGTCTTATTGGGATTTCAACTATCGATAGTGAACTGCGAAATATATTAGCAGTTATATAGTGCGGATATCATATGTTTACAGAATATTAAGTTAACTTCGGATTTGTTAAAAATGATATAGCTTTTAATGAGTAGATCAACCCTCGATAAGATCTTTCTGAAGCACATTTTAGAGCCAAATAATAGTATAACTTACCCCTGGTTTCTCGTACACTAACAAGCTGTTAATCTACTGATAACAGCTGTCGGTGGTTTTTTTTGTATGCACTTTGGTCAATTGACAGCTGTTAACAGTAGATTAACAGCGTGTTAGTGTACGAGAAACTGGGGGTAAATAACGTACATAAGATAGATAAGATAAGAATATTCTTTATTGCACACAAGAAGCGAGACATAAAATATGAAAGTTACAGTGAAAAGGTACAATAGACGGCCTTATTGCTAACAAAAATTTCTTCCAGACAACCTTGTGACGGAAAGGTTTCCGAGGGAGAAAGAGAGATGGGTGGTTGGTGCAAGTACGAATAGTACGTACTTAAACTTATTACACATATTATCTTGTCTTGAAAGACATCAGTGTCACCCAGGTAACAAGAATTGTATGTTTAAAACTAAAAGTATAGGATATACGTTTGGTTTTGCAGCTAGTTAGTATAAGCTGTAATGCTGTAAGATTTTGTAAGACATAAGTTACAAGTAAATAAATGCACACTCAGCGTTAAATAAATAAACACAATCTGGTTGGGTTCGATAGCTGGCACAGACAGCATCCATTCATTGATAAATAAAATAATTAGAATAGTTTACCTGTCTGGGGACATAATGGGTTGATGATGATGATGATGATGACCTGTCTGTGACAGCTGAATCCACATTACACTGAGCCGCGACCGCACGGACACTACAACACAAACTAAACTAGATTCTAGATTAGGAGAGTAAATTGAAGCCCGGTCGTGTTCCCGATAGGCTAGGGATGGACTTCTACGGGAAGAACCCTCTCGGTCGCCGCAGAGCCCGGGCACCTGAATTTCAATTGATCTGTAGCTTGATACCTCAAGGTCCATGGCTCATTGAAAAATATCTATAGCTAGCTGTCAAAAACCACTCGCATAGTTCCGGTAAAGTTATCGCTAAAACTAGAGGCAAGTCGTGTAGTCAGTACAGTGGCCTAATTACGCGCACCAAATCCTGAGCGATTCCAATCGTCTAATTGTCAAATTCCATACTGATTTAAGGTAAATAAGTTCTATTTTTTATATTTTTTTCGAGAAGTGGGTAATTTTGAGAGCCTGTGCTCAATATTTCGATTTAGGCTTTTGAAAAAAAACAAAAAAAAAAGAACCATAGCCTACGCAACTGGAAGTACGTCATTAACTGAGATCCTACGAGCTGCGAGTTTCTAGTGATACCAAGACATACAAGTATGTACTCTAAATAAACAAAACTAAAGAGACTGCTAATCTGTGCAAACGTGTTTTCTTACGGAATAACGGGGAAGTTTCTTATTCAAAAATATTAATCTTACATTCGTTGACGTGTGAAATAAACGTAAGAAAGTTGAATTAGACACACACTTTTTCTCAAAAATGTGAACACCTCAGACACTCAGATTTCCTCACGACGTGTTCCTTCACGTTAACGAGTTTTATTCCTCCTACAACTTCAGGAATGTACGTAACTTACAGAACAAGGTCATTGGTACATGCTGGGATTCGAACCCACGACCTCGCGAATGTGACGCCGGCCTTCTACCTCTCCACTACCACCGCTTTTTAAAGTAACATGAATTAATTTATAATAAAAATCAAAGGCACGAGACACACAGATGGAACGTGGGTCCTTAGAGCCACAGACCAAGAGCGACCGTAGAGCAAGGACTGTGTTCTGTGACTCTGTACATCTTACCTCGCCCTCGCCCCACGTCCCATCTGTGTGTCTCGCGCCTAAAACTACAGTTGAAGATGACTGAAGACAAGAAGTGGTGGCTCGTTTTGGGAAAGATCTACGTCCAGTAGTGGAAGAAGGAAGGCTGGTTGGATTGAATTCGTTACTAAAGATTACGTAAAATCATCCGTAAATAAGTTGTATTTTGGTGAGGCAATAAATACTTTTTATCGTATCTTATCTCAATTTCAATTGACTGCCTCCGTATTACATCTGATCTGGTCTAGCGGAGTTACATCTGATTACCATGCCGGAGGTCGTGGGTTCGATTACCACTGGGGGCTTAGTACAGATGGCCACGGTCTGGGTGTGTTCCCATGATTGTGATGTCCTTACCTGATTACCATAGCACAGGTTATCCTAGTTTGGGACCAGGACAAGTGATTGTGTTGTGTGGTGGTGGTGTTACTTTCTAGAACCTATTAATATCCTCGGAGGTAGAAAAGAACAGATTAGTTCCCCGGTCCTTTTGACTGGACAAAGAGCTATAGCTTAAAAATAGATTAAACCCAACCCAACGAGCGCTTGTGAGATGGGAAGAGGTCATCAAGGAATTGGAGATTAAACCTGAAAGGCTGTTTGGACGGCGGCCTCCTTTGTGGCTTGCTTACAAAATTGTTGTGGCTTCTTTAAAAAAAGTTAAAAGTGCTCTTTTGATACAGCCAGTATTTTTTTAAGTTTGTTTTTGGAATGCTGTTGAAACAACGTTGAGAATGGCTACCCGCTGGCTTAGACCACGGGGATTTTCTTTTTAATTTTAGGGTTAGTTTGAGACGTAAGGTACGCCCATACTTCTACAGGGTGCCTTCGAATTCGTTCGACGTTTTTATATGAGGCGCGTATGAAAAAAAATTGTTTCCCGCACACTTTAACTTTAACATAACCGCGGATTTCAAACCACCCAGAAATGAGCGTGTACAGTTATGATGATAAACATACAGAAATAAGTATATGTATAAATATTTATTAAACATGCAATAGTTTGCCTTCTCTTCTCTCCTTTTTCTGTATTTACCCAGCAGTAGTGTAGCAGTACTTCAGTTATTTATCGACGGCCAAACAGAACCGAAGAATATTGTTTTGTAACTTTATTTTGTAAAATACCAAAAGCATGTTTTTCTTTGCCATAAAAAATACACCGCTTTAGGGTTATTTCTCGATTGTTTGTTAATAGGAAACTGCCAAATGTATTTGCAGCTCGGAAATAGTGTAGAAGGTTGATAATACTAAAAATTTACCCAGCAGTAATTTAATTGTGTATGTAGGTATATTGTTATTTATATAATAAGTAGTATATTTATATTCATATTTGCACCGAGTAACCGTCACTCTTTTTCTTCGGCAACTTTCCATTATAGGGTTGTCTGCAAAAAAATGCTTTTAGCTGTAAGGCCACCAACTGTACTCTGTATCTGTACATGTTCATTATGTGATGTGCTTTGGTGTACAATAAACAATATTCTTATCTTATCTTATACTGTACGATTATATGTGCTGAAGAAATAGCGTGTAAAAAAACAAATGAAAATTATAGATTTAGAAGTATTTTAAATAAAAGTAAATCATAATGGCTTATACAAGCTGTTGATTTGTAAAGTAACGCCCGACTCAATGTACTTTCTACTCCTCAATACGAACAACTTTTACTATGGGACCAACTCTAAAAGCTTAAAAAAATCAGCTGTTCCATACATTTTGTTTAGTATGTATCGAATTTTAGCATGGCATAGGGTTTTTTTCGCGATTTCGCGGTCGACCCGATAGTAAAAGTTGTTCGTGTTGATGAGTAGAAAGTACCCTGAGTCGGGCTTTACTTTACAAAATTAAATCAACACGTTGTATATCGACTTATTAAGAAAACTACACACTTAACTACATTAATTTTAGTGATTCAATTTTTTTCTTCACAATCTAATCTGTTCTGTGTAGAGCCATATTGACTCTCGTTCGAAACGACGGAACCTCGTAGCAAAATCTCGTAGCGATTCGTAGCCACCCGTCGTAGCCAGGTTGTAGCCAGCTCGTAGCGAGGTTGTGTGGGAAAAAGTTAATAAAATCCTTTGACGCCATTCGGGCTAGTTTCAATTTTGAGAGCTGAATTTCAGTATTAGATTTCTCGCGTTATGTCGTGTGTGTGACGTTTTCAGTACAAAGCTTAAGGCGAGTTCTGTAACGGTTTTCTATACAGAGAGTTAGCGCGCTCTTTTCTGATAGTTTCAATCTCTTTTTATGTTTGGATTCAATTGAAATTTATTTTTCGTAGTATAAATAATTGTCAATGTTATTGCGGATGCTGTTTCCAGATACTGCACAATACTATCCCTCCCATTTTTAAACGTCTAAAAATATTGGTAAACTTTTGAAACGCAGAACGAAACGTAAGCAGATAAACTGCTGAACGATTGTGAACTATGAACTATTAAAAAGAACTACTTCTTGGATGAAAATTCACAAAATCACTCTTTTCTTCTGAATTTATTGTCTTGCGCACGTTTCCTTTTAACAAAAAAAAAATTTTGTTTTTGTCTCCTACTCTGCACTCAACTTGTGACCATATCATCATCTTTGGTCTTTGCATCTACGTAATGAGATGATTTATACAGCGTTCAGCGGCACCTTCACTCATACTAGATGAGTGAAGGGACCACTTGGATGCTGCAGTGCCTGGGACATTGTTTTTTAGATGGAGTAGGCTTGCCCAGCACCTATACCATCCTGACAGCTTAGTCGGCCTAGCCCACAGGATAGACAAGCAATAATTCTGCAAATTTGTAGTAGCAATACCACACGCTAACGGTGAAGGAAAACATTGTGACGAAACCCGCGGCTCGGTTGGCTCCACACCATATTGACTTGTTTTGTCTTTGTGAACACAACCCCTTTATTTTTTTACCCGTACACACCGCAGCTTAAAGTTCTGTCAAATGAAAAACTTTCCACGGTGCGGGCTTAGGGCCAAATGAGTTTTGCCCGGAAAACTAGTTATTTTTGCCCACAAACTTTTAGGGACGTTGGCGAACGGCGATTTTAGTGTTGAAATTTGAAAATGTCGTAATGTGTATTAGGCTGCTATTACAATTTATCGTTACTTTCGTTAAATTGCCCATAGTAGGCAAACTACGTAGATTCAAATTATTCACGTAGACCAGCAAGCATATGTTGGAGCTTCCCTTTTTTGTTTATAAAAATATAATTCCGTCTGTAGATCTGTAATTTTGTTCTATTTTCACACACATTTTCTTATTTAGCCTATATACCTACGTCCCACTGCAGGGCACAGGCCTTCTCTCAGAGAGAGAGTATGAGCTTTTACCACGCGGCCCCACCGCGGATTGGAAATTCAATCTCTGAGGTATGTGAACACCTCTGACACTCAGGTTTCCTCACGATGTTTTCCTTCACAGTTAGCGAGTGGCATTGCTAATATAACTGCACAAATGTACGGAACTTAGAAAGCAAAGTCATTGCTACATGCCGAGATTCGAACCCACGACCTCTCGAATGAGAAGCCGGCGTTTTACGGCTCCGCTACCACCGATTAATACACTTACAAATAAACTCATGCCTACATACCAGATGGGTAGCCATTTGCGAGGGTTCACTACTTCACATGATTCTGAGAAGCCTCTTGCGCTTCGTTAATATTCACTAGTCGTGGCTTCCACACACAACGGTTCCGGGTACTTTTTAGGGTTCCGTAGTCAACAAGGAACCCTTATAGTTTCGCCATGTCCGTCCATCTATCTCTCTGTTACTCCGTCTGTCCGTCTGTCTGGCATAAACACCTTAATTAGCGATGCAGTTCTTTTTCTCACCTACACCATAGTATAGGTTTTTTGGATAGGTAATTTAAAAATATTCTGGGTAATTTTAAATATTCTAAATAATTTTTTGATTTAGGGTTCCGTTTGTGAAATAATAAGCTTTAAAGAGCAAATTTTTGTCCGAGTAGGGCGTCCCCCTTCCTCTCCTGGCTAAACGGTTGATTATAGAAACGTGAAAAATTTCAGGGTCGTAGCACATATAATGAACTTAAAAAGGAAAACCATCACGGCTAAGTAGACCTTAATAGGCGAGTAATAGGCGACCAACTTATAAAAGGAACACTTCGTATAAAATCCATTGAAAATTACGTTGATAAACTTGTTCGCCTCCGCTTCTTTCTACGGAACCGTACACGCACTTGGCAGGTTTTAATAAATAGACATCACGTGTCAGTCTATATTAAGTACTTATTAAAGGAAATTTAATAATAATAATAACTTCCATAAATGAGTTGTCGCTATTCCAAACTAGGCTACCCTGGACTATCGTAACTAGGCCAAGACGTTACAAATATGGAAATAACAGACCCAGACTGAACACACATCAAGTAAGATAGGCCCCAGAGAGAATGGAACCTAAGACCTCTATATTGGTAGTCAAGCGAGTTACCGCTTGTTACCAGTGAGGCAGTCTAGATGATTTTCATTTTAATTATGTATTAGTTAAGTTGACAAATGCTGAACCATGGGAATTAGAAAAAAAATGTAAAAGCGGCATGGCTAGATGCAATACAAGCCTTTGCTTGCCAGTTAGTAAAAAACAATCGAATCTGCATTCGCTTTTCACCAAGGCAAACTTCACAAATGCACTCAGGTCGCAAAAAAAGAGAAAACTAGGAGTTTACCTGAACAAAACATGGGGGTAAAAAACAAACATTTCGCTCCTTTTTTTCAGCCAGCACCGAACGCTGAAACAAAAAGGAGGTCAAGGAGTACTCAGCACTCGAAAGGGTAAAATACTGTGTGAAAACGTTATCCTGTTTGTATAAAATGCTTTGTATCCTGGCTGATTTACGATTTTCACCCATAAAAAAGAAAAGAACAATTTTAAACGGACGTTGTACATCTCATATTTTTATTTTTCAACTTCTACACGACATCCTCCATCCGAGCCAGTTTTACTTTACCTTTGTATTAAGCGACCTCCAACTTTGGAAAAAAACTGGCCTGAAAGGTTTTTTTGGTGCGCAGTGCCTCACAAATGTGTGCCTACTCGTAAATCATGGCGTGTTGACTTGCGGCTTGCGCTAGCGCTATCTTGGCACTATAAATAACTTACCGTGGACGTTTGTAGCACTACAGCGGTTATGTGTCTTGTAGATACGTATCAGGTCATTGTTTAGCAAACTGAAGATTGTTTCTTTTAGGTAACACTAATAGTTTACGATAAGTTATTCACCGGCTGTGGTAAATATTAGGACTTTGAAACAAGTAACTTTGGCCACAACGTCTCACCCGCACGCATATATCCTGCCAACAATAGTTTCCCCGAAGACCTTATCAACTGTAGCCACACTATTCAGAAGTGACTAAGCCTAAATTGCTTGCAAAGTCAGATTCAAGACTAAAGGTTTACTCACACTACGAGAGAACCTCCAAAGTAGTATAAGGCTGTCAATATGTTTTTTTGTGTCGATTATATTATTCCTCTTGTGCAGTGAGAGTCTCCACAGGCTTCTCTGTGTTCACACGGATTGGCAATTTCAAGCTCTGAGGTGAACTCAGGTTTGCCCACGGAGTTTTCCTTCACAGTTAGCGAGTGGTATTGCTCCTAGTTAGGAAAAAACGGCCATGTGCGTCTTGGAATCGCGCACGAAGGGTTACGTACCATTATCTGTTCAACATTAGACACAAAGATCGAGAAAAAACGGCAAACATCACGTTTGTTGTATGAGAGCCCCACTTAAATATTTATTATTGTCATCATCATCAGCGACTTGACGACCACGACCTCCCGAATGTGATGCCGGCATTCTACCGATGCGCACACAAATATGTGTAATTAAAATCTACGAATATCTTTTTGCATTTTGTTCCTACTTAGCAACGACACATTAATGAGGGCTTTTCGAATCGTCATTAAAAAAAATACAGTTCCGCAAGTTACCGATAGATGGTACTGACGTCACATAATATGTCAAAATTGACATGACATCACTGTACCTTCTCTGTGGTTTCTGTCACGTTGCTCGCTTGTTTCGTTGACGAGAGGAGAGATGATTAGGTTATCACAGATTAATGACGATGTGCCACATTTAAAACGTATGATGACATTTGTTCTCCTTGCAGCGCCATCTAGTTTTTGTTAATGAAACTCAACTGGCAGCTGTCATTGAAAAGCCCTCATTACCTAAGTTTATAGCTGCTTCCGTGATTCTGTGATGAGTCTATTTAATAGAGGATTTATTTTTTCAACTTTCCATGTTTGTGATGTCCTGGCTTGGTTACCTTAGCACAGGGAATCGTAGTTTCAGGACCAGGTCAAGTGATTGTGTAATGTGGAAGTTATTTTTTTTAATTTACTTAACTTTTAGAAGTACTTACGTAACGCAACAATGAATTGTTGTAGAGTAAAAGTCAAAAATTTTATTCATTATAAAACAATATGTTTACTTAATGAACGTCAAAGCTGTTAGTTTCACAATTATTATATTATGCGGAGAAGAAGCTAACAAGGAAACTCCACATTTATTCGTTTTAAACAAAGAAAGGCCACATTTATTCTTTTCATAATTATAACACGAATAAATTAAGGAATGGGGCTGGATAAATTTGCTTCTCGCTCATACGGTATTGATATCTTTTTAGTTTTTATGTTGCAAACTCTGTTAATTAATTAATTAATTAACAGAGTTTTCGATGTGTTTTGAAAAAAAATATTGTGGACTTTCTTTGTTAGCTTCCTCTCCACATAATTATTGTAAAACTAACAAATTTGTCGTCATTAAGTAAACATTTTGTTTTTATAATAAATAAAAATATGTATTTGGATTGAATTGAATTGAATTAATGTGTGCTGGTGATAAGTAGTTTGCCAGTTTCATTCTTAATTTATTTATTTTGTTATACAGTTCAGCTAGCTTACTGCCATAAGCATGTACAATCAGTTAACATAACAAGTGGAAAAACCGGCCAAGTGCCTATTGGGCTACGCGCAATAAAGGGTTTCTGTAGAAAGTGGGTTTATTTATCTGCTTTACAGAACTAACAACTTCATCAAAGTCATTTTCAATGGATTTTTTACGAACTTTTACTTTTATAAGTTGGTTGCCTATTACTCGTTAACTAGTAAAGCCTACTTAGCCATGATACTTTTCTTTTTAAGTTTATTTTATTAACTACTACCTTGAATTTTTTCACGTTTCTATAATCAACCGTTTGGCCAGGAGAGGGGGGGGGGTCAGTTTAAATAGTATCTGATAAAGGAAAAGAAGTATCCGCAGATTATTGAAACTGCCTGCGAGGAGTGTTTTAGAGAAATCGTGTTTTTATAAGCAAGACCGTACATGTTTCCCAGTGTGAATGCCACTGTAAGGATAGTTAGGCTCACCTTTGGACTAAAGGTCCCTATGTATGTTTAATAAATGTATTTTCATCATCAACCCATTATGTCCCCACCGAGGGGCACGGGTCTCTTCCCTGAGGAAGGTATAGGCCATACTCCACCACGGGGGCCAAGTCCGGATTGGTGGAGGTTTGTAGACTAGTGGCTCGTCTACTGTCAGAAATTGTCAAGCCGCCCTAAGGCCTCTGACTTGGCTTAACGACTGCCATCTATCGACGGCAGCCGGCACCAACAGCTTAACGTGCCTTGCGAAGCACGGAACCGTTCGGAAAATTGCCACTAGCGTTAGGCACAGACGGCGACCCATCCATGCACAGAACGCGCCCTGTGTTGCTTAACCTTCGTGATCGTTTTAAGATCACTCAGGCAGCCGGGGCTACGAGCGATTCATAAATAAATGTATATAATCGCTTAATATATCATCATTGACTATTATGGCCGGGAGTGAAATTGATCATAGATTATGGTGAGGCAACAGATTTGACAAACTAAAGGAGAGTTTAAGTAGCGAAAATCGCATTCGAGAGGCGAAACTCGCGGCATTTTTTTACACTAGGCGAGCATAAATCGCCACTCGCGTGCGAGAAACTCTTCTTGTGTAACTGCCCCTTAAGATCAGTCAGATTAAAGTTAGACATGGTAGTTCGGGAAAAAGCATAAGTAGACATCTAGATAAGAACGTTAAAAAGCTTTTGAGATCAAACTGATACGCTAACAGCATTCATTACAGTATGGCAGTGATATAGTAAAATTCTATCCGTTTTAGTTTTTTTTTTAAGAAGAAATCTGGCTGCTATAATTATACGAAATAACGAAACTATTTTGAATTTTGTAATAATACACACCAATTCTCAATTCACGCCTTCCCATCCGCCTATTCGTGTTAATGTTTCTGCAAGACACTAAGTAAAAAGTTGTCCATTCACGTCGATTCGAGTCTTCATCATCATCGGCCTATCCTTGTTCACTGCTGGGCATAGGCCTCTCCTACTGCACGCCATTGAGCACAGTCCTCGGCTACTCTCGTCCAGCTCTTGCCAGCCGCCCTGCGGAGATCATCGCTCCACCGAGTCTGAGGACGTCCTACATTACGTTTACCGATCCGCGGTCTCCACTCAGGAACTCTTCTACCCCATTGGTTATCAGTTCTTCGGACGATATGGCCGGCCCACTGCAACTTCAGCATGCTCATTCGGTGGGCTATGTCGGTGACTTTGGTTCTCTGTCGGATCACCTCGTTTCGAATTCGATCTTTCAGAGAAACCCCGAGCATAGCCCTTTCCATAGCACGCTGAGCGACTTTAAATTTGTGAACCAGCCCCACCGTGAGTGTCCACGTTTCGACACCGTATGTCATGACGGGTAGGACGCACTGATTGAAAACTTTCGTCTTGAGACTCTGCGGGATTGGTGATGTGAAGACTCGACGTAGTTTCCCATACGCTGCCCAGCCCAGCTGTGTTTTTATATTGGCCTCTTTCTGGAAGTTGTTTTTACCTAACTGTATGGTTTGCCCGAGGTAAACATACTCCTTAACAACTTCGAAAATACCGCCTTGAACTGCAATTGGATTGGATTCGAGTCTTATCCGAGCTGAATTAATCTTTGCCGAAGCGTTCGTCCCAAACACGCCCTTTGCATACCCGTGGCCGAACGCCTGATAGGGAGGACAATGACCGCCAGTGGACTGTTAACTAGATAGCCACCTTAAAATTAATTAATAGTCAGGCCCCGATATCATCTTTTCAACAATGCGAGGTATGCAACCCAGTGGCATATAAAATAGCCTTTGTTTTGGGTCCAATTAATCCATGGCCGGAAACAAACGGCTACAAGTATGGGATGCCATAATATTTTCATTACAAACTCACACCCCTGTATCCTTGTTGTAGAGGACTTAGGACAAACAGTCCAACTAGGCCGGTCCAACTGGTCAATCGGGAAAGAATTCAATCGTCGAATCCAACTCGGCTGGGCAGCATTCGGGAAACTTAGAAAAGTCGTTTCGTCCAATATACCTACCTCAATCGCTCAAGACAAAATTATACAACCAGTGTGTGTTACCAGTGATGACGTATGGCACTGAAACGAGGTCTCTTACTATGGGCCTCATAAGAAAGCTCAAGGTCACGTAACGAGCTATGGAAATGGCCATGCTCGAAATTTCTCTACGAGATTGAATCAGAAATGATGAGATCCGTAGACGAACGATAGTCGTCGACATAGCCCAGTGGATTAGTAAGTTGAAGTGGCAGTGGGCGGGGCACATAGCACGCAGAACTGATGGCCGATGGGGCTGAAAAGTTCTCCATTGGAGACTACGTTTGGCAATGTTTCAAACATATCCAAGTGACAACAAACTGTATCATATTGAGCGTTCTTTTACACCAGCTTGGGTAGTTACATCGCATGGACGCAACCAGCGGAGTCTTCTCTCAGATTATGGAGCACCACTCTGTGTGTTCCTTGTGCCAGTCCAAATGCACTTTTAATGTTATTGGTGGCTATCACGGAATCATATCATATAGGCTTTGATGTATAAGTTTAAGATGATTTGAGAAAAGATGGTCAGAGTGGAGTTCATTTTTTCCGTTGCCTTTTTCTCCACTACACATACGGCCCGAAGGCAGCGGCTAACATTGTAACATAGTAAATTGATATTCAGCAAACAGAATGTAAATTCTTTACGTTGAAATAAATTATTGATTTCTGATTTCACTCGAGAAAACTTGCTGGAGGCCACCGACGCTGGAGTGCGCGTGGCCGAGTTCTGGGCCAATCAAATCTAACTTGTTTGGTCACCGACACGATAAGAAGATGGGCAATAACACGACGCAAGTAGCACGTTTTAAATGTTAATAACGCGTCGTTCCTGCTTATTTATTGTCGAATTCTGACGTTTTAGCACCACAAAACCCGTGACTCACACTTTCGTACTACCTAAACTGTAATGAGTTTAAGCGGGCGACAAGCTGCGCCGACGGGAGACGGCGTCGTGAGGTACGTTAATAGAATAGTAAGTTTAATACAACCGCGAAAATGTCTCAAGGGACAAAATTTAGAACGGCCTTGATTAAGGGGCAAGGGCACTTCATATTTTAATCCAACGCGAACGGAGTCGCGGGCAAGCTAGTCGTAATAATAATAACATCCACACAATACAATCACTGGACCTGGTCCCAAACTAGGATACCTGCTATAGTAACCAGGCAAGGACTTTACAGTCATGAAAATACACCCGGACTAAGGCCATTTGTACAAATATGTGCTCCCAGTGGGAATCGAACCCACGATCTCTGTTTTAGTAGCTAAGCGCCTTAACGGCTACATACATACATAAACTCACACCTGTATCCCAGAGGGTACTGTTACGGGGCGGGTCAGGAGAGTCTTTTTAAAAAAGATATTTTTCTTAACACATTTATTGAAATAATGAAATTGGACAATTGAAATAGAAGAATAGAGACGACCGTCTTTCACGAGCCCGGATATTGAATTGCGAAAAAGGAGTGACTGGTCTTGCGTCATGCCATGGGAAAAAGCTACACGTGTCGATTGCACCTACTGACACGTCAGCACTCTCCCATGCATACAGTCTCTAGGGAAATGTGATTATAACAACCCCCCCCTTAAGATTGAGCATCACGGAAAGGGTGATGTGAAATTTCAGGACTCGCTCCAGATTCACAAACTAAGACTTTGTCAGGATTAAACTTAGATCTAGACTTAACCTACGTTCTTAACTATCTACCTGAATAAGGATCTTAATGACAGGATTATTTTATGTTAGATAAGGATCTTGTAAGTACGATATTTCTCTTCTGAGGAGTTGGATGCTGAACATGGACCATATCTTCGACTTCAGCAATAGAAGATTCGTTGCTAGCTGTGTCCTTAGTAGGTACAATTATTGACAAAGGTAAACCTGGTTTAACTTCCGGGTTACGGCGTTTATGGAAAATTTGAGTGCAACTGGAAAACATATTTTTTCGAAGGATTATTTTTCTACCCTTATACAGCAGATAAAACACAAATATAATACTAACTATATAACTAAGTGACATATAATGAACTCCGTATTTTTGGAGATGATTGGAATTCTCGATTTCGTTTATCTCACTCTCAGATTGATCGAGATGGATACTGGCATGTAAGAGTGAATCTAAATTATTAACACTATCTAACTTAACCATGGGAATCTTAAACAGAGTTTTATTAACCTTAATTCTATCGCAACAGTCATCGATGACTATGCTAAAGTTTGACATAGTATGAGTACGAGTTATATTAATCGTATAGCTATCAGTGGAGGACAACTGTAAGGTCCTGAAAAATGCTTTACAGTTTTTCGGCAGCGAAAGGATACCTGTGGCAAATAACATTTCATCGTACAGGTTATCTCCGCAAGCTATGTGGCTTCTGCCTGGTTCTGATTGGACGAAGATCCATCGGTTATGAGTTATCTTATGGAATAGGTCAATAGAGCCGCGTAACAGCTTAATAGTACAAGAGTCTGGAATCTTAGAAACTATATCCGTTAATAAACTAATTTCGCACAGAGGGTTCGCGATGGTTGAATAAACGTTTGTTAACACGCACACATAGCACTTTTCACTTATCACTTTGCAGTTTGACAAGTCTTTGATTAGTGAATAGAACATATGATCGCCCGTTATTGCTACGTAAGGACTGGAAGGGGCGATAAGAGCGAAGGTCTCGGGTTTGGAATTGTCGTAGGGAACTGGTAAAGGAATAACATTGAATAGTTCATAGGTTTGCGGAAGGACTAAGGGAATTTTGACTATAATGACTATCTTATCAGTATGATAGTAGCATACCAGCTGAGATACATCGATAATCTCGTTAATATTTTGAAGTGAGAGAGACACCGGTAGTTCGTAATGCTGAGGTAAGTCGTTTCGGTGCCCTTCGAGTTCATTGTACAGCTGATGAGGACTAAGTACAGTCGGATGCAGGGTATTTAGCGTTGCAAACAAAATAGCATTGTTTACGTCGTCTATGTCGAAGGAAACAGAGGTGATAATGGACTCTAAGGAATTCAACAAGGACGAGACCTGCGTTTTTACTTGTAGTTTATCATTAGAATTATTTATTGCTGACATGGCTGAGTGTATAGCTTCCATATTTTGGACGAGACGTTTTTCGTTCTCGTATACTTTACACATAGTGTTGTTAAACGTAGATATAGTAGACTTGATAACGTGAATGTTATCCTTCATTAAATGCATCAGATGTTTTTCATCTGTCTGTACTTTATTGATAGCGTCAGTGAATTTTATAGCGTCATCAGAGTTTAAAGTACCGAAGAACGTTTTGAGCAATGAGCCTCCGATATCGAAAAGACCACGTTTAATGCGAAGGTTTTGTTTGTTTACCATTAGATGGGAAATAGAAGAGAATTTTCGAATATTGACGTCACGTAAATTGCGTAATGCGGATAAAGAGTTAGAACAATCTGTTTTAATTTGGGATGATATAAAAGAGCTACAGAAGGTATTTACTTTTTCGAGTAAATAATCGATTTTACTAAACGTTGGCTTTACGTGACTAATATCGATATAAGTAAGTACATTCCAGTTGTCGTTTGTGAACTTGAGAGGACGGAGTTCATCGAAGTATAACCCAGGGCGTAACAAAGCGGCCTTGGCATAGTCCTGTAACTGCCCTGAAATGGAAATATAATCTAGATTGGAGACGGTGAGGTATCTAGTTTTAATTGATCATAATGATGACGAATATGCTTTCGGTTAATAAGCAGCGTGGCGGTGTGATTGCCGTTTATCTTGACAATCTTAAATGGGCCTTTCCACACCGGTGATAAGGCTTTGTTTTGTTTGTGGTGGCATCGTAAATATACCATATCACCTATCTTATAGGTCATGGGCCTTGAGTGTGAGTCATAATGTTTCTTAGACTTTTCTTTAGAGGCTTCAATATTATCTCGAGCCTTTTGACGACTGTAATAGAGTCTATAGTTGAGAGCCCTGACGTAGTCACCATAGGTGTTATTATCAATAGAGTCGATACTCTGGGGAATATAGGGTTTATACCCGAAAAGGAGTTCAAGAGGCGAAAACCCCGTGGTTGAATGGATGTTGGAATTATAGGCTATCATGGCTGTATTAAGGTACAGGTCCCACTCTCTATTTTCATCCACGTAGGACTTCAAGTATTCCTTTAGGGTGGAGTGGCTCCTTTCAAGGGCGCCGCATGTTTGCGGATGGTACGGGGATGCGAATAAATGTTTGATACCGAACAGCTGTTCCAGCTGCTTGAAAACATCCGAGCAGAAGTTTGTGCCTTGGTCGGAGACGATTAATTTAGGGATGCCCATGTGGGATATATAGTGGACGAGGCGTTTAGCCGTTTCTTCGGCGGAACAGGTGACCATAGGATAGGCCTGAGAATATTTCGTAAGATCGTCCTGTAAGGTTAATATGAATTTGTATTTGTATTCAGAGGTTTCTGGAAGAGGACCTACAAGGTCGAGGAATACTTTTTCATTTGGCCTAGTGGCTGTAGAGGTAATAATCATAGGAGCTCGGTTCGTTTGGCGAAGCGGCTTGTTAACTTGGCATGATCTGCAGCTTTTAATATAAGCTTCGATGTCTTGGCGCATATTCTTCCACCAATACATAGACTTTATCCTGTCGTACATACGAGAGATACCGGGATGACCCGCAGAGGGTGAGTCATGGTTTTCTTTTAAGATTCGCTTCACCTCTGAGGGTGTAGGAAATATGATGCTGTTTTTGTAGATATTAACTTTGATCCCGGTATTATGAAATAGAAAAGCTAGCATATTATATAGCTTGGTGTAGGAGATTTTATTAAAAGGATCTTTAAAGTCAGAGATAGCAATTTCTCTTTCTTCCTGATACCATACGATGATCATGTCTCGATAGTTACGAAGGACATTGAAGATGTCCTTGTAGCTATACTCGTCATAATGATGAACGCGTAGAAATAGGTGTGTATACATGTGGTTTGCGTTTGATGTTGTGAAGCTACTCAGTAGCTCGCGTTCGATACAGCGAATGTCGGGGTCACTGTTTGACATTTCTATTATGTCCGAACAGTATGGGATTGACGGATCTAAATCGATCGCGGTCGGGTAAACAACTAGTTTACACTTTGTTTTTAGCAAGGAGTCATTATGCTCTTGTAAGACTGTGTCATATGATACAGAGGATTGGCGAATACTTTGTAAATACTGCTCGTAGGTTTCGGATGTAGAAGGCGTGGACGGAAACTGAGGGGACTGCGAATTGTTATTGGCAGCGGGTGGACTATTACCGCTTACGTTGCTTGGACTTGGAATTGGATCTGTGACATTGACATTGACATTGACAGGGAATCTGGATAGGGCGTCGGCGTTAGAATTGAGTTTGCCTTGTTTATAAATGATCTCGTAGTCGTACTCCTCTAATTTGAGACGCCAGCGAATTAGCTTCGAACTGGGGTCTTTGACATTGAATAGCCACACTAAGGGCCGATGATCAGTTACAATTTTGAATTTGTGACCATAAAGGTATGGACGGAAAGTTTTAACGCCGAATAGAATGGCCAGAAGATCTTTCTCGATGGTGGAATAGTTGCCTTCGGCTTTGTTAAGAGTTCGTGATGCATAGGCGATAGGCTTGTCCTTGCCAACGTCACCTTGGGATAGAATGGCCCCGACAGCATAATTGGAAGCATCCGTAGTAAGTATGAAGGGTTTTTCGAAGTCGGGGTACTGGAGCAATGGGGCTGAAGTTAGTTTGGATTTTAGAATGGAGAAGGCGTTCTGTTGTTCTTGCTCCCAGTGAAATTCAGCGTCCTTTTTGAGGAGTGACGTCAGAGGCTTTGTGATTTTGCTGAAATTTTCTATAAATCTACGGTAATAGCCCACTAGGCCTAGGAATGACTTAATGTCCTTAGGATTCTTAGGGGTTGGAAAATCTGTGACTGCTTTGATTTTGTCGGGATTCGGAGAAACACCCTTGTCCGTTATAATGTGGCCGAGATAAGCGACTTCTCGTCGCAGGAACTCGCACTTGTCAGGCTGCAACTTGAGATTCGCTTCTCGGAACTTCGAGAACACGAGTTCCAGCTTCTGCATGTGTGAGTCAAGATCGTGGGAGTAGACGATGCAGTCGTCAAGATAGATGAAACAGTGGAGACCTTGAAGGCCACATAGGACGGTGTTCATAAGCCTTTGGAATGTGGCAGGGGCATTTTTAAGCCCAAAAGGCATCCTAGAGAATTCGTAGTGTCCAGCGGCACTATTGTTAGTGGAAACGGTAAACCCTGTCTTAGGGGCATCGAGAGGGTCCATAAGGACTTCGTGGAAACCACTGGCTAGGTCCAGCGTCGTGAAATATTTTGAATGACCTAATTGGTCGAGGATATCAGAGATGAGGGGCAAAGGATAGACGTCAGACACGGTGACGTCATTTAATTTTCTATAGTCAATAACTAATCGCCATTTCTTTTTGCCCGAGGCGTCCATTTTTTTGGGCACGACCCATACGGGCGCACTCCAAGGGGAGTTGGAAGGACGAATTATTTTTTGGTCTAGAAGTGACTTAATTTGCCGTTCAACCTCGTCCTTATGACACTCTGGGAATCTGTATGACTTGACATGAATAGGTTGGGCGTCACCTGTGTTAATTGTGTGTTTTGTAACGTTAGTGTAGGTTAGCTGTTCGCCCTCCAAGTGAAAGATATCAGTGTACTTAGAACAGCAGTCGAGTAAGCGTTTTTCTTCTTCGCTATTAAGGTGGGAGGTGCGAATGTTGTCAAGGACGCGGTTGTGTCGATTAGATTCGCTAGAAGATACAGAGTATATTTTTTCCTGAGAGTTAGAAGTTGAACTTGGTATATCACACGTCTGTGTCAAGGTGACTTTGTAATTTGTAACCTTTATTTCGGCATTGGTAGTGTTAAGGACTGTAATATTTATTTTTCCATTGGGCTTGATAGAGACGAGGCTATTTGCTACAAAGATGCCTTCGGAAATTGAATGGTCTAGGACTAAGGCTTCATTGGAGTTGTGGAATTCGGACCGGTCATTTGTGATCGAACATTCTATAACGGCTTCAGAACGAGCCGGGATTATGTAGGTAGGCTGGTTGAACTCTATAGGGATGATATTACCCTGTATGTGTAGACCGTTGTTTGAGTAGCGGACATCAGCGTTTTGGCGCGATAAGAAATCGTTACCTAATATCCCGTCATAGTTCAAGTTCACGTTTTCGCTGATGGCGTGAAACTCATGGTCGAACGATATTGAACCTGTATCTGTTTGACAGTCAAATTGGATTTGGAATACGCCAAGGCTTTCACAGTATGAATCATTGTCGCTTAGGCCTTTAAGCTTTATAGTGTCGTTTGAGAGTGAGGGCTTTTGTGTGAAGTTGGTAAGCTTAGCTATACTCACACTTGCACCAGTATCGATGAGAAAGCACAACACGTTATCGGAGTAGTTTGTTTTGAGACAAACGTGTGGCAGAGACACCTTTTTAGAGGTTGTATTAATCTCGTGAATTGACGTGGAATTAGATTTAGAATCGGGCTTGGAATTGGACTTAGCATTTTCTTTCGATTTAGAACCTTTTTTGGACTCAGAGGTTGGCTTAGCCTTTTGGCTCAAAGAAACAGAGGCTCCCGAGGGAGGATTTTGAGGATTTGATTTAGAAGAAGAGTTTATTTTGACGTTACTGGGCTTAGTGGCCGAAATAGAAGGTAACGATGAGTTTTCAACCCTTGAAATAGAAGGACTCGTAGAGTCATTGGGGTGTTTTTTATTTTGACGACTTATTTGTCGTTTAGATTTGGAAATAGGAGATGGCAAGTTGAACGTGACTCGTTTAGGCTTTTTCGCCTTGGATACAGAGGGATTTAGAACTTGGGACTCGGGCGATTTCGCCGATTCAGAGGGAGTCGATAGTGTGCCTGTATAATTACTGGGTATTCGTCGGCACGAATGCGATACCCGGTTGCTTAGTTTAAATTACAGTTATCTTCGTCAGCCTCTTCGCCGGAGGTCGATGGTGGAGGCGACTCGACTGTAACGTGATGTTGGTGTTGATAAGGAGTATTGTTCGAATTTCTCCGGGCGTTATTGAATTGACGCTTTCTACATTGGCTTATGTCGTGGCCCTCATTTTTGCAGTATCTGCAAATTGCTGGATTAGAGGGCCCTTGAGACCTATCTGAATAATCTCGCTGAGGGCGAAGATTTGGTTTAAATGGGACTAGGGCGCGAGAGTCACGCCTGAAACATTCAGACTCTAGGTGGCCTGGCTTATTGCAGCGTCTGCAGAATTTTTGTTTAGGGCCTTCGATCGGCCTTGGTGTTGACTTGTTTAAGAGATTTTGAATTTTTTTCTTCCTCTACTGCCACTATCACGGCATCATTGAGAGATTTCGGCTCTCGGCAACGAACGATGTTACTTAAGCGTGGATTGAGACCTAGACAAAATGTGTACAGGGCTAAGTCTTCTGTCATAGCAAGACGTCCCGGAAGCTCCTTTTTAAGGGAGTTAGCATTATGAATTTCAGACTGTAAGTCTGTGAGGGACGTTTCGATTCCGAGGGCAAATTGCGCTACGGTTTCATTCGGCATCTGTTTACATGATTGAAGGTCAAGCAGGAGATGGTTGTAATGTTTCCTCTGACCAAAGTTTTGTTGTAAAACAGCCTTGAGTTCATCGAAATTGTTGAATTCTCGGTTTGAACATGCGATTTGGGCCTTGCCCTCGAGTTTGGATATGATGAATTTTAAGAGTAAGTCTGTCTGGCTTCGTGATGACAGATTCAGGGCATTTTGACAATTTGTAAGGAATGCTGTTAATGATTCCCTGTCTCCTTTGTATGGAGAAATGAAGTTACACAGAACTTGGATGGGATACGGCTCTGATAATAAAATTTGGGCCGATTGCTCGGCCTTTGCCATTTTGTTTGAGGAATACCTATTAGATAATAATAAGAACTAACGGCGGCACGCTTGGAATTAGAAATAGTAAATATAGTAGGTATGTACTTGAGTTGGTAAAATAGTCAATTTAAGGGAATAGAATAACCGGAAAAAGATCTTCTTTAATGAAAGGCTAACGAAACAAAACCGCATGTTATTTCGGGCAGCGAGAAAGAGGGCCCAGCAATACGGATTCAAATTTTGCTGGGTCCGACGCGCCACAATACTCGTCAGGCAAGCGGAAAAGAAACCAGCCATTACAATCGCATCAGAGGAAGAATTGGACCTACGCGTCGGACCTGCCTCATCGGCAGCGGACCCAACTAAAATGCCTGATGTACCACGGCTCTCTTCAGCTTAATTCAATTAACAGACAAAGCTACTGGTCTACTAGGCCTGATTACGTTACTGGCTTTTTTGTCTTGCACGTCAGCTCGTATTTTCACTTTAATTTTTTTAGCATTTTATTTCGAAAAGTTCAGTTCCTATTCTTTGCACAAAATAAATATACTACGCTAATTCATATTCATGATCCTGCTTTCCAACAACCCCTCAAAGCATATATTATATTATATTATCTTATATTTTATACACCAACCAACCGAACACTCGACATGATATTATTTTTGTACTATAGCTTACAGGACACCACAAATACAATCACGACGATAAGTGCGAGTTACCCAGCGCGCTCAAATACCAAAACACATTACAGGGACCGCCTGTCTCGTGGCTATGGCTGATCATGATATAGTTTCAGATATAGATAATTATCTGGAAATAATCTGCCACGCGCTGGACTCACCAGAATCTTGCAAATATGTGTCCAATTTTGCGCCTGCGAACAATTTTAAGGTAGTGACGTTTAATATAAGAAGTCTTAATCGCAATTTTGATGATTTTCTCATCTCATTGCAACGATTAGATAATAGTGGTATTACTTTTGACGCCATTGTTTTGACAGAATGCTGGCTGGAAACCAGCTCAATCAGCCCTATTCCGGGCTATAATGTATATTACACTAAAAAAGTAATTAATAAGGCTGGGGGTGTAGTTGTATATACTAAGGATAAATGGAAGGTGACAGTGAAAGAGTCTGAAATTGATGATGCTGAATGTCTTATAATAGATTTTCCAAATGGTTCATCCCTTGTGTCGGTTTACAGATCTCCATCATTTAGAAATTTGGATAACTTTCTTGCATCACTGGACAGAGAACTATCGCTTCTGAAAGGAATCTCCCACCTAATACTTGCAGGTGATTTCAATATAGATATTGCCGTCAATCAAAACCAAAGCTCAGATTACTTATGTCTGCTTGCGGAACATGGGCTTTTACCTGCTATAACAAAGCCAACGCGAGGAAATTCATGTATTGACCACATCTTCGTACGCTCTAAGTTGCAGGCCGAATCAATAGTGTGTGCCTCGGCTGTAACTGATCATTACATGCCCATGCTTGTATTAGTAACTTCATCCTCACAGGAAAAAACTAACAGAACCCGACTTAAAACAAACTTTGATGAGGTGGCTGCCCAACTGCGAGTGACTGACTGGTCAGAGATTCTTAATAATAATGACCCAGATGAGGCAGCATTGAGGTTCTCAATTATAATTGGTGATCTTATAAAAAAACATACAAACCAGATCACAGTAAGCAGAGCGAAATATAATCTTAAGCCCTGGATTACGCCAGGGCTAATAAGATGTATGAAGCAAAGGGACAAACTGCACTCGGACTGTCGAAAAAGGAAAAACGACCCTACTGTTAAACTCGTATATACACGGTATCGTAATTATTGCAATGACCTCTTAAAAAAAGTGAAAATTGCTTATCACAACGATCAAATAAGTGACAGCAAAGGAAATAATAAAAAACTATGGCAAGCAGTAAAAGAGATATGCAATCAACCGAAAAAAACTAATTCCGCTACCGAACTATTAAGTATTTCTTCTTCCCCTAAATCAAGCCTGAACAGCTGTAACTCCTACTTTGCATCGGTTGGTCCTACGTTAGCGAAGGCAATTTTAAAAAAACTTAATACTAACCACGAAGCTCTGGTTGCCGGAGTCGATATACCTCAACACCATGAATCGTTTTACATGCAGCCTACTGACGAGTTTGAGGTTCAAAGTATTGTTAAACAATTAAAAACGGATAGTGCTCCCGGACTCGATGGCATTGGTAACAAATTGCTGAAATTGTCTGTTAATGCTCTTGCACCTCCACTTGCTCATATTTGTAATCTTAGCCTATCCTTTGGGGTTTTCCCACGCTGTTGGAAAACAGCTGCTGTGATTCCAATCCACAAGGGAGATAGCAAACTAAAACCAGAAAATTACCGGCCAATCTCGCTTCTCGGTGCTCTCTCAAAAATTATAGAAAAAATAGTAAGCAAGCGCCTTGTGAACTACCTTGAATCGAAAAACCTATTATCACCCAACCAGTTTGGTTTCAGACGCAACAAATCAACAGAAGATGCAGTAAAAGCACTTCTAGGTGTAGTTACACAAAATTTAGATAAAGGACGTCCTTGTGTTGGGCTATTTTTAGACTTAGCCAAGGCTTTCGACACGGTGTCTATTGAAATCCTACTGGAAAAAATGAATAGACTCGGAATCAGGGGTATAGCTTTGGACTGGTTCCGGAGCTACCTCATAAATAGGCAACAGTTAACCAAGATAGGTGACCAGGTCAGTGAGGCAGAGGAAGCTACCGCTGGTGTCCCACAGAGAAGTATTCTCGGACCAACGTTATTCACCCTCTACATTAATGACATAGGGTCCTCCCTTGATATGGAAAAAAACACTAATAATGTCATGTTTTGTTACGCGGACGATACTGCCATTGTGTTTAGTGACAAATCTTGGACATCTGCTTTGTCACGCGCTGAGAGGGGCATATCTCAGGTAGCTTCATGGCTGTCAAAAAACTTACTGACTTTGAATGCTGACAAAACTAAGTATGTATGTTTTTACAAGACTGAAGCTTCTGCGCCATTGGATACGACTCCCATCAAAATCCACTCTTGCTGTGCGTCACCATTTTCCCCAGTGAGCTGCTCCTGCGAAACCATCACCAGAACAGACTGTATCAAGTATCTGGGCTTACTACTGGACGAAAAACTAAACTTTAGCTCACACGTCAATTCTCTCTCTGCGCGAACCAGAAAGCTTATACATGTAATGAAAAACCTCCGAGATCTCAAGGACCAAAACGTGCTAAGGATGGTGTATTTTGCATTGTGCCAGTCTACATTGGGCTACTGCATTTCGTGTTGGGGAGGTGCAGCAAAAACACACTTAATTCAGCTCGAAAAGGCTCAACGATCAATTCTTAAGGTGTTATACAGGAAGCGATTCAGGCATCCTACAACTTTCTTATATAAAGAATGCCAGGTACTGACTGTGCGCCAACTCTTTATTCAGAAGATAGTTTGGAATGCATATAGAAATGCCAATAAACACCTAGACACTTCAAAACGCATAGTTAGAATCCCGGTACCGGCTACTAAAACAAAATTTGCGCAAAGGTTTGAGCCATTCTCGGGCCGTTTCTATTTAACAAGATCATTAGGGTGTGCACCATATTAAATTGTTCTAACAGGGAAGCTAAAATAAATATTAGGAATTTTCTTCTCGGCCTGGATTATCTGGCCACAGAAAACCTTCTGCAGGTTGTACAATAGTCGCTTCTTGTGAACAAACACGCATTAATTATTTATTTATTTATTTCGAATATATCATATATTTATGTAACATATACTCACCTCTCTAATTATATAATATTTTTTATATTATCCTTAGAATTTTCAACCCAATCTAAACTCCCACAGAACTGAACTTAAATATAATAAGATAAATTTAGTTTTATTAACAATAGATTAAAACATAGCAACAATTAGCATAATATGTTAACTTCTCTTAAATAATGTTTATTAAAGTCTCACAAACTACTGAAAATAATATAGTAACTTAAGTACGTACCTTCTACGACTTGATAAAACCAAATGGTAAAGCAATCGGCCTCCACGATACAGGTATAACCTAGTGTGGAGACCACAGTAAATTGCATTCGTACTAAACTTTGCCAAAAAACGGTAACATAATCATAATAATACCTTTTGCGTGTATACTCCGTGTAACGTGCTAAGATAATGCTGTGTTTTTGTGGTTAAAATAAATATTTTTGTATTTTGTATTTTTTGTATTTTGGATATAGAAAGGACTCGTGACAATAACGGTTAATTAAATGTTCGACTCACAGGATCACGGTGAGCTGGAGAGTGGCAGACATTGCGGTTTGAAGGTTCTTGTTGCAGGACGACGACGGCGGCGACGGCGATAGACACGGAGACTCGGCGACAGCGACGACAATAGGTAAGTACCAGGTAAGTAGGTAGGTACTTATACGGGCAGCAGCGGCAGGCCCGTCTTGGAAACAGGATACGGAGAGTGGCGGATGGCGCAGCGATTCGGAGACCACGATGAGCGGCAGCACAGCGGCGGCGGCAGTGACTTTGAGAACGGCAGGCTGTATTGGCAGGCTCCAGGGTTGGAGGCTGACTGTCGCAATTACAGAGCACAAAAGTTCACAGGATAAAGTTCACAGCGTAAGGATTTCACAGCATGAAGAGTTTGACACAGTTTTACACACAGTTTTGCGGCGGTCCAGTTTTTCGCGTTTTCACGTTTTTCGCGTCTGAGATGCTGGGAAATGCGATTTCCACCAGCAAATCCCACTTCTGACACCACTGTTACGGGGCGGGTCAGGAGAGTCTTTTTAAAAAAGATATTTTTCTTAACACATTTATTGAAATAATGAAATTGGACAATTGAAATAGAAGAATAGAGACGACCGTCTTTCACGAGCCCGGATATTGAATTGCGAAAAAGGAGTGACTGGTCTTGCGTCATGCCATGGGAAAAAGCTACACGTGTCGATTGCACCTACTGACACGTCAGCACTCTCCCATGCATACAGTCTCTAGGGAAATGTGATTATAACAGTACCCACAACCCTACTTGCCACAACCCTGACAGATCACTTTAGCTTCCTCAACATTCATTAATCGTTGCATGCACGCACACCAGTTTCGGGCACTTCTTATCTTGCCTTTTGCTAATACCCCTTGCCCCAAATACATTGTATACTGATCCATTTTAGTTTCTATCAAACCATCATCCATCATCGAAATATTCTCCTGTAAAATTTGTGTAAATGTAATTCTGGTTTCGGATCAGCGATGTGTATCCACGACAAGAAAATGACAAAGTAACACTATTACTTAACCCTTATTCGACCATAGGGATAACAGTTCCCACTTTAAATTGAACCTTACCTCCTTGAGATAAAGTCCAAAACCAATGAAAAATTTATACTAGCTATGGCCGTTTAAGGGTTAAAATGTAACGGGTAAATGTAACTAGCTTTGTCATCGAGACGAATGCTTCATTTCAACAAATCGTTTTACTTAATTTACACCTTCGGATGCAAATGTAATAAGTCCTATTTGGAATGCACATGTG
This sequence comes from Yponomeuta cagnagella, assembly GCA_947310995.1. Taxonomy (NCBI): domain Eukaryota; kingdom Metazoa; phylum Arthropoda; class Insecta; order Lepidoptera; family Yponomeutidae; genus Yponomeuta; species Yponomeuta cagnagella. The sequence goes on along the minus strand of OX371287.1, from coordinate 3,761,620 downwards.
ACTTTACGAGCGAGGTACGAACCAAGGTACAGGGCTTATGCATATAGTTTGGCACTCTGCAGCTGTAACGTACAATCGAAATGGACATATTATGTCATGTTTCGTCTAACTATCACGGTTCATGAGATGCAGCCTGGTGACAGAGACGGACGGACGGATGGACAGCGGAGTCTTAGTATTATGGTCCTTTACCCTTTGGATACGGAACCCTAAAAACCGACAAAATTGTAAGATTAAATTACCCAGTGGTTTGGCACAAGTCACCCTTAACATCATAAAGGTACATTTTTTAAGGGTACACAACACTTTAATTATATATTTTTCAACATAAATTAATGAAATCAATTAGTTTTCCCAAATGAATAATATTTGTAAAATGTACAAAAGTAATTTAATGGGCAAACTAGCGAAACCAATAAAAAAACAGACGCCGCTGTTGAGTTGTCTTTACGATGTTCTTCGTTACTTTCACCGGATTTGTTGAATAGAGCTTATTAATAGGCCTTTCGTTACCCTTTACCGTAGACTCTGTTAATATTAAATAACTTTGTTGATTTAGGACCAAAAGACTTTGAAAAGGCTATATTTGGAGTTTCGACATGGATACCTGGTTTAACTTGTAACGTTCATTGAGGCAATTAACTTCCTTTTTTAATAAGAAGAAGAATTAATCGTTTTTTTTTCTCATATTTTATTTGATATTTGCTTCGTTTTTAATCGATGTTCAGAACATAATTTGTAGATGCCTAGTTGACTGTTTTAGCCCTCATAACATAACTCCCGCACAACATCTCAGGGAGAAGGCAGTGGCTGAAAACCAGCGCTGCCCGGGACTGATCCGGGTCAGCACCAGCTGAGCCTACCTTTTGCTTTATTTTATGTCATCACTAGTTAAGCCTTACTTTGTTTTAAGTTTTTTTTCTGATGAGGTAATAAATACTTTTTTATCTTTATCTATCAATTGCTCCTCGAGAGGCCATCATTGGTTTTTATTTACAAACGACATCGCCGGATCGCAAGGAAACTTTACTAACTTTACCAATACGTTTAGAAGATACTAATCAGAGTTTGATCGTGTTTAGAATTAGAAATAAACTTCATCATCAGCCATTCGACGCCCACTGCAGGACATAGGCCTCCCTCGTGGTTTTCCTGACCATGAAGGGTTTTGCCATAATTGCCACGTTTGGCAGGCGGGTTGGCAATCGCCGTATTCGGTTGAAATCTCAGGAAGACGCTGCTGCCCGTATCCTGGTAATGTATTTCCTTAGTCGCCTTCTACGACATCCACGGAAGGAAATGGAGTGACGCTATTCTTAATCCGGCGCCACACGGGAAGAAATAAACTTATCAAAAAGAAATTATAGCCATGAATAGTTTCTACGAAAAGTTTTATCAGACTATAATTTATTTTTTGTTTTGTTATTATCAATTGTAAGCACAAGCAAACATTAATTTGTGTCCTCAAAACAATTTTTATTTTAGAAATAGAAATAGAAAGCATTTATTGCCATATTACGACAAAGGGTCGAGGCTATGCAAGGTTATGCAACCAAGTCAACGCAGTGATCTTGGCAGCGCTGATTTTCAGCCACTACCCAAAAAAACTAAAAACAAATTTTGGTAAATTGTCATTAAGATGTCGTTTGTGAATTAAAACCAAACTACGTTTGTATAAGAATTTCCCATTGAAGGGCCGCCTTAAGTCACAGTTTCTATGTTATCTTGAATAAAAATACGTTGATTTTTATTTATTTTACCCCAGCGGTCTTTCGATTCGCGCTAGGGACTCCTATTGTACTTCCTATGCTGAAATGAGTTTGAGCGGGCGACATGCTGCGCCGACGGGAGACAGTGAAAAATATTAATTAGGTGGGTATGTAAAAAAATAAACAACGGTAGATATTTAATAAAATTGTGTTGCAGTCCTGCACACTTACATTTATTTTCTGCATGTATTGTCATTCTAATCATGGCTAGAATTTTTTGCAAGTTGCATACCTAGAGTAAAGAAGTTGTTCGATTTTACTTGAAACGTTCATAAAGTCAGAGTGACGGTGTTATTTTGATTAAAAAAAAACTTTGATTTCGATTTTTAAAGATTTAACGCCGTGTATCACACTCGTGGCCTTGTACTGTATAAACATATTTAATACGAAGTCTTTATTATTACTTTTATAGCCCTGCAGCGACCCATAAAAGTTTCTCCCATAAGCCGAGCAAAGTGAAATTTGTGTGAGCCAAAAGAAATTTTTGCACTAAAGTGATTCTTAAGGGAGATTTATATTTTTCTCGAGGCTATTTGTCTCGTTGTTGGTTCTGTTCTACACAGAGCTTGACGGTTTCATTGCAAAACGTTTCATAATTGGGGTATATTATTAATTCTGGTAGCGGTGGTAGCCTAGTCCTTCTCATTGAACTCGGAAGCGAGAGACCCAGGTTCGATTCCCAGTGCGGGCATATACCTATTACTTTGTTTTTTTAATTTATGTACGTTTGTGAAGCTACAGTAGCAGTACCACTCGCTAACGATGAAGGAAAAGGTCGTGAGAAAACCTGAGTGTCTGAGCTATTCATTAACTCGGCGCTTGAAATCGCCAATCCGCGGTGGGCACGCGTGATGATTAAGCCCATAATCTCTCCCTGAGAGAAGGCCTGTGAAGAAATTGCTTTTAGCAATAAGGCCGCCAATTGCGTCTTTGTAAATTTTTGTGTTTGTAGTTTTTTACAGTGTACAATGAAGAATATTCTTATGTTATCTTAATTTTAATATAATAATTATTAAATAGTTTTATTGCACCTAACTTAATATACAATACAATTTTCTCCGAGAAATAAAACTAATTATAGCTCTTTCTCTCCGAGCTAAGGTATGTGCCATATTTCCGCGCCACATTCCCAAATTATTGTGTATAATTTGTACCGGCCTCAAAGTAAACACATACTAGCTACTAGATTTGCGATACTTCCTCTCTCAAACGTATCAAAGAGCTGTAATTCTTCGCGATTTCGGCTACTGTCATAAAAAATATATGAATGATTGGAATAGCTGTTAGTCTTCTATAAAAAATGAAATAAATAACCCCCTAAGGTCAGAACTTTAGCGGGTTCAGACACATTGTCCAAAAGAATCGAAAATAATTGTTAGTAAAAAGAGAAAAAATGACGAACTTTTTTGCCTCTAAAAAGGTTTTTAACACTTATACCACACCGTGTAGTTTTAAAAAACCTATTTAGAGGCTAAAAATTCTACCCATGCCGGGACTTGAACCCTCGACCTCTGGCTAACCGTGCCAGCACTCTCCCAACTGAGCTAATAAAATAAAAAATGGTTCAAGTCCCGGCATGGGTGGAAATGTTTGCCTCTAAATTGTTTTTTTAAAAATTGTCTTCAGCACGGATTAGTGCAACAAAGAATATAATAGTGTAAATTTTACCCGACAGCGGTGGAGTCTAAATTGAGGATAAGGCTTTAATCCCGTATGTAGTCCTGGTTAGACGTGAGATTTCCGCACTTAGCCTCATAGTTGGGCCATTGCACTTAGCAAACGCTAAGGTACGTCAGACACGGGGATTTCCTCACGATGTTTTCCTTTGCCGTTAGCGAGTGACATTGCTACTCTGGATGCAAGCCGCTTCCAACCGGTCTTTTTGGAAATCCATGGAGGAGGCCTATGTTCAGCAGTGGACTTCTTGTGGCTGAATGATGATGATGATGATTGCTACTACAACTTCACAAATGTACGTAACTTAGAAAACAATGTCATTGGTACATGCCAGGATTCGAACCCACGACCTTCCGAATGAGAAGCTGGCGTTCCACCGCTCCGCTCCCACCGCTCTAATCCCTTATGTAGGTTTGTAAGTAAACTTGTGTTCTATGAGTTTCATCGCAGTTATCATATTTAGTTGCATATTTTTCGATGTGTCAGGGTTTATTTGATTAAATTCGCGTTTTGCACGCTCTACCAATGTTACAGCCTTCAGTAAATCGTTGTCCTACATAGAAGAACATACATTCTATTTAGCTCAAAAGGTTTTAAGCATAAACTATCAAACAGAGCCAGCATAAAGCATAAACACCGTATAAAAACCGGCCAAGTGCCAGTCGGAGTCGCGCACCGGGGGTTCCGTACTCGCCCTTGGCCTATTTTTATTATTTGTTGTTAGAATATATAATAAGTTCCACAATCACGCAAAGTTTGATGCCTGTATATATTACCGTTTTTACCATAGAGCATAAAAAAACGGCCAAGTGCGAGTCGGACTCGCGCACGAAGGGTTTGGTACAACATTAGACAAATATTGAATTTGAGAACAGCGCCATCTGTAGAAATCAACGACATTTAATGACATGGCATCGACGCTGTGAAGGTTACATAGATGGCCGCGAGCGCTGTCTTTAGACAACGTTTGTTGTATGGGAGCTCCCCTTAAATACTTATTTTATTCTGTTTTTGTTTGTTGTTATAGCGGTAGCATAAATACATCATTTTTGAAAATTTCTACTGTCTAGCTGTCACGGTACATGAGATACAGCCTGGTGACAGACGGACAGTGAAGTCTTAGTAATAGGGTCCCGTTTGGCACCCTTCAGATACGAATCCCGAAAAACGGCGAAATAACACGTTTGTTCCATAGATACCCCCTTTATTTTTTATTACATTTTATCATTTGTTAGTTAATCCACCGCATATTCAGTGAAAAATTCAGCTGGCTACCTATTACGGTTCCAAAGATAGTACCCTTTAAAGGTCGGACGAACGGATAGACAGACATACGGACAGCGGAGGCAGAGTAATAGGGTCTCGTTTGGCATCCTCCGGGTAAGGAATCGTAAAAAAAACAAATAAACGTATAAATCATAATAAAAGTTGTTGCAAATTACCAACTTTAACAGACATGGTTTACTACAAAATTTTAAATGACCCTGTATTGCCGATAGGTGAGCTGTTTGTTTTAACGAAACAACATGCCAACATGGCATTAGTTCGACAAATGCAGTAATAAAAACCTACAATTTGAAACGAAAACTCTGAACGAAACACATTCCTTCCCCACTTTCATTATGTTAATAACCTAACACACATTTGTGTAACCGTATCTAAACAAAAGCAAAGTATTTTCAAGTGTAATACTTTTTTAGAGCTTTCAACTTTGTTGTTCGTTTTTTTTATATTATTATTTTTTATATGGCCGCAGCATTAACGTTTTCAAACTTTTGTAAGAAAATTAAGTAATGTTTTTTAGCTTTGCAAGTTTTTGATGGCAATCGCGGAATCCTATCATATAGGCTGTGATGTATTAAGCTTAAGATGATTTGCGAACCGATGGTCAGAGTGAAGTTTTTTTTTTCCGCTGCCTTTTTCTCCACTACAAATACGGCCCGAAGGCAGCGGCTAACTTAGTAACATAGTAAATTGACATTAAGCAAACAGAATGTGAAATCTTTACGTGGAAATAAATGATTGATTTCTGATTTCTCTATGTCCCACTGCCGGGCACAGTCCTTCTCCCAGAGAGGGTATGGCTTAATTACCAGGCCTGCCCACCGTGGATTGGCTATTTCGAGCTCTGAGGTATGCGAACACCTCAGACACTCAGGACGACGACGACGTTTTCCTTTCAAGTGGTATTGCTGCTACAAGTTCATAAATGTACGTTACTTAGAATAATAGAATCGCGAAAAAAATGTCAGCTCTTCCATACATTCACTAAAGCCGACTTGCACAACTTCTTAAATGTCACTTAAGTATCCATTTGAATTTACTTTTGTATGAAGAATTTTAGTTAAATGGCACAAGCGGTGATAGCCTAGTAGGTACCTAGAACATTGGACTCGGAAGACCCAGGTTCGATTCGCAGTGCGGGTGACTTTTTTTCGAAATTATGTACATGTGTCAAGTTATAGTAGCAATACCACTCGCTAATCGTGAAGGAAAATATCGTGAGGAAACCTGAGTGTATGAGCTATTCACATATCGGCGCTTGAAATCGCCAATCCGCGTCGGGCACGCGTGGTGATTAAGCCCATACTCTCTCTCTGAGAGAAGGCCTGTGCCCTACAGTCGCACGTATATGGGCTGCTTATGTATGTTATGCTACTTTAAGCCCACTTAATTAAGTGGTGCTCGTTTGCCTAAGAATCAATGTTTTGTATGCAGCTAATATTTTTTTCGTGGTTTAAATTTATCCACTTATCCATGACTCAAGCTTAAACACAAAAGTTTTTATATAAATAGGTACATAGGTACACTTAAAATAGATGATGAAAAGGACAGAAGCTCAGCTTGATGACAGTAACTAAAAATCACTAAAATGTTGTATTAATCTAACAAGAATTGAATTGCGGAATACGAAACAAGCATTTATTTTTTTAATTAAGAGCGGATTGATAATTATTACGATAATTCAAATCTACAAAAATCCTATGTCCGCTATATTAAGTTTAATAGCGAATGAGGTCACTTTGAGGAACAAGCGAGTAAACATAAAATAGAACCAAACATATTACTCATAATAAACATAATGGCCTAATTATTAGAATAACCCCCTGTTTCTTGTACGCTAACAATTTGTTAATTTTTAACTTCTGTGATGCATCCTGTAATTTAATAATTTATATTCTTCTATTAATCTGTGACGAAGGTAACGACGTACCTATACGAAATTGCTGTGTTGACGTTTTACACTACAGATTAATTTTACACTTTTGCACTGTGACGTCACTAGCGACGCCATGACATTGGCGAGCGTTATAGGTGATTTCAAGCGCTGTGTATTTTACTGATTATTCACGAAGGAGATTGCAACGCGGGATTGAAAAATAATAAATAATAACAATGCTTTTTGTAACCCTGTCCGCTTGATCCCAAACAGAATACTTAGAACTTGGTTACCACACTGGGGCCACATTTTGTACAAATTGCTGCGGCCCCCAGTGGAAATCGAACCCACGACACATGTCTTGATAATCAAGCATATTACCACTAGATTAACGGAACAGTCAAACGTAAAAGTAAAAGCGCAATTCTCGACAGTAAATATATAGCTGGATCTCTGTAACGGCATTACCGTGGCCATTTTGTTAATGCAGATGCGCTGGCCAACGTCGTTCGCTTCAATGTTACTGACGGATAAAGGCGAAAGGTCATTTTACGAGTTGTCCGGCCCTTAAAATGTCTAGACAGTTGATTAAATTAGATACAGACAATATAAGTCATTCAATTAATTAATTATACTAGACTGCACACGAAACATTGAACAGGACAATGAAAGAAATAACATGGTCCAACATGGTACAACATTGGTTTTACGCTCATGTTTGACAGTGTAGCGAATAGTATTTTCTTCGAAAAAATGTACATTTGTTGACTTAGAACATAATAATAAACATAACACATTCTTTTAATTAGAAACATTATATATTTTAAGTGACATCAAAGCACGGCTGTCCTTCTAGAAAAGGAGTAGCGTCACGCCCTTACTACGTACCATGGCCCAATTATGAGAATAACCCCCTGTTTCTCGTACGCTAACAATTCGTTAATTTTTAACTTCTGTGATCCATCCTGTAATTTAATAATTTATATTGTTATTTATATCCGTGTGGTGCCGGATTAAGAATAGCGTCAATCTATTTAATTCCGTGGATGTCGTAGAAGGCGACTAAGGAAATAAATTACCCGGAGACCGGCAGCAGCGTCTTCCTAAGATTCCAACCGCATACTGCGATCGCCAACCCGCCTGCCAAGCGTGGCGATTATGGCAAAACCCTTTATGGTTAGGGAAAACCATGAGGGAGGCCTGTGTCCTGCAGTGGGCGTAAACATGGCTGATGATGATGATGCTGATGATAATGATTGTTATTTACTGTTAAAAGTCGTCAGTCAGCCAAAGTGAAAACAAAAAAAAAACAACTGACAGCTGTTTACAGAAGATTAACAGACTGTTAGCGCACGAGAAACCGGGGGTAATTGAGGAAATCTCAACACGACCACCAAAAAGATTGACGGGATATTTACCTACGACGCTACGACGTGACATCCGTCCTAACGCCAGTTTTTCTCCCGGTTATATATAGAAACCTTTCTAACGCTCGACGTATCCGGGCACTCTTGGCGGGAGCCGACTTCCCTACACTGACAGCAACTCCACACGGAGTGGAATAAAAAGCTTACTCCGTATGGCTGTCTGAATAATTTATGAAAGATTACATTACCCGGCTAGTTGTTTTTACAGCACTCCCTTGGATGAATATTGACGTTTGCTCTCTCGGAGATTTCACGCTTTGGAGGTTGGCGTTTTTCTAGGATTGATTTGGACTTGACTGTTAAAGTATGGAAGGCGGATTAGAACTGTGAAGACAAATATAAGTTAGAGAAGAAAAGCCTTCGTCGGTGTGGGAGCCCTCGAAGCTGCACAGGAATATGTCTACTTAGGGCAGCTTTTGGGCAGAGGCTACTTCGAGAAAGCGGCCGCAAGAAGAAAGCCCAAGTGCTGCGTTGGGAAAACTGCCAGGTTTCCCCTCGGCGTCCTGCCTCCTGATGGTAGGACTTGTCCACCAATTCTAAGTCTCTTGGCGTGCTCTGGAACAGACTATGCTCGAAGTGTCTTTGATGAATCAAAATGAGACTATTCGCCCTAAAGTGATAACAATAACAGGTTGAAGTGGCTGCGTCACCTCTGACAATTTGTCGGGGTACAAAGGTTCACGAGTGGAGACCACGAACTGACGAACGCATTGTAGAACGACCGTCGGCTCGCTGGACCAGCGTTCTAATGAGGATTGCTGGCAACGGCTAGATGAGGATGGGCGGGGACAGAAAGAAGTGGCGTGGGGGTGGCCTATGTCCAGCAGTGGACGAGTCTGGGCTGGATAGAGATAAAGTAGTATTTTTTCAAATAAACTCAAATTGAATGGCACAGGTGGGAAATAACATTAGTAAAAGTAGTGGTAGAAATGGCCTCAGTCTGGATGTATGTTTTGTGCAGTTACCAAAGCGCCCCGGGAGCCAGAAGTGATTATTGAGTAATTGATGGTGAATATATGGATTCACTTCTAAAAGGCTATTTCTTATGTAATGTCGTATTGTGTGTTATACATGTGAAACAAAGTGTAATTAATTAATTGTTTTATAAGCTCTTCGGAAGTTAAAGAAATAATAGGCTACTCAGCAAAGCTCTAGTCATCGACAGACCCTGCCAATATGAAACTACCCACATCAACGCTCTATTTACCCTTGCTAACACTAACTTGCTACATTAATCTGGTACTCGTATTTGGAACTTAACACTTGAGTGGAGTGACTACGCAAGTTATGTGTCAACTTCACCAACTTAGTAGCAAGTTTGTTCGAGTAGAAACAACATGGCTACCGCGGTTGCTAGTTTCTCAAGTCTCACGCGGAACCGTGCCGAGCTGGGGCCACTAACACGGCGGCGTGATACCGGATTTCTTTTCCTTTCGCTTACGGTAAAGAAAATCGTAGTGAAGAAACCTGAGGTGAGTGCCTGAGGTGTTTACGTACCTCAGCGATTAAAACCGCCAAACGACGGTGGGCACGAGTAGTGATTAAGCCCACGCTCCCTCTCCAAGACAAAGACCTGTGAAAAATCTTGGAATCCGATCGCAACCCTACGCAACGGGTTCGGTAATGAATCTTAAAGTGTTCTTTATCTATTCATCTTAACGATCCAGATGGACCGGTCCCCCCAAATACACAAAAACTTTCATATAATCGCTTTCGGAGGACTTTAGTGAGAGACACACGTACAGAAGAATTACATAAATAAATAAATAAATAGATAACTTCCACACGGCACAAGCACTTGTCCAGGTCCCAAACTAGAATACCCTGGGCTATGGTAACCAGGCAGGGACATCAAATGTACGGAGGCTCTCAGTGGCAATCGAACCCAGGACCTCCGGCATGGTACTTAGTCATGATACAACTAGATAAACGACGCAGATTTAATAAAGGCATTTTTTTATATTCTCTCTCACAAACACACGCCCGTTTCTTGTATTTTTTTACTACACGATAGAATTAGAGAACTTTGTCTTAGTTTTTGCTTCAGTAAAAAACTCTTTCGTTTGTGTACAGTTTTTTATTAAAACCTCCCTATTTAACAGTTACTCTGTCCTCATTTCCTGGCCCTAATCGACAACCTGTCTTTACATTGCCGAGATATTCAGTGACGTAGGTCAACCGTACTGGGTCTAAGTTAGCGGAGACATTGCATAGTCACACAATTGTTTTGTGCTCGATTATCCAACCAGTGGACCTGTGATTGGATAATCCATTAGTATCCCTAGATAGACAGATAGATAAACCATTCATTTGGATTTTCACACACACATCACGTTCACAAACCAAAAAAAAAGGATGTAAGTAACAGAACAAACACAGACGACAAGAAAATACAATAAGATAAGATAATACAATTTTGCCATACAATGTACGGCAAGTGCCATAAAAATACAATAACGTTGATTTGTGGGCGTGGCAAATGCAAATGGGGCTCCGGCTCAACATGTGCCCAGAGAACTCAGAGAGGAAAAAAAAAGGAGCCAGACTGAGACAAGAAGATATCTTATTTATGTTATAAATATATAAAGTGTGTGTATTGGTCTTTTCATTATGACAAACAGTATTATAAGTCAATTAAAAGTAATTTTGTAACGTTTTGTAATGTCAGTTGTTTTTTCTATTATGGTTAGTGTTTAGTGTATAGCCCGATATGCGTAAATAAGTAAAAGAATAATTGAGTTGGCCAATACCAACCATAAGACTCTGAAACCATAGTTTTTTTTTTTTCGATTTTTGTAACTTTTCGTCCTTATATTGTTGTTTATTTTCAAGTGAAGTAATTTTGAGTAAATTTTTTTTACACGCCATTTTTTTCAAAACTAGCACCTTGTTATATCCCTAAATCATGATTAGAATGCTCCCTTAACATTTGAAAAACGAATTCTAAGTCACCCTGTAGTTTTTCCGTAATCTCTTTAATTAACCGTGCTGTACACACGTACAGTGGCCCAAATATGAGGCTAAGTCCGGAAATCACAGGTCAAACAAAATTACTACCCACCTACAGAAATATTTAGGGTCACTGTAGAACATTAGAAATTTCTATCCAGAAAATCTGACCCAATCACAAGCATGTTTCAGCGCCGAAAAGCCTTTAGAACTGAATCGCTTTGAAAAAAATAGAAAACACACACCAACGGACCTTTACGTCGCAGCTGGGGTACACAAAGCATGGTATACTACTCTGAGATTGACACACAGGTTGGACGAGACTAGCAAAGGACGGGATGGGTTGGTGTGAAAAACAAGAGGTCTTTATCTCACAAGTAATTCATATTATATTAAATTAGATTGTTTCATGATTACATGGGACTATATATTTAAATGGGATTACAAAGTTATTTATGCGGTTGGTGTATCTAGAAAACTGGACCGAAATTGCAAAATTCCTTGATTCCTAAACACCAATTGTATTCTAAATTTGAAGCTTCTATGTCTGCTAGAAGTACCTTAGAGTTTTAACGATCGGTCAGTCTGTCAGTTAGTGAGTGAGTGAGTGACAAAATTTTATTAGTTGTAATTATGAATAATAATAATAATAACGCCCGGAGGGCGTCGGTTTGGCCACTTTGGCCAGAGGAGACTATTATATTTTTTATCCCCGCATAATAATCATAACTTTCACACAATACAATGACTTGACCTTATAAATCTTAATAATTAAAATAATCTGATTAAGTTTTAAACTACCGGTTCAAATTTAATGAAATTTGAAATACACCATTTTTACATAGTACCTGCTTGGTTACTGAAAGTTCGGTTACTGAAAGTTCCTGCAAGTGCCGTGCCGCTTTTTTGCTCCACTTGGCGGGGGCACTGCCGTGTCCCCAGATTTTTGCTGCATGTTTTGTCATTGTAGACATACAAATTTTTAATATGAAAGAGTACCGTTAATTATTATCAATCACAATAAAAATATTTATTATTAATTGAAAACAGAGAACACTAGAACAATGTCAGATCACAAAAGAATATAAAAATGTCATTGTCTAAAATAATTACACTTCAAACTAAGTTAATGCATGTCAAACTTCGTACTTGGTATGTCAAGTGAGTATGTGAAACGTCAAAGTACTACATTCTTCAAGACCAGACAAGTATTCTCAATTTAAGAGATACAGTAAGATAAACGAGTGACGTATGTAAGTCTGCCTGACTGTCTGTCTGTCCATTAGGGCAGACAGACATTAGACAGGCAGACGCGGATTGAGAGGCTTATCTAGTATTGCTCAATGTTTTATTACAAAATTTGCACGGTTTTACGCTTCTTTACATGTTATAGCGGTGGTAGCCTAGTGGGTAGAACATTGGACTCGGAAGCGGGAGACCCAGGTTCGTTTCCCAGTGCGGACTTTGTTTTCTGAGTTATGTACATTTGTGGAGTTATCGTAGCAATACCACTCGCTAGCGGTCAAGGAAAACATCGTGAGGAAACCTGAGCGTCTGAGCTATTCACATACCTCAGCGCTTGAAATCGCCAATCCGCGGTGGTGATAAAGCCCATACTCTCTCTCTGACAGAAGGCCTGTTCCCTACAGTGGGACGTATATAGGCTGCTTATGACATGTTATAGCTGAACCATACACATGTTCCATTCGATATACTTAGGTACGTTAACTGATAAGGGGAAGACAAGAAGTACCCGAAACTGGCGTGCGTGCATGCAACTGTTCTACTAATGAATATTGAAGAAGCGAAAATGATCTGTCAGGATCGTGACAAGTGGCAGTCCCTGGTCTCTGCCGACCCCTCTCGTATACAAACGTGAGTTGATGTATTCATGTAATCTTATAGGCTTCCTAGGCAGGCTTTTGCGACCAGCTAGGGTACCACAAGGTCAAAATAAAAGTTCTATCCCACTATCGGGTAGCGGCAGCTCGTTTTACGCCGTGAAATAAAACAAGATGGCGCTAGCCGATAATTGGATACAACTTTTAATGTGCTCCCCTAGCAGCCCTCCTATTACATAACTGTCTCCCGTGTTAGGTTATCCATTTGGACGTAATCAAAGTGTCAAAATATGTATTTATTTGACAAATTTGAAATTTATGAAAGTATTATGTACGTTAGAAAAAATATCAAAGACTTCGAAAATGTTGGTGGCCACCATAATGTTAATACTAGAAATAAACATAAATTGTCATTTCCACTATTTAGACTTGCAAAAGTTAACACATCCTTTATGGGGCACTGTATAAGGTTCTACAACAAAATTCCTCAAGATATATTAGAGTTACCTCCAACGCGATTTAAAAAATGTGTTAAGCACATTCTGTGCAAAAAGGCTTACTATAACATCAAGGATTATTTAGAAGACAAAGATGTTTGGCATTAAACAGTAGATTAATATTATTTAAGGACGATTGTGACTAGTGTTCAACACATTCATGACTAATATTTTAAGTTGAAAACTCTGTTAATTAAGTTAAAACGTGTTTTGAAAAGAATAAATGTGGAGTTTCTTTGTTAGCTTCTTCTCCACATAATCCATTAATTGTGAAACTAACAACTTTGACGTTCATTAAGTAAACATTCTGTTTTTACAATGAATAAAAATATTTGAATTGTATTGAATTGAATAAATTCGTAGTAGGTTAAACCAGACGAGTATGAACTCAGTAGCTCCAGTGGACAAGTTACGCAGTAGCTCCACTGAGGTAGTCTTTTTGTGAATATTGCGGTAACTTCGTTATATTGCAAATAAGTTTAGCTGTGGTATCACATGAAAAAGAGAGGCACTCACTGCTCACATTTTGAGTTTCAAACTTATTTGATAACAATCAGCTGAGAATAATTTAAGACAATTATCAAAAGGGCAACAAGAAAATTATGTAGAATATTAACATTTCTCAGTTTTTATTTTATGATGACTCTGCAAGTATTGCCTTACGATTTTTATTTAATAATATTCGTAAAATATTTTTATAAATACCTACTTAAACATAACTAAATTAAGCGTAGTATTTACATATTTAGGTACAACCCTACTAATATTATATAATTATGTGAAAGTTTGTGAAGATGTTTAGATGTTTGGAGGTATGGCTGTTTGTTACTTAATTACGCAATAACGCATACAATTAGACGATGACCTGAATTGAGACATAGCATACTTGATATCCCGGTAATGGGTTCCCGTGGGATAATATTTTTTTAAGTTTAAAATAGATGGCGTTGTGCAAGAATCGTATAAACGGATTCTGTGACGGTACGAAGTTCGCCGGGACACCGTATGTACCATATAAATAAACTAGTATGTATGCTATGACAATAAATAATAATAATTTGTCACTTAATGGAATTTATTAGTACATTTGAATAAATCTTGAACGTTTAATTGAAGTATAATAAGTAAATAATAAGAATTAACTGAAAATTCAAATAGAAAATAAATAAGAATTTAAATAGAAAATTTAGGCCAAATCGCTGCCGTCGGCCGGTAAGGCGCGGCAAATAATTGTGAACAAACCCTAAGGAACGTGTAATCCGACCAACGGTAATAAAATTACTGGCTTATTTAACGAGTATTTAAACCTGAAAGCCGCAGATTGAAAAAAATAACAGAAGTACGTTAAAAAAAATAAACTCTGTAGGAAACCAACCTCGAGCGGTACGAATTCTGCCGAAAAGAGCGGCGGCCTGTATTTTTCCGCACTACATTTTTCTGTAGAAAACTCATTTAGGTTTAAGCGAGAACGCGGAAAACTAAAGCCCTACAGATAAACCGGGCATGAAACTAAGTTAAGAGAGGTACGAACCGGCAAAAGCGAACTTCTGGGACTGAGACACATACGTGAATATAATAATAATACTGGAGTATAATAGATTTCAACACAACACGATCACTATCCCGGTCCCAAACTAGGATACGCTATGCTTTGGTAACCAGGCAAGGACATGACCGCTTCGCCAGATGTCTTTGTAGGTTCAATGTTGAACTAATATCGGTCCTCTCCATACGATATTTTGTGAAAAAGACAATGTATTCATAGGAAACATAATAGGCAATTTTCAGATTCGCCTATTTCAGGACGTTGGGTGAAAAAAAAGGCGAAATACCCCGTCCAAAATATTGAAGGCTTTATTTTTTCTTTCGTACAAAAGGCACCTAAGTAAACATAATCTCTTCTTATGAAAAAGCCCGAAGCAGGCCTTATCAACAATTTATAAACTGGCATAGCATTGTTAAAAGAAAGAAATCCCGGCTACAAACAAAATTAAGGGTTGTCTTAATAACGAGCAATGGAAATGACAATTTAAGGGGCGACCCGGAGTTAATTACCAAGCGTACCCATCGCGGATTGGCAATTTCAAGTGCTGAGGTACGTGAACATCTCAGACACTCAGGTGTCACCACGATGTTTTCCTTCACAGTTAGTGAGTGCTCTCACTCAACCTCA
Source organism: Yponomeuta cagnagella (assembly GCA_947310995.1). NCBI lineage: Eukaryota > Metazoa > Arthropoda > Insecta > Lepidoptera > Yponomeutidae > Yponomeuta > Yponomeuta cagnagella. The sequence goes on along the minus strand of OX371287.1, from coordinate 3,746,127 downwards.
CAAATGTATTTGTTTGTTTGTTTGTTTGTTTCATTGATTGTTTGTTCGTTGTTCGTTGTTCGTTCGTTTGTTAGTTACAAGTGTACGTAGTTTAGAAAACAAAGTTATTGGTACATGCCGGGATTCAAACCTCCCAAATGTGAGGCCGGCTGCAAAAGTTAGGTATACCGCTGCATAAAGTCAGCATCGTATTTTTTGGTATTTTCGTGGTTGGTATTTTAGTTAACAACCTAGGACTTTTATCGATTTCCGCTAAACATGACCGTTTCGGCAAAAAGCCTTTAAAGTTCTGGATTCTAGGACCTATTCTATGATTAGGTTCCAAAAATGGCTATTACCATTATTGAGATCTATGTAATATTCATTTGTGAAGTTATAGTAGCAATACCACTCGCCAACCGTGAAGGAAAACATCGTGAGGAAACCTGAGTATCTGAGGTACCTCAGCGCTTGAAATTTCCAATCTGCGGTGGGCACGCGTGGTAGGTAATTAATCCCATATTCTCTCTCTGAGAGAAGGCGTGTACCCTGCAGTGGAACGTTATAGGCTACATAAAAACAGTAATATTCATTGTGGGACCAGTTAGTCTTATCCACCCAAGCTCAGATTAAATTAACACTTCGACACGCATTCCGAGGAACATGGAGTTATCTTTATTCAATCTGTTAAAATTTCAATTTACTGCCATTATGGCACAAGAGATAGGGCCCTTTAAAGAACAGACAGACAGCGTAAAGAGATTAAAGGACAGACAAACAGCGTTGACATAGAAGTAAATGAATAACTTCCACACAGCACAATCAACTGTCCAGGTCCCCGAACTAGGACACCCTGTGCTATGGTAACCGGGCAAGGACATCACAAATATGGAAATACACCCAGACTGGGGCCATGTGTACAAATGTACGCGGCGGCCTCCAGTGGGGTTCCATTGGCACCCTACGGTCACAGAACCCTAAAAATAGATCACAGCTCCATCATCAAGCTTTCTTCCATCAAAACGATATAGCTTAAAACAATCCATACGTATCTTTATTTGACCCGTCGTCGCTGCCCTAATAGAAATCACTATCCAAATGCGATCCTGAAGAATCCGTAAATCGTCCAATAGAATACCAAATAGAATGTATTTCTTCGGAAGCCCCAATTTCATCAATAACTGTGACCCATTTAAACTCCGTTTTAAGCCCTTCGAATAACCTGCGAACTAAGCGGAAAGCGGGGTTAAGATTGTTTATTTATTTATACTTTTATTGCACTTAAGGTCGGATTCTCTGAGCACACTATTTGTAAATAGGACTTATTGTCGTAAAATGTGAAGCAATTTTTTATATATTATGTATGCTACTGTCTTATCTACGTTTACTCTATGCTGTTACTTTGCGAATTAATATGTGACGTTTTGTATACGCGCGTGTCTGTGTGTGTCTAGTGTAAATAAATCATGTCTCTATCTATCTATTCCACTGCGCAAGCGAATAATTGGGGAAATTGTCGAACTAAAACTTTCGTAAGTACTACTTATTATTAACTTAACACCGGATAAACTTACTTGGTTTTTTTGTTTTTTTGGCACCCGCCCCCCCCCCCCCCCCGCACCCCACACCTCAGCGCGGGCAGTCAGAGACGAGCAACCGACGACGCGAGCTCCGTCTCTACTCTCCACGATTAAACTCTGTGAATCAGAGCGAAACCTGGGCCTATTCTGTTAGTGCATTGTAGTATAATGACAGGTACACTGTCGGGTCACGTGACGTGTTTTTTCATACCATTGACGCGTAGAAGGTTTGGTACGTGTGCCCGCGTAGACTTAAAGCAGCCATGAAATGAAAACCGCCATGTTCGTGCAGTTGTTATGTTACTACAATGCATTAACAGAATCTAGGGCCTGGTCGGACTCTTCCGACCAAAAAAAACCAGTAAGTCCTGTACCTCCTGCAGGTTGACTGGTAGAAAATGCCATAAGCATTAAGTACCCCTTTTGTACACTGTCTTTGTGCAATAAAGAAAATTGGAAATTTTGTACCAGACAAACGCCAAAGAAGAAAGAAAAAGTTAGTAGGGATGCCATGTATTACAAACAAACCTAAATATTTTTATTTTTATTTCAAGGCTGTTCTTTTGCACATTTCCCAAAGAAAGGGTCATGAAAAAAAAAAATTGATTCAGAGGCAGTACTGTCTCGCTAGTTCTGAAAATCTAAAATAATGTTATAAAGATTATTTACAAGGACGTATTAAATTAGGGTATCTATTACCTGCTATGCCATATCTAAATGTGTCAACCTCACGATTTGTATTGAACAGGGGGAATAAACCGTAATGACGTCACAGAGGATCCAATATCTAGGCCCGTAATAGGCCTCTTAGGATTAGATGAGAATGCGGAGTGATAGAACGCCGGCTTCTCATTCGGACGGTCGTGGGTTCGAATCCCGGCATGAACCAATGACTGTTTTTTTCTAAGTTACGTACATTTGTAAAGTTTTTGTAGCAATACCACTCGCTAACTGTGAAAGAAAACATCGTGAGGAAACCTGTCTGAGGTGTTCCCGCACATCAGCGCTTGAAATTGCCAAACCGCCGTGGGCACGCCCATACTTCTCTCTGAGAGAAGGCCTGTGCCCTGTAGTGGGACGTCTATAGGCTACATAAACAACCGTCCAAATGCGTGTCGGACCACACGCAATGTAGGGTTCCGTAGAAAGAGGGTTTTTTATCTGCTTTACAGAACTAACAACTTTATCGAAGTCATTTTCAATGGATTTTGTACGAAATTTTACTTTTATAAGTTGGTTGCCTCTTATTCGTTAACTAGTAAAGCCTACTTAGCCGTGATACTTTTCCTTTTAAGTTCGTTACCTGGGCTACTACCCTGATTTTTTTCACGTTTCTACAATGAACTGTTTAGCCAAGAAAGGGGGGGACGCCCTATTCGGACAAAAATTTGCGCTTTAAAGCTTCATATTTCGCAAACGGAACCCTAAATCAAAAAATGGTCTTCTTAACTTTGCTGGCGTGATAAATATGTATGCACATACCAAATTACAGCTTTCAGGACAGACAGACAGACGGACATGGCGAAACTAAAAGGGTTCCATGTCGGAAAACGGAACCCTAAAAAGGATTAGATACGGCCCTCGATAGCTCAGTGCAACACACGACACATCGGTCTGAGCTATGAATACGGGTATGATTGTCTGCCCATGCATTCTGCGCCGTTTTGATAGTCACACATTATACAGGGTGAAATATAGAGCTATATATGTGGAAGATAATTTGGAGTCCCGAGATTGAAGTGGAAATAAACATAAACATAACATAAACATTTACATACAGGCACATACATTGCTTCTGGCCCCACACTAGGATACCCTGTAACATCCAAGACCTGGGTTTTTTTTTTGTCCCCAGCCGGGATTCGAACCCGGGACCTCTCGCATGGTATGCAAATGCACTACCGCTGCGCCACGAGGTCGATGGGCGGGACACCTGGCGAGGCGCGAAGACGGAAGGTGGGCCACGGCAATCACAGAGTGACGGTCGAGAGCAGGACGACGGTCAGTGGGCAGACCAGCAGCCCGGTGGTCGGACCGTATAGTTTAGTCGGCGGAGGGTCCGTGGATGCGGATGGCGAGGAATCGTGAGAGATGGCATTTGGGAGAAAAGGCCTATACCCGGCAGTGGGTCACGGTGAGGTGATGACGATGATATGATTTATCGCAGGGAAAAGTTTGTTCGCACCCACCCAACTTTTAAAAAGTCTTAAACAAGACCTGTATAAATCCGTTGAATTTTTGACTCTAACGACTAAAGAGCGTATCTTTTGGCATTCAAAGTGGTCCCCGCAGTAAAAGTTGATTGCACAGTCGACCTTTATAAGTGCTTGTTTACTCCATTCTGTTACGTTAAGCACTTGTAACGTTGCAACAAGAATGTAATGGTGAACCTGCTGTCGATTCTACTTGTGTGTGAATGGAACTGCCCATTACTGTATATTAAATTATCTATTGCACTGTTGTTCCTGACGTCACGAGCAGGCCTCCACGGGGAAAAAACGTCGCCTTAATTTATTATAGTCAAGATATCCCAAAACATATGCTAAAGGAGCTTGACACTCAGCCAAATGTACTGTACCGTACTGTACTGTACTGTACTGAACTATACTGTATTGTACTGTACTGTACTGTACTGTACTGGACTATACTGTATTGTACTGTCCTGTACTATACTGTCCTGTACTGTGTAGTACGGTACGAGAACAAAAGGTGAATATTTATATATCATACCATGCATAGCTAGACCTGACCAAGAGTTAGCCATTGGCCCAAGGGTGTCAATTAATTTCAATGATATCTTAATATCATCCTCTTGCTTTGGTGTATTCAGCCACTACTGCCTGTATGGACGTTATCAAAACAAAGCGAAAGGCACAGTTCAATCAAGAGATACATATCAATGCGTCCAGTAATAAGGTAAAGGTTTAATAAGCCGTCAAATTGGACCCCTCATCCATATGTAAGAGTTTGATCCCGCTAAGGGTGTGTGACGTTTAGACACTGATTATTAAAATGTGATACTGCAGGTGTCAGTAAAGTTATCTATCGGTGAAGCATATATTTGAAACTGTAGATTACAACTAAAACTCACAAATATACATAAATTCAGATTAAAAATGTTATTCATTTTAAAAACAAAATATTTACTTAATGAATGTCAAAGTGTTAGTTACAGAATTAATAGATCACGTGGAGAAGAAGGTAACAAACAACCTTTGCATTTATTCTTTTCAATTAATTTTATTGTACGTCCCCACCAGGGAAGAAAGAAGATATGGTCCGAAAACTACAGGACCTGACATCATTACATGGTTTACTGATGGATCAAAAATGCCATCTGGCACTGGTGCTGGTATCTATGTCGAGGAGTTCAAAGACAGTTTCAGTCTGGGGCAATATGCAACAGTGTTTCAAACAGAAACTTATGCAATCATTGCCTGCGCTCAGGAGAATATAGACAGGAATGTTAAAAACAAAACTGTTCATATTTTCAGTGACAGCCAAGCGGTGCTCATAGCCTTAAAATCCTGGGTGGTGAATTCAAGGCTGGTGCTTAACTGTGTCAAGACCCTAAATAAACTGGGCTGCGACAATAGGGTACAACTAGTCTGGGTCCCTGGGCATGCGGGACACATGAGCAATGAGGCAGCTGACGAGCCGGCGAGAGAGGGATCTGTGAAGCCTTTGCACGGTCTTGAACAATGCGTGGGGCTCTCATTGAGCACCATCAACTGTGCTGTCAAAGCTGAGACCAATGAAATACACAAACGCAAATGGGCAGCCACGGAAGGACTGCAAAATTCCAAAAACTTCATTGGTGAAGAAATCGCAGGCTCAGCAAAGTTTATTCTGCGAGGAGGACGACGCCGCACGAGGGCGCTTACTGGTGCTGTGACGGGGCATTTCCCTACAGGGACACAACTCTACAGAATGGAGTTATGTCAAGATGACACTTGCAAGTTTTGAAGTAGAGTGGATGGTTCACGTACTGTGCGACTGCGATGCTCTTGCCGGAAAAAGAATGAGTCTTCTGGGAATCGCTTACCCCAAAGCAGAAGATTTTAGGCACCTCTCCCTAAAGGGCCTGACCGACCTCGTTGAGTACATCTTCGGTTAGGCTTAGGTGCAAGGTCAAGGGGAAGACACAACAGATCCCACTGGGTCGAAGTGTTGCCGACTAACTGTCGGCCCCCGCACGACAACTTTAAGATAAGATAATTTCATTAATCAGATTAAGGTTGATGCTGTAAAATTGTATTGTGTTCATCCACTATTTTGCAACACCATTCTAGATGTGGAAGACCGGTGTCTACTACTAAAGGTATTTTTATACTTACAAGTAGATACCGTCAATGTACGTAGACTAAGATGTAGTTGATAACTAATAAAGAATTTTGTATTTGTATTTGTAGATAAGATATTCTTTTCAAAACACGTTTTAATTTAATTAACAAAATTTCCTATTCCTGAATTTGTAGAATACTAGACAAAATCGTCCCCGTTAACATTATTTTAATACCAGACATGATGTATTATTCTCTTTGTCTTCCAATTACACTTTATATTTTTTTTGCATTTCCTTTACATAATCTTTAATTTCCAAGATATGCTTTGTGAGACAATGCATACGCTTTCCTAATATAAGGAGACATTGTCGCTCACTAGAGATGCCATAACACCTTAACCAAAAAAGCTAACTACACCGTTAAGGAGTCTTTAGATGACAAGGTTGTTTGGCTCAAGTCAGTTCAACGCACGATAAAGTAACTTCAAAATTGTTATACCTATTTAAAGACCGTCCAGTTGCCTCTTCTTCTCCACAAATAGGGTTCCTTGCTGAAGCTTAACTTGTAAACTTGGCCTTACTATAATAAGACGAATATAATTATTATATAAAAAATACATAAATGTCATTAAAAATTGCAATTACCAATTTTGCATTGCATCCTTTTGTGATAATTACTATTATATCAGGGAACAGCCGTCACTTCAAAGTTATCAGTTATTTACATAGATTTCTAGGCTTAGTTTTGAAAAGGTCTGATAGTTTTGTAAGCCGATGCCGACGTTATGCATTACCAGTGTTGGTATTCCAATAAACATAACAATAATTTTTATGTTCATTCTCTTCCAACTTCTGACAGGTTCGTGAAAGCAATCTTTTTTGTCCCTTAGAATTAGTGACAAACCTCTCTCGCTACCGAAACAGCGCTAATTCGAGTCCTTAAAGGATATTGCCTGGCATTATGTTCCATCATGGCCGGCCGGTCTTCTTGGGGTTGGGCATCGAGGTTTTTCCGGGACACAGATTTTCTCTTGAATTTTCTTTCGTGAAGTTAACTTGTGCGATTGGTCTACCCTAAAAGCAGAAATGGAAGCCCGAAACTACTCGTAAGAGTAAAAGCTAGCCAAGAGCGTGTCAGGTCACGCGCACTCTTGGGTTTCGTCGTCAAAACATAGAAATCTAGAAGGAGGTGATTTTGATTGATATTAGGATTTTATTTTACTTATGTTAACTACCTGCTTTACACAACTAACAACTTCATCAATGTAATTTTCAATGGCATTTGTACGAAGTATTTTTTAATAAATAAACGAGAGAGAATATCCAATTAACCTATTTTTTTATATATTTCATTGCACCGTTTAGTCGGCGTGATTAATATGTCTACATAAGCATATTAATTGTTATCGAACACCTCCGAAACGGCTTCACGTATTTTTATGATTTTTTGTGTATATTTGGTAGGTCTGAGAATAGGTCGTATTCTAATTAATATACCAAATAAACGTTTGCCGAGTCAACTTATATGATATAATTAAGTGATGCACCAACTGCCTTATGTTTTCTATAAACAAATTTATTATTATTAATATTTATTGATTCATCATCATCATCATCAGCCATTTGACGCCCGCTGCAGGACATAGGCCTCCTTCGTGGTTTTCATAACCATGAGGGGTTTTGCCATAATTGCCACGCTTGGCAGGCGGGTTGGCGATCGCAGTATGCGGTTGGAATCTCAGGAAGACGCTGCTGCCCGTCTCCTGGTAATGTATTTCCTTAGTCGCCTTATACGACATCCACGGAAGGAAATGGAGTGACGCTATTCTTAATCCGGTACCACACGGACTTATTGATTATGTTATGAGAATAAGTATTACATGTTTTCACGACAAAGTAACTATACCTAGCCTCAATAACAAAGAATGATGTTAATCGCAAAGTCGTTGGAAATATTGTATGAGACCGTGGTCCATCGAACATCGTGTGGTTTTTAAGGTTCTGTACCCGAAGGGTGCCAAACGGGACCCTATTACTAAGAATTCACTGTCCGTCTGTCCGTCTGTCTGTCTGTCTGTCTGTCTGTCCGTCTGTCTGTCTGTGTAATAGCTAAGCAGTTAAAATTTTCACAGATTATGTATTTCTGTTGCCGCTATAACAACAAATACTAAAAATGTTAGGTAGTTACCTATATGTTATGGTGGCAGGGATTCACTGGATGCGGGCGGCACAAGGAATATGTCCGATTTCTATGATAAATTTGGAGTCACGGTCACTTATTGTGTATTATTGAGAGATCGACGTTTTTTATCCAGCTACTTTATACATTTAAAAAGGAAGCGTGAACAATCACAATTATGAAACATATTGTACGTCATTTTCTTAATAAATTCTTGATTTTGTAATTTGTTTCTGAATTCTTCGTTCTCCGTTATTAGTAAAAGAATCCTTTTGAAACTTATAGGTGTTATAACTAACCTAGATAAAAAAAATCAATTCATAATAAACATAGACAGCCCATGTCCTTTCCCAATATCATAACCAGATTTAATTAGAACTGGTAGATCATTTTCGCTTCATCAACATTCACAAAATGGAACCAATAGGACGTTATATCTATCTATTCGAAGAAAAAAAGAACTGTCGAAATCGGTTAAGATTTGACGGAGTTATGCGAGACATAGCAAAAAAACATACATGTTGAATTGACAACCTACTCCTTTTTCGAAGTCGCTTAAAAATGGAAAAAAATCCCCGCAAATTACTCGTTTGGCTTTCGAAACGAACTCACAGTGAATCACAAAGAGCTTTTGTCCGAACACGCAGTGGATATCCTAATTGCCGGTCCAGAGTAGCCAAATAGACACAGCAGAGCTACTGAAAGCACCTTCAAATTAGGCAATGGCCTCCAATCCACCCCTATTTGCTTTGTAAAACGATCGACAAATTAACTATTAACTGTGTCTCTTTTACGCCACGTGCGTACCATATACCGGGCTAACTCTGCCTGTTCAATTAAATGATTATGATGAGCATAAAGCTACGTCGAAAATAACATGAAGGTCAAATATTACACAGGTAAAACGATCGACCGATTAACGGTGTCTCGATGTACAGGGATAACTCTGTCTGTTGAATTAAATGATAATGATGAGCATAAAACTACGTCAAAAATAACATTAAGCTCAAAAATTACACAGGTACCTACAATATGAAAGAATAAACATAGATTACTAAAGATACAAGAATTACGTTTATATACATTTAGACCGACTTACACCACTTATGTTGCGGCCAGTGGTAGTTTTTTTGGTGAATGATGCGATAAATCGCAGATTATTATTGTATAATTCTTGGGAGTTGTTATAGTGTCATGAAGAAAGATAAGTACCTCCTGTACGAGTACGGACTAATGTAGAGTTTCAAAAGGATTCGTTAACAATTGACTTGGAAGTTAGCAAAACTGTAAGAAGTGTCACATAGCATTAAGAAAATGTCGTCTAAGTTACTAAAAATGAACCGAGAAATAAAAAACAAATTTGAATAATTGTTAATGAATCTTTCTGTGAATTATAATGTCTAGAATGACAATAAGAATAACTTTATTTTTAGCCACATACAAAAGTGTCCGTGTGGCGCCGGATTAAGAATAGCGTCACTCCATTTCCTCTCGTGGATGTCGTAGAAGGCGACTAAGGAAATAAATTACCAAGAGATGGGCAGCAGCGTCTTCCTGAGATTCCAACCACATACTGCGATCGCCAACCCGGTCTGAATTGAGAATTTTACTAAGTAAATACTTAAGTAACGTTCTGTCACGCTCTTTTCTGAGAAATTCGAAGAGACAGCACTACAGTTACCCATTTACTTAGCGAAATTTTCAATTCAGAAACTGGCCATATCTCTCTGAAATATAGGCTCAAGTATATTTTAACCCCATATTTTACCGGAACATCTCCAAAATGACGTAGTTTGAGTTATTAAGAATTTTAGAATTTTTCCCAATCACTAATGGTGCAGGTCAAACGTTAATTATTTTTGTAACTATTATAAAACAATTCCGACCAGTAAATAAACAATGATTTTACTACGAATTTAAAAATGTTATAAATCCTTAGACACCAGTTACTCAAAACAGTATATTTTGAAATGTTCGAATAATGATTTCGACCGACGAAATAGGGATTTATTAGCAAAGGGCCAGATAAAAAGTACCTAAACCGGCGTAGTTGCATGCAACAACTAATGAACGTTGAAGAAGCGGAAGAGATCGTGGCAAGTGGCAGTCTCTGGCTAACCCCTCCGGGATACAGTTTATGTGCGTGACTTTATGTTAAGTTATTTTTTGCCATAGTATTTGCAAACCTGAACAAAAAAACAAAACGGAGTTTATGGCCAATATCCCAACACGTTTTTATAAAAGCTTCGTAGGCGCGAGTAATCAACCAAATTGATTGATAAACAGTGCAATATGGGACGCAGAATGGCCGCTGTGTGCCATTTTTGTCCAACGATATAATTCCAACTTGTGAATGTTGTATTTTCGGTAATTATATTCAGACTGTGGCTTGATTTACCGAGCATTGTTCCCGTATTTGTGAGGCATGTGTCTATTGAAAATTTCAATGAATAAAAGGAAACATATTGCTGAATGAGGCCCACAGTCAATTACCAGAAGCTTTGTTTGGTTTGGGGTCGGTTTTGGATTAAGCTATTTCTTCTAATAAAAAAGTTAAGGATCCATCGAGAAATAGACTACTATGTTGGCAGCTATTCCTCACGTCCAATCGGTTGATTTATCTAACAACGGATCTGTACCAACGACTTTGTACTTTGTAAATTTGTACCAACTCCTGAACGATTCTAATTGTCTAACTGTCAAATGCCATTCTAATTGCTATTGCAAACGTCAGAATACTGACAGGATTTGATACGCGAATTTGACCTCTCTTATTATTAGGTATGGGTGTTGGCTAAAGGACTATCCATACCACAACGGGCTGGCGACATGTGATAAATACTTTTAAGGTTACAGACTTCAATAGAATGTAAATTCTTTACGTTGAAATAAAATTAAGATTTCTGAAAAAATATTAGCGTTAGAAAATCTTGGCCACGTGTAGCCAACGGGCACGACCCAGGAACGAGCTTTTTTATGCGCTTGTAATATAATCTCTACTACGTTACTATTAAAGGATTATTTTAGATTGAAATCGTGCCGCTCGCACGTCGTCCGCCCATTCTAACGTGGATAGACCTTAAGTGGTAGAGACCAGAGATCCCTACTTTCAAAGTGGGTCATATAACGCTCTTCATGTAGCAGCCAGGTAACATAAAACAGGCTAAAATGTCGGGGATTAAAAAGGAACACGCCAGTGGGCCACATAATGTCGGCGATAACGCAAAATGGCCGTCATTGATACTCTATTATGGAGTCGGCTATTTCTTTATCGATTCACGTTGATGTATAGGCTACGTTAAGGCCCTATATGACCTATTTAATACGAATAAACGGCAAGATTTTCCGGGTAAGGCTTCGGTCACACACATCGACTAGTCGCTGTGAGTGCGCTCGCCGCGGTTACTAGTCGCAGCGATAATTCGCTGCCTGCCTGTCATACACACAGCGAGTTCTAGACGGGAATTTTGACACTGAGTGCGCATTCGCATCCAAATTGGCGAGTAAAATTGAACACGCTCAATTCTAGTAACGGCGACTTGAACTCGCGGCGAGTACACGGGAATTTTTGACACTGACTGCGCATTCGTAGTGAGTGAAATTGAACATGCTCATTCTAGTCGCGGCGACTTCAACTCGCGGCGAGTGAATCGTCTGTCACACACAGCGAATACTCGTGGCAAGTAGGCACTAGTGCAACGATTAGTGTGTGTATGTGACCGAAGCTTTTGCGAAACCGAGGAATTCGCCCGAAGACTCCCAGTTAAGCTGGTTTTTTATGGTAAAAAGTGAAATGGCACCTAAGAACATTGTAAAAACTGACTGCGTACTTTGTTCTTCGCTGCAGATATTCATGCTATAGAATCTACAGTGTGATTTTGACATGGCCAATAATACTTTAAGTGAATGTGCTTTTCGTTTTGTAAAAGCACACTTTTGTATATAATCTTGATTTTCAATGTTTGGTTTGAAATTGTAAATTTGTACGGAGTAACACTGCTCTGTTTTTAGCTTGCCGATAAACATCATTAGCAGTTTGGCAAACTAATGAAATTGTGGTTTTTCTTGTTTTATTGAGAATAAATATAAATAAATAAATAATGCCATTGAAAAATATAAATATTTAAGAGTCCATCGTTCAATATATCTCAGCAAGTAAAATAACGAAGTAATAGGCCAGCACTGACCAACAGACGCTCAAACGATATATAATTATAAAAATAGATACGTAATAAATATTAGCAACAATGTGTAACTAGAGGGAAGTCGCGTCTTTCCCGAAACACAGGCACTTGCTTAGTTCAGCAACATTCGAGAGGTCCACACCTTAATTAACGATATGTCTAGTAGATAACAATTGTCACGTACCTAATTAAAAACTCAACCTTACGTTATAAGTCGAATAAATATTATCGAATCTACATTTTTTTTTTTATTTTTACGACATTTTGTGCTGACATGGTCGTCCCTCCCGCATACAAACTACTTATCTCGGCAGATCTGTTTCTGTGAGCCACAGCCCATGAAAACACGACTAATTACTAAAATGTATTCCTCCTACGAATGCGCAGTATACACAGGTGAGAATCCATCAAATCTTCCGCCGAGATTCGCCATCTCGACTTAATTACGTAGCGCAGGGTTGTCCCAAGCGCGCAGCGCACCGCCTTTTGCTCATTCCACTCTAAGTGGCCCACTCGCAGGAGTGACAACCCTTAATTAACTGCGGTTTCCTGGCGAAGTGCTATTCTCTACTGCGCTCGTGGTTCGGGGCTACATAAAAGACGACGTTCGAGTTGCAAGGGCAAAATGTAAAAAGAAAGCGGTTGTGACAGCCCTTATTATGCTCGGTGGATTTTTTGTAAGCGACTTTCCTGAGATTTTTGCCTCAAATATGGATTTTTAGTGCGCTATCAAAATGCCGTTTTGCTTACAAAAATTGCATCTTAAGTCTTAGTTTGAGAGCGATTTTATTAAGGTTATATTTTTAAAAGTCGAACCTACAGCGTGCCACGGAGAGGGTTGGGTGAAAGACGTAATGATGATAATGTAAATATGTAATAGGTGCATCATTATTTGTGTATCTTTTAGGTTGCAATGCCTGTAAAATGCAACTAAGTTCTAAGCTCTAACTTGTAATCAACACCAAAATGTTACACTTGCTTGCAAATAAAATAATGTTGTAATCGAAATTAAATTTAAGTGGGCAATTCTACTTATTAAAGTCCTTTTGTTATAACAACTCTGAATTAGATGTGTTATACATTACTAGCTGACTCGGAAAACGTTGTTTTGCCATATTCATTAGCCTAAACCTATTCCCAGACCTACCAAATATACACAAAAAAAAATATAAAAATTGGTGAGGCCGTTTCGGAGGAGTTCGGTAACAAACAGTGTGACACGAGATTTTTATATATGATATTGAGGGTAGGTATTAATATTTCGTACAGGTCAGCTGATATTTTAACGCGATTGCAGAGTTAGTTTCCAAAAAAAGTTGTTAGTATTGAAGTAGAAGACGTCCCTTAAGTTTCACTAGTTTCACTACGGGATAACATGGCACGCCTGGGCCCTTATTGTGAAAAATGCTACGTTATTGCAAGGGTCATCAACGTCACGCTTGAGCCCGAGAATCCACTCGAATTTAGCGATAAATACGGTTCTTTTTTAATAGATATTACTATTCAACTATGAAAACTATTCAAAAAAAGAACCGTATTTGTCCCTAGATGCGAGTGAATTGTCGGGCTCGGGTTCACTACTCCATTTCGAAAAACGTCTCGTCGAGTTACAATTCATCGATGACACCTCATCGAAAGTATAATAAGTGGAACGTTAAGTTAATCGACTGCTCAACATTTCGAAGAACATTTTCATTTGATCGATGCTAAACTTCATCTAAATACTTTCTACCGATGATATAATTCATCGAAGACTTATTTGATCGAATGAAGAAGAAGAAAAACATTTATTATACCAACAAGAATTACATCACAGAAACAAAACTAAATACACAACATACAAAACGAATAAACAAAACAGGACCATAGGTGCAGCCTGTGGTGTATCTAAGTTGCCACAAAGGCAGCTGACTCAGCGTTGTGCTGAGGAAGTGATCCCTCAGCGCTGATTTTCAGTCAGTGCCTACGGTAACCCATAATTGTACTACGGAGTGCGTGCCGTGGTGCAGTTAAAAGAATTAAATCAAATGCATGCATACATACAATAAGGTAAAAAAAATGTAACAATGTAACTGTTTGCTACAAGAAACCTTTTTTTGAAGCCTGCATGTCAAATTTCTTCCAAATCTTTATCGACGAAATGCGATATAGAATTAAAATTGACATATCGATCAAAAGTAATTAAATGAAATAAACTATCGACGAAATGTTATGTCGACCATTTAACCTCCTAACCCCTGGTGGACTATGCATAGGACATCAAGAACAAAAAAATCTGGTGTGAAAATAAAATCACTTGTTTAGTTTTTTTATACATAGCAATACAGTTTATGAACGCAACCCCTAGAAAAAAAGTTCTTGGCAGTTCACCTTTGACACTTTCTTCGCAAAATGGCGGAACAATGCAGGCGCAGGATTTTGCACTCGGAAAAAAGTAAGTAATCTGTCAATATTTTTTTAATCCTTCATTGCTATTCAATTTATTAGTTTCTTTTTTATTTACTAGCGACTATATTACCGAAATTAGAAGTTATTTTTGACCTAACCTCTTTTTTCTCGTCCTTACACAGCTTGACTTTTTGATGTCCTATTGATATGACATCCGTTGTAAACTAAGTTCATTTATTCATTTTGATGTCCTACTCATAAGACAACCGTCGTGAATTACATGTTTCTTTCTTTCCAGTTTTGGATATATTGAATGATTCCGATTGTGATTTCTCTTCTGATGACTCAGCAGACGATGCCTACTATCGTCCAAATCAGTTGGGTGATTCGCCTAATGAAACTTCTGATGAATCCAGCGAAGATGACGTCTCAGAACCTACTGCATCTCCAATACCGATACCTTCGCCTTCTAGCTCGATATTCACCCGTGGTAGAGCTTCACTTGCAGGCACAGACGAAAGGAAAATTGCAAAATGAAAAGCACAGTAAAATGTACATGCTGCGACATATATTTGTGCCTCGTAAAGGGCCGAAACTGTTTTTTTGAATTTCATAATTAGTCATTGCAAGATAATTATTGAAATATTTGATCTCATTGAAGTCTTATTATGTTTTGTGGTTTTTTTTTATAAGAGAAGATTTTTTTTTAAGTTTCTAATAATAATTTCAATTATAAGTTAAAAAATAAGTTTCAATTCCAAATAAATATCTTAAAATGTTTTGTCATAATATGTCTTAATTTACCCCGAAAGTACTATGCATAGGACTTATAAACTTGAATATTTTCTTAATTGACACCGAATGTCTTATGCACAGGACATCTGGAAAAGTAGCTTTTCCAGGTCCAGTATTTTTTTCATTATTTTTCTAGTAATGTTAGTACTTTTTTAAGGAAACGTACCAAGTTTCGTCAAATTCTGGTATATTTTATACCTCCAGGGGTTAGGAGGTTAAACGGTCGAATAAAAGACAATACATTTGATGAAATAAACCATCGACGTAACAACTTTCGGGTAAACAACGCATCGTTCAAACAAACAATCGACGAGGTGTCATCGATGAATTGTTCGACGAGACGTTCTTCGAAATGGAGTAGTGAACCCCGTTGTCATCACAGTCAGTATGTTACTGTCCATATTTCAAGTTAACTCGAGCTATGGGTACATACCTACTGTTTTCAGGCATTAACCCTGATTTTTAAGAGTTTAGGCCTGACTTGCACCACTTCTTAAATGACACTTAAGTCGCCATTTAAATTGGCTTTTGTATGAAGAACTTTAGTTAAATGCCGTTAAAGCCAGATTAAAGAAAGTTGCGCTAGTTGGCCCAAATTAAATTTAATCAACTAAAGTATCTAGAGAACACCTATATGAGTATCTGGTGTAAAATAAACCTTTCCAAACTAATTTGTCTCGATCCCTATTCCATTTCAGACCCGGATCATACCGTGTTTTACTGCGTAAAAGCAGATTAGGAGAAATGTATGGAAGAGGGAGTGAAAATGTCTATTTACATAAAAACAATTAGCAATAAAACCGGTGTAATGGGGACAAAGCGGACGGACATTATTATTTTTTATAGAAGCCACAGCACAAGGGATACGAAATGTCCACTTCAGCCCTAGTAGTAAGGGTCTTGACTCGACTGTTGTCTGCGTTTGCTCAAGAGAACTCCATACATACATACATCTAATCTTGTGGTTTTTGTTTCTCTTTGCTATTATTCTTTATTTCCTTCTAATCCTCGGAACCCTAAATTCTGAAACAAAATTATTAAGTCCGTTTCACTGGTTTCCTCCACACAGGGTAACCTAGCGAGGAGACCAGGGTTACACTTGCACTTACGCACGTTACGGGTTGCACTCAGTAGGCCACTAAATTTTAAAATCAAAAAACATCCTTTTATATCACCTGTTATTTTTAGGCTCACTCTGTAACTTACTTTGTAAGAAGCAAATAAATTAATAAAGTATTACATTCATACATACATACTTCTGAGCCATGTTAATAAGCTGTTTCCGAGGGTCCTCACGAATCTTCTCGAACGCAGGTTTGACGACTTCCAGCCGGGAGGCCGACCGGTTTCCGAAAGGGCTATAGTACCATAGACCACATCCACACGCTGCGGCAAATTATACAGTAGACTGAGGAGTATAATTTGCCATTCTGCTTAGCGTTTGTGGACTATGAGAAAGCCTTCGATTCGATCGAGACATGGGCAGTGCTCGAGTCTCTCCAGCGTTGCCGTATTGACTATCGGTATATCGAGGTGCTGATGTGCTTGTACAACAACGCCACCATGTCGGTCCGAGTACAGGAGCAGAATTCGGAGGCAATTCCATTGAGAAGAGGCGTGAGACAGTATCTCTCCGAAACTGTTCACGAACGGACTGGAAGATGCCTTCAAGCTTCTGGAATGGCAGGGACGCGGCATCAATATCAATGGCGAGTACATCACTCACCTTCGATTTGCCGACGATATAGTAGTCATGGCAGAAACGATGGAAGACTTCGGCATAATGCTCGAAGACCTCAGTCGAGTTTCCCAACGAGTGGGCCTTAAAATGAACATGGCCAAAACGAAAGTCAGGTCGAACGCCCGTGTTGTGCCCACCCCAATAACATTCAGGAACTCGACTCTCGAAGTTGTAGACGTATACGACTACTTAGGACAAACAGTCCAACTAGGCCGGTCCAACTTCGTGAAAGAGGTCAATCGTCGAATCCAACCTCGGCTGGGCAGCATTCGGGAAACTTAGAAAAGTCTTTTCGTCTAATATACCTCAATCGCTCAAGACAAAATTATACAACCAGTGGCACTGAAACATAGTCTCTCACTATGGGCCTCAAAAGAAGGCTCAAGGTCGCGCAACGAGCTATGGAAAGGGCTATGCTCGGAATTGTACTACGAGATCGAAATGATGAGATCCGTAGACGAACGAAAGTCGTCGACATAGCCCAGCGGATTAGTAAATTGAAGTGGCAGTGGGCGGGGCACATAGCACGCAGAACTGATGGCTGATGGGGCCGAAAAGTTCTCGAATGGAGACCACATATCGGCAAGCGCAGCGTAGGACGACCAGCCACAAGATGAACAGATGACCTCATCCAAGTGGCAGGAAGACGCTGGATGCAGGCCGCTTCCAACCGGTCTTTTTGAAAATCCATGGAGGAGGCCTATGTCCAGCAGTGGACTTCTTGTGGCTGAATTTTGATTACATATATGCATAAACTCACGCCTGTATCCCAGAGGGGTAGGCAGAGATCAGCGACTGTCACTTGCCACGATCGTGGTGGATCACTTTCGCTTCCTCAACATTCATTAGTCGTTGCATGCACGCACGCCGGAACTCCGTTCGGAAAAATAAAACAAAGTAGCTTATCACCACACGATAGAATTGAAGTGAAAACTCTTATAATAATAACTATAGCTGACTCAGCAAAAGTTTTTTTGCCATATTAATTAGCCTACGACCTATTCTGACCTACCAAACAAATATACACAAAAAAAATCATAAAAATCGGTGAAGCCGTTTCGTAGGAATTCGATAAAAACACTGTGGCTCGAGATTTTTATATAGTATTCGACATTAAATGCAGCCTATATACGCCCCCCTTTAGGGCACAGGCCGTCTCTCAGGGAGAGAGAGAGAGATAGAGAGAGAGAGAATGGGCTACGCGTGCCCACTACGGTTGGCAATCTCAAGCGCTGAGGTGTATGAACAGTTCAGACACTCAGGTTTCCTCACGATGTTTTCCTTCACAGTTAGCGCGTGCAACTAAAACTTCACAAATGTGCGTAACTTAGCTACCAAAGTCATTGGTACATGCCGGGATTCAAGCCCACGACCTCCCGAATGTGACGCCACTACCAAGTTTACAGGGTAGAAGTAACTAGAATAAAATTTATTGTATACCAGGAATTACCCATGAGGAAGTTTCATGTGGCGCCGGATTAACAATAACGTCACTCCATTTCCTTCCGTGGATGTCGTAGAAGGCGACTAAGGAAATCAATTACCAGGAGACGGGCAGCAGCGTCTTCCTGTCAATCCAACCGCATACCTATTGCTATCGCCAACCCGCCTGCCAAGCGTGGCGAATATGGCAAAACCCCTCATAGTTATGAAAACCACGAAGGAGGCCTATGTCCTGCAGTGGGCGTCAAATGGCTGATGACGTTGATGAGGAATTATCCTCTTTTTTCCTTATTGAACAAGTAATTAATGTTGAGAAAGCGCAAGTGATCTGCAAGTGGCAGTCTCTGGTCTCTGCCTACCCCTCTGGGATACAGACGTGAGTTTATGAATTTATGTATGTATGAACAAGTAAGGGAGTTATCCACATGACACTATGACTCAAGATAGGCTTTATTACTTTAAGGGTAAAAAATCGAACTCATTTACAGTGCTAAGTGGACCCAAAACGTTCCTCTCGGAGTTTTCCACAAAAGTCATTGTGAAAAACGGTCGGACCTCACACTGAATATGAAACCTACATGCGCGGCTAAATGTTTTGCTAATGGTTTTGTAAAGTAGGTACAAATGTAGCAATTACGTTTTATCTTTAAGATTTGAATTACCTCGTAATAGTGTGACATTACAGTACTAATGCCAACAAAGGAGAGGGGCAGGGGCAGGCTGAACAAGAGGTGGCTTGACTGCGTAGAGGAAGATCTTAAGCAGGTGGGGAAGGTGATGCAATGGACCGAGGGAAATGGTAGAAAATGTTGAACATCCCAAGACCCACACCGGGTGGTAGCGCTATAGGAAGTTAGTACGTAACAGTACCAATGCCACGCATAACTATGTCGTGAAAAAACCGATCGGTTCTGGTAAAAAATAAAAACCGGCTTCCAAACATTACGGCACTAAAAAGTTAGAAATAATTTAAATAATTAGAAGTAGGTGTACATGTAGGTATTGTAGAAGTATAATCAGTAGTCGGTGCCCAAAAATATATGTGCTGGTCATGAATCTGGGCACCGACTACAAATTATACTTCTACAATACCTACATGTATACATACTTATTATTTAAATTATTTCTTAGTGCTGTAATGTTTGGAAGTCGGTTTTTATTTTTTTATTTAAATTTTTAAATTTTTTGTGGGGGAGTGGGAGAAAAATAAACAAGTCCCTTATAAACCTAATTTACCCTACTTAATTTACTGGTTTTCATTGAAGAGTTCCGTTCTCCATCTCTGAAAGTCTTCATCAGATCTTCACCAAATTAAAATGGGACCAATGGAACGTTAAAAAAAGAATTGTCAAAATCGGTTAAGATTTGACGGAGTTATGCGAAAGCATAGCCAAAAAATATATACGTCGAATTGACAACCTCCTTCTTTTTTGAAGTCGGTTAAAAAATTAAAAACGTTGGAAACCTTAGCACTGAATTGAATTGAATGGAAAAAAATCTTTATTGCACTAAAAAAAACCAATTCTGTACAAAAGCGAGCTTAACACTAGGTAGTGTTCTCGTCCAGCTAACCTACGTTGGTGTGGAGAGTCGATGGGGTAGTGCCAGAGAAAACTATGGGAGTAATACAAAAATAAATACATTTTATACTACACCTGCTTGGAAAGTACCTTGATACTTTATCAAATTTACGGTAGAAAGTACGTCATTGCAAAACCACGTAAGAAATTGATTTTCATACACTTTTCTCTCGCGCTCAGATGCGTTTTCTCCCCGCATATTTGTTCGTGTTTTAAAGCACTCGCCTACGGCTCGGTCACTTTCTCCTCTCGGTGAACAATGTACTATTAACTACAAAAATAAATACAAAAAAAAAGTTGTAGGTTTTTACCAGAACCGTGTTTGTATATACTGGAAATTTGCACATTTGTAAAAAAAATATGTATTTATTCCAAAACAAGCACGACGTCTGCAAACGTGCCATACGAACTCACTATCAATATAAATTGCATAGACCACCTGTAAAATTAACGCTTACAACCAAAAACTGTTTCATAATGTGTATTGACAGATTTAATAAACTACCAGATTCAAGAAGCTTACAAAACATTACCTACTGTCTCGTGGTTTTTACTCAATAAAAGAATATCTAGAATTTAAGATTTAGTTTAGTTGTAAACAAATATGTAAATAATGTAAATTTTAAATTTTTTATAGCATTAGATAAAAGAAAATGTGCTTACTCCTGAAAAAGAAGAATTTGAACATGTACCTATTTATATAAAGCACCTGCAACTGCTAATGTTAACCCAAATTCAAGCAATAAAGTTTCAAAAAAAAAAACCTTAATCTCGACCACCCTCCCGGTGGAGATAAAGACGCGAGATTACTATGTATGTATGTTTACCAGTGTGTATATGTAATACAAATGTAAGTAGGTAATAATACTGCAGTAGTATATAGGTACGTCCCACTGTAGGTCACGTGCCTTCTCTCAGAGAACGCAGTATGGGCTTAATCGCCACGCGTGCCCACTGCCGATGAGCAATTTCAAGCGCTGCATTATGTGGACACCAGACGCTCAGGTTTCCTCACGATGTCTTGCTTCTTTACGAGTGATATTGTAGTACAAAAAAAGTTCAAAATGGAAAACCGTACCCGACACTAAACAAATATTGAGGTCCTGGCAAGTTGGTTGTATTTTCTTTCGAACTTTGAATAGGCCCAAAGTAAACAATAAACTCAATACCTACAATGAATTAAATCAATCTAAGTTCGATTGGATCCCGATTAATATAATATTTACTTCGCCTCGCCTTACAGGGTGCTGCAGAAAGGTGTAGTATAAAACCACGCTGAAATTTGGGTGGTTTGAAATCCACGGTTAATTTTTTAATTGGACTTTATTGCATTTAATTACCGACGTAAAATAAAAATGGACGGACAAGTGCGAGTCGTACTCGCCCACCCAGGGTTCCGTACAAATTCGTAGATACTTGCATGTTACAAAAAGTTCAGGAATCGAGTCTCGCAGTGTTTTCCGAGAGTAATAACTGAAGGTCCTATATAGAAAATTGAAAAGTATATAATTTTTTTCCAGATTTTAAATGCTAATCTTTAGAGTCTGAAATATATATTAAAACACCTGATTTAGGCCCTAAACTCTGCCGGACGTTTTTGCATCACCCTCTATATTGAATCGTGCCAATCTGCGTAGTTATTTCTTGAGTAAATTGAAAAATATTTCAACGTACTCTCACGGAAACTTTTAATTACGATCAGGACACAATTTGTCGTTGTGGAATCAAATAACGCTGTGATGAACACATAACAAATCACCGTATTAAGAACAAAAAACCGGCCCAGTGTGAGTCCGACTCGCGCACGAAGGGTTCCGTGCTATTATCTATACAACATTAGACAAAGATCGAGACAAGATAGATTCAGTACATTGAAGAAGAAGAAGAAATACATTTATTATATCAACAGGATACATCACAGAAACAAAATAAGCAGATAAGTAACATAATATGCACAACAACAGAAAAAAAACTAAATACACAACATAGAAAACGAATAAATAAAACAGGACCAAAGATGTAGCCTGTGGTGTATCTAAGTTGCCAAAAAAGGCAGCTGACTCAGCGTTGTGCTGAGGAAGTGATCCCTCAGCGCTGATTTTCAGTCAGTGCTCTGAGCTCTGTCTTTAGATAACATTTGTTGTATGGGAGCCCCCCGTTAAATATTTATTTTATTCTGTTTTTAGTATTTGCTGTTACAGCTGCAACAGAAATACATCATCTGTGAAAATTTCAACTGCCTAGCTATCACACTTCATGAGATATAGCCAGCAGGACCCATTCGAGTTGTCATTAAAAAAAAAAAAGGTGACAGACAGACGGACAGCGGAGTCTTAGTAATAGGGTCTTTTACCCCTTTGGGTAGGGAACCCTAAAATTCAGCGTTTTATTTATGTTTTTTATCGATTTCAATTGGCATTTAGCGTGAATTTAGTTAAGGAAAGGTTATTTTCATTAAATATAATGTGTCCTGGGGGTAGGTACATAACAGGGTTTGCTTTTGCTTCGTTAACATTCATTAATTAAGATAAACAATAATACCAACTCAGAACTGGGAATCTCAAGTCGAATTGGTAGGGAGCTTTTTTCAACAATACAAAGTTTTTAAAATGTTTTCTTTAATGTTCAAGGGTCCCTGTGAACATGTCTTGCTGTTTTTTTTTGTTTTATGTAATTTCAAAATTTATAATTATGTCTGATATGAAGAGATACACCAATACTTAAGTAAACACGTAAGTATTGGAGTATCTCTTCATGTCGTGCAAAAGGAATAAGCCAGAACAATGCAGAAGAATTTGTTAGGTGAAATTCTCAATTCATAAACCTGCCGATAGAAAATATATCGACTCAGTGCAGTCGATTACAATTACAGTACAATTGAAAAACTTGAATGGGAAAACGCGGCATTACGTTTTTTATATTGCCAACTTTACTTTGTTCATGTTTTACGTCCTTTTTATGATCGTTCACTAAATTGATATTGTCTGAAGCCTTTGTTTTTATGTACTTAGAGTATTTTACGGCGTATAAAAAGGTTTATTCCAAAGTACACCGTGGGAGTTCAAGAATGAGCTTACGCTTAAAAGTGTGCACTAGATCCGTATGGTATTTTGAAAAACTTCCTTAAAATTTTAAATCCATTGGGCCATTAAGCCAATTAAATATTACTGATAGCATTTATTAATGCTCCATCACAAGCATGCGCTCCATTAATCGCATGTGCTCATACAGTACATACACAAACTCACGCCTTAATTTTTGAGGGGTAGGCAGAGAGCAGCGTTTGCCTCTTGCCACATTCGTGACCAACCGCCTATTTCGGAATTAAGATTTTTAGAATAGAATAGAATGGAAAACGTTTATTTGGCACCACCGCAATCATCGTAAAAACAATCATGTTTTGGCGATAAAATTCGCTGATAAAATTCTTAATGTCACGGCAGTTTTGAGGAATCTGAAGAGACAACACGCCATTTATACATTTGCAAACATTCGCAATTTAAAAAAATAGTAAATAGGGTAGAGGATGTAGTGACTACAATTGAGAAAGCAATGTTGCGTTGGTTTGAGCATGTGGAGAGGATAAAAGGAGAAAGATTAACGAAACCAATATATCGAGCGAATCTGGGTGGAAGGGCCAGTGAGAGACCAAATAGGGGATGTATTAGCAAAGGGCAAGATAAAAAGTACCCGAAACCGGTGTACGTGCATGCAGCGATTAATATCAGGATCGTGGCAAATAGCAGCCCCTGGTCTCTGCCTACCCCTATGGGATACAGGCATGAGTTCATGTATGTACGTATTGTATGTAAATAGACGTACGAAATAGGTTTGTGCTTTCATATATTTTTCTTAAATGTAGACTCTTAGGTTAACAAGTATCAGTCAAAAATCCATTTTTATGTACAATAAAGTGTTCTCCATCCATCTATTTTTGTCACAAATGGTTAATGACCCATGCTCCGTAATTGGAGACTCTACAATATTGGCAATATAAAAGTTACCTAACCCTATAAACGGAAGTCCATTTGCCCTTCGGAAATATTTATAATGCATTGGTTGATCGATGTGTGACCCTTTTTCGTTGTGGGCCTGATTCGACTACTTTCAACGTTCAGAAAAACATGATTTCTCGTTTCGTATATTTTCTTACCTCAATAGGCTAACCTGCCTCGTTTGTCTTTCAATTTGCTGGGGGTTGGAGGTTATCATTTTAGTAAGTTAAGTAGTTTTATCTAAAAACGTTTGTAAATTACAGTAGGTATTTATGGCATAAATCAGACTTAATGAAATATGTATTATAAATGTAATACCCACTACTTAATCCATGGATCATCATCATCATCATCAGCCATTTGACGCCCACTGCAGGACATAGGCCTCCCTCATGGTTTTCCTTACCATGAAGGGTTTTGCGATAATCGCCACGCTTGGCAGGCGGGTTGGCGATCGCAGTATGCGGTTGGAATCTCAGGAAGATGCTGCTTCCCGTCTCCTGGTAATTGATCCATGGATAAGTGTAGTGAAAAAAAAACCATACAAAGGTTTGCCCGTCTACACTTGACGATATTATGTTTCAAATTGCACCAAGATTGAACTTAATATGGCAGAAATAACAACACAGAGCACATCGGAAACAAAAGGAATATTTTGACACTCATATTGTAGCGGCCAACTGATCTCTGAAAAACAAAAAAAGAAGAAGAAGAAGAAAGACATTTATTATACCAACAATCCGCTCGTAGCCCCGGCTGCCTGAGTGATCTTAAACGATCACGAAGGTTAAGCAACACAGGGCGCGTTCAGTGCATGGATGGGTCGCCGTCTATGCCTAACGCTAGTGGCATTTTTCCGAGCGGTTCCGTGCTTCGCAAGGCACGTTAAGCTGTTGGTGCCGGCTGCCGTCGATAGATGGCAGTCGTTAAGCCAAGTCAGAGGCCTTAAGGTGGCTTGAAAACTTCTGACAGTAGACGAGCCACTAGTCTACAAGCCTCCACCAATCCGGACTTGGCCCCCGTGGTGGAGTATGGCCTATACCTTCCTCAGGGAAGAGACCCGTGCCCCTCGGTGGTGACATAATGGGTTGATGATGATGATGATACCAACAAGATACATCACAGAAACAAAATAAGCAGATAAGTAACATAATATGCACAACAACAGAAAGAAAACTAAATACACAATAGACAAAACGAATAAATAAAACAGGACCCTAGATGTAGGCTGTGGTGTATCTACGTTGCCACAAAAGGCAGCTGACTCAGCGTTGTGCTGAGGAACTTCACTGTGAACTATTTATTTTATTTACTTTACGTCGATATGAAGCGCTAAAAGCCTCGAATTGCTCTGTTTATCGAAAGTAGACTTGATTACGGCAACGCATTTGCGCCTAATAGATGGACGTCCAAATGTATTTGGACCGAAATGGGCCGGAATAAGCGGTATTAATGGAGTGTTAGGCTTAACATGCTCTGGTTCGGCAGGCCTGTGTATCTAGGCAAATGTATCTAGCTCATTTATATTATACGGAACGTAACTCAGTACAATAAATTACATAAACTCACGCCTTCATCCCGTTGGGGTAGTAGACACTAGGGTTTTCCACTTGCCACGACCCTGACAAACCTCTTAAGCTTCTATAACATTCATTAGTCGGTTTACGCACGTATGCATTCATCTTATATTTGCACCATTCCACGCTGTCTAAATCATCCAAATAGTTGAAAAGGCCGGTTTTTTATGTGGCAAAAAGCACGACAAAACAGCCGACCCCCGGCACGTAGGTCGTCCGTAACACCGGACCATCTGTTCCCCGGTACGTGCCGTCTCGGCGACGTGCTCAGCCGTACTTACATGCATGCATGCAGCGGGAAATATTGCACGGAGAAAATCTCTCGCTAAGTTGGTGTCTTGGTGTGCAAACTTCACGGAGTGT
Organism: Yponomeuta cagnagella; assembly: GCA_947310995.1. Classification (NCBI taxonomy): domain Eukaryota; kingdom Metazoa; phylum Arthropoda; class Insecta; order Lepidoptera; family Yponomeutidae; genus Yponomeuta; species Yponomeuta cagnagella. Next base: position 3,720,038 of record OX371287.1, on the reverse strand, counting down.
GCCGTTGTTGCGTTTTGGAGACGATTCGGGTTTGTATACGTGAAAGTGTAATCCAGTATCCGATATTGTGAAATTGTAGTCCGGTTATTCGTTAAAAGGATCTAATCACGATTGTTCATTAGGTGAACTTAATTGCCATCCTTCTCGAATTATGACTAACTACCTATAACAGACTATTACTATTTATGCTAAGTAAAAGCTGTGGTAGCCTAGTGGGTAGAACATCGGACTCGGAAGCGAGAGACCCAGGTTCGATCCCCAGTGCGGGCCACCGCTACCACCGCGAGCGTAACCATATTGAAATGAATATTGGTAATGTCTAGACTACATCCAAGTTAAGAAAACCATACATCTAAACGTCCCGCGTATCTCACCTAAAGCAGTTATACTAAAAGCAAATAAAATATCCCGCAACCCGAACCAACACGTCTGCTCCAGGAGATATGGCGGCAATTCAATTGGATTGGTTGTGCCAAAGAATCATCCCTTTTCTGTAAATTTGGCTCTGGTCTTTGCAGCTTAAACCAAGGGAGAAAAATTTCTCACGTCCATTCGTCGTAATGTCTTTAATATCTTGGCTCTGATTAGTTGTCAGAAGAAAATATAGAACGACTGCCTCATCGGTCCAGCGGTATCACGTTTAAAAGAAATAAAGAAATAGGATATTTATTTGAATGGTCACAGAAACACAAAGTGAACATAAAGGTACACAAACAAAAGACACGAACGTCGACAAAACAGAAATAAAACAAAACAATCGTGAAGAGAACATGGGAGGCATATAGAGTCAAAGGCAGCCATACAGTAATGTATGGCACCCAGCCACCTCGGACCCCAAACGTTTGATTACCGTGCCGGAGGCTGTGGCTCCCATTGCCTCTGGAGGTCGTCGTACATTGGTACAAATGGCCTCAGTCGGGGTGTATTTCCATGTTTGTGATGCCCTTGCTGGTTACCATAGCACAGGGCACCCTAGTTTGAGACCAGGACAAGTGATTATGGTATGTGGAAGAAGTTATATAAGTTTATCTACCTTGCTCAGCCATTGATAAATATTTTCACAAGTCGGCTATGCAATGATATCGGTCCTGAGCATTGTCGTTCGTTCCGATCAGAGGAAAAACTCATCATACATTTCAATACATGTTAGTTAGAATCTAACTAACTATCGGATAGTAAGACTTGAGATCTCTGCATGTAATATATGTAAGGGCCTTTGCAAACGACACTCAAGTCGGCTAGGCAACGATATTGGCCCTGGGCATTGCGTCCGTCCCTATCAGAGGTTATATTTCAATACACGTTATGTACATAGTTAGACTTGAGATCGTCGCACGTATCACACGACGTTTTTTGAGCGCGCTGACGACGCGCGTAGAACGCGAACGATACTCAGCAAACGCAAGGTCGCCGGCACAATCCTTGCGTTTATAATCTACTAATACGCGATGATAACGCGCAGAGAATGCACTCATCAAAAACGCGCGTCGCAAGCGCATAAAAAAAACGTGGTGTGCAAAGGCCCCAATTTATACTTTTTTCCAATCTTAAGTTATGCGTCATGCGACAACATTTTCTGGAATAATTTCGATTGCAATTTAAATTGTATTTGAGGAGTGTTTAAGAGAGTCGTGTTTTTATAAATAACGCCTTAAGGCCGGATTCTCCAAGCGCACGGATTTTTATGGGACTTATTGCGCTGCGCGAACGAATCGTTGGATGAAAAGTAGGCATTTTTTAAATTACAGGAATTTATACAAATCCTATTAATAGAACTTTGACGACCGACGTCGCTAACACATTCGGTAATGGACATTTTAGTGTATTTTTTAGTATCAAAAACACGGTACAGCTCAAATAAAACCATCATCATCATCATTATCGTCATCAGCCATTTGACGCCCACTGCAGGACATAATATGCCTCCTTCATGGTTTTCCAAGATTCCCGATCTTGTGCCGCCCGCATCCAGCGACCATATCTAGTGATAGTTTAGACTTATGTTCGTGAATTGTTTTGATGCTATAAAGTTTAAAAAAAGGTAAAAATAATGGCCGACGGCCCTAGATAGGACATAGAAAGGTTTTTTTCCAGATTTTAAATACTAACCGTTACAGAGTAAAACGTATTTTAAAACACCTGAGTCAGGGGTAACGTCGGATAACCCAGCCTTAAGTATACAGTCTAGACTTTGCAGTTTTCCATTCGTTATATTCAAATTGATGAAGTCGAAAGAAAAAGAAACAGGCAACATACGAGGGGCAACGGAAGCTGTAACTTTGCCATTATAATGAATGTTCCAATATTGAGTTGGCGTGACTTATGGCGCGGGTGTGGATTTTGCTAACTTCGCGGGTTAAGGCGAATCGGCATTGTGTTGATGTGGCGTGGCCGGGAATATTGCCAATATGGCCGGGCACGAATGTAACAACAACTGGAGGACTATTACGTGCACATTACTACGGACCGGTGACGTGCGAGTGCATCGGAGTAAACTAAAATAAACCTTAAATTGACATTGTGTTTCTAGTCTTTACATCTGTAGGCTGCTAAGTTCTAAAGTAACTGATATTTTTCCTGACCTACATAATATAAATGTTACAGCCAAAGTAATAAATCTGGATATTATACATAATCACTGGTCATTATATAATATAATGTCTACTCAGTTTAGATAAAGTGATAATTAACACAAAATTAATCACATTTACTAGCAATTTTATTTAATATCATATTAATATGATAATGTAGGGTACCTATGACTTTTCCATGCACCAACCTTTCCATCCTGGAACTTCGAACCTATTTTTGCTTATGTGTACCGACCTAACAAACAAAATGCGAAATATAAATTTAATCAAACAATTATTTGCTATATAACACTTGCCAAAATAAAACGTTAGCATAATAATTTATTACTTTGTCTAGTGAATTTGGCTTTTATATATAATGACCAGTCATTATGTATAATAGCTATTTAATCACTATGACTGTAACATAAACATAACATAAACATAAACATTTACATACAGGTACATACATTGCTTCTGGCCCCACACTAGGATACCCTGTGTCGTGGGAACCAGAAACAGCGACATCACAAACATTTGTAAACATCCAAGACCTGGGGTTTTTTTTGGTCCCCAGCCGGGATTCGAACCCGGGACCTCTCGCATGGTATGCAGATGCACTACCGCTGCGCCACGAGGTCGTCATATTCTCATATTCACTGACTAGCAACAGTCAGGATGTTAGTTTCTTTAAAGAAATCTCTTAGCACTTGGACGTCAAACCACCTTAACTCGTAACTCGGGGCCTGCAGCCAAAAAATGTTGCATTTTATTAAGGCAACTGCAGGGAGGTGTGACTGTCTTCTTGGCTTCTTGGCTCACAGAGCCAACGCTTATTGAAATCGCTAAGAGAGATACGAAAACCTTGTTTTGGCTTCTCTACAAGTTGGTCTGTGGATCTAATCTAATCTTAATCTGCAGGCTTTTTTTTGTAGCTTATTAGATATACATCACACTGCAGGGCACGGGCATTCCCTCAAAGAGAGAGTACGGGTATAATTACCACGCGTGCCTACCGCGGATTGGCAACTTCAAGCGCTGAGGTATGTGAACACCTGAGACACTCAGGTTTCCTCACGATGTTTTCCTTCACAGTTAGCGAGTGGTCTTGCTACTACAACTTAACAAACAGCATGTAACTTAGAAAACAAAGTCATTGGTACATGCTGGGATCCGAACCCACGACCTCCCGAATGTGAGGCTAGCGTTTAACTGCGCTGCCACTGCTCTCAGACATCTACCTACAGGCTTAGCATAAGCATAGCATAAGCAGCCTGTATACGTCCCACTGTAGGGCACAGCCCTTCTCTCAGGAAGAGAGTATGGGCTTAATCACCACGCGCGATTTCAAGCGCTGAGGTATATGAATAGCTCAGACACTCAGGCTTCCTCACGATGTTTTCCTTCACGGTCAGCGAGTGGTATTGCCACTATAACTTCACAAATGTACATAACTTAGAAAACAAAGTCATAATTACATGCCCGCACTGGGAAGCGAACCTGGGTCTCCCGCTTCCGAGTCCAATGTTCTACCCACTAGGCTACCACCGCAGGATACAGGCTTGCCGTATTTTAATGGCAGGACCGAATACTACTCCTTTATAATGTACGTATAATAGGACCGATTCACAGCCAAATTTTATATGTGATATGTTCAGAGATTGCCTGGTATATCGTCTGATAGGATTTACTACAAGGCGTTAAATTTAATAGCCATCCCGTTTTCGTCTGTTTTCTTGTGTTAACAGATTAGGGTCTATCCACATTATAACGGGAGTAGGCATAACGATATAAATTGAGAGAAAATCTTAAATACATCCTTCATCATTCATCATCATTCAGCCACAAGAGGTCCACTGCTGGACATAGGCCTCCTCCATGGATTTCCAAAAAGACCGGTTGGAAGCGGCCTGCATACAGCGGCTTCCTGCCACTCGGATGAGGTCATCTGTCCATCTTGTGGCTGGTCGTCCTACGCTGCGCTTGCCAATATGTGGTCTCCATTAGAGAACTTTTCGGCCATCAGTTCTGCATGCTATGTGCCCCGCCCACTGCCACTTCAACATACTAATCCGCTGGGCTATGTTGACGACTTTCGTTCGTCTACGGATCTCATAATTTCTGATTCGATCTCGTAGAGAAATTCCGAGCATAGCCCTTTCCATAGCTCGTTGCGTGACCTTGAGCATTCTTAAGAGGCCCATAGTAAAAGGCCACGTTTCAGTGCCATAAGTCATCACTGGTAACACACACTGCTTGTATAATTTTGTCTTGAGCGATTGAGGTATATTAGACAAATGATTGGATTCGACTACATCCGAATTCTAAAAGCGGTGTGTGTGGGCCTTAAAGAGGGTATGTGCCCTACAGGGGGACCCATAACAAGCACACAGGAAAAGGTGGTTGTGACTTGGATTGGATAATTTTCGTAATTTCATGGCAGTTGTTTTCTAAGTTACGTACATTTGTGAAGTTATAGTAGCAATACCACTCGATAAGGGCGAAGGAAAACATCGCGAGGAAACCTGAGTGTCTGAGGTTTTCACACACCTCAGGGCTTGAAATTGCCATTGCGGTGGGCACGTGTGGTTATTAAATCCGTACTCTGTTTCTCTGAGAGAAGGCCTGTGCCCTGTAGTGGACGTATTATAGGCTGCATAAAAAAAAAGGCGGGTAACGTTTGCGACGTGGCGACTTGAAAGATTTATGTGGCGCAATACATTTTGCTCCTTGGTACTTGTGTACTCGAATCAAGGAAACTTGCATTAGGTACGTACTTATAATTTATTCCTGTATTAAGACCTACTTAGAGTCGTTTCGAATCATAATGGGAAGTTTGCTTGATTGAATAATTCTTTATTGCACTAATAAAACTATTTTGTAGAAAGGAGATCTAATACTAGGTAGCAATTTTCTTCCAGCTAACCTACGTTGATGTGGAGAGTCGGTGGGGTAGTGCCATAGTAATTTATGGGAGTAATAGTAAAATAAATACATATTCTGGATGACTTACATAAGATTATTATAATTTCCTTTCTGTGTGACGCCGGATTAAGAATAGCGTCACTCCATTTCCTTCCGTGGGCAGCAGCGTCTTCCTGAGATTCCAACCGTATACTGCGATCGCCAACCCGCCTGCCAAGCGTGGCGATTACGGCAAAACCCGTCATGGGTAAAAAACATGATGGAGGCCTATGTCCTGCAGCGGGCGTCAAATGGCTGATGATGATGATGATTATAATTTAACTATACACATAATTAGTAAAATATGATATTATGCTCAATAAACTATTTATTGCGACGTACGTACAAAATTAAATGATAGTGTTAGGTAAATGGACGTGTTAGATTAAGGCACATCACTCTTGAAATCGACTATCTACGGTGAAGGTTTTCTTTCTATTATTGTGCATATTATGTTACTTATCTGCTTATTTCGTTTCTGTGATGTATTTTGTTGGTATATAATAAGTGTCTTTCTTCTTCTTCCAATGCTTTTAAAAAGGTGACCTCTCGAAATGTCATTCTAGTTTTTTTATGCATCTACAACCTTTTATAGAAAACGTTTAGAATTCAATGAAAAAACGAAATCTTATATGTTTTCTATTATTAGAATAACTAGATTTTTCGCATTTTTTGGCACCCCGAAAACACCGAAAATATATCATTGTTATGGTTTTATTTTTAATTATTTCTTCAATTTTTCTATGGTATAAAAGCAATGCCACTTGAAGCTGAGTTTGCCGCAAGTTCCCCATTACAATTTTCGATATTCCCCTACGTACGTCAGCAGAGCTGTGCCTGCAACTCCCATTTATCACGGGACTTAGATAAAAAGTTTTCTACATTTTAGTGCATATTTTTATTACACCATGGTTTATCAGTATAACTTTATGAATACGTAAGTAGTATGATGATCTGTGACCCACATTGGATCAGCTAATTATTATTATTATTATTATTATTATTATTTATTTGGGAAACTTGCAGCTTACATAATAAATGGACAGAGACTTAGAATGACTACACATAAGCTAAGAATAAGTTTCCGCATATAGTAACTAAGTGGCAAACATGTGCAAGTGAATAAAAAGTTTAAAGTAAGTCTACTGCACACTTACACTCTACAACACCGAGGGCGCGTCGTTGAATGTTCGCAAATTAGAAAAAGAAAGTTCACCACTGCCATAAGACCAAATTAAATAACTAGGTACCTATCTCCAGAGAGAATACTTCTTGTTCACGCATCAGAAAGGGAACCGAAATGATGTTTGACGATCTCTTGCCTTACTGTGGCTATGTTTGAATTAAATAGATCAATGTCTAAACTATCACTTAAAGAGTTAAATAGATTACTCGCTCGTGCAAAGAAGCTATTTTGTCTATAGTTAGTCCTTGCAACGGGAACGTGCAATCTCAATGATCTCCGCGAACTGGACCTTGCAGGCACAACAATTTTAATATTAGCTAGTAATTCAGGACTATCTATGGAACCATTGGCTATTTGAAGGAGATAGATGAGATCGGCCACACTCCTACGAACCTGTAGCGGTAAGAAATGTTGTCTTACGCAACGCGATAGATAATCGTTATCCATTGTATTTGATTTAAATTGTAAATATCTTAAGAATCTCTTCTGGATTGACTCAATTCTATCAACATAGCAAGCGTAACGTGGGTTCCAAACCTGTGATGCGTACTCCAGTATACTACGAACGAACGAGCAGTAAAGTATTTTAATAGTTTTAATATTGTTAAATTTAGAACTGCATCTTATGACAAAGCCCAGAGATCTAGAGGCCTTTTTAACGACTGATTCTATGTGATAGTCATATTTGAGATTGTAATCCTGAATCACACCCAGATCTCTTATAGAAGTAACATTTAACAATAGTTGGCCCTTAATAATATATTTAAAATTTGTTACGTTAGTTTTTCGAGTAAAAGACATCTTAAAACATTTTGAAGCGTTTAGGTCCAGCTTGTTTAATTCGCAATAGTTTTCGAATCTTAAAAGATCCTCCTGTAGCTGGTGACAGTCGGTAACATTGCTTATTTGTTTAATAATCTTCATGTCATCGGCAAAAAGGAGAAATTTGGACCATTTAAAACATGAATAGATGTCGTTCAAAAATAAGACAAACAATAAGGGGCCAAGTAAAGAGCCCTGCGGCACACCTGACGGTACCGGCGTCCACGATGACAAGAACCCATTGATAGCAACTGCCTGTGACCGGTTGTCTATATAAGAGGCAAACCATCTGAATAAGTTGCCATGAATGCCAGCCTCGCCTAGTTTATGTAAGAGACGTGAGTGGTCAATGCGATCAAAAGCCTTACTATAGTCAGTGAAGATTACATCTACTTGGCCGCCTGCCTGCATTTTATCTGAAATGTACTCACATGAGAGAATTAGATTTGATGTGGTAGAGCGTTTGCGCAAGAACCCGTGTTGTTCCGGAATAAAAGATATACTAAGAGCCGCGTAAACTTGTTGGTATACTATGCGTTCAAATACTTTTGAAAAAATACATAGCTTCGATATTGGCCTATAATTAATTATGCTATTTCTATCATCTTTTTTGTGTATAGGTGTAACAAAGGCTGATTTCCATAGTGATGGCACAATACCCTCCTCCAAGGATCTACAAAAAAGTATGCATAGTGGGACTACTATACATGAGGCACATTTAACAATTAAAATCGGGGGTATATCGTCTGGCCCCGCACCTTTCGCTAAGTCTAAGCATTTCAGTAGTTTCAAAATGTGACTAGGCTCAACCTCCACCTCTCCAATACTAACTGTCTTGCTCATCGGATGGATAACATGTTCATAATTTCTTATGCATTGGGAGGTAGTGGGGTCTAGGCTATTGGGAGGAAGAAATGTTGTTTGAAAGTAGTTCGCAAAAAGATCGCAAATATCTTTGCCATTATTAGCTATAGTATCATTAAAATACATTGAAGAAGGATATGTGCCATTAGCATGCTTTAATGACTTAACATAGGACCAAAATGCTTTGGGGTTTTTAATAATTGATTCTTCGGTATTTTTGATAAATATCTGAAAGCATTCCCTCTCCACTGCAATTGCCCGCGTTTTGAGTAGCGTGAACGTATTAAAGTCTCCGAGATTGCCATATGTCTTGAATTTTTTATAAAACTTGCGCTTTTCTTTAAGTATCTTTTTTAAGGCCGGGCTATGCCACGGTGGGCATTTATTAACAGATAATAATTTATGAGGTATGAATTTATCGCGGAGTTTATATAAAATATCATAGAATTTTTTTACTGCTGAATCAAGAGAGATACCATATAAAGTCGAGGCCCAGTTAATACTTCGTAGTTCGGAACATATACTTTCGTAATTGCCAGAATTATAAAAATATTTAACTCTTGGTTCTCTTGGTAACTCTTGGAATATTTAATCTTCCATAATTTGAAGGACAATGAATTATTTGCCATCGTAATCTTACTGTAGGGCACAGGCCTACTCTCAGGGAGAGAGTATGGCTTAATCACCATGCGTGCCCACCGCGGATTGGCGATCTCAAGCGCTGAGGTATGTGAATAGCTGAGACACTCAGGTTTCCTCACGATGTTCAATGGGACGTATATAGGCTGCTTATGTATGTATGTTATCTTACTACTAAACGTGAAAGTTGGGTTGGATGGATGTTTGTTTGTCACGCCAGAATCACTGAACGGATCTGCTTGATATTCAGCACAGAGATAGATTATAGTCTGAGACAAGACTTGTGCTATTTTTTATTCCGGAAAAAAAATACACATCAGAATTTCCACGTTAACGAAGTCGCTGGCAACGTCTAGCGAAAAATTACTTACAAAACCCGTTCCAAAAAATCTTATATGGCCAAACAAAAGCTCGGTATTCTAATTCACTCTCGGAAGAGCAGTAAAATTTCCAAATCATTTAATTTCACATAGGGCCTGGGGTCCACAAAACACACCCGGAACCTTCGGACGATATTCCACGCACGTAGCTTAGACCCAGCGACTAAATTTTACTTACTACCCTCCCATCCAAATCAGTCTCGTTTAAGATAAAGGATAAAGTTATAAATAAAAAAATTGTGAGTCAAAAACGTAGTGAAAAAAATGGTGAGTGAGTAATTTCAGCAAGATTACTTTACTTATACGTAAGCAAATAACATCAATACAAAACAAATTAAATATGGTCCAAATTATATAATTATGGTTGTTGCCAGCCACTTGTTTACGCGGACGACAATTTTTTTATAGTAGTTTATGCAACTGTCATATAATGAAGGGTATTAAAACACGAGTGTGAGTTTATGAAACGAGCGCAGCGAGTTTCTTAATAGTAACGAGTGTTTTAATACCCGTGTTATATGCAGTTGCATACACTACTTTATCTTCACTAATGCAATTAATCAAACAACAAGAGTAAAATTAACTTTTAATTTATTAAATTAAATTCACGCGTACGTGTATAATCACAGTGATTTTGCCGCCATTAAAATTTAACCAATGAGAGCGCAGCTTCAATAAAGCGCGACCAACCTGATTGGCCCTGCAATCTAGTTGGTCGCGTTTTATTGATGTTATAATGAGATTTTACGATATCGATGTGAATATTATACCATCATGTGAAATTGCTTAAATTGAGTTTTTTGTTGTCTGCGCTATAACAGTAGTAATTATAAGTCAAGTATTGAAAACATAAGTAGAATGTTACAACATTAGTGTAGATAAAATTATTTTCAGCATTACGATACTTCTTAACATTTTGAATTGAGTAGAAATTCACAGTATCGCAACAGAGGTTAAACCAGGAATATTTTCATAAACATTATAATTTTCTTTTTATACTATTAATGCTATTTACGGTGATCATTCCCTTGAAATACTGCTAGCGATTTTAAAGTTACGCTGTTGTGTCGGTAATATTTTCATGTTAATCATATCCCGCGCGCGAGAAATACACAAAAAATCTCCCCGCACTGTTTTGTCCTTGTGGGTTTATTTGATGTGTGATTTTTTAAAATCCTTCACACTACGAATAAAACTTTCAAACAATGTGTCGCTAACCTGTTTTGCATGAATTCTCAGCTTCAAAGTTTAGTATCTATAGGAACCAACTGGCGATTTTTGCGATGTCTCTACTATTACTTTTTTGCGGGTCTTTTGGCACAAGTATTTTTACTTAAACGAATATTACACATATATATTTTTTTATTTTTCCTGTCGGGTTCACTCGGGTCAAAACTACACGGTCCAAGCCAGAGCGCTCCAAACTTCGACCCCGCGACAAATCCGAAACGGGCGTGGAATTAAAATTCCATACGCGCCGCTTTTACCTATTGTCTACGCAAAATGTTCGTTAATTATGCCGGCACTTTTGCGCACTCTGTGCTGAGATGTCGCTGTGACAAAGATACGTTCTGTTAGGTTCATTGCCGCATTTCCCAATTTTGCGGACATAATTAATAGTCCGCGCAGTGTCTAATATAAAACATGCAGTTGGTGCATGCCGCGAGCAGTCGAGCCCTAACTCATCGGTTTACCTTTAATTGCTTGAAGTGACCTTTTTCCCCAATTTCCGGACTAACTGTACGTGCTTTGTTTTGCTGTTCACAATACAGATCAGTTGAAGTGAATTCCAGTGGTTTAATTCCAAGGACGTTGTGGAGCGCCATCCTTCCCTTCATACAGTTCGTTATCTGGACCGGGTTTCGAAAAACTACAATTCGTGGTGGACAATTGGAGGTGCATTGCGTAGCTGAGTCTACTTGTTATTCTGTGGGTTATTCGACTTTGCAATGTACACCAAATTGTCATAGTAAACCATGAATTGTGTTCTATGAAACAGGTCCCTGATGTGAAGGGAGAAATGAACAATTTCCACATAACGCAATTATTGACGTTAACGTACATTGGGAATGTCTCTCCTAAATACATAGTTGTTGTCTCGTAGGTCTAGCGGCAACACGCTTAACTACCATGCAGGTCGTGGGTTCCTGCTGGAGGGCGTAGTACTTAATTTATATAATTAAACCCAGTCTATATTTTCCATGTCTTTGCCTGCTTAATATATCACGGTATATCACTACGTGAGGAACAACAATAATTTACACTTCAAAACAATAAAAGCTAGTGGGGCTGTGTCGGGCTACATGGCCGTTGGCTTAACTTGAAACGTGTATAAGTAAACGTTAATTTTTAACTCAAACTACGCAATGTGATATGCGGCACTGGTGCCGTCCAGCGGCACAAGTCAAGAATATGTGAGTACTTTGCTCTACTCAACGATATGTAAATGAATTTCCCACGACACATACTTACAGAGTTACAGCCCTGGCCGAGGCGACATTATTTTCGTTGCATGCGGTTGTAGGAAGTGCCCTCCTACTTCCGAACTGAAAGACGTTTCACGTCAAAAAATATTTGATGATAACAAGAAGGTATGTGCCTCCGTGTGGCGCCGGATTCTCCGTGTGGTGCCGGATTCTCCGTGTGGCACCGGAGTCTCCGAGTGGCGCCGGATTCTCCGTGTGGCGCCGAATTCTCCGTGTGGCGCCGGATTCTTCGTGTGGCGCCGGATTAAGAATAGCGTCACTCCATTTTCTTCCGTGGATGTCGTAGAAGGTGACTAAGGAAATCAATTACCAGGAGACGGGCAGCAGCGTCTTCCTGAGATTCCAACAGCATACTGCGATCGCCAACCCGCCTGCCAAGCGTGGCGATTATAGCAAAACTCCTCATGGTTGTGACAACCATGAGGGAGGCCTATGTCCTGCAGTGGGCGTCAAATGGCAGATGATGATGATGATGATGATGATGTGCCTCGGCTTATGAGTAATGTACATCAGTATGCTATTAATGGCCAATTTTCAGGTAAGGCCTTTTCTTACTATCTCCAGGACATTAAGTACGTTTTACCTGAAAGGAGACCAGCCTTAATAGTTTTGTAAAACAGCACAATGTTTATCAGCCAATTTATGCTTCAATAGCACTTAAAACTAACTCAGTTTGAAAGTCAATTAGAATCTTTATCAGACTATTAAGTTTTACTAGCCATAAAATAGTACAACAAACATAAAATCAAATTGATGCGCCTAACGTATCTAGACTGGCAATAAAATCTTAGGCGCTGTTTGCATGAGGGTTCGTTTTATAAAATTTATCAGCACCGAAAGTCAGCTTAGTTTCGGCTTAGTTGTTTACCGACAACTACATTATAAAAATGTTCAAATAAAACAGTTTTCTCAAATATTAAAACGTACTTAGAGCCATCGCCTATGACGACTTTAGTGCGCGCTTCTAAGCCTGTTTTGTGATATTTTTGTGAAGCGATGTAAACGCGCTGCAGCATAGCATATGTTTTGCTTCCATTTTTACAGAAGCGCTGCGCCCGCGCGCATGATTCGCGTTTGAATAGCGTTTTTAAGTCGTCGTGGACGATAGCTATTAGCGCTAAACACCGTTTTAACGAGACAATAGTAACTGTATAGAATAAACTCATTGTTGTCCATGCAAAGGTTGTTTGGAAAAGTAACTTTTAATGATAAAGCCTCTGTTTGCATCCTTAGGAAAAGATAAGAGGATTTATTACCACACCTACTCAGAAGGTGTCTCATTGCTCGTTCATAAACGGGTTACAAAGTTTCTCCGTTATAAATGTGCGGCGGGAAAAGTTACATGGAATTTCATTGAATGTTGTATGAAAATCCATTCCTGCCCTGCTTTTGCTTTTTAGCAGCGAACATAAAAAAAATAGAAACGTCAAATCTCAAAAAGGTTCTATATGAAACACTTACAAAAAAGAAGTGGCAGGCAATTTTTTCCTGTACTCGATTTTTAATGAAAGGAAGCTGGCAACCCCTATCTATACTAAAAAAAAAACAAGCACGGCAATTGTTTTGTTTTGTTTAATTTAGTTTTTTACTAAATTGATAATTTAACAGTATGCTTTTAAATTATTCTAAACAATTTTATTTTCACCTCACTAGCTCGTAAAAGCTCTGTTTATCATTCGAAATCTGCGTGGAAAATCGCACTTTATCCGCTAGCGTGGAAAGTGTTTTTAAAATTCGAATATTTTTATTCAATAAAGGTTTTGTACAATAAATTACATATATATAGAACCTCATTGGTTTCGTAATATAGTTTATATTCTCTGCAGCCAGTCCATTGATGATTGAAATGCAAATTAAATACTTATTTCATGTCATGCGCCAGCCTCATTTAAAGAATCGCACTAGCCGGCAAGAAAATTTGATATAAAAAAAAATAACTTTCAATATTACCAATTGTAGTAATTTTACTTTTAATTTTTGAAATAAATAAACAGTAATTTAATATTTATTAAAACTGTTTTTCTTGCACCTAACATTTTCCTCGCTTTAGTGAGGTGAAAAGTTGTGTGTTGCGCTCGGCAGCAAAGTTATTTAGCGTCTCGTACCTTTGAAACCCTCGCTACGCTCAGGATTCTATATTTGAACCACTCGCTTCGCTCGTGGCTCAATCCTAGAATCCTTCGCTTGCTCAGGTTTCAATACAAGGTACTCGCGCCAAAAATTAACTTTGCAGCCTTGCATAACAATAGTAGATTGTACAACAAGTGCATAAAACGCACCATTTTACTCGAGACGTTTATCCATCCGAGCGAGCTTGCGAGCGAGGATAGATATAAAGTCGAGTGTAAAATGGGTTTTATGGACGAGTTGTACACTCTACTTTTCACTTCGATTGCGAGGAAATGAAACAGCAACATGTAAAATAATTATGGTTCCCGCCAATTAACTTTTTTTTCTTTTTTTTTTCTGTAGGGACGTGACACCTGACTTAAGGTCGTTACATACTGCTCAGTTATAAAAACATTTTCTTTTTATAACTATGATAAGTTGTTGTTATGGCTTAAATACTATACTGATCTACTAAATTGAAAAATAAACAAATATAAAAAATAATAAATGAAATGAGAAAATTATAAGTTTATTTCATGAAGTTTTATTGTGTACTTTGGCTGTTGGTATCTTTGCCTTGGTCTTAGAATACGAACGAAACGAAATAAAATAAAGAGGTTGTTGTATGAAGTTAAAGATGTTCGTGTGGCTGTTGCAGCGATTGCCTTGGTCTTCGACGAAGATTTTACTTTATGCTCTAGAGCATAAAAAGCGACTTTATGTCGCCTACGCACGACATAAAGACGAACTTTTAGAGCATGAGAAGTGAAAATAACTATTTCCACGTTGGTGTAGGAGCAACTTGTACTCCTGTACTCGAGTTTCCTTTAAGCGCTCTGCTACGCGTGGGGCGTTAACATACTCTCTACCAGAAATCGATCGTTTTCTCCCCTCGGTGTAGAAAGTACTTTCTGTGCTTGTTTTGCGCATCAGAACTTACAAAATAATTTTGAACAAAGACAAGAAACTTTTTTATAAAGTGCAGTTCACAAGTAGGTACTATCGAAAGTATCACAACCTTTATTATGGAAACTTTAAGAACGCATGCACCCTAATCAGTTACGTTACGGACCATTTTAGTTAAGCTCTGGTGTCGAATATACAAGGGTTTCCTAAAGTGTTTCCTATCAACACAATACCGAGTTTCTGTTGTAGTGCCTCTCTTCAGGGGGCTTGTTCCACGGCCGTTAAAGTACACAAGAACAATGCGATTGCTGTATTTAAATAAAGGGGAAGCCCGGAGCGAAATTAATAGAACGCACCCTGTACCATTAATGAGTAGCTGGCTGCTTTCGAGAAGTTTCGCACTCGGAGCTTTTTAATTGGAATTCGTTGAAGTTTCAATCGTATACTATCTGCGCCAGTGGTTTCCTTAAAGGATTCCTTTTGAAAGATTCTCAACCGTATTGACTAACCGCTAAGACCTGTGTGTGTCTGACTGTCGCTGATAGTGCCACGATTGCGATTCTTTGTTCTTGCTGAGTAATTTGGATTTCTTTGCTGTTGCCACTAAATGAGTTAACACTGCAGAAAGGAATGGAAATAATGACATCTCGTTAGTATTACAAATGTGAATGTTTGGAGCTTGTCACGCAGCAGTCAAGCATACAATTTGGCACATAGGTAGTCTATGATCTGAATCATAACATTGAAACTCATCAGCTTACATAATAATTATGTGTAAGCGGATTTCCATTTTCGACTTTGCAAATTTCCTAATATTTCCCAATAACATTTATTTTTGATGACTAATTGGATGTCACAATAGGTAGCATAAAGTTTCTGTTTTTCAATTTCAATCATTATAATTTTTGTTATAATCCCATACGCACTAATCTCACACACACACACACACACAAACACACACAAACACACACACACACACACACACACACACAAACACACACAAACACACACACACACACACACACATACATACATTTACACACATACACTCTTAAACTTTCATGTACACTTTACAACTAATTATTATATTTCTATTTTGTTAAAATTCAATAGATTTAAGATTATTCTTTAAATGATACCTAGTGTAAGACGGGTTTCCCTAAGTACTATTAATAATAATATAATAATGCAGCCTATACGTATATATAGGTCTTCTCACTGTAGGGCATAGGCTTTCTCTCAGAGAGAGAGGATGGCCTTAATCACCACGCGTGCCCACCGCGGATTGGCAATTTGAAGCGGTGAGGTATGTGAACACCTCAGACTCTCAGGTTTCCTCACGATATTTTCCCTCGCAGTTGCTACTATGACTTTACAAATCTACCTAACATAGAAAACAAAGTCATTGGTACATGCCGCGATTCGAACCCACGACCTCTCAAATGAGAAGCCGGCGTTCTACTGCGCCGCTACCACCGCTCTTAACCAGTAGGTACTATTAACCAATTGGCTATTCCCTGTAGCGAATGTATGAACTTGAACAGCCGATACTTTTTCCGATATTACGGAGTTGTGCCCATACTTAAAGTTGTTTGTACTGGTGATGAACACAACGCCCGCGCCCTTCGTTTAACCGAACCTCTCTAAAACGCAATGTGAAACGAAAACATTTGTCAAACATATTGACTCAACACTCCCTTACGTTTGCCGCACAAACGTGTGGTTCTCCCGTATTCACGTCGACGTTCTACGGTTGTGCCACATCACTATAATATGTCGCATCCCCATTCGTCACGCGTTCTAGTCTATTCATGTTTTATGTTTAATTATTTATTTTTATATAACAGTATTGTAGTATGTTCTGTATGTATGCTGTGGGTGTGCCAAATAAAATTAAATATATAAATACATTCAGCTATGGAAAGCTTTAGTAGTTTTACTGTAAACTAAATCATTAAAAATACATAGTAGAAACGCCTCGAGACTTATCACGTAGTCTTCTGAGCGTTTATACTTAATCATATTATGTCAGATAAGTGCCTGTTTATGGAGGTCGTTTACTGGCAACTACATGCAATAGAATAACACAAGAAACTATTGTAGGTTAAAGTAGCTATATATTTCTAGAGAAACGTAAAGTAGTTCTATGTAATATCATGCTATTTAAATTTCCATTTTCTTCTGGGACTATTTTCATTAGGACTTCTTGCTTGACAGATTGAGTTCGTTCTAGAAAAATATTTTAGTCTCTTTCATGTGTACAGTCGACAGCCAAATCAACCTATACACTTTCGTTGCAATTCCACCCGTAATGGAGCTGAGTAGAGCTCAGGGATGTAAAGGTTTTTGTGCTGTCGACTGTAAGCCAAGTAAGATATTTTACCCGACTGCGGTGGAGCCCAAAAGAAGGGTAATGAGTTTTGCTTGTGTGTATGTATGTAAGTATGGCAGATTTTGATAAATACGAGTACGATTTCGACACTAGGACGCTGCAGTGCCTGGGACATTGTTTTTTAAGGTGGAGTAGGCTTTCCCAGCACCTATACCATCCTGACAGCTCAGTCGGCCTAGCTCACGGGAAAGACGAGTCAATACGTGCGGAGCCAACCAAGCCGCGGGTTTCCTCACGATGTATTCCTTCACCGTTAGCGTGTGGAATTGCTACTACAAATTCGCAGATGTACGTAACTTTGAAAATAAACAACGTCATAGGTACATGCCCGCACTGGGAATCGAACCTGGGTCTCCCGCTTCCGAGTCCATTGTTCTACCCACTGGGCTATAACCGCTTATAATGTATGACTGAAATGTACCTATAAAGAGACTCTAATAAAACGTACGTTTATTGTCAAGCCCATTAGGAGCAACAAACTCTTACACTACCTTTTAGACAAAGCCCTGTAACACCTCGGCTTAGGTCGTGGTTAACCTCGGCTTAAGCCGTGGTCAGGTCAACATCTGACAGCCAGCGCCCTGTGGGCAAATTACGCGTGCTCGATCCAGACGGATTATATTTCTATTCCGTATCAAAGCCCAGTCCAAAGAATTCAAACAATGATACAGGCAGCCACTACAAAATTTCAAAATAATGATCATTAGATACTCAGCAATAATTGTTTATTGAAAGGTGATTCTTTAAAACACTCCTGAGAGGCAGTTTAAGTAGATAGATTGGTAAAAAAAATATTCATATTTGCACACACACATGTACAGGAGCAACATAAAAAATAAACACAATACACAGCATATAAAAAAGAAGAAAGTTAACTCCAATACAGTAACACAATGCCAGAAAAATAAACACATGTGATTATTAAATTAATACCTATAAAGTATAACAAAACAAGAGCATTGTGGATGTGGAAATGTACACAGTCTGTGGAACCACAGATTATCTGAACTACCTCTGTAGAGTGTTTTAGAGATATCCGGTTTTTAGGGTTCCGTAGTCGACAAGGAACCCTTATAGTTTCGCCATGTCCGGCCGTTTGACTGTCCGTCTGTTTGTCTGTCCGTCTGTCTGTCCGCGGCCTAGCTCAAAGACCATTAGTACGAGAAAGCTAAAATTTGGCATCATCATCATCAGCCATTTGACGCCCACTGCAGGACATAGGCCTCCTTCATGGTTTTCATAACCATAGGGGGTTTTGCCATAATCGCCATGGTTGGCAGGCGGGTTGGCGATCGCAGTATGCGGTTGGAATCTCAGGAAGAAGCTGCTCCCCGTTTCCTGGTAATTGATTTCCTTAGTCGCCTTCTACGGCATCCACGGAAGGAAATGGAGTGACGCTATTCTTAATCCGGTGCAACACGAGAAGAGGCGCCACACGAGACGAGGCGCCACTTTAACTTGCTAATGATGAATATAAAGATGGCCGAAGATCGCCTTTGTACATGTAATTTCTTATGTAATGTCCTGTTAAATGTGTTGTGTGTAATAAAGTATAATAATAATAAGACAGAAAGACAATTCTTGCCTCAGGTGCCTGTGCCGACTAGTTCAGGCTGATTGATTGAAACAGTCTGTAACGCAATATAAGTAGCTTTAGTTTTTTTTTTACTGTACCCCCCCCCCCCCCCCCCCCCCCCCGTACACCTAAATGATGGATGCAATGTTTTTTCTCGCCTATAAATACTAGTGTGTAATATCGTTGGATTGGCCCATTCGCTTTAAAGCTTAATATAATATCGAAAACGGATCCCTAAATCAAAAAATGGTTTTCATACACTCCAATCCATGGTGTGAGCGAATAAAAAAAATGCATCCCTAAAATTTCAGTTTTGAGCACTCTCTGATCTAAGCCGCGGACAGATAGACAGACAAATGGACGTTCATGGCGAAACCTTCATAGGGCTCCTTACTACAGAACCCTAAAAATGTATTATGATGCCGCTCGATGCTCCAGGGTCCACATACGTGGGCATATCTCAGGAGTGCCCGACCGCTAAACCTAATTCGCCCTTTCCGCGGTTCGCCGGTTTTTTCTCCCTGCCACTCGGATAAAACTAATTTTGTGCTTTGCTGAGTTCCGCTGTGTTATTTCATTTGGGTCACTTTGTGACGGAACAGGGAGTGATTTCTTTCGAGGGTGGCATAGGGGCTACATTTGACGTAGCAAAGGTGTGGGACTGTTACAAGGGGTTGGGTCCTTTAGTTGCTTCAGGTTTTTTTTTTTCAGTGGTCGTCCAACTAGCAGTCGCCAATCTTACCACAATTTGGAAGCTAATCAATTTAAATTTTCCGCTGCTCAAGTTTAAAAGTTTCCGCCGGCTCTATTTGATTATTCCAAAAGGTGGGTACGTCCTACTCTTAAATACTCTTTCACTCTGAAAAAACTCCGCGTGTGCAGTGGGTCTTAGCCGCTTATGTTAATATTAGTACTTTTTCAATGAATTGAAAAATTGCTAACATTAACGATGTAGAATGTAACTCGCGCCAGTACTCATAAGCAGTCTATATACGTCCCACTGTAGGGCACAGGCCTTCCCTCAGGGAGAGATCAGCTCTGACTCTCAGGTTTCCTCACGATGCTTTTCTTCACTGTTAGCGAGTAGTATTGCTACTATAACTTCACAAATGTAACATAACTTAGAAAAAAAAGTCATAGGTAGGTACATGCGCGCACTGGGAATCGAACCTGGGTCTCTCGCTTCCGAGTCCAATGTTCTACCCACTAGGCTACCACTGCCAGTACTACTTCTTGCTAAAATTTCATCGTTTGAGCACTTTTTGCTTAGTTTTATTTACATAATTGAACCATTTGAATGCTGGCGTAGGTAAGTTAAACCGCTGTCAAACGTTTAATTTTATTAAAAAGTCGACCACATTATAAGTACATATATCATCATCAACCCATTATGTCCCCACCGAGGGGCACGGGTCTCTTCCCTGAGGAAGGTATAGGCCATACTCCACCACGGGGGCCAAGTCCGGATTGGTGGAGAGTCCGGATTGGTGGAGAGTCCGGATTGGTGGAGTGGTGGGTGCATATATAGTGTGCATGAATGTATATGCTGTCGATTGTATTCGTACGTGTTGCTTCCGCAAGCTACTATGCATCGTCTGCAAGCGGCATTAGATTCCGTCTCTATAGTTCTGTATACATAAACGAATACCGAAATAAAAGTTTAGTTAAGTAAGAACATCAAAATTAAAGATTGGGGCAGTAAACATGCCTACGTCATTCTCCTAACAGAATCACCATAACCTTCTGCAAATATAAGTAATTTTGTGCCAATCGAAAGTGTTTAGAGGTAGCGAGTCGATCATAATCGCTGCCAAAGCTTTGAAAATGGCGCGCCTGACGATATCTCCGGAATCCCGTGAACCCGCCAAATTTACTGTTCCCGAAGAACAATGGGAAACTAATTTCCCGGAAGACTTCACCCTGATTCCCGGCACTGCTCAAGGCACTGTTTTGTGCGGTGTGCGTCAATGTGATAAGGGAGACTTTTACGTTTTGATATTGCTTCACGGTTGACGTGACGAGTGTTGGCCGCGGATCGGGATTTGGATCACGTTTTGTAAACGATATAGACTTTTTGTGGTAAGTTGGGCTGCCACGTCGATCTAGCGGTATCATGTCCGATTACCGTGCCGGAGGTATTGGTTCGATTCCCACATTTGTGCGAATGGCCTCAGTTTGGGTGTATTTTCATGTTTGTGATGTCCATGCCTGATTACCATAGCACAGGGTATCCCAGTTTGGAACCGGGGCAAGTGATTGCGTTGTGTGGAAGTTATTATTATTAATATTAGTTCGTGGTTTTACGAAATGAAATACCTTTATAAAATACTGTACTAAATACATATTGTCAGTTCGACAGAAATTATCTGCTGATAACAAAGTCACCTACGAATTGTCAGTAAGAAGCAATGATCGGAATTGAATCGTGTGATTTTAAAACAACACAAGTCACATGTGTTTTTAAAATAACACTTGCCCATTTTTTTTATTATATTATTTACACCTACCTATTGATTTACATTAGAAAAAAAAAATTATAGTTTATTCATACAGAAATCAATATAATATGCTAAAATATTGCTGTTGTAGATATTAGTATTTGAATAAAACAGTTTTTTCTATTTCCTGCAAAGTTGTAAAGAAAGGACATGTGTCGTTTTAAAATCACACGATTCAATTAGGTTCGTCATCATCAGCATCATCAACCATTCGACGCCCACTGCAGGACACAAGCCTTCTCCGTGGTTTTCATAACCATGAGGAGTTTTGCCATAATCGCCACGCTTGGCAGGCGGGTTGGCGATCGCCGTAAGCGGTTGGAATCTCGGGAAGACGCTGCTGCCCGTGTCCTGGTAATTGATTGAATTTAATATATTATTAAAGTCAATTAAATGTTAGACTGTAATTTATGTTATGATATGATCTGATTGTGAATTACTCTTATATCAATAAATCAATTTCAATCTCAAAATGTCTTTCCCAATTCTACTGTGCCACAGAATGAGGAGGAAGTATGTACAGGCTGCTGCCCGTCTCCTGGTGATGTATTTCCTTTGTGGCCTTCTACGACATGCACGAGTGACGCTATTTTTAATTTGGCGCCACACGGAATGAGGTTAACATAAACATAACATAAATTCACGCCTGTATCCCGGAAGGGTAAGCAGAGAGACCAGGGTCTGCCACTTGCCGCGATCCTGACAGATCTCTTTCGCTTCATCGACATTCACTAGTCGTTGCATGCACGCACGCCGGTTTTGGGCACTTTACAACACAAGTTATACATAAAACAATGAAATTACGAACTCTACTGACTCAGTGGAAAAACTAAAACCAAATAATTAAATAACTAAATAGTACATTACTGCAGTGGCCAGCAAAAGAGGCATTGATGGACGAACGTGGAAATGTGGGCCGAGGCGAAGCCGAAGCACACATACGTGAGTCCATCAATGCCTTGTTGTGGCCAAGGCTTGTATATTTTTCTCAAATAATGCGCGGAAATTAAAACTAAGTAGTACCTACTAAGGCAGAACTTTTTATTTGAAAAATATTTTTCTTTCTACTCTTGCCGCCTCTTGAATTTCAGGTGGCGTTAAAATAAGTTCATCGCAGTCATTTTCATCACTTGAAATCATTCTGTTAAATTTAATAAACTTTCAAAATCAGACGAACCACGAACGAACAACAATAATTTTTTCATCTCACTAGCTCGTAAAAGCTCTGTTTATCATTCGAAATCTGCGTGGAAAATCGCACTTTATCCGCTAGCGTGGAAAGTGTTTTTAAAATTCTAATATTTTTATTCAATAAAGGTTTCGTACAATAAATTACATATATATAGAACCTCATTGGTTTCGTAATAGTTTATATTCTCTGCAGCTAGTCCATTGATGATTGAAACTTATTTCATATCATGCGCCAGCCTCATTTAAAGAATCGCACTGGCCGGCAAGAAAATTTGATTTAAAAAAAACATTAACTTTCAATATTACCAATTGTAGTAATTTTACTTTTAATTTTTAAAATAAATAAACAGTAATTTAATATTTATTAAAACTGTTTTTCTTGCACCTAACATTTTCCTCGCTTTAATGAGGTGAAAAGTTGTGTGTTGCGCTCGGCAGCAAAGTTACTTAGCGTCTCGTACCTTTGAAACCCTCGCTACGCTCAGGATTCTATATGCATTATTTGCATCGTCAAGATTATTTTCTTGTCTCCTTATTTTAAAAATAAGTGACGTGTCATCAGCAAATAACACTATCTCAGACATTTTTTGTACCATAAACGGTAAATCATTTATATAGACTAGGAAAAGGAGCGGCCCTAAGATAGATCGCTGCGGGACTCCTATTTTTACAAGTGAACCCGAGGATTTAATACGATTTACGTCTGCTTTTTGGACCCTTCCTTCTAAATACGATCTTAAAAGATCTAAACCTGCACCCTTTATTCCGTAGTGTTTTATCTTTAGGAGTAGCGTTTCGTGGTCTACACAATCAAATGCTTTTGATAAATCACAAAATCCTTGCGATCCTCCCACGCGCTGAAAATATGTTTAAGTAACATAACTCAGGCGTCTGTTGTATTCCGCCCTTTAGTAAAACCAAATTGCTGGCTATGAAAGAGTTGGTAATTATTGAAATACGTAAGTAATTGATCTAAGATGATCTTCTCAAATATTTTACTTAATACTGGTAGTACTGAGACGGGCCTAAAATTGGTTGGATCGTGTTTATCACCGCTTTTAAATAAGGGTACTAGTCTACTATATTTCATGAGGTTCGGAAATACTCCCTCATCTACACATTTATTGAAAATTTTTGCTAACGGTAAAGCTAGGACATGGATCACTGAACTAACAATTTTTACTGACATACCCCACAAGTCCTCGGTTTTTTTAAGATTCAATAATTTAAATTTTTTAAGAACATTAGTGAAGAACTGTTCAAATGCTGCAGCGATACCTTCATTTGTCGTTATTATTTTGTCATCAATCTTAAGCGAAATATCTCGGTCTCCTAATTTTGTTTTACCCGTTTCTCTATTTATTATTGTCCAAATTGTTTTAATTTTATTCGGTGACTGTAAGATTTTATTCTTATGGCAGACGGCCTTAAAAAATTTGGAATATTTTTTGACGTGCTGTATGAATTTGGTGTCATATGTATAAGTCTTTTTGTCACACAGTTCATAAAGTGTGTCTCTACTTTTCCGGATACCCGAGGTTGCCCATTCACTAAATCCTACTTTATTCTCATTATTTGTTAGCTGCCGCAATTAAAGACTTTTTCAAAACTACCCGACACGACTTTGAAAAAGTCTACATAATGAGCATTAGCATTTTGGTAATTTTCTTGAGTTTTTATGCTACTTTCAAGGTCTACTTTAGATGACTCTAATTTTTTACTTGTTACGGGCCGGCAGAGGATAAACTGTTCTACGTTTTTTCTATCTATTTCAAAATGAACAATTTGACCACTGTGGTCCGACTTCAAACAATTTACTGTAGAATTATCTGAAAAGTCGCAATCGCAGTAAACATTATCTATGCAGGTGGCAGTAGTTTCGGTTATTCTAGAAGGCTCCAAGAAAATATTTACTAAATTAAACGACTTGAAAATTATTGTCAATTTGGTATTTAAAGCCGAGTCTATCAATAAGTCGATATTGAAGTCACCACAGACTATGACTTTCTTATTACTGCTAGAGGCTACCTTCAAAACATCCTCTAATATTGATTCAAATGAACTGTAATCGCTGGTAGGGGGCCTGTATATGGCTACTACAATGTGTCTAGACAGTTCAACACATGCTTCATTATAGAAATATGTATTTTAAACACATGCATTAAAAAATAAACCCGACGCAAATAGGTAGAGACAAATAGGTGCATTTATTAATAAGTAAACTTTGAACAAGCAAAATCAATAAGTGTGTTGAGGCGTAATCAAAAGGATTTCTGTGGCTAATTTTGGTCACCGCTTGCAGCACATTATTGCTTTGGCTTGTTTCATCGACTCGATAAGAAGAAGAATTTATGTCTTTAGGAGAAGCAAATTTTCTTCGCAAGTGGCGCTGTTGTTCAAGCTATAGACACCTTAAGAGGGTAAAAACGGTAAACGCTCACTCCATACAAACGAAGTCCTGTTTTCTTTCTGGATAATACCTCTGGCTAAAAGCTATCATTATTCTTTTTCATGAAATCTAGGATTACTGACAGGACATGCACAATTGCAGTCCTAGATTTTATGAAAATAAAACGATAGCTCTAGAGGAACAAAACATTTGTATAGAGAAAACGTTGACGGTCACGTGATCCCCTAGCCTCTTAATATAGTTTGTTTTTATTTTTAACCGACTTAATTAGGTTCTCAATTCTTCGTGAAGTTTTATGATTTTTTATATGTGTACACTAATCAGTTTTATGATGTTTTACAGGTTGTTCGGTAGAGGAAGCGACAAAACAAATTGGGGGATTGGGGTACATGTTTTTTTTCTTAATGCCTTAATTACTGAGGTAACAAACAAAAACTGTTTTTTAAATAAAATCCATTGCATTAAAGTGCATTGTAACTTTTTTGTTTGTGGTTGTAATTGTACAAAATAAGTTTTGACCAGATCCCTGATGCATTCAGTTGTCTAAAATAATTTAATTGGCACAAATTGAATGAAGTCACTCTTTATTTTCGACAACTGAATCTGGTCAAAACTTATTTTGTACAATTACAACCACAAACAAAAAAGTTACAAGCTGTCTCTACCGAACAACCTGTATAGGTACTCTAAAAAAACCTAAGCTAAGACCGGTCTCAGAAATGTCAAAATGTACGTGATGTTGACATTTCTAAGACCATTCTTTGCTTAATTTTCGTCTCTGAATGTCAGCCTAAGTCAACCTGGATACACCAACCCCCTTGCTAATAAAAAAGTTAATCCATGAACTAAGTTAAACCACACTGTTGTCACTATCGCGTGACAGTGATGTTTCATATGACAGTAAGAGACAGCAATGTGGCTTAACCTAATCCATAGATTCTGTTTTATAAGTAACCCCCAAATTACCAAATCAAAGTAATTTGAACCCCCGTTACATATAGAAAAATTATCATTGATAGAATAAACAACATTGTAGTCACTTTTACAAGGCCGGATTTTTCCATATATGATAGTAAGATATAAGACATCAATGTTGTTTGGTTTATCAAAGTAAAGTTTTAAACTAACAAGTAGTTTTTTTTCGATAATCACAGCGGTAATTATGCGTCCGCAAAGTCCACGCGCAAAGTGAAAAGAAACATAAATAAACAAACGGTGTCGCGTCGCAGTACTCGCAGTACTAACCGCACACGAGCGGCAACGTCGTGATTCCACTGCCGCGCGAAGTGGCAACGTTGCGCACAAATTAGGCACGGACGTGGGAGAGGCGGTAAAATGTACAAAAATATTCGCCAAAAAAATATACGGCAGATCAGCGCCTCTAGCGGCAAATCGGTGAACCTCAATATACTCTTCCAGACACTTTCCAAAAAAAACTGCGTCTGGCCAACTTTTTGCCTATAGATAGCTAGAAATAATAGCTATGTTCTGGCAAATTTTGAAGGAAAACAATCTTGCGTCCGTATATCGGACGCAGTAAGTCGGTGGACGCAGTATTACTATGGGATTTTTTGGGGGTGGACGCAGTATTTCTTCCAGGATGTAAATATATATGTATATATATAAAAAAATAAAGCTACAATCCAGTATACTCACTGACTGACTCATCCATACGTTTTCTCCAAAACGACGACTTCTAGACGAAAATGATGTATGAAAAAGTTGTAGGAAATGTATGAACAGCCATCCTATGAAGCCGATTTTTGAATTTCGAACGCCTCACAGAACAAGGTACCTAAATTATGTAAAAAATTCTGTTTCACTGAAAATATTTAAATGCACGGTATTTTGTTACACGGTAAAAACTACAGAGTTTTTCATCAGAAAAAAGAGCCATTCATAATGTACTTTTGAAATCAACGAAAAAAAATTGAAAACAACCAAAAAATGTTCGTTTATATTTTTTTAATGGATGCCTTCAGAAGTGACTGATTGGAAATTTTCCAATCATAAGAGCAGTATCAATTAACAGTTGCTGCTTCCCACTGGCTCTCTAATTGGCCAAGCGCAAGAATTCACTGAATAAAAAAAAAGTTGGTAGTGGCTGGTTGGATATTAATTAACTGGTTCGTTAGAGCAGTATCTATCTTGTTTTGAACGAAGAAGGTGAATTTTGCAAAGCAGTATCTATCTTGCTTTTAAACAAGAAGATTAATTCTATGGTAAAGTAACCTATATCAAGTTATACTTAGCGTGTTTCTTACAAAATATTGTATTCGAGCTCACTCATTGAACTAGGTGCAATGACCACAATGAATGTACTGAAAACACTTGTAACAATTCCGAGTTCTTAGCAAGAAATATCACTACAAATGTGTCGTTTGTACTTGACTTAGAATACATGATGTAAAATAGACAAGCAATCTGCTTAAAAGTTTTGAGAAGTTACATTATACCTATATGATTCTGTGGTAAAGTTGCCAATATCAAGTTACATCTATTACAAATACGTGTTCGGCACTTAGCGTGATTCTTACAAAATATTGTAATCGAACTCACTCATTGAACTAGGTGCAATGAAGACAATGAATGTACTGAAAACCCTTATAACAATTCCGGGTTCTTAGCGAGAAATATCACTACAAATGTGTCGTTACATGACGTAAAATAGATATGCAATCTGCTTAAAAGTTTTGAAAGGTTACATTATATTATTATTCCCTGTAAATCATTATGCTACTCGTAGATATTATTTTCGTTATAATTTTGCATTAATTTATCAATTGCGTTTGCAACACAGACGAACCGTTGTTGGACGATCTACTTTTGTGGCTTCGAATAGTGGCCGATACACGGCATTTGACGTTTGAGCTACTTTCGTGGACTTGTTCGCCTGGGCGGCTAAATCGGATTCATCATATCATGACATAACAAAAAATCCTTATTCCACGACGTAGGTAATCAAAAGAACTGATTCAATAAGGATCCAAATTCATTAACTTTGGCTCCACATAGATATCAGTACCTAAGACTTGAGTACCGTCTTCTTTGGTACTGTAAATTATCAGCATGAAACTTTGCAATTAGCATACGTACAATTTTGGTCCTCAATTGGAAATTCTACTCGAATGTAGAGTCGTAAAGTTCCCTCTGCATTTTGTACGCGTTCGCATTGCGTTACCAAAATGTCTCGTATTTATTGAAGAGACCAATTTAAACAATACTTTATACTGAACCAGCTTTTTGACCCACTTTCAAAAAAGAAGGAGGTGTTCGGTTAGTCTACATATTTTTAGGTTTTTGTTTTTAGGCAGTCCACAAGGAACCCCCATAGTGTAACTATGTCCGTAAGTCTGTCTGTCTGTCTGTCCTCGGCTCGGCACAGAGACGACAAGTATTAGGAAGTTGAAATTTGGCATAGATATATACATATTAATAAAATAACGGTAATGTAAGTCTTTAAAATTTTTTTTTAGAGTACCTCCCCTACTCATGGCAATCAACTTATAAAAGGAAAACTGTGTAATTCCATGGAAAATTACTCCGATGAAGTTATTTATTCTGTGAAGCAGGTAAAAATCCCTTTTTCTACGGAACCCTACACTGTAGGATTCTTTTTTAGAAATTAGAATGAATGAAATCGGACCACATGGTAAATAATTATTATTATTAATTCTTTATTGCACAAAGATAGTGTACAAAAGGTGGACTTAATGCTAATGGCATTTTCTACCAGTCAACCTGCAGGAGGTAAGGAGAGGCAGAAATTGAGGTAGGCGTGCAAAAAAGAAAGAAATTATCCCTGAATACAAACAATACACAGACGAATTGAGAATCTCCTTCTAGTTTAAGGACGGCGAAAAAATCACATTTCTTGTATGTGACCTCCCTATTACTTTTTTACAATTTAAAAAAAATAATTGTCGCACAACCAGCGTGGGCATAGCAATAGACTCCCGTTGACAATTACAAACCTTATACTGTACACCGAGTGGAATAGGGAACAAAATACGATTACTGGGAATCCAACTGGGTTCCTCCGCTGTAAGCCAGCCATTCAGGCCACCACCCTCTTACTCAGAGAGCCCTAATCCGATTTCCCAGCACCCTACTGTGTAAGTGCACCGCAGAGGGAAGTCTCCCGTTTTACGACGTCAAGGCGGCCAGGTAGCGTTCGGATCACACCCACCATGTGCAGCCGGTGCGTTTAGAAGCAAAATAAGGGGGCAGAAGGACGTGCAAGACGGAGCACCATAGGCTTTTTTATTATCTTACTGTGATGGAGACCAAAGGAGGAGATTGATAGTGTTCATTGTATCGTATTCGTATCTATGTATGAATATATGAGTATATGTGTGTGTTTGTGTGTGTTTGTGTGTGTTTGTATGTGTGTGTGTGTGTGTGTGTGTGCGTGTGCGTGTGTGTGTGTGTGTGTGTGTATGTGTGTGTGTGTGTGTGTGTGTGTGTGTGTGTGTGTGTGTGTGTGTGTGCTCGTGGGTGCGTGCATACGTGCGTGTATGCGTGTGTGCTTGCATGCGTGCGTGCGTGCGGGCATACGTATGTATGTCTACAAAATGTTGATGGTACATCGCCCAAAGTTCTACTGTACTTCTGACTCCTGCATAATTATTCAGTGCCAAGCGCGCGCAATTTAAATTTAAATTCGAAACAATCGAATTTCGATTAGTGCCCGGCGGAATGCCAAAGTGGGAAAAAACTGGGGCTGCGCTGTAATTGATGTTTCGTGTAATTTGCGGTTGAATGGTAGGAATAGTCGTTAATGGTTTGGTAGTTGGGGAAGAACACGATGAATTATAATTAACGCTTTTTCTAATAGTGGCTTTGCAAAACTGTTCAAATTCACGGGGTCACCAGCGTCAGTGGCCTCCAGGGCCTCATTTCATAGAACTATAATTCATGGTTGTCCGTGTGACGCCAGATTAAGAATAGCGTCACTCCATTTCCTTCCGTGGATGTCGTAGAAGGCGACTAAGGAAATCAACCAGGAGACGGGCAGCAGCGTCTTCCTGAGATTCCAACTGCATACTGCGATCGCCAACCCGCTTGCCAAGCGTGGCGATTATGGCAAAACCCTTCATGGTTAACAATCATGATGGAGGCCTATGCCCTGCAGTGGGCGTCAAATGGCTGATGATGATAATGATGATAATTCATGGTTTGCTTTGACAATTCGAACTCAATACATTGCATAGTCGATTAACACACAGATTACCAGATAGGTAATTGTACTAATCGCCTAAGCAACTATGAATTCTAGTTCCATGATACACGGGCCAGCAGATCCTCTCAGGTACTTGGGCAAGAGGGATATGCCATTGCCGGAGAAGAGTTCTGTTGAAGGAGTAACCTTTCGAAACTGTGTGTCGTCGAACTATTGTTTTATCGAACTAATGCCTTGACGAACGTGTGTTCTGTCTAGGCATTGTAATAGTGTTCGACTATCGAGTGACGAGTGTCTTGTCGAAGTAATCGCTTTGTCGCAGTTGGAGGATGTGGAAGTTCGAAATGACACTCGGATATGTAGTGAGATACTTCATATTCTACGCGGAGGCTCCGCAAAAACAATTTTTGAGCTCCTCTCCTATGTACCCTCATTTGCATAGTTTGCTTATGCACCTTCTGACCTGAGTTTTGAGCCTTAAGTGACTTCCACGATACCCAGGGCGGCTTATGCCCGGCGCCAGTGCCTCCTTGGATGCCAGAAATCAGTCAAAACTCTTCCTTTTAGTGTGTTTTTATCTCGAAGTAAGTTTTTTTATAAAAAGTTTTATGTCTTTTCCCTGGAATCTGTCAATACAAGGCACACTGCAAGGCCTCCCGTAAGACACGGCACTTCTTTCTGTCCTCATCCAGCCGTGGCTATCTTCAACGGTAACACGTTTGATTACCACGCCAGAGGTCGTATTTCCAGTAGGGGCCACCGTACATTTAAATGGCCTCAGTCTGGGTTTATTTTTATGTTTGTGATGTCCTTGCCTAGTTACCATAGCACAGGGTATCCTACTAGTTTGGGACCAGAACAAGTGATTGTGTTTTGTGGAAGTTATTTATTATTTATTTATGATTTTTTGGGAACTCTCCCCAACGGCAGCGGTCTAGAGACAATCTTTTATATATAGATAATATTTATTGTAAATAATTATGTAAATATGATTTTTGTTATTTTATTAGTATATTATAATCAGTACATTTTAAGGTCAGTAAATATGATTTTTTTTCTTTTGTTAAAAAAAGATATTATAGAAACATGTTCATCAAAAACGTAAAGGTGACAAGACTCATCCATTATTTTAATTATTCCCTTGGTTTCTTTTTTATGCAAGAATTTACGCTGGCTTCTCTCTTCGCGTTTTTCACACGTCGGCAAACATTCTCCAATAAACAAAGTAACATGATATTGTACAACGAAATGTATTTCTAGTTCCGCGCAAATAATAACCGACAGAAATAGGAAGTAGGTATTCAACTTCTCGTACATGGGAAAACTTGCTCCAAAATAACTAAACAATCTGGCTAGTTTTCCTATTCGCGCCGCGTACAAGTTCATCATAAGCAGCCTATATACGTCCCATTGTAGGGCACAGGCCTTCTTTCAGAGAGAGAGAGTATGGGCTTAATCACCACGCGTGCCCACAGCGGATTGGTGATTTCGAGCGCTGAGGTATGTGAATAGCTCAGACACCCAGGTTTCCTCACGATGTTTTCCTTCACTGTTAGCGAGTGGTATTGCTACTATAACTTCACAAATGTACATAACATAGAAAGAAAAGTCATAGGTACATGCCCGCACTGGAAATCGAACCTGGGTCTCCCGCTTTCTAGTTCCGCGCAAATAATAACCGACAGAAATAGGAAGTATTCAACTTTTCGTACATGAGAAAACTTGCTCCAAAATAACTAAACAATCTGGCTAGTTTTCCTATTCGCGCCGCGTACAAGTTCATATGAAAGAGTTAATATAAACTTTGCCTGCAACTGACCGAGGGACGGAGATTATTTTCCTGAACGAAGTATTAAAGAATAGTGAAATCTGTGGGTAACACGAGAGGAAAGTAACATCGACCTTAATAATGGGGAGTAATCCAACTAAAAAACTGTACCTAAATAACATAATCGGTTAAAAAATAAACAAAACAAGGAAATCAGTTATGAAGAAATACTCGTACAGGTGAAGGCAAGAATATTCTTTATTGCACACCAGGATATGTGACATAAAAATGAGGACTACTAAGATTTGGAATAAGGGCTGCCCAGCAATATCGCCTACAGCTTTTTAACCGACTTCAAAAAAGGAGGAGGCTATCGATTCGACGCGTAAGTTTCTTTTTTTTGGCTATGTTCTCGCATAACTCCGTCAAATCTTAACCAATTTCGACAATTCTGTTTTTGTTGAAATAGATATAATGTTCCATTGGTCCCATTTTAATTTCGTGTAGATCTGATGAATACTTGCAGAAATGGAGAACGTAACTCTTCAATGGACAGCAGTAAATAAGGCCTGATGGGGCCCATCCTTTAGTAATATCCGTATGTTTTATAAAATAGACTAAAAGTAGACCCAAGGTAATTTGGTGATGTTTTGGTGAAGACTTTCGGAGATGGAAATTGAGAACTTCAAATTTTAAAGCAACTAATTAAGTAGGTTAAATTATGGTTAAGAGGAACTTGTTTATTTTTCACCCGCTCCCCCGCAAAAAATTGAAAAATAAACATTTTTAAATAAAAAAATAAAACCGACTTCAAAACACTACAGCACTAAAAAGTTTGAAATAATTTAAAACAATACCTTCAAATTAGAAGTATGTATACAAGTATGGTATTGTAGGAGTGTAATTTGTAGTTGGTGGCCAGTTTCATGACCAGCATATATATTTTGGGCACCGACGGCAAATTATACTTCTACAATACCTACATGTATACATACTCCTAATTTAAAGGTATTCTTTTAAATTATTTCAAACTTTTTAGTGCAGTAGTGTTTTGAAGTCGTTTTTTATTTATTATTTAATTTTTATTTGCCGCGCCTTTGCAGCCGCGTATATTGCCAATATTGCTGGGCACGGTGCGTCAATTGACTCGTACGTTTTGGGTTCCGAAAAAATAATTGCACTAAGGTAATAAACAGGCAATTTTTTATTTTTTCAACAGTCCTGTCTTACAGCGACTATTATATCATACGATGTTATTGTTACTGGTTAACTGGTTAAAACTTACAGAGAGGCATTTTTTATGTCCGATAGAGTTTTGAAAGCATTAGGATATTTTTTAGATTTACATTTTTAGGATTTTTAAAAAAAATATTCTACTTAATTTTCTCAGTACTCTTAGTAATTTTCTTAGTACTTGTCAGTTGGCCGCGTCGTAGTATATTGTACAGTATATTCCGCAATATATTATTCAGTTAAAGAGTTTTTTTAACATGCATAATCTAATATATAAAAATCCGTCTCGTGGTGGTATAATGAAGATGGGCACGATGAAACTGTCATCGTAACTATGTGTACAAAAGTCCCTGAAGTAAATAAAGATTAAAAAAAAAACCGTGTCACAGTGTTTGTTATCGAACTCCTCCGAAACGGCTTCGCCGATTCTTATGAAGTTTTTGTGTATATTTGGTAGGTCCGAGAATAGGTCATAGGCTTATTAACTGAGCTTATTAATATGGCCAAACAATGTTTGCCGAGTAAGCTAGTACTTTCAAATATGTATTGGCTTGCAACTGTTAAGGCGTTAGCTTCTTTAAAGAAATCTTTTAGCGAATCCCTGCAACGTCATGAATAAATCGACTCGCCTTTTCTGCGAGTGGATGAAGATAGTCTCAATGTCCACTGCCCGACTCCACGGTACTTACTTAACGTCAATCTATGGAATAAAAACTCTGGGCCATTTAGGACAAGTCGGCTTTGATAATTTTCCGATTTAATTGTACACTAAGATCATTATACTCGTGTAACAAAGAACATGAAGATACACATGTACTAGATTTTTTTGGACTTATGAAGAGAAATTTAATTAAGAAAAATAAACATGTATCATACAATAACCCTGAGCGGTAGTAGCCTAGTGGGTAGAACATTGTACTCGAAAACGAGAGACCCAGGTTCAATTCCACGTGAGGACATTTACCAATGACTTTGTTTTCTACGTTATGTACATTATTGTGAAGTTCTAGTAGCAATATCACTCGCTAACTGTGAAGGAAAACATCTTGAGGAAACCAGAGTGTCTGAGCTATTCACATACCTACACGCTTGAATCGCCAATCCACGGTGGGCACGCGTGGTGATTAAGCCCATACTCTCTCTCTGAGAGAAGGCCTGTGCTCTACAGTGGGACGTATATAGGCTGCTTATGATGTCATGTTATTAAAAAACTATAGATATCATTATAATCGGAATCAAAACATCCTACTCAGTAAAGAGCTGTATTAACATAGTCCAGTATCCCACTCATTGACCCAAAACCCTTTCATAGCCTAACGTAGGGACTTGTACTACAAAGGGCAAGTCCTTTTCTAGAACGCTTCAGCCTCCTTTGGTCAGGGTTAATAATAAATTCACCGACCGTAAAATCTACTCATATAAAATCTGGGCGGCCTAGGGTCCAATGCTCCTTATTTATAAGACTATTTCCATGGAAAGAAGACAGTGTGCATACGGTACACAGATTTGAATAAGGTAAAAGTCGGGCTACTCAAAATGTTACGACGGGGCTTATTGACTCGCCCCATAGGCTATTCGCCCCACGATTTATTCGTCCTAAATGCCGTTCCTAAGAAAATGTTACTTTACGCACATAAAGTGCCCGTTTGAAGTCCTTAAGAAGTTTTACTCCCGGATTCTTGGACAATGACAGTTTGTTTATCTACTGTTAACAGATGTTGTTTTTGTATGTACTTTGGCCAACAGACAACTATATCAATATGTTTTATTGAATAAATTAAGTAGAGCGGGAAACTTGCATCAAAGTTAGATTGAAGTAACATTGTTTTTATACTATAGAAAATGTTGAAAAACTATAAAAATATTTTTTCGGGTTCTGAGAGATGTCAAAAAATGCAAAATTTCAAGTTACTCCAAAAATAAAATAATTTACAAGGTTTACTTACTTCATTGAAGTTTTCTTATAAGCGTGTAGACGCATAAAACATGATTTTACGAGATAACTCTAATATTGATAAACGCTTCATAAATTATAAGGCGTTACCTTCAAGTCGTGACGTCATAGTCAGAGACAGATTTTTTAAAAGGCCTTGTTTACCACGTGAATAGAATGACTTCTCGATAGGCTATAATATCATTAAAAGTACTTAATCGTCGTAGAGAAAAAAGTTGTTCTTCTTCTTCTGTATCAGTCCCTCAATTCTGAGGATTGTGACCAAATACAATGGTTTTCCACTCACCACGGCCATGGGCGCGATGGGATGCTTGCTAGATGGATCCATCTGCTGCCCTCTTTGAGGCATCGGAACACCGCTTTGGTGTTCTGCCTCCCGCCTGTCGGCCTTCGAGAAAAAAATTAAGCACGGCTATTTATCTTTTAACATGGCCTCTCCAATGAGATTAAAACATTTTTTGTGCAAATTTTCCATTGTACGCCTCGTCTAACTACAATTTTCTGCGTTCAATCCCTTTTTTTTTAAATATACACTTTTCTTGACAGCGGCTAAATAAGAACAGAAAGAAGTGGCTTGCCTTGGGGTAAGCCTGTATCCAACAGTGGACAGTGGACAAAAATGGACTGATTAAGGGAACGTCACCATACTACGTGACCCGTTTAACGGGAGGAGGCGAGCGTCCATCCCTATAACCAAGCATGGTATTTTGATACCATGCTTGGTTATAGGGATGGAGAGGGGACTAAGGCCTTCGCCACGTAGTCAATATCCTGAAAAGAATGGGTCACGTAGTATGGGTACGTTCCCTGATTACCAACGAAACTCGCGAAAGTAGCCCAAATCGCCGCTGGGACGAGTTCCTGTCAGCCATTCCGGGCGCAGTAAAATTTTGTTCAGATCCGCCCCATAAAATGGACCTATCATCGTCGGAAACGGACGGGCTTTAGAATGAGACCCCTTTTGGGGCCACCGCAAATTCCGTTGCGGGTTGTCAACTAGAATAACCGGATGGAATGGAAAAATATCGGCAGCACAAGCGTCTGTTATTGCGTCTGGTAAACTCGGGCAAGATTATATAACAATATTCTTCATTGTGCACCAGGAAAAAACATAAAATATATAATTTTAATGTGAATTTCAATTTTTTGTTTTCAGATCTCACGCTCTCTGGCCCGATGATAAGGATAAGTTTGTAAACTTTGGGTGACTTGCACCAAATCACTGGATAAGCAAGTAAATCGATAAATACTTATCCAGGGATAAACAGATAAATATCTGCAATTTTCGTAGCACTACACATTATTAGCTTAATTCCGGATTCACTTGATTTTTTCAGGTAAATATCTGACAATTTGTCTAAGGATAGCCCTGCAAATGTCATGGTACGAGACGTTTTTGCACTTCACTGGATAGAGCTCACCCATGGGTAAACAGAGATGTTCCTGTCGTTCCTACCAGAGTAAACACTTTACTTGTACTGGCATTTAAAAAAGGCAGGAACCACTTTTCTTAGCCAGTGCAGGTCGTAATAATGCCGCATGATTTTGAAGAAAAACGTGGCGAGTATACTAGGAAACGCGTTACATTCTTTTTGTTGCACTAATCCGTGCTGAGGACAAATTTAAAAAATTAGTTAGCCAGAGCCTCTCCATCTAATCACTCTCTCTCTCGGACTGAAACATGGACTTTCGTAGTATTTTCAATAATTAATGTTTATTTTTAGTGTAGTACCTAACAACATTTTGGAATAGTAGTTTACACCAGTTGGTTCTGTTATAATTAATTTAAAAGAGAGGAAAGAGGCGCTGTATGCTGAAATACAGGCTATAAACCTAGTTCAGCAGCAGATGCTATAAAAGACATATTGTTTTTTAAGTCTAACTTTTAGTACTTTAGAACACGCCCAGAGTACGATATCAGTTTCCACCCACAACGGATTGCGTGATCAGATTCTACGAACCCAAATATTGTTTTGTTTACATGTCCACACTTTTTCTGGTTCAATAAACATTCATCATCATTACCATCAGCCATTTGACGCCCACTGCAGGATATAGGCCTCCCTCATGGTTTTCCAAGCTTCCCGGTCTTGTGCCGCCCGCATCCAGCGACTCCCCGGTGGGCCTTCCCACACTGCGTCGTCCGCCAGGTCAGAACTTTTTCGCCCCAACGGCCATCAGTTCTCCGAGCTATGTGCCCCGCCCACTATCACTTCAAATGAGCAATTCTTCCAGCTATACCTATCAGTTCTTCTGCGGATCTCCTCATTCCTGATTCGATCACGCAGTGAAACACCTAACAAAGCTCTCTCCATTGCTCGTTGGACGACCTAGAGCCTTCTTACGAGGCCCATAGTCAGCGACCAGGTCTCACATCCGTAAGTCGTCATTGGTAACACACATTGGTTCTGCACCTTTGTTTTGGGACACTGAGGTACGAGTATTTTGGACGCGAAAATGTGTTTTAGTTTCCCGAACGCTGCCCATGCGAGTTGGATTCGACGACGACGACAGTAACCATTATCGTTATCTCTTTCTGTCGTTCGCTCTTTCTTTTAAGAAAAAAAAGCATTATCGCCACAAACACAATCGAAAGTGTAATACCTACATCAAAAATTAAGTATTATCAGGACGACCTCACGACCTTTCTACCGCGTTGGCGGGAGGTGGCCGTGACCATTAGGAAAGGAGAGCTAAAGGAGTGACCTTAGTACAGCAGTGAGACACAATCTCGACTATACATAAACAAGTGTTATCGTATCTCATAGTAGCGGTGGCAGCCTAGTGGGTAGAACATTGGACTCGGAAGCGAGAGGCCCAGGTTCGATTTCCAGTGCGGGCATGTACCTATGACTTTGTTTTCTAAGTTATTTACATTTGTGAAGTTATTGTGGCAATGCCCCTCGGTAAAGGTGAAGGAAGACATCGTGAGGAAACCTGAGCGTCTGAGCTATTCACATACCTCAGCGCTTGAAATCATCAATCCGCGGTGGGCACGCGTGGTGATTAAGCCCATACTCTCTCCCTGAGAGAAGGCCTGTGTACTACAGTGGGACGTACATAGGCTGTTTAGGGTTTATGTCTCTCACATAGGGTCTAATAATTTTTTTATGTAGCCTATATACATCCCACTGCAGGGCATAGGCCTTCTTTCAGAGAGAGATAGTTTGGGCTTAATACTCACGCGTGCCCACCGCGGATTGGTAATTTCAAGCGCTGAGGTATGTGAAATTGTGAACACCTCACACAGCCAGGTTTCCTCACGATTTTTTCCTTCAAGGTTATCAAAAATAAAATATCAAAATCATACACGTCCCATGCCTTCATGCCATGCCAGGGCACATTCCTTCTCTCAGAGAGAGAGTATGTGGCAAATATATACTACGACTAGTGAGCGTTAGAAATTAAATATGGGTGTCCTGCCTGTATCCTGCTGTGACTGCATAAACATCACATCATATCATATCATCATATCACATATTACGTCGTAACATATCGTATCATCATCATCAACCCATTATGTCCCCACCGAGGGGCACGGGTCTCTTCCCTGAGGAAGGTATAGGCCATACTCCACCACGGGGGCCAAGTCCGGATTGGTGGAGGCTTGTAGACTAGTGGCTCGTCTACTGTCAGAAGTTGTCAAGCCGCCCTAAGGCCTCTGACTTGGCTTAACGACTGCCATCTATCGACGGCAGCCGGCACCAACAGCTTAACGTGCCTTGCGAAGCACGGAACCGCTCGGAAAAATGCCACTAGCGTTAGGCATAGACGGCGACCCATCCATGCACTGAACGCGCCCTGTGTTGCTTAACCTTCGTGATCGTTTAAGATCACTCAGGCAGCCGGGGCTACGAGCGATATCGTATCATATAATGTTATATTTTATCCTATCATCACCATCATTATCAGCCCTTTGACGCCCACTGCAGGCCTCCTTCGTGGTTTTGCCATAATCGCCACGCTTGGCAGGCGGGCTGGCGATCGCAGTATACGGTTGGAATCTCAGGAAGACGCTGCTGCCCGTCTCCTGTTAATTGATTTCCTTAGTCGCCTTCTACGACATCCACGGAAGGAAATGGAGTGACGCTATTTTTAATCCGGCGCCGCACGGAACTATCATACTATAATAAAATTATTGTAACATGATGAATTCTAAAATCTAAGGAGTACCTATCTCTTTGGTAATTTGTTTTCATTGTTTAAGACTTCTTTAAACAATCTGAAAATATAATAATAAAAATGTATTGTTTTTCGATTCTTTGTGATGAGTTTACTGTTTACTTTATTTTATTGCATGCTGTATTTGAGTCCATTTTCAAATGTAATTAACTAAATTAATG
Source organism: Yponomeuta cagnagella (assembly GCA_947310995.1). Classification (NCBI taxonomy): domain Eukaryota; kingdom Metazoa; phylum Arthropoda; class Insecta; order Lepidoptera; family Yponomeutidae; genus Yponomeuta; species Yponomeuta cagnagella. Next base: position 3,680,565 of record OX371287.1, on the reverse strand, counting down.
CTAACCAATTAGCAAGAGCGGGAGTTCTCCTGGCACAGGTAATTCTTACTTAAAAGGAAACTCCCCCAAAAAGTTGTAACCAACATTAAGTTTTTGAAACTGAAAATAAACATGTTCTATCTTATTTATTTATTTAGTTTCATGAAACCAAAATGAACCAGTCCTCCGACACGTAATTCATACCTAGTGAATAACACTAACTCTTATTTTATACGCAATATTTTACGTACAAACGATGGCATATCAACCTTTACATACGTACACTCTAGTCAGTTATGTTAAGGGGCTCCAGGAAGTAACACTAGCATCACCGAGGAAAAAAGAATTTGATCTGTTTTACAGATCGAACAGTGCTAGTCCTGTTTCCTTATTAAACGAGAGACCTTCTACTTCTACCAGAAAACAAAGACTCGTGGAGCCTTTACCTCACGCGGCCAAAACAGTGAAAGAAGCGAAACATTTACCAACCTGTGCTAAGGAAACCCAAAATAACAGATCAAAATGTCGTAATGAAGGCTGTAGGAACTTGATATTCGTTAAATGCTCGGAATTTAATATATTTCTATGCTTTAATGTTAATAGAAATTGCTTCTATGAATATCATACTTCTCAATATTTTTTTTTTATAAAGTTTTCAATCTTTCTGTATTTCTTCGATGTAAATTAAAATTAAATAATAATATGAGGAACAATCTTGTTTTAAACTAATGCGAACCCAAGGTATCACTCGTGATACCATCCCTACTGCCAAGTGGGGAAGGGGGGGATTTTTTTTTCTAGTATTTTGGTAACAACTAGTGGTACCTTGCTTTAAAAAGCAGCACACATAAAATGTGGGTTGAATACTTTAGTCTTGGGTCTCAGGAGGATATGTATGTATGTATTTATTTATTTATTGACCTTGTATATAATTATGACCCCTGCCCCGCCCCCCTGGCTTTATTTTTTATTTTTCTTGTATTTAAGTAATTGATGTACTTATAGTACGTATCGTGCATTGCCCAAGCTACACTATCCACAAACCCAAGGTTGACTGGAAGAAAATGCTATTTAACATTAAGTACGCCTTTGTAAGAATTTTTTTTTCTATGCAATAAAGAATTTAATAATAACTCTCAATCATGTTAATGGTGATTTTTAGGGGCCATGGCCGTGCATTAGTGTTGCCGCTCGATAGGCCAATATCGATTGTCTATCGATAGCCTCTCGATAGTTAAAGAAAACACGATAATATCGATAGTCAATCGATAGTATCGATAGTATCGATACTATCGATTGTCCTATCGATTGTGTAGATGATTTTAGCGTTTTACAATCGATTGCAAAACTATCGATTTTTCGGCAACAAAAATCCTGGGAATAGATAGTATTATTGCCAAAAACGGCTAGGTTCCCAGGTGCGTGATTAGATTCTTTGTCGTGGGTCCTAAAAACCACTGCTCACTTCTTACAGACACGATCTGCAGGAGAAGATTTTTTTTTCAGTGGCGCTAGTTAGCCCGCTGGATCTCCTTAAGGACGACTTTTCAACAAAAATTTAAAGGATGACCTGCTGTCGACAGTACGCCAAGCCTCCGCGAGGGAACTGAGTGAGTGATCTCGTGCACTATAAAAAAAAAACCGACTTCAAAGCACTACAGCAGAAAAATAATTCCCTGCAAAAAAAGAAAGTGGCTCGTTCATTTGCTTTCAGAAAACACAACTTGGTGGAGTCGTGGTGATATTAACAAAAAATAAAAAATAAAATAAAAAATAAAAACCTACTTCAAAACACTACAGCACCGAAATCATAGCATCATAAGCAACCTATATACGGCCCACTGTAGTGAACAGGCCTTCTCTCAGGGAGAGAGTAGGGGCTTAATCACCACGCGTGCCCACCGCGGATTGGCGATTTCAAGCGCTGGGGTACCTATGTGAATAGCTCAGACACTTTTCTTCACCGTTAACGAGTGGTGTTGCTACTAAACGTACGGCCGGTGCCAATTCACGTACATAAAAACAATAATAATAAAAAGATATCCCGACGAATTGAGAACCTCCTCCTTTTTTTGGAGTCGGTCAAAAATACGCCACTTTGCCCCCGATACGATGCCTGTTTGCGAAGCTTTTCAGGCGCGCCAGTCCGTTAGCTGTATTGTATTTCATTTCGGATTCGACGTTTCGTTATGTTTGCTTGTTTACGTAGGTTGTTTTATGTGTGCGGTGTAATGCGATGGTAGCCCAGTGGGTAGAACAATAGACTCGGAAGCGAGAGACCCAAGTTCGATTTCCAGTGCGGGCATGTAAGTATGACTGTTTATTTTCAAAGTTACGCACATCTGCGAATTTGTAGTAGCAATACCACACGCTAACGCTATAGGTGCTGGGCAAACCTACTCCATCTAAAAAACAATGTCCCAGGCACTGCAGCGTCCGAGTGGTCCCTTCACCCGTCTAGTGTGACGGTTAACGATTTAAATCGGAGAAACGTTTGAAATGACCAACTTTTCACTGCGACGGCTCCGGCCTTTGCATTTTTAGGCCTGGCAACCGTAATAGCCCTATCACACTAGCGATTTGCGAGCGATTTGAAAGCAATGCGATTGCGCAGAGCGACAACGCTGCGGTGACGCTGCACCGCCGCGGGGATGTTGCCGCGGTTACCACCCACGACGCCATTTTGTACAATCGCGTTCGACAGTGCGCCCCGCCCCACTTGAGTCATATCAAAGATACGTGTGTAAGCAGACGTAGCATAGTTTAGAGGTTCAATCGTCCTTGGTACAATGGATACAAAGTTATTAATGACTAAAATTCGTAACAAAGTCGTTCCGTTATACGGGATACATAGTAGCCGCTCTGTTCCAGTCGATTACTTGAAAATGAATCCTCCCGGATTCGTCGTTGACTTGTATCTGCTTTCGTTTCCTACTTATTTGAAGTAGCAAAGCCATTAGTGTTTCCTCGTCAGATCAATACATTTTGCCACTGAGTGTCCAAAACGCGGATTGCACGCCGCGAGCTCGCCGTCGCGACGTGTTTGCCACGCAATCGGTGCGCAATCGCATCGCATTCGCTAATGTAATCGGGCTCCGTTGGCTTTCTATTCTATCACAAACTCCATACTCCTCCTTTCTGGTCCGGAAATCCATAATCCAACCACTTGGTACTTACAGTAAAACTAATACAGCATTGGCGCAAAGCCTACCTGGAGCCAAGAGGGAGCGAATAGTGAAACTTAAATATTTATGAAACCGAAGAACTATGTGTTTTCCCTGGTGAATTTCTGGCAAACCTACAGCCTTGCTATTGCCTATGTAAATATGGGTCCCTACTCCCATTGGAACAGTGTATATTACTATCAGTATTATTAGTATTTTTAAATAAGTAGAGTATTATGGTTGTCTACTAATGTTATTTATAAATAGATTAAGTTTAATCTGAATAAGATATATTGGAACTTGTTGGGTTCCCTGCAATCCCATTAATGGTAGCCTTACAATTTTGACAAATAAATGGCTTTGAGTCAAGGCTGGGCTGGGCTATGTCGGCTATATGGGCTATGTCGGTGACCAAAATCAGTCAGACCGGAGAACTGATAACCGATGGGGTAGACGCGTTCTTGAGTGGATACCGTGGATCGGTAAACGTAGTGTAGGACGTCCTCGGACTCGGTGGAGCGATGATCTCCGCAGGCGGGTGGCAAGAGCTGGATGAGAGTAGCCGAGGACCGTGCGCAGTGGCGTGCAATAAGAGAGGCCTAAGTCCAGCAGTGGACAAGCGTAGGCCGATGATGATGATGATGAGTCAAGGCTATTGGTCAGCTGATAATTTGAAAGTAATTTCTTAGAAAACTTCACTGGTACTATTCCTTCCTCTTTCCACATCACCCATGGTTTTGGAGAAAATTTTTAGCATCAAGCTCGCCCTTGAGCAGATCAATTTCTGGTGCAATAAATAATTTTCAAATCAAATCAACAAACAAAAAATGTTGTTCCCACTTCAGGTCACACTTCTCTCTTTGAGGAGGTGAGAGAGTGATAGATACAAAGAGAAAAATGGCTCTAACACCGCGGTTAAAGCCTACCGCGAATTTTCAAATAGACCATGAATAGACCTAACAAAAGTGCAAAGATTCTCGAGAGGAGACCACAAACTGTCAAACGCAGCGTCGGACGACCACCAGCTCGCTGAGCCGATGATCTGAGGCAGATTGCTGGCAGTGGCTGGATGAGGATAGCTGAGGACAGAAGGCTGTGGCGTGCCTTGGGGGAGGCCTATATCCAGCAGTGGTCAACTGCGGCTGATTGATTGATTGAAACCGAACAATGCTACGAGCGGTGGTAGCTTAGTGGGTAGAACATTGGACTCGGAACATTGGACTCAATATTAAGCCAAGTCAGAAGGCCTTAGGGCGGCTTGACAACTTCTGACAGTCGACGAGCCACTAGTCTACAAGCCTCCACCAATCCGGACTTGGCCCCCGTGGTGGAGTATGGTCTATACCTTCCTCAGGGAAGAGACCCGTGCCCCTCGGTGGGGACATAATGATGATGATGATTGCTACTGCAACTTCACAAATGTACATAACTTAGAAAGAAAAGTCATAGGTACATGCCCGCACTGGGAATCAAACCTGAGTCTCCCGCTTTCGAGTCCAATGTTCTACCTTCTAGGCTACCACCGCTTTTTTTTAAATATTTATTTAAAATAAATTTCATGTAACCTTAATATATGCTATATTTTAAATAAATATTTAAAAAAAAGCGGATGACATGATTCACATATCAATGACGTCATAATTTTACAACTCGTCCTTTCGCACCCATACATTCCTATAATGCCATTTGTTTACCCGCAACATTGCAGTAAATTTGCGAAAAGACCTAATTACGTTATTGTGGCTACATGAAAGCCCACTGTTAATAAATTAAAGGTGTGAACTCACGCTATGCGCCACGTGCCGCTATGTTGGTAAATTAAATGGCAATGAATAACATAAGTAGTTCCAAGGGATTACTGTTTGCAGCAGTATTGAAAAAAAATTGTAGCCTATTAAATACGTCACATCATCATCATCGTCATCAAATAATCCCTCTGCAGGGCACAGGCCTTCTCTCAAAGAGAATGTGGGCTTGATTACCATGCGTGCCTACTGTGGATTGGCAATTTTAAGCGCTGAGTTCGGTTAACTTCGGGTCTAGGTCAGAAAATTATTTCTGTTTTTTTTCATTTCATTTGGAGGTAAAAGGGTGGAACAAGAAAAAGAATTTGTAAATTTGGGGAGCCTCTTTACGAGGGATGGAAAGTGTGAAGGTGATATAGAAAGAAGATTAAAAGCGGGAAATTGTGTAAACGGTGCATTGCACTCCTTTGTGAGTAGCCAAAATAACCCCATGTCTTCGCGGACATAACGGAGCTTGATTGAAACTCCAGATTATCCAAATACAGCTTTTAATGATTGAAATACATGACAATTGGTCAGAGGTATGTTGCACGTATGAGTGTTCGTATGATAATAATAAATTGTAAAATCACGGTAGGTATAGAAAAGCAAACTATAACGCCTTATGAAATACACTTAGCAGCATTGTCCAGAGCTTGCGTTTCACACGTCACATTATAACATTCTTGTCAGGCTCCTTGGCCTGAACATATTCCCGCCCGTTGAAAGACCCAGTCTTTCAACTAAGAAGTTCTTCTTCCGATGGCAGCGGGCATAGACGCGTTAGGGGGCGTCGCACGCAGCCTCTTATAGTGTTGACGTCTGCAACCCTGTGGATGCCGTCCGGTCCAGGAAACAAGCGAGCAACTCGACCCAATCTCCAGCTTAGCGGCGGCACGTTGTCTTCGTGTAACAAGACGAGATCGCCAACATTCAATTTCTCGTGGTTGACGCGCCATTTCGTCCTCTGCTGTAGTTCGCTGATGTACTCCTTTTGCCATCTCCGCCAAAAATGCTGATGTAGCTTTTCAATGCGTGCGTATCGGCGCAGGCTACTTTCAGTGGATGCTTCCAATGAAGGCGAAGGCAGCGCAGTTAGGGGTCTCCCAACCAGAAAGTGCCCCGGGGAAAGGGAGAGCAGGTCATCAGGAGAGGAAGACATTGGATAAAGTGGGCGGCTATTTAGAACAGCCTCCACTTGAGAAAACAACGTCGAGATTTCTTCAAACGTTAGATGACTATTACCCATGACACGTTTTAGGTGATATTTAGCCGACTTAATTCCGGACTCCCATATTCCGCCGAAGTGAGGAGCGTAAGTAGGCGTGAATGTAAATTTAATGCGTTCTTGGTTCATCGCGTCACATAAAGGATCTCTAAATTGCTTTATAAAATTAGATACTTCTTTGGCAGAAGCCACAAAGTTTCGACCATTGTCGCAAAATATTTCTGCCGGCATACCCCTGCGAGCAATAAATCTACGAAGTGTCATAATGAATGCGTCTTTTGATAGGTCACTGACGGCTTCTAAGTGAACGCATTTGTACCGCAAACATATGAATAGGCAGAGGTAACACTTTATCAAAGAGCTACCCCTCCCCTTACGATTTAGAATCAGAAAGTGTCCAGCAAAGTCCACGCCGACAGACAAAAACGGGGGGCCAGGAGTTATTCGCTGCGCAGGTAGGTTGCCCATCTTAGGACACAATGTTTTAGCACGCAAACGTCTGCAGCGCACACATCTATTGGCAGTACGTCTGGCTAGTATCCTACCTCCGACTGGCCAGATCCTTTCTCGTATAGCGGCTAACAACAATTGAGGACCGGCATGTAATAACCTTATGTGTTCAAATTCGAAGTACAATTTCGTTAGACGGTGAGATGAATGGAGCAAAATTGGATGCTTTTTGTCATGCGTATAATTAGATGCATCAATTCGTCCACCGACTCTAAGTAATTTTTGCTCGTCCATGAAAGGCGATAATGATAACAAGCTGGACCTAGGACTTAGAGGTTTGTTTTTAGCGAACAATTCGTATTCGACAGGAAACGACTGGCTTTGAGCGAGAGCACAGAGCTCATGGAAAGACTTGCTTAACTCATCTGTGGTCAAAATTCCTGAACGTTTGTCCTTAGGGTACCTTGCATTATGAATAAATCGTTTTACGTACGCATAACATCGCTGTAGTTTTGTGAATTTAGAATATTTTTCAAAATTGATTACGTGCTCACAGGTGTCAGCCAAGTTTGATTTAATTTCCGGTATTTGGTCAACGGCTAGGTTATGGGTATGATTTGACTTTGGCCATTCGGATTCATTTTTAGCTAAAAATTCGGGACCAAACCACCACAAATTCAGAGAAATCAAATGGCCAGCGTCCACCCCCCTGGAAATTAAATCAGCCGGATTGGCAGATGTGGGCACGTAGTGCCATGAATCAGGATTAGTGATCTCAAGAATCTCACTAATGCGATTCGCGGCGAATGTTTTTAGTTGTAGCTGGTCATTAGTGATCCATGCTAACACTACCCTCGAATCACACCAGTGCACCAGACGATCCGGTTTGAACCTTAACGATTCTGTGACAGCTTTACATAGTTTAGCAGCAAGTAAGGCTGCGCAAAGTTCTAAACGCGCAATCGTTACTGACTTTAATGGGGCTACTTTTGACTTAGAACATAGCAATCTAACTGCGACGTCACCGTTAACGTCAATGGATCTCATATAAATACACGCACCTAGGGCACGTTCTGATGAGTCGCTGAAAGAATGCAGTTCAATCATTTTAGGTTGGTCTGAAAGAACATTTCTATTTATTTTAATATTGGAGATGACCGGTAAATTTTGGCAATACCTGATCCATTCCCTTTCAATATCATGTGGAACGGGATCGTCCCAATCGAGTTTTTGTTGCCATAACTTTTGTAGCATCATTTTTGTTTGAATTATAATAGGACTCAAAAGCCCTAGTGGGTCAAATGTTTTGAATGAGTTGGACATTATGTGTCTTTTTGTAATTTTGTTATTATTTTCAGTTACATTTTTAATTGGAAAATGCAAACAGTCCTTGGCAGGGTCCCACCCTAATCCGAGAGTACTTGATGATTCGCTTATCGTTAATTTTTCCTTAGTGTTTAAATCAGAGCCTTGAAATAACATTGTAGAATTAGTTTTAAATTTTCTCAAGTTGAAGCAACCCGATTTCAAAGCTTCTGTCACCGATATTTGTATACGACGCAACTCGTCTTCATTGTTAGAGCCCGTGATCAAGTCGTCGACGTAGAAATCGCCTTTTATTATGGTTTTGACCAGCTCGTCCTCTTGCTCCTCTCCCACTTGTTGTAGACACCTCGTGCTTAAATAACTCGCACTTGCTGTACCGTAAGTAAGAGTATTTAGCTGCAGAGTTTTGATAGGCTGGGACTCATCTTCTCTCCATAATATGAGTTGAAGTTTGCGGTCATCTTCGTGAACAAGCACCTGGCGATACATTTTTTCTAGATCGCCAGTTAAAATGTATTTATAATGCCTCGCTCTCACTAAGATGGAGAAAAGAGAGTCCTGAACATTTGGGCCTATTGCCAGTATGTCATTTAGCGATAAACCGCTCGAGGACGCAGCTGACCCGTCGAAGACCACGCGTAAGGCCGTTGATTCGCTATCTTTGAAAACCGCGTGATGACAAAGGAAATAGCTCGGATTCGGCTTGGCCTCTACAGATTCGCTCAAGTGTCCCAAGTCTGCGTATTCCTTGATAAATTTCGAATATTCATTTTTGTATGTGGGGTTGCGTCTGAATTTCTTTTCTAAATTTAGAAATCTTCTCCTAGCTAAATTATGAGAATCTCCAAGTGCATCGGGAGAGCCGGTTAGGGGCAATTTGACCACGAATCTGCCAGTACTAAGTCTAGACACATTAGCTATGAAGTGTTTTTCGCAAGACTTTTCCTTAATACTAACCGGTTTACCTTCAGGGACTTCTTCTAAGTCCCAGAATTTAGTCAGCAACTCATCAATCGAATTTTGTGTATTTTTTGCAACTGCGACATGGTTGCATTGCGTATAATAGTTGCAAGGCAGAACTGTATTCGTATTAGTCGGACCAGAAACTATCCAGCCTAGTTTAGAGCTGCGTAATTTAGGACGCTGAGGGCCCAAGGACTTTTGTTCGTTACCTAATATATCCCAGAATATATCCGCACCAATGAGCATGTCAATAGGAGCCGGCTCATGGAAATTGGGATCAGCCAGAACTATATTGCTGGGTATATTTATATCGTTGATATTTATAGGAGACTTTGGAAGTACTCCCGTTAGCTCTTTTAGCACTAAGCAAGATAACCTTACACTGAAGTTGCTATTTAGTGAGTTCATTTGAACATTACAAGTTTCGACAACATTATTTGTGCAATTGTTGCCTATTCCAATGACCTTTAGTGAGTCAATTTTATTGGATTTTAGTGACAACTTTTCCTTTAGAGAATTCGTGATAAATGTTGATTGACTGCCGCAATCAAGCATAGATCGAACCTTTAGGGTTTCGTTTGTAGCTGGATTTGTAACTTCCACGATTGCTGTGGACAACAAAACTTGGGTGCGATTTTGTTCAGATAAGTTGACCACAGATGCTGAGTTTGTAGATACTGCATGAATCTTTTCGGAAGATTCTGGATGCAGCAAACTATTGTGATTTTTATTGCATTCACGACAAGGACCCATTCGGCACTCGCTCAAAGGGTGCCCCTGTCGAAGACAATTAGTGCACAGCTTATATGTAGCAACGTCAGCTAATTTGTCTTTGAGACTTTTATTTTTGAATGTGGGGCAATCATAAATTTTATGATTGTCATTGCAAATGATGCAGATGAAAGTTGGCTGGCGGGGCGGGTTCAAACTTGCAAACGATTTTGTTACAGTGGCCTTAAACGGCTTATTATTATTATTTGTGTACTGAGGTTTGCCGCTATTATTGTTATTCGTCCTATTACTTTGAAATGACACAGATGGCGCGTATTTAGCCTGAGCGCCATCATGCCGGTTACGGCTTAGCGCTTCAATGACGTCCGCTCGATCAATTAAAAACTTATAGAATTGCTCTAAAGAAGGGACGTCATCGAGCGAGTTACGATACTCCTCCCATTTGACTAACGTGTTGTTGTCCAATTTCGATGTTAACATGAATATTATAATAACATCCCATTTGTCTGTAGGCTGGCCTAAGCTGGACAGCGCGCGTAAATTTTTTACAACATGGTCCACTATAAAACGCAAGGACCGCTCAGTTTCGCGCGTGAGCGGTTGAATATTAAATAGCGAGCTCAAATGGTGATTTATAAGTAAGCGCTTATTATCATAACGCTCGCTGAGCAGCTTCCAAGCCTCCGCGTAGTTAGCCGATGACACTTCTAGATTGGAAATTATCCTCGCCGCATCGCCTTCCAAATACGACATGAGATAATGAAACTTGTGTATAGATTTGATGCGCGCATTATTATGAATTAGACTTTCAAACGTGTCGCGGAACTCCATCCAGCGGAAATATGAACCGTCAAATTTGCATATTTGTATTTGTGGCAACTTAAAACCCATATCCTGATGGTCGAGTAAGCATTGAGAATCATTAGCAGCCGATTCTCGCCTTTGTTGATTTTGTTGATCGTCTATCAAAGTTTTTGCCTTGGCGATACTAGCGATTATGTCGTGCTCGATGCTTTCCCGCTCATCAACCTCGCGATCGATATTCTCCGAACATAAAATTTCAATATTACTTTGCAAGCTATCAAACTTGACCGACAAACTCTCGAACCGCGACAACTTAATGCTTAGCTCAGCTAGTTCTATGTTATCTAACTCAGATTTATTGCTCACACACTTTAGGTACTGTTTAAATTTAGTTATCCGACCCTTTATGGAACTACGTGAAGTAAGTAAATCTTTAAGTTCCTTTTCGTTCGTCATTGTTGACAATACGATTGAATCATGCAGTAATTAGCAAAAATAATAGCTCACGCTCCTCAGTTCGCTGGAACTCCCGATAAGAAACCGGTTGGCCGGCAGCCGCGCGAGAGTAGGTAGGTGCCGACAGCGCGCAGAATCCCTTGCTCCAAGCGCGATCCACTGTCCCTGGAATAGTCGGCAAACTACCTCAACACTTGTTTGTACCTATCGCTTAATTACTGCGGTACACTAACCAACAGAATATTTGCTAAACTATATCTTGATATTACCTAACGTCTTATAATAAACAGCTACAGTTTTCACTACGCAAATAACAACTAATGATTTTAATACCTATCTTGTTACCTAGATATTTATATCGACGTTATGATAACCAACGCATTAAGTAAACTATTAAATGTAAAACTGTTAGTTTCGCGAAAGGGGTGGTTAAAATCAAAGAAACGTGTGTCGGGTGACAGCGATCTAATTCGACTGGCTCAAACAAAATAATCTTAACCTACCTTACACACTAACATCCCTCCACCAATAATTTGCACATAATATTACTAGGATCAAAAAAACTGTTTGTAATCGACGGGCTTGTGAACGCGATGCGAACGTCGCGGGCGTTCAGAAACTTGAGGCTGCGGTCGCAGTGGCGGCGGCGGCGGCGGCGGCGGCGGCGGCGGCGGCGCACTCTCCGCTTCCTGGCAGTCAAGCCACTGCTCGGATTCTGATAGTTCTGGGGGAGCAGTTAGCGGCTGCTCTGCACTCGGTGGTGGCTTCGAGGAGTGTACTACCGTTAACGCTGAGTGACCATCTCTGGAGTCGGATGCAACTGGCGCGCTTAATAATGCCTGAGGTCTCATTACAACTGGTGGCATTGTTTCCTCCTCCGCGTCCTGGGTTGACTGATGCCTTGGCTTTTGATCAACCACCTCTGGGCAGGCCGCAGGGTCTCGCTCCCTCTCCTCCCTAGACTCATAAATTTGGTTGTTGTGCCTTTTCACGATGCGATCTAAATCTGGCAAGTAGACTAGATACGCAGATCTACCGAGTTTTTTCTTAATTACTCCTTTTGTCCACTCGCTCTTATTATAATGATAAATTTTGACTATTACTGCGTCATACACTTTAAAGTCTACATTTCTTTTTCCTTTATAATATTTACTCTGTAAGGACTGACGCACTCTTACATTTTCTGACAATGCTGCATCGGACGCTGGGAGAGGATTTACCTTCAACAAATCTAAACGACATCTCAATTTCCTACCGAAAAGAACCTCGGCAGGCGACTTATTTGTTGAAGAATGTATCGAATTACGATAATTGAAAAGAAATTCGTTCAACTTACTATTTAAGTCAGTATTGTTCTCTAAATCGCCAATAATTATTGATTTAATAGCTTTTTTAATTATTTTGACGTAGCTTTCGGCCTGGCCATTGCTGGCCGGATGGTAAGCTGGTGATGTCAAGTGATTAATACCGTTACGTAAGCAAAAGTTTTCGAACTCCGATGAAACGAACGAAGTTCCGTTATCCGTGCATAACGTATTAATCAACCCAAACCTCGCCATTAATTCGCTCAATTTTTGTATTACTACTTTTGATCCGTACCCTTTGCTGACGTCGTAAACTTCGACCCACTTAGAGTAGGCATCTACCACGACTAGGTACATTTTGTTATTCATTGGACCTAGAAAATCTAAATGCACGCGGTGCCATGGCTCTGGAGGGAAAGGCCAGGGAGTAAGGGGCGCGCGAGGCGGGCTAGGCCGAAGCTGGCTACAAACCTCGCAAGTGCTGATCGTAGCTTCGACATCCGCCGCCATACCGGGCCACCAGAACCGTGTGCGGGCATCTGCTTTCATCTTATTTACTCCCATATGACCATTATGCAATTCCTTCAGGACCGCACGTCTGCAGCCTTCCGGAATAACGAGTTTCGTACCTCTCATCAAACAATCTTTCTCAACTGACAGTTCAAGCCTACAGCCGAAGTAAGGTCGTAAGTTTTTATCTACGACTTTATTTGGCCAACCTATTTTTGTGTATTCCATCGCTTGTGAAATATTAGCATCTAACTTTGATGCAAGGTTTACGTCGCACAATGTAATAAACTCGACGTTTGGCCCTAAAACGAAGTTTACATAACAAGCCTCGTCTAAAAAATCCTCTGATAACGGAACCGGTCCTGAGCTGGGATGACCGCCGAGCATGTTTTGTTTACCTAAATCTGCGCACAGTGGGACCATGGAGCGACTTAAATAATCGGCACAATTGGATGCGCTATTTACGTATTCAATAACGTAGTTGTAGGCGGTTAAAAACAAAGCGTATCTCTGAAGTCTATTGGCTGAAACTTCAGGGATGCCCTTTTCGGGGTGGAAAATAGATATGAGTGGTTTATGGTCCGTCCTGAGTATAAAAGGTACAGCTCGGCCATACAAATATTGGTGATATTTACGTATCCCAAATATTATGGCCGTTGCCTCCTTCTGAATTTGGCTGTATTGCCTTTCCGCAGAGTTAAGTGATCTCGACGCATAAGATACGGGTTTCTCAGTACCGTCTGGCCCAATTTGTGACAGCACTGCCCCTAAGCCCCATGGTGACGCATCCACCGTCAAAATGGTTTGCGCTTCCGGGTTGAAATGAGCGAGTGTATTATCAGACGCTAAGATATTTTTTGCGGTGGTGAAAGCTTGTTCGTGAACATCACTCCAATCCCATTTAACGTTTTTTTGTAAAAGTTCATGCAGGGGAGATAACACACTCGACGCATCTTTAAAAAAAATTCGGTAATAATTCACCAGACCTAAAAGGGATTTTAATTCAGTCGCACTGCTAGGCCGTTTTGCGTTCAAGATGCTAGCGACTTTATCGGGTGATTTATGGATACCATATCTGTCGATAATAAATCCTAAATATGACACGGAATCTTGGAAAAAGTGACACTTAGATTGTTTTAAAACCAAACCGGCTTTTTCCAGTCTTCTAAAAACCTCGTTTAGTCTCGCTAAGTGTTCTTCTCTAGTTTTCCCTGTTATCAAAATGTCATCGAGAAATTGCAAAACTCCCTCATTCAAGAATGAATGGTTACCGAGTTCATCCGGAACAGTTAAAATGTTTTCTAGTGTACGCTGGAAAATGGCCGGTGCACTAGAAAGACCAAACACTAACCTTGTAAATTTATATAGCCCCCTGTGTGTATTGATGCATGTCAGGAGTTGTGAGTCACTATGTAGAAGGAGCTGATTATAGGCGCCGGATAAATCTAGCTTAGTGAAATGAACTCCGCCATGCAATTTTGAGAATAATTCCTCAACTCGAGGAAGGGGGTATTTTTCTACAAGTACTTGCTTGTTTAATGTGGCAGAATAATCTGCACAGAGGCGGATCTTCCCATCTTTTCGCAAGACTGGGACAATTGGGCTCGCATAGTCGGAAAAAGTAACGGGCTCAATGATTCCTAAGCTAACTAACCTATCTATTTCTTCTTCCAGCTTAGCCCTCAGAGCGAATGGCACCGGGCGTGGATTATGATAAAATCCCGTGGAGTTAGGTTTTAGATTTAATTTCACTTCCAACCCCTTGCAAAGGCCTAAAGCGTCTGAAAATAGATGTGAGTATTTCTTTTTTAAATCCTCCATATTTAGTATTTCACAACTGTTCACGGGACAGATTTGTAGTTTAAATTTTACTATAAAATCACGGCCTAGTAACGGGGGCCCCCCATTTTTCACTACGAACACTTCGAGGGATTCAGTTTGGTTACGAAAACTAACAGGCAAGGTAATAGTACCTAACGTCTGTATGGTAGTGCCGTTATAGCTTTGTAAAACCCTTTTAGTTTTGCGTAACGGGTGGCCTGGAAAATGTTTGAAGTAAATTTCATCTGATATTACGGTCACTGCCGACCCCGTATCAACTTCAAAACTCAAAGGAATTTTATTTATTGTGACCGATTCCTGCATTGGTTCTCCTCGATAGCAACGAATATTAAAAAGTAACTGCTTACCATCATCGTCACCATCATCCGAGCAGCACTGCAAGAAATGTTGATTAACATTTTTTTCTTTATTCCCCGCAATACACACACGATTTAAATGCCCTTTTTGGCCACACTTGGAACAAAATGCATTTTTGAACCGACATTTTTTGTTATCATGCCCGAAATAACCGCACACTGAACAACGCTCTGAAGTACGTGACAGCTCTCGTGGCGGCAGCGACGGCGGCGCGCGAGACGATGATGCAGCGCGATTGGCAGACATCTTGTGAACTTCGAGGACTGGAACCTTAGACGAATCGGCTCCCTGCCGGGCTCCTTGCCTAGCGCAACGCACGCTCTCGCATAACTGCAGCGCTTTTTGCAAAGTCAGGCCCTCCATGGGCTCTGTAAACAGGCGATCTCTCTCTGGACCCACACGCAAGCCTAGCACGAACCGGTCGCGTAGCGTGTCTTCCAATGAGTTCAACGGAAAGTCACAATCCTTGGCTAGGCTGCGTACACGTGCTGACCACTCCGCTAAGCTTTCCGACGAAGATTGAACAGCACTGTGGAACTTGTATCGTTCCGCAAAACTACACTTTTTAATTTTGAAGTGTCTGTCCAGTATTTCCGTCACTTCTTCATAAGATAATGTTCCGACGTGTTTGGGCGATGATAAATCTCTGACGAGTCTGTAGGTAGTTTCTGCTAAGCTACTGAGCAATATGGCTCGGCGCTTTGAACCCGACTTGTCCACGTTGTTGTCGATGTCGTTGGCTTGAAACCATTGTTCTAAACGACCTTTGTAAGAACCCCAGTCGTTAATTTCATGATTGAACACTGCTAACACTCCAATCGATATGTTAGCCATTATTTAGCGTAAGATTCAGGCTGCGCCACTGTTAGTTTCGCGAAAGGGGTGGTTAAAATCAAAGAAACGTGTGTCGGGTGACAGCGATCTAATTCGACTGGCTCAAACAAAATAATCTTAACCTACCTTACACACTAACAAAAACGATTAGGCAATACAATGCAGATGGTACCTAGGATAGGTAATAATAACCGATAGCGAAATCGGTTTTCTTAGCTTTATTTTTTATAGTATAGATTTAGATTGGGTACCTACACCTTTGTAGTTTTTGTTTGTACCTAGATGGCTATTTGATGATGTAAACAGCTGTTTCTCAAGTGGAGACCGTATTTAGATTGTATTTTGTAGAATTAGATAGGTGAATGACTTTTGAATTTAGGTAGGAAACAAAGGAAGGGCACTTAACTTTCGAAAGACTCCGTCGCGCGGTGTGAGGTTTTTGTGCCCTCACTGGCCGAGCTGGTGACGATGAATATAGCGTGATGGTGCTCCTTTGACTCCGTTTTGCGATGGAATTCGTCAACTCTTCTTGTTCACACACGTAGGTACTGCATGGAGTTGATGGCGAATTCCAATCCTTGATGTTCAGTTTTCTAGTTGTATCTCGTCGGTGCCTCCAATTTATGTCTTCGCGGACATAACGGAGCTTGATTGAAACTCCAGATTATCCAAATACAGCTTTTAATGATTGAAATACATGACAATTGGTCAGAGGTATGTTGCACGTATGAGTGTTCGTATGATAATAATAAATTGTAAAATCACGGTAGGTATAGAAAAGCAAACTATAACGCCTTATGAAATACACTTAGCAGCATTGTCCAGAGCTTGCGTTTCACACGTCACATTATAACATTCTTGTCAGGCTCCTTGGCCTGAACACCCCAAGATAGCTAGATTGGCTATCTATAAGAGACCCCCCACACTAGCGTTTTTCGAGCGTCGTCGTCGTGTCAGCGTCCGCACAGCGTCGGCGCTGCGGCGACACGACGTCGGCGCTAGCTGTCTACCGAACGTGGGTTTACGCAGCGCAGGCGTCGCGTTACCGCGGCGCCAACGCAACGTTTTTTGCGAACAAGTACTATCCACAACGCGATCCCCTCGCCCCGCTGCCCAAAAGCGGGACACGAACACGAAAACTCCACAGAGAATCTCCTCAATATTTACGGTCATGTTTCCTTTTTCCTAAATTATCAGTAACAGCAGTATTTCTTCGTCGGAATCTATCTTCACACTGATTGAAGGTGACAGGCGCCGCGGCAACGCGACGCCTGCGCTGCGTCAACCCGCGTTCGGTAGACGGCCAGTGCCGGCGTCGCGTCGCCGCGGCGTCGACGTTACGTCGACGCTGTGTGCACGCTGGCACGACGACGACGCTCGAAAAACGCTAGTGTGGGGGGTCTCTAAGAGTGATGGTCACAACACTTATCTATGGTAGCGAGACTTGGGTATGGCAAAAGAAGCAAGAAAGTAGGATTAATGCAGTAGAAATGAGATCCTTGAGAAGTATGTCTGGTGTTACTTTAAATGACAGGATACGCAATAGTTTGATTAGAGAACGTTGTGGACTGAAAGAGGATGTAATGACTAGAATTGAGAAAGGAATGTTGCGTTGGTTTGGACATGTGGAGAGGATGAAGGAAGAAAGATTGACGAAACAAATATATCGACCGAATGTGGGTGGAAGGGCCCGTAAGGGACAATCCAGGCAGACACACTTCGACCAAATAGGGGATGCATTAGCAAAGGGCAAGATAAAAAGTACCCGAAACCGGCGTGCGTGCATGAAACGATTAATGATTGTTGAGGAAGCGAAAGTGGTCTGTCAGTATCGTGGCAAGTGGCAGTCCCTGGTCTCCGCCTACCCCTCTGGGATACAGGCGTGAGTTTATGTATGTGTGTAGGTATATACTACATTTAGTATTTGATATACCTACTTATTGAAAAAAAAAACTAGTTTAACCAACAACAGATGCTGCTGTACGACAATTGTAGGTATTTTCAAACAGTAAACGCTTGCCCAAATATTTTCACAAGAAGTAAAAAACAAAAGACGGTCTATAGAAAAAGAATAAGTTTGGAGTAGCAAGGAGGTTGCATACTATTGGCAGGCGCAAACAGTACAAATGGCCTCATTCTCGGTGCATTTCCATGTTCATGATGTCCTTGCCCGGTTACTATAACACAGGGTCTCCTAGTCTGGGAACAAGTGATTGTTTCTGTGAAGTTAGTTTTTTTTATTGTACGTAGCAAGCGCTGAGGTACATAATTGTTTTTATTGCTACTAACAATTGACACAAAAAATATGTGCGTAAATTAGACAACAAAGTCATAAAAACATGCCGTGATATGAAAACCGATTTCAATTCAGAAATTGGCAGTCTTGTGCAATTGTACCCAATAGGGGTAGGTATGGTCATAAATTAATTCCAAACTGAGGCCGTCAGCGCAAAAGTGGCCTAACCCACAATTTTTCATATTCGTAGTTATCTATTGCAATTTATTTAAAACAATAAATTTTGATGCCAAACCGGCCTATCCCTAGTTTCACCTATGGATAACAGATGGCGTTGGAAGATTGGTTTGCTGTCGTCTGTACGTTAGATTAGTAATGTTATTATTGTTTCCCTTAACCCGCTGATTACGCCGACCCACATATGAGACCCGGGACCTAAATGCGACGTGGCTTACATACGCGATCATGTATAATTAAACGGTTGTAGCCTTAAATTCGGAATCATTCGTCCGCCTTCATTTGTGCGGGTAATGAAGTAGGTGTGCCTGAGGTTTGGCCTAAAAGAAAGCTTTAAGGGGGTCCTAACGGCTCACTAACGCTACCAAGGAAAAAAAAAATTAAGCGTCACTCTTGACTGAGTCGGGTAAACTCGGCTCCAGTCGATCAGTGACATAGATTTCTCCGTGGCCTACCTTTTTTACCCGACTGCAACGGAGCCCAAAAGGAGGGTACCTAATGTGTTTAGCTCGTATGTATGTATGTAGGTGTGTCCGATTCTATGTTCCCTTACAACTCCTTAACCAATAGTCAGATTTTGACAAATAAGGTCTCAATCGATTCGTCATCCCTACGCGAGTGTCGTAGATTATATTAAATTAGCATTCATGCAACAGAAAAGTAACAAAAAACAAAAATCGCTATTAGGTAACGTTATAGTACAACCGTAAGTCGCTAGATGGCGCTGTTATTTAATTTTATTTAACATAATATCTAAAACATTAGGACGTGGGCGTTATAGGCTATATATAAAACAGCATTATAATATCACTTAAAAGACAAAAATAAAAAACTGAAACATAAAATAACAAACAACCCGACTGCTGAGCATTACGGGACCCAAATTCAGCAATGTAACTCCTTAGGTTGGTCCCGCCTGCTTAGTATTTAATGTTCGGCAGTCGGGTTGTTGGTTATTTTTTTGTCTAGGAATAGGAATAAATATTGTTATATTGTTCCGGTATGTAACGGTCAAGTATTGTTTACTAAAAAATAAGATATGTAGTTAACAGAATAACGGTGTCGTCTACACAACATCAGTCAAATTATCAAATCATCTGTCATCATCAGTTTTGCCATGTCCGTCTGTCTGTCTGTCCGCGGCCTGGCTCAGAGACAATTAAAGAATAAAATGTTAAAAAAAGTTTTTTGGGGTACCTAAAATTAAGGATGCATATTTTCCCCGTCTACACCATAGTGTGGGGTATCGTCGGATTAGTCGTTTAAAAATATTGCGGGTGTAGTAATATAATTTTTCGATTTGACCACTCGTCTGCCGCGACACAGATCTGTGTCCAACTTAGTATGGGCCACCTATACGTTCCATTCCGCGAGGGCAGTTCAGAGGTTAAGGTTCAGTTTGCGAAATATTAAGCTTTATAGCGAAATTTTTTTCCGAGTAAGGCGTCCCCCCACTCTCTTGGCTGAACTGTTGATTGTAGAAACATGAAAAAATCCAGGGCAGCAGCACATATAATGAACTTAAAAGGAAAACTATCACGGCTAAGTAGGCTTTACAAGTCAACGAGTAATAGGCAACCAACTTATACGAGGAAAACTTCGTAAAAATTCCATTGCTTTTCAATCTCTCTGACAAAAGTTTCGGTTTTGTAAAGCAGTTGAAAACCCTCCTTCTACGGAACCCTACATTGCGCGTGGCCTCACACGCACTTGACCGATTTTTAGAATCTTCGAAGACTGCTGACGCGCACTATTTTCACAATTCCAGTTTTCGTGTTTATCGGTCTTGTCGCTGATTTTCCAAACTTAGCCCAAGCGGCACGATATTCATCTCACGTTCTCTCATAAAGGGGCTACAGGCAGAGGTATAAAACCTGTAATTTGAAGGACCCTCTCGTGTTGGGGCACCACCACTAATCGCTACCCGATTTTTCTCACCTGCGAGGTCTAGTAATGGACGCATTACCTTAACACTAAAAACAAAGAAAGGTAAAACGGGTGGCGCGTACCGTGGACCCCATGCAGGGTACATACTTCGGGTTGTCGAAAATGGCGATAAATTCCAGACTAAATAGGTGCCCCGGGTAAATTACTGGAAATAGGGGACCGCGGCGAAAGTACAAGTGGTTTTGAAATAGTTCTGGGAGGTATTTAAAGTACGCGTATGAAACTAGATAGCTGGACAGTTTCGGTTCACATATTGGTTTAATAATTCGTGCGCCTGCGAAAAATTTTGTAGAAATGACTGAGTTTATGTTTTGAAAAACGTTGCGTTCATTCCACTTCCAGGCGTTTTGTTACTTATTTTACTTTTCATACTATTTTGTAGCTTTGCTTTGAGAGATGTCTGAGTAATAACTTCAGTTTTTAATATCATTAAGTGGTCTGTCAATATCATTACTACAGAAACTGAAATCCCTGCAATGTTTCACAACTAACAGAACAAGCTTCTCTTTTCAATAGTATTTTATGTTAACTATCTCTTTTACTATGTAGTATTAAAGGTCAGTTTTTATTATGTCTATTGCTCGTGTTAACCTTAGAAAATATTAACTGTCATGTTTAGGGTTCCATAGTTGACAAGGGACCCTTATAGTTTCACCATGTCCATCCGTCTGTCTGTCCGCGATCTAGCGCAAAGACGATTAGTACGAGAAAGCTAAAATTTGGCATAGACATACATAGGTATTAATCACGCCGACCAAACGATAGAATAAAATCTTTTACGCCTTAAATACGGATGTTTCTTTTTCTCGCCTACACCATAGTACCGTTGGATTGGTCGTTAAAAAATATTGTGGATGTAAGGACACATTTTTTTGGGATTAGGGGTTCTGTTTGCGAAATATTAAGCTTTTAAGAGCAATATTTGTCCGAGGAGCTCCCCCTCCCCACCTCTTCTGGCTGAACGGTTGATTGTAGAAGTGTGAAAAATGCGGAGTAGTAGCACATATCATCATCATCAGCCATTTGACGCCCACTGCAGGACATAGGCCTCCCTCATGGTTTTCCAAGCAAGTAGCACATATAGTGAACTTAAAAGGAAAACTATCACGGATATGCAGGCTTCACAAGTTAACGAGTAATAGGGGACCAACTTATAAAAGGAAATCTTCGTACAAAATCAAAATTACGTTGATGCAGTGGTTAGTTCTGTACATAAAGTACATAAAACCCCCTCTTTCTACGGAACCCGACACTGCGTGTGGCTCTATACTAACTTGGCCGGTTTTTATTTATTAAAATGATGTTTTCCTTCTACCGGCCTTCACTTTCCTCACTCTGAGCTGACTATGCTCATTTAATTCTATCGGCAACTCTCTTAGGTAGAGCTAACAATAACCGGGGTCTTATGTTCGATTTTCGCATGTATTCTTTGCATGATAAGGCCACAGAAATAACTGAATGACACTCTCTGTCTGTACACTCCATAGTAACAAGCAATCGTTAGGACAGTCGTAGCCAAAAAAACACATCAACTGAATGCACTTCATCAGAACTCTGCAAAAGGCTTATTCTCAATTTGCCACATATATCGGCTTGGCGCACTTTTTACACTCATATTTCCGTTGTTTCGAATACTTTACAGTTGCAGAAAAAAAGCACATCGGTTGTATGTACTTCGTTCCAATTCTATAAAGATTTCTAAGATACATCTAGAATTCGCAAAAAGTGGGACAGCAAAAATTTTGAATTAACGCACTTTTTGCACTCGTATGTCATGTTTTACAAAACTTCAGGAAGTACCTATTTTTGGATTTCAGAACACTTTTTTTTAGTACAAGCAATTTTGTAGTTTCTAAACTTACCTACTTAGTAAATAATCCTTGACTCATTGTGTGGGCTTAGTGGTCTACTACGTCGCAGAGGTTCTGGTTTTAATTCTGGTAAGAAAGTTATTCAAAACTAATAATGACGGAAAGGTAATTTAATTATATTGTGTCTATAACTCAAACAGGATTTGGATATTTAGAAGATTTGAAGTTTTTAAATTACAATGTCAGAAAGACGTGAAATGGCATCCCGTTACTTTTCCAAATAATGTAGCAATACAAAGGTGTGACAAACCGGAAAAGTTGCAAATTGGGAGTAAGCCTGCAAAAGAAAAACTATACACGGCCAGTTTTCGAATCCCTCTTTCTCTATTGTGTCACCTCGAAATTCTCCATTGTCCGGGTACGTGACCTGAATGCTGCAAAGCCAATGCCGGTGGACAGGAATTATGTTTTCGCACTTATTGTCCGCGTTACGTTTGGACATTATTGCTATTGTTAATGGCGTTGTTTAACTAGGACGTTCGTGATTTTATTGCTGGAAGTGAATTGGGGGGCGAATGGTTTGTCTCACGGTGTAAGAAGTCTGTACGTACAGTAAACTGTACGTCTAAACTAACAATAAGTCCACTCTCCTCAGTTACTTTTACATTTTCGTTGCGAAATCTGCGTGACTGAGTAGAGTAAACTTAATGCTAGTGTCATTTTCAACCAACCAATCTGCAGGAAGTACACAAGAAGAAAAAATGCGTGAGAATGAAAAAAAGATTAAAATGTTTTTTTTTTAAAGATAATACAGGTGTATGAATTAATGAATGAATTTGAAGCGAAATTCGGGTCCTCTTTTGCTATCTCCTTTCACCAGAAATAAAGCAATTGGCAAAGCAGTCAAGTGCTACCAGGGAACGAGCCCCAACGAAATGGAGTTGAAATTGAAAAATAGTTTAACTATCGCAAAAAGTACAAAAATGAAAAAAATACAATTAACAGTTCACGAAAAATACAATACAATTTACGCTATGCGATAAATAGGATATTATGCTCAACTTAATGCTGTATGTGCAAGTATCAGCGCAGCACTGATCTTCATCATATCCTATTGCAAAAACAAGGCCGCGTAAGACTCGCGTACTTAGAGTTCCGTACCATTATCTATACAATATTTGTATATTTCAAGCGTCTACCTGTTGCCGCTATTAACACCGAGCAAAAAACGGCAAAAAAATGACGTTTGTTGCATGGGAGCCCCCCTTAAATATTAATTTTATTCTGTTTTATTATTTTTGTTATAGTGGTAACAGAAATACATCATCTGTGAAAAGTTCAACTTTATAACTATCACGGTTCATGAGATACAGCCTGGTGAAAGACGAACGGACGGACAGCGGAGTCTTAAAAACTGGTTGCTCGGAAGGTAAAGTGACGGCCAGGTTTTTGCGACAGCGTATAACATCGATTTTTTAAGAAATGCAAGACAACGGAATGTCTTTTACAAAGGGGAAAGGTTTAAAATCACGAAAATATTCCAGCTGTTACATACTAAAGTTCCCACCTGCAGCATTGAAACGTACGAAACAGCTGAATGTTTTTGCGTTTTGAAGTTTTTCCGATAACAAAAGTTGTTCGTATTGACTAGCAGAACCCTCTATTTACAGATATATACGCAAACTGGGCGATTTGGAAGTCGCTGTTATGTAATTAGTAATTAAAAATGGCATCTATTCCGACTGTTACTTTTAAAACTAGACGCAATTGTAATAAAAATGGTTGAGAAATCTTGTTTTGAGTCGAGAAATCTTGTTTAAAACAATGCGCGAACAATTTGTACCAACCACCTCTCTGTGGGCCGATCCACACGGCGCGTTGCGTCAGCGTTGCGTCGACGCAGCGCTACCGCTGCGTTGTTTTACATACAAATAACCAAGGTGTTCACACGGCGCGCTGCGTCGTCGCAACGCACACATGACGGACAGCAGCCCCCGAGACGAAGCGGGAGGGGGTGTACTCATTGCGACGTCGGAGCGGCAGCGCTCAGTTGCTTGTGCGTTGATAGGGAGAATACACGCAAGCTCATTTCATTTTTTACGTACTTTTTACGCGATGTTTTTTACAAAATGCTTGCCGCAACTGTGCGTCGCCGCTGCGCCGACGGAACGTTAAGACTGCGTCGTAGTAACGCTGCGATGGCGCAGCGCCTGTGTGGCCGGCTATGCGTCAAAATAACGCGCCGTGTGGACTGGCTCTAACAGAACAATGACGGCGGCGGCGGATAGCTACTGATGGTTCTAATAAATTCGAGTTATGTGTCAAACTATTTTTGAAAAGTGCGTTTTTTTGAAAACAAACTGGTGCATTCGATAGCTATTGCCAGAATCGTTCATTATGCTATGTCTTTCAAACCACCCAAAATTAATGGTGTTTGTAGAGATATGGTCCTAATAGATTCGAATTGGAGTCGAGACATTTTTGGCAAGTCCCTTTAAAAAAAAGCCAAACTGGCGCAATCGACAGCAATTGTTAAGGCATGTTCATTTTACTATGGCTTTCAAACCACCTAAAATTAATGCTGTAAAAAATTACAGGTCACGAGCACCTCGATATAGCTATCACATCGACATTGTTTCTCACTAGACACAAGTTTGATTAGGTACGTGTCAGGAATCCCTTAATTAAGCCTCAGAAGGGCGGGTCCCATCACCCCTTTGTCTGGATCAACTACTCGGAGATAAACTCGACGTTAACTACACTAACGTGGGACTGAACACGGGTTAATAATTTGTACATTGTCATCGCTAATGATGTCTGATGAATTTTCGAACTGAAAGTTTCGTAAGCACTACATATTATTAGAACAAAAAAGTAAGCAAGTGAATCCGGAATTGAGTTAATATTGGTTGGCTCATTTTATTTAATAAATAAAAATCTCGTGTCACAGTGTTTGTTATCAAATTCCTCCGAAACGACTTCACCGATTTTTATGAAATGTTTTGTGTATAATTCGTAGGTCTGAGAATAATATAGGTCGCAGGGTAATAATTTAATTACATGGAATGGAAAAACAGAGTTCTGCCTGGACTGCTAGTATGTTATATTAACTTCCATACAACACAATCACTCGTCCTGGTCCCAAACTAGGATACCCTATGGTATGCTACCTAGGATATGCCGTAGTAACCATTACAAACATGGAAATACACGTAGACTGAGGCGTGATATCGCTAGACTGGAAAAGAAGAGCCGAAGAACGGGCTCAGGGGCGTGTCTTATGAGAGGCCTATATCCAGTAGTGGACTGACACCAGCTGACTATGACGAAAATATTAACATAAATATTATGTACGTCAGAAAAAGACTTCGAAAATGTTGGTGGCCACCATAATGTTAATACTAGAAATAAACACAAATTTTCATTCCCCTGATTTAGACTTGCAAAAGTTAATACATCCTTTATGGGGCACTGTCTAAGGTTCTACAACAAAATTCCACAAGATATATTAGAGTCATCTCCAACCCAGTTTCAATGATGTGCTAAGCACATTCTGTGCAAAAAAGATTACTATAACATCAAGGATGTTTGCCATTAAACAGCAGATTAATATTAATAACAGGAAGATTGTAACCAGTGTTCAAAACATTAATGACTAATATTTTAAGTTGAAAACTCAGTTAATTAGGTTCAAACGTGTTTTGAAAATAACAAATGTGGAGTTTATTTGTTAGCTTCTTCTCCACATAATCTATTAATTTTTGACGTTCATTAAGTAAACATTCTGTTGTTATAATGAATAAAAATATTTGAATTGAATTGATGACTGCTAGACCAACGAAGCAGTCTACTCATTACGTAAACTCACCCTAGTATTCCGGAGGGGTAGGCAGAGATTAGGGTTTGCCACTTGCCACGATCCTGACAAACGTGTCTCGCTTCATCAACATTCAATAGTTACAATATTGTACCTCTACAACTACAATACTGTTATTGTTTTGTGACGTGAAATAATAATTTTTTTTATTACTTTTCCACAACAATTATTTTGTTGAAACCACCTTAGTTTAAGGGTTCCGTACCCAAAGGGTAAGGGACCCTATTAGTAAGACTACGCTGTCCGTCCGTCCATCCGTCTGTCACCAGGCTGTATCTCATGAACCGTGATAGTTCGACAATTGAAATTTTCACAGATGATGTATTTCTACTTATTGCCGCTATAAAAACGAATACTGAAAGCAGAATAAAATAAATACAACAAACGTGATATTTTTGCTCGATATTAATAACGGCAACAGGTAGACGCTTGAAATATTCAAATGTTGTATAGATAATGGTACGGAACCCTTCCTGCGTGAGTCCGACTCACATCTGGCCGGTTTTTTACAGGTTCTATGCCTGTCTTGTTAGTATAGTTTATCAAAATTAAAAACCATTACGTAATCGTTTTATACAAATTCCAACAGAATCCCCATATTTATCTATAAAAGGGGAGGGGAAACGCGAAAAAGGGGGGAAAGTTATCAATACAAATAACTTCTATTATGTAATTTGGGAATTTTATTAGAGAGACAGTAAGACAAAGAGAGAATACAGTGGCAGGATAATCTCGACAAGCTCTTGCCGGAGTGTTCAGAAGCCTAATTACACGCACTAAATCGTTTTGGAACCTTAACGGTTACGATAGTATGGAATTTGTCAGTTAGACGGTTGGAATCGCTCAGGATTTGGAGCGCGTAATAAAAGAGCAGAGGCCTAATTACGCGCATTCTGAGCGATTCCAACCGTCCAAGTGTAAGTAAGTAATTTATTTTGACAATACATACAGTGTAAGTTTCAATAGATAATGGTATACAGCTTTGTGTGTGTGTGTGTGTGCGTGTATGTGCGGGCGTGCGTGCGCGTGTGTGCGTGTGTGTGTGTGTGTGTATGTGTGTGTGTTCATGAAGGGAAAGTATCGGGGGGTGTGTGTGAACGCTGTATGTGTGTAAGGGAACTAAGTTAGACTGTGTGTCAAATTGCTAATGTAAATGCTGACAGTTAGACGGTTCGAATCGCTCAGGAATTTGGTGTGCGTGATACAGAGACAGAGATCTAATTATGCGCACCAAATCCTGTCGGAATCCTGACGTTTGCGATAGCATTTAGATTAGCAATTTGACAGTTCGACGATTGAAATCGCTCAGGATTTGTTGCGCTTAACATAAGGTCTGACAGGGGGAAAACTTTCAAAAAATTATCTACTTACGGTACAGGTAACGAGTAAATTGTAAATCTGTGTAAACTTCATTAAAGAAAATATTTCTTTTAACGAAAATGACTAGAGGGTAAAAGGTATAACACACACCGTAAATTCATGCACACTCGGAGCTAGAAAGGCGTGCGGTTATAAAAATAATAAAAAAAAATTATACGAAATATTCTCCAGCCCAAAAACATGCAGCCCAATATGTAGCTCGGAGAGTCGGAGCTATTCCTGCGAACAGTTTGTTACGTCAAAACAAAGTTGTTAACACGCGTTCGGCGCGGTTCTCACTAACTAGGACTTCCAGAAACGCGACAAGCAGTATGCGCTTGGACAAATTGTGACAGCTGCGCCGGCGACGGCTTGGCGACGGAAATAGTAAGAGACTAGGGAGGGGACGCTGAGTGGTGTCGATAGTTTTCAGGGCGTGGTTCTCACTATCTTGGTTTTCTAGAAACGAGACAAGCAGTATGCGCTTGGACAAATTGTGACAGCTGCGCTTGTGAAGGCTTGGTGACGGAAGTAGTAAAATTCAATTTTTTGTATCGCCATACCAAAAACCTGTTTTTTAAGTTTCGATTTTCTTTTTTGCTCTATCGTAAAAAGTATCAAGTACAAATATCAAAATTGGTTTGCTTATAATGTGGGCAGTCATATTATTTTGGAGTCCTGCCACGGGTTTTGCACTACTCATAAATGTAAGCAACTCTGAAAAAAAGTCATTGGTGCATTCCGGTACCAAACCCAAAACTGAATTGCGTTTCGGATAACAGGCCAATGTTCTACCGAAGCACCATCGCTCCTTTTGAGCAAACATAGAAGACTTAAATCGTAGGAATTGAAGTCAAGGCTGGCTTTACGAACGTTTTAGACAGGTTTGAACACTGTTTAACAAATTATAGGAAAAACAGTCTAAAATCCTGTTTGTACTAACGAATTACAGCAATAAACAAAATATTTTCAGCTTTGTTCAGTGTGTGCAACTAAATAATATAAAAAATAAAAAGATTTTTATGGTCATTTAAAGCTTTAAATAGAAATAAAATGGGTTCAGCTTGCAGTTATATAAAATTAAAAATAACCAACTAACTATGCCGATCTCGTGATAATAACATGAACTGTCTGTAAAACCAAGTTCATAATCACTGTTACAACAATTCTGATTAGTTAATTAACATGTCACAAGCATTTGCTAATCAGCGCGTACCTTCATCGAAATTCTCAGTACAAAATCGATAATTTGGGAGCTCATCCCAACACTATTTTAGTTCAACACAACGTCAGTAAGCGAAGAGATTATTACGTAGCTGTTATCATAACTCAATTAAATCTTTTATATTTACGATCCACCGGTGCCAACACACGTTTGCGATAAATCCCTAGCCTATTAGAGGAAGGGATAAAGTCTGTGAACATTGTGGCGAAATACTTGGCTCAGCTTTTTAGGGTTCCGTACCCAAAGAGTTAGGGACCGTATTAGGTCCATCTGTCTGTCTGTCACCAGGCTGTATTTCATGAACCGTGATAGCTAGACAGTTGAAAGTTTCACATGGCAGATGATGTATTGCTGTAGCTACTATAACAATAAAAACAGAATAAAGTAAATATTTAAGTGGGGCTCCAATACAAAAAACGTATTTTTTTCAAGTTTTTTTGCTCGCTATTAACCGCAGCAGGTAGACATTTGAAATATTCAAATGTTGTATACATAATGGTACGGACTCGCAGCCGCCCAGTTTTTAAATTCTGTGATTACTTTTTAGAGCCACTGAACGGACTAGGGATACAACATCGGAAATACCTAAACCTAATAAGCGCCTTGTTGGTCTAGCGGTAACACGGTTGACTACGGAAACGGGGGTCATGGGTTCGCTGCGCCGTAGTTGATTCGTACAAATGGCCTCAGCCTGGGTGTACGAGTATTTTCATGTTTGTGATGTCTTTGCCTTGTTACCATAGCACAGAACCCCCTAGTCTTCTCACCCCTAGAGGTAAAAATACTCGGAATCGTCTTTAATTAAATAAGTACTAGCTGACTCGGCAAACGTTATATTATCATAATATATTAATTAGCCTACGACCTATTCTCAGACCTACCAAATATACACAAAAAAAAATAATAAAATAATCTGTCCGCCCGCTTCGGAGGAGTTCGATAACAAACACTGTGACACGAGATTTTAATATATTAGATGAAAAAACAAACTGTCCAAAAAATTATAAAAAAATATGTTGAACCTAGAACATACGGTTTTCTAGATTTCCTTCTTGAAATCATCATCATCATCAGCCATTTCACGCCCACTGCAGGACATAGGTTTTCCTAACCATGAGGGGTTTTGCCATAATCGCCATGCTTGGCAGGCGGGTTGGCGATCGCAGTATGCGGTTGGAATCTCAGGAAAACGCTGCTGCCCATCTCCTGGTGATGTATTTCCTTAGTCGCCTTCTACGACATCCACGGAAGGAAATGGAGTGACGCTATTCTTAATCCGGTGCCACACGGCTACTTTAAATACATTGAAAGGTTTTAGATGGTGTGTCAGGGCTCAGGAGACTAGTTTGGGACCAGGTCAAGTGTGTTGTGTGGAACGTATTATTATTATTATCATCATCATCATCATCGTCATCATAATCAGCCGATGTCAATCCACAGCTGGACATAGGCCTCTCCCCAATTTTTCGTTTAATGTCGGAGATAAATTAATTGCAAAAGGCAAGATAAAAAGTAACCGAAACCGGCGTGCGTGCATGCAACGACTAGTGAATGTTGAGGAAGCGAAAGTGATATGTCAGGATCGTGGCAAGTGGCAGTCCCTGATCTCTGCCCATCCCTCTGGGATACAGGCGTGAGTTTATGTATACAATGTAGGTATGTATAAATTAAACCTACTGAAAATTTTCCTTATGCTATTTTCCTTGAGCCACTAAATTGTAAGCAGGGAAACTTTCATATTTCCAGTAAAATTGTTCACCAAACCTAGATACATAAAGTACTTCGCGTAAGAATAGTACTCCTGAATTTATTCCGGGCTCACGGAGAAAACTATAAACTTCCACCAGTTCTCCCACTTTTTAGTGTTTCCCCTAATGCAGTTTTAAAATTTGCAGCAAACAAAGGAGTTTTCATTAAAAAGTTTCTAAATAAGTTTTTTTTTTGTTCAAGTTTTCGTTCCTCGGCCGCAGTGTGCAATAAAAATCAAGATGGCGGAAAACGGATTTAAGTTACCGGGGAGAGAAACTTTAGTGTTTGTTTTCGTGATTCCGGTTTACTTAAAAACTTAATTAGTAGCTATATTTCGTTTCATTAAGCTGTGTTCTGGGTGTTGACAAAAAGCTTTTGGAATACTTGCTATCAAAGTCAAGAAATTAATAAAAGGGGTCGATATTTCTAGGACAAACCAACAACTTGATAGACATTATTGCTTCTCTTATTTTATCAGTTTCTATCAACGGTTTGTTTACATTGTGGACCGAAGCTGAACGAAACAAAGTATATCGAAAGCATTGGGAAGTAAAAAGATTCGTTTTATTGCTGGCGTATTATCAAAACTTTTCAAGTTATAAAATCTACAATGGTGTATACTCCGTACCAGATATGATTTCCCTGGTTAGCAACAAATCATTAACAATAATCGTTACAATGCGACAATATTTAATTTCTACCTAGTTTTTCCGCTCTTAGATTGTTTAAAGAAAATAAATAACAGCTACATTATTGTAACTTATATTATGTCCCAGGCTGTCTATGTTGTCAGTATAGTGTAGGTGCTGGGCAAGTCTACTCCATCTGAAATAAAAAAACAACGTCCCAGGCACAGCAGCGTCCGAGTGGTCCTTTCACCCATCTAGTGTGAGTGAAGGTGCCACTGGACGCTGTATAAATCATCTCATTACGTTGATGCAAAGGACAAAGTTTTGTGTCACTAGAAAAAGATAGAAAAATCGAAGAGACAGTTAACTATATTTACTTAGCGAAATTCTCAATTCAGAAACTGACCCTTAGACTAGTAAACAGGACGTAATGACTGAGTACAGTCTAATTAAACACCGTCACATGACGGCCTAGCCAAGTACGTTCTACCAGATACCCAATTTACTGTCACAAATTTTCCATCAGCAAATGGTAGGTACTAAGGTAATCCAGTGGACTTAATAGCGCCAACAATAAAAATATATATATGTTACAGCCAAAGTAATAAATCTGGATATTATATATATTGTCTAGTCATTATATATAATGTCTACTCAGTTTAGATAATATCATATTAATATCATAATGTAGGGTACCTATGACTTTTCCATGCACCAACCTTGTTTAAGTTTGACACAAAACTAAGTTTTTTAGTGAAATATTTTTTTTCGCTTTTATATAAAAAAAAAGAACTAACACCCGAAGTTTCCGGAACTTCGAACCTATTTTTGCTTATGTGTTAACAAACAAAATGCGAAATATAAATTTAATCAAACAATTATTTGCTATATAACACTTGCCAAAATAAAACGTTAGCATAATAATTTATTACTTTGTCTAGTGAATTTGGCTTTTTTATATAATGACCAGTCATTATGTATAATAGCTATTTAATCACTATGACTGTAACATATACATCTCTTCTTTTACAGATCTTTTACAGTAAGTATGTATTTGCAAAAAGTGTCTGTACAATCTCTCCATCATATTAACAGTGATTTTTAAGACCCACGACCAGGGTTGCCATCCGTGCGAGGTTTCTCGTATAAATACGAGATTTAGAGGTGCCGGTACGAGGTACGAGCTCACAACCATCCTCGTACGATATTGTACGAGATTCATTGATACAAATTTTAATTTAATGCCCGGATGCAGATCATATTTTGGAACTCACCTTAATCGGAAACGAGATACACTGCTGCTTTCACTGAGAGTAATAAGCAGCATTGTACTTCGTTTTTCAGCAATCGTTCGCTGCCACGTGATGATTCTCCCGATGATAAACTTCGCAAATTTAAATATTTAAGTTGGTAGCAACGAGTATGTGTGTCTGCAAATTATTAATCATTCAAAGCAAGCTACTTTGTTATTGCTTTGCCGTTGGTTGGTTTGGTTTATTTACGATCAAAAGCTGTGAACAAAATAGACACAAATGAGTGACAGTAGTGCGGATAAATATTGGTTAAAGTGGGTGGATGGACAGCGAAAAATTAAGGTGATACCAAAAACTTTCATCGTGCACAGACTTTCAGGGAAGCTTGGCTGAAAGATTCAATGTTCCATGATAATGCATAAACTTTGAGGTGTAATGGTGGGTGTGTACGAGGTTGTGTTGCCAAAGTACGAGATTTTCGACTATGTCTGTACGAGGGCAAGTCGTCGGCGTCTGGCAACCCTGCCCACGACAATGAACCTAGGATCACGAACCTGGGTCTAGATAGCATTTATGCCAAAAACGGCCTCTAGTACCTACTGGGTTCACGGCCATGGTCCTAAAAATCTCTTTTAGCATGATTGAGAGATTGTAAACACTTTTTGCAGATTCGATCTGTAAAAAAAAGATATTATTTTCTTTTTGAATGCAGTTGCTCGTAAAGTTTTCTTTTTTGTGTAACAAAATTATGCGGAAACCGACTCTTTATTTCACGCGTGAAATAAAACAGTACTGAAATTCTTTATTTCACGCGTGAAATAAAGTATTTTTTTTAAGTTTTTGACTCTGTGGTGCATGGTGCAAGTCATATAATTTAAAAAATTACAAAGATGCAAGGAGGTTTTGCTGTCCAAAAAAAAAACAATTATTTATAAGTATGCGCGCTATAAACACCATAACACATAAGATTCTTGATTATCTCATTTAAAAATACGTGTTTTGTTTCCGCAAACAAAAATATTTTTCACATTATTGGCTGTATGTATACTGTACCTTTGCCTCAAGAAAAAAAAAACTGTATGAAACGCGCGCTCTGCAAAGAAAGCACGCCATTTTGTTGTAAATAGGCTTTATTAATTACTTTGTTATACTTATTTTTTTGTTGTATTTCCTCGCAAAATGCATTGAAAAATGTTGTAAGATACTTGAGCGTAGAAGGTTTTTATCCGAATGCGTGCCAATGAAAACACTCGCTGCGCTCGTGTTTTCAATTTTGCACTGATTCGTATAAAACCTTACTTTCCGCACGTGTATCTTAAATAACTATTTGTTGCACTAACCCGTGCTGAGGACAATTTTAAAAACCTATTTAGAGGCTAAAAACACGGCACGGTTAGCCGGAGGTCGCGGGTTCAAGACCCAGCATGGGTGGAACTTTTAGCCCCTAAATATAGGTTTTTAAAAAAAGACATATTTCTTCCTCGGTGGCCCTAGTGTTACTCGCTGGAGCCCCTGAAAGTCAATTTTGAAAACGTCTAATCAAAGGAATTCCTAACACAAAGGTACATCGCCAACAACTTAACCGCTCCGAATAACGCCTATTCTCGTCAGACCGCAAACAGCCGAATATCCGCGCGCGCACAATTGAAACTGGCAACATTGATGTAATTACCACAATGTGGAATGTTGCAGAAGGCTCTTTCCACGGTGATACCTACATAATAATAGTAATAACTTCCACACAATACAATCACTTGTCCTGGTCCCAAACTACTAGGGTACCTGTGCTATGGCAAGGACATCACAAATATGGAAATACACCCAGACTGAGGCCATTTGTACAAATGTCGAATGGAACCCGCGACCTCAGGCATTGTAATCAGAAGTGATACTGCTAGACCAAGGAAGCTGTCAAGGTCACTCAGTCCCTGTCAGGTAGACAGGGCATTTAATGGAAGACAGAAAGATGAACGAAAGAGGTAACGGAATGATACCCACGATTTAGCCAGAGACTGGAGAGTGAAAGCCAGAGGAAATGGGTAGAAGTGGAGTGGAGTGGCCTTAGAGGAGTCCTATGCCGAACTGACATTGAAGTGGTCGCAGATGTTGGCACACAGTATAAAAATAAATTTTAAATAAGGAACTATATACATTGTGCATGTTAACTTTAATTCAATTTCTAAAAAACTATCGATTAATTTATTTTCCAATTATAATTTTATTTTAATTGAAAGTAAAAACAAAAAAATAAAAAATAAAAACCAACTTTGAAACACTACAGCACGAAAAAGTTAGAAATAGTTTAAATAATTAGAAGTAGGTACCTATCGTAGAAGTATAATTTGGAGTCGGTGCCCAAAATATATATGCTGGTCATAAAACTGGGCACCGACTAAAAATTATACTTCTACAATACCTACATATATACATACTTCTAATTATTTAGATTATTCCAAACTTTTTAGTGCTGTAGTGTTTCGAAGTCAGTTTTAATTTTTTATTTATTTTTCTTTATTTTTAAATTTTTAGTGGTGTAGTGGGAGAAAAATATAGAAGACCTGTATAACCACAATTTATCCTACTTAATTCGTTGCTTTAAAATTTGACGAAAGTCTTCACCAGAACATCACCAAATTACCTTTGGACTACTTTTACGCTATTTTATGAAACATACGGATATTACTAAAGGATGGGCCCCATTAGTCCTTATTTACTGCTGTCCATTGAAGAGTTCCGTTCTCCATCTCTGAAAGTCTTCACCAGATCTTCACCAAATTAAATTAGGACCAATGGGACGTTATATCTATTGGAAAAAAAAGAATTGTCGAAATCGATTAAGAATCGAAGGAGTTACGCGAAAACATAGACAAAAAAGAAAAATATATACGCGTCGAATTGATAACCTTCTCCTTTTTTGAAGTCGGTCCAAAAGAAGAAATACGTTTATTTATCGCCACACAGACATTAGACAATTTTTTTAAATTTATTATATTTCGTTCGTCAGAAGCGCGCTTTCTGTACACGCTCTGTATTAATTACCCATTTGTGAGTAATTACAAGCGACGCGCGGTACAGACCGCAGCGTTCGATACTGTAGCCAAAATTCGAATGTTGAGACGAAAACATGAGGCCTCGGCGATTGCTGTAACTATATAGGTAACTACGAGTCGTAGGTATGCAATGGACAACTTGCACTTAAAATGATTATGTGTAACATATTTCTATCTTGTGTACAATAAATTATGTTTTTTTTTTAAATCCTTTATTGCGTTTAAAACAGGCAGTTTTGCACATAGGCGAGCTTAATGCTACTTATCATTATCTACGAGTAAGTTGCAATACCTGCTAATGTTCTCTTCAAAACCAGCTAACCTAAGTTTTGAAGAGAACATTAGCAGGTATTGCAACTTACTCGTAAAATATTAAATATACTTGCTAATTACTTATTCAGACGTAGATATATAAAATATAATAGGGGGGAAATATTATACAAATATAATATCATAATAAATAAATACTTGATACAATAAACAAACAAAAAACCTACAGATTTAGGAAAGATATTGTGATATACTTATAATAAATTAAGACAAATGCTGGAGATTTAGGTAGTGGCGATAGACTTTGGTTTTGAATATTTCAAGAATATTTGAATATTTGATTTAATAAAGTCAAAGTCAAAAATTTTTATTCACTATAAAAACAAAATGTTAACTTAATGAGCGTCAAAGCACATTAGGGTATTAAGCAAACCTGTTTTGAAAAGAATAAATGTGGAGTTTCTTTGTTAGCTTCTTCTCCGCATAATCTATTAATTGTGAAACCAACAGCATTGACGTTCATTAAGTAAACATTTTGTTTTATAGTGAATAAAAATTTTTGACTTTTTACTTTGACATTGACTAAATATCAAAATGAGTTACTTTTAAAACGGAATTTTGTATGAAAATACTGGCTTATGACGTCACATTTCAGTGCACTCTTTTTATGTTAAATTTATTTAAAAATTGTAATAACTAGTAATTGACTAAAAGAGATACATTTTCCGAGATATTTTTTAATTTTTGTTTTAATCGAGCATATGAAATAATTTATTGTTGATCGTGTCAAATACCGTAGAAGCTAACAAAGAAACTCCACATTTATTCTTTTCAAAACAGGTTTGCTTAATAGAATAGGAGAGGACACGTTAAAAGATAAATAAACGTGGTATTTTTCTTCTCTGCGACTAATACTTTTTGCAATATAACCAGTCGAAAAGTCAATGTAGTCACGTGGTACTAAAACGCGCCATACAAATCGACCTTAGACTATGACTTCACTCCCTAACGTAACGCCTTACAGTTATTAAGCATTTATCAATATATGAGTTATCCCGTAAAATAATGCTTTAAATCAATTCAATGACAAAACAAAATCTAATTAAGTTTTATGTTGTTAGAGTCACTTTATTTTTCGCATATTTTGTGACCCCGAAAACACCGAAACAAATTTAATATATTTATTGTCTAATTTTGAATTCTTCCCTAGTTTTTATAGGATTTCTATGGTATAAAAGCAATGTCACTCCAATCTGAGTTAGACACAGGTTCCCCATTCATTCATGTGCAATTATTAACATAATTCCGGATTCACTTACTTCCTTTTTTGTCGGAAAAGTCCGACCAGGTTTCGCTCTGATTTATGTCGAGTAGAACAAAGTAGCCATTACTCAGATCCTCTTGATTCGTGCTGCCAGATGGCGCTAGTGTCGCTAGCACATTGCGCAGCTAAATATTAATGCTTACTTATAGACTTTTCACGTTAAACCAACGACCGACACAGCCCGATCCACTTTTTTCTAGTTACAAGTACAGATACCGGCAAAAATATTGAGCAAAGGGGGAATGAAAGTGTAGCGTCTGAGGCGGGCACTCAAACAATCGCATGGCTGGAACCCATGTTCTTCCGCCCCGGGCCGTCTTTAGTCCGCAAAATAGTGCCATAAAAAGTCGTATAAAAGATTCGAGACGATGATGAATACTTACTTTTAGTTAATACTCAGCAGTCGACCAACTCAGTAGTCGGGTTGTTTGTTATTTTTATTGTAGTCTTATTAGTGATATTTTTATTTTAGTAATATCAGCGCCATCTAATGATGAGTAGCAAGTAGCAAGATTTAAAACCATAATCACCATAATGTTAATACTAGAAATAAACATAAATTGTCATTTCCACTATTTAGACTTGCAAAAGTTAAGACATCCTTTATGGGGCACTGTATAAGGTTCTACAACAAAATTCCTCAAGATATATCAGAGTTACCTCCAACGCGATTTAAAAAATGTGTTAAGCACATTCTGTGCAAAAAGGCTTACTATAACATCAAGGATTATTTAGAAGACAAAGATGTTTGGCATTAAACAGTAGATTAATATTATTTAAAGGACGATTGTGACTAGTGTTCAACACATTCACGACTAATATTTTAAGTTGAAAACTCTGTTAATTAAGTTAAAACGTGTTTTGAAAAGAATAAATGTAGAGTTTCTTTGTTAGCTTCTTCTCCACATAATCCATTAATTGTGAAACTAACAACTTTGACGTTCATTAAGTACCTAAACATTCTGTTTTTACAATGAATAAAAATATTTGAATTGAATTGAAAAAAAAAACACAGTTTAGTGGCAATGTAGAATGAACGTCTTCCAAAATAGATTTATAAATTTATAAAGTTTTTGGTTTTTTTGTCGACATTACGCTGATTTCACAAAGCCTATGACACCCCCGCAAATTCGACGAATCAATTGAGATTTTATTGTTCAAAATCCTATTGGACTCCGCCACAGACGCGTAAATAGACTACGGCGCCTTGTCCAGGTTGTTTGCCGGCATCTATACAAGCATACTCAGTCCATGTGTATATGAATCAGCCTATATGTCCCGGTACTGGGTAAATGCAGGCCTCAGAATCAAAGAGATGGTTAGACACATATTAATAACGAAGAAAGTAAAGAAAAAAATTTAGAGGAAACCTGAGTGTCTGAGGTGCTTACCTCATACCTCATACATACTTGAGCGCTCAGGGCACGCGCAGCAATTAAGCCCATGCTCTCCTCTCTCTCTCTCTGAGAGAAATTGTGTGCCCTGCATTGGGACGTACATAGTAGCCTACGTAAAAAAATAAAAATAACGTCCTCACAAAACAATCACTGGCCCTGGTCCCAAACTAGGATATTCGTAAAATGTAAGATGGCAAAACAATAATGAAAAACCGGCCAAGGGCGTGTCAACCGACGCTTCCTTACATAACATAAATTTTAAAAGTCTTATTGAGCAAATATGTGTTTTCTATCAATCAGTTCAGTAACCTTAGACGGAGCCAAACTCACGCCTGCCTATTTTTTAGGGTTCCGTAGCCAAAAGGTAAGGGACCCTATTACTAAGACTCCGCTGTCCCTCCGTCCGTCTGTCACCAGGCTTTATCTTATGAACCGTGATTCCTTAGCCCAAACTGAGAAACTTGCAACACGGTAGAAGACGTGCAACATATACTTTTGGAATGTACCAAGTATTCAGAGCAAAGAGCGGAAATTATAGCCGAATTAAACTTAAATGTAATGGATATTGGTACATTCCAGAGCGTGTTGCACGACCCTACTTCAAGTGCACCTTTATTAATATATAAAATGTTAGATAGTAAATCTTTATAAGTTATTAATTATATTTAGAGTAAAAAGTAATACTCTATGTACTTATAATAGTAATAATTTTAGAGTTAAAGTTAGTGTAAGAATACATATTCTGATTTGGTCTGATGGGGCTGACATGATCACATGGTGATCAAAGCCTCTAAATAAAACAAAGATTAAAAAAAAAATGAACCGTGATAGACAGTTGAAAATTTCACAGATGATGTATATCAATACTTTATTGCACACATAAAATCACATGAATAAAACAAAACATTTATTAAATTGTATTCATTTAACAAAAAATACTAAAAACAGAATAAAATATATATTTAAGGGGGGCTCCCATACCGGAAACGTGATTTTTGCTCGATATTAATAACGGCATCAGGTAGACGTTTGAAGTATTCAAATGTTGTTTAGATAATGGTAAGGAACCCTTCGCGCGCAAGTCTGACTCGCATGTGGCCTATTTTTATTTTTATTACTTGTAGTTAGAATTTAATAAATAAATAACTACACACAACACAATCACTGAACCCGGATTGTACCATAAGGAATGCATCAAAATCACACCAAGTTTCGCGTTTCCTAAGAAATGATATGTACAAAGGCGAGATTTCTTCGTATCAGAAGTGAGACAATTCGCCGAAGAACTGAGATGATTGACTTATCCTCAAAAGGCCGGGGGTTAACTATTATGCCTAAGTACCTACTACCACGACAGTTTTAAAAAGTAGGTATATTGATTTAACCCATACAACCAACAATAGCGCAAAAACCCAAGGCTCCAGCGGTCAACAGAAATAGGGAAACGATTTTCTTATGACCTGCTCGAAGAAAAACCATTTTTATTAGGCCGAAAAAATTGTCTATCGTAGCATACATTATATACTGTTGTAAGCTAGATTAAAGTTCCTACGCCTATGTTGCCATAAAAAAATAAGACATCGAAAGTACCTGTTGTTCCATAGATGTGATATTTCATTTTCACTTCTCATGCTCGTAAAGTTCGACTTTAAGTCGTACGTAGACGACATAAAATCGCTTTTTAAGCTCTAGTGCATAAAGTAAATTTTTCTTCTAAAACTAAGATAATGAAGCTCAACAGACAAACAGAGTCAAAGTATATTGCACAATTTAATTGAGCACTAAAATTTCGTGTACTAATTCTTACTGAATACTGAAACTTGTTGTTTTATTTTATTTTTGCTATAATTATTTGAATGCCGTACGTTTAAATTATTGAAATCAGATAAATTAATGAAATCAGATAAAATAGTAACGAAAGAAAGGAAGAAAAATATTTTTATTACTAAAAACTAAAACTACAAAAATTACCAGGGGTCCTTGCACTAGGCTTAGCCTGTATCGCGAGGAACCAACTTAAATTTGGTAGTTAAATGTAGTAGTTTAATTAGTTGATTATTGTTTAAAATTGCTTTGAGATATTTTTTATGACTTGGCAGAAAACAAATATCTAAGTTAGACTTACATACGCATTCATATGGTAAAAATTTAAAAAATAAATATAAAAAAAATAAATTGGCGGCAATTGGTTATTTTTTATGTTCTTTCACTGTACGACGATTTTGTTGTCCGAATTTTCTTCGCATCGACGTGAAAATCAGAGTGTATAGCTCAGGCCTAAATGTCCATTTTTATCCTCGACTATATTTTGTCCTCGCTGCGCTCGTACCAATAAATTGTCTCGGACAAAAATGGATCGCTCTAAGCCCTTCTTGTACAATCTGCTATTGCGATAACATAAAATTGCGATAGCTGAAAATGACGGGCGGCCCTGCGGGTGCATTAATGCAGCACTAGATGTTCATGATAACAGTGACTTAGTATTTTTTTGGTTAGCTCAAATTGGAACAGTAAAAATCGTCGACCAATCAGACTACTTTGCTTACGGATAAAGAGTGTCCGCTAATCGCTCAAGCGTCATAATCTTTAGGGCCAAATGGTGCCCGTTAAACGCTTGTTGGGTTAAGTAACTCTATAAGCTAAAAAAGTATGTACTCGAAACCGGCGTGCGTGCATACTACGACTAATGAATGTTGATGAAACGAAAGACGTGTGTCAGGATCAAATGGCAGACCCTTTTCTCTGCCTACCCCTGAGCGGTAAAGGCGTGAGCTTATGTAATGTTATCATCATCATCATAATCATCATCAGCCATTTGACGCCCACTGCAGGACATAGGCCTCCCTCATGGTTTTCCAAGCTTCCCGGTTTTGTGCCGCCCGCATCCAGCGACTCCCCGCCACCGTAACCAGGTCGTCAGACCATCTGGTAATGTCCTTGTAATGTTATGTAGTTCTACAACCATGTCCATTGAAAGTCTAAAGGTCGAGACCTCTAAAAGTCACGCTCAGCTCAACACACGTTAGGAAAAGTGAATTCACAGAGTTGTATAGCCCAATTTGAGTCCGAACTCCACTCAGCCGAGTAATAAGCAAGAATGCGCCCCGCCTACCTAACAACTCAATTTCCAAACCAATGCGTTCCCATTGGTGCTCATAGCCAGACGTACGGTGCGAGC
Source organism: Yponomeuta cagnagella (assembly GCA_947310995.1). Taxonomy (NCBI): domain Eukaryota; kingdom Metazoa; phylum Arthropoda; class Insecta; order Lepidoptera; family Yponomeutidae; genus Yponomeuta; species Yponomeuta cagnagella. The sequence goes on along the minus strand of OX371287.1, from coordinate 3,639,290 downwards.
CGTCGTAACGTATAATTTTGGCATGATTAGATCCATCACGGCATAACGCGCTGAGGGGTGAAAATAGACTTATTATGATATCAAAAAGCAGACGTTGACGACGCACGATGTACAAGGTGTCCGTATTTCAAAAAAATCGAAACATACATACATAAAGTCACGCCTGTTTCTAAGGGGGGTAGATAGAGACCAGGGACTGCCACTTGCCACGATCCTGACAGATCACTTTTGCTTCATCGACATTCATTGGTCGTTGCGCGCACGCCGTTTCGGGTACTTTTTTCTTGCGCTTTGCTATTTCTTCACCTATTGGGTCGAAGTAGGAATTACCTGAGAAGTAAATTCAAAAATATTTATAAATCAAAAGAGGTGTTTCATTAATTTTTTTACACTGCTCATGAGAGGAGGCATTGGTATGAGTTAGATACTTCAAACTACAGTTTATAGTTTCAATTTTAATTGACAGAGGCCTTAATTGAAAATCTGACCTGCGGTTAGCTTTCGGTTTCAATTAAAACTTCAGCTTCAATCATAATTATATTTAGAGGGCAGTTATGAGTAACGCTACTCCTTTGGTATATACCATCTGGGGTTCACGAAAAGGATAACGAGGATATACTTTCTAAGAAGCGATGGTAGCCGAGTGGGCAGAACATTGGACTCGGAAGCGGGAGACCCAGGTTCAATTCCCAGTGCGGGGATGTACCTATGACTTTGTGCTCTAAGTTATGTACATTTGTGAAGTTATAGTAGCAATACCACTCGCTAACAGTGAAGGAAAACATCGTGAGGAAACCTGGGTGTCTGAGCTATTCACATGCCTCAGCGCTTGAAATCGCCAATCCGCGGTGGACACGCGTGGTGATTAAGCCCACACTCTCTCTCTGAGAGAAGGCCTGTGCCCTACAGTGGGACGTATATAGGCTGCTTATGATTTTCTAACGCGAATAGCTTCAACACCCAAAGTCTTACCTTCATCTGCTCCGCGCCAAAGTTTGCCGTTCGACTCCTTTACTGGCAATCGGTTTTGGATGAAAAGTATTTTGTATACAGAACCTCTGTACCACAGGCTACTTAAACTGCCTCTGAGGAGAGTTTTAGAGGAATCGTCTTTCTATAAATAAGGCCGTATGTACCCAATTGACGTGACTAAAGAAAGCACCCCGTATACGGAGAAGCATCTAATTAAATTACCCTCGCGTGGAGTGGGAGTAATGTTATAATTTCGTTAATTTCGCTTTTGTATCATTTATGTGTCAATACGGGTGTAGGATGAAAAGGGATTATTTCGGGATCCTATTTATGTGCGATAAGTTTACTGAAGTGGGGCCCGTTTGCTTGTGACGATAATCCGGACAGATTGCAGTTAAATTTTGTGCGTATTGGTGGCGTAAATGGCTAATACGCTTGCCTCATCATCAGCCACTTGACGCCCACTGCAGGGCACAGGCCTCCCTCGTGGTTTTCCTAACCATGAGGGGGTTTTGCCATAATCGCCACGCTTGGCAGGCGGGTTGGCGATCGCAGTATGCAGTTGGAATCTCAGGAAGACGCTGCTGCCCGTCTCCTGGTAATTGAATTCCTTAGTCGCCTTCTACGACATCCACGGAAGTAAATGGATACGCTTGCCTAAGATGGATGAATCAATAAATAACTTGTACGCAACACAATCACTTGTCCTGGTCCCAAACTAGTATACCCTGTGCTACGTTCACGCCTTTTTCGAGTAATCACACTGTTACATATCCGCACTTACTTCTCAAGGACCTCATTTTTAGTTTAGTTTAATATACACCGTGTGGCGCCGGATTAAGAATAGCGTCACTCAATTTCCTTCCGTGGATGTCGTAGAAGTTAACTACCAGGAGACGGGCAGCAGCGTCTTCCTCAGATTTCAAATACATACTGCGATCGCCAAACCGCCTGCCAAGCGTGGCGATTATGGCAAAATCCTTCATGGTTATGAAAACCACGAAGGAGGCCTATGTCCTGCAGTGGACGTCGAGTGGCTGATGATGATGATGAATATACATTGAACATTTAGTGCCTTAATTCTACTTTCTTGATTCTTCTGCCATACACAAAATCTCGCTATTTGGTTGAAGTATGTATCATTATAAACTGAACCATCCCTTCCATTGAACCAACTCAGAAAGCGACGCAGTCGACATCATGGCACAGTCAACAATAGGTCAACGCTTACATGTTTGTTGCAAAGTCACCTGTAACGTAACTGAATAGAGGTAAAGTAACGTACGATGAGAGCATAACAGAGACAGTTTACAACGTGCGCCTTAAATATCATAGCGTTATGAAACAGCGCAGTTTTATCGTACTGTCATACAGGGTGGCACAAAGGTATCTAGTCTTTGAGAAACTTGTTATTCCCATTAAGCTACTACAGTCTCTTGCGACACAAAAGATACGCCTACTCAGCAATCATAATAAAACCACCTGGTACAGTGGTAAAGCACAAGTAGGTAGGTCATCGATGTGACACACAATAGGGCTTAACAAATTAAATGCGAGAGTTTCGAGGAGTTCGCTAGTTCCAGCAAAAACTTAGAAACGTAAGTTAAAAACCTAACTTTACCTATTCTACTCACCAACACAAATAAATCTTGCTATGGGACCAATTCAAAAATTACGAATTCGTACATTTGCTATTTAGCTAATTTAGTTGTTGATCATTTGATCAATATTTAGTGAAGAACAGCTACTATAGATATATAATTTATTTGTATAAATTTATTATAAACTAATCCAATTCCAGTGTTGGTTCTGTAATATAGAGTTGCTCCGTTTCCTGCTGAGACTCTTGTTGCTGAAAGAAATCAACGAAAGCTCAGTAAGACCCTAACCACACAGAAGGGACGCGAGGCGAGGGCGCGGAAAAGACGCGTCTCTTTCATCGCGTCTTTTTCTTTCCGAGTCACTTTCATACAAAATGTACGGAACGGAGCCCACACTGAAGAGACGAGGCGAGGACGCGAACTCGCCTTACAGAGCTCGTTCGCTTAAGCTCGCTTTTGTCCATGTCATTTCTTGTACAGTATCCTGTTAGTCTTCAAAGGGCCCGTGGATACAAATAGCGACAAACCGTGAAAGATGGCGTGATGGGGAGAAGGCCTTTAGCCAGCAGTGGGCACAGGTGGGCTGATGACGACGATGATGATCCCGTTATATGTTTCGTATGCAATCAAGGCCACTGCGTTCAATAGAGATGTAAAAAGACGAAGAACCAAACTAGCGGCCTAAGACTGTACCATAATAGTTTCCACCGTAAAATTGTCTAAAAATAATATCAAAGGGCTATCCAGGAGCAGTACCACGGTTTGATATATCTCCCTCGGTTCAACAAAAGGAAGGTGACAATGCTCGTAAACGGTTCTGTGCGCTAAATATAGCGCTTTGTGAGACTCGATTTGGATTAGCTTACGTAGGCACATCTTCTGTGCTGGAGGAGAAAAGGGGGATGATTTCGGGTACTGTAAAATCTGTAATTGAGTTATGTAATACCTGAAAACAGTATCTTTAAAGTCAAACGTTTTGACAATGGAAAAGTATATTTCATTACGAGTGCAGAAAGCCTGTCATTGCAAAGAGTTCCGACAAATTTCTACCCGAGCGATATACTATTTCGATCCAGTGTAGGCTCTGATTTCACGAAAAAGTGCGATCCCCTTCTCTCCCCTATCTCGGAGAGTTGTGGAGATATGATATCAGAGCCAAAATGACAAAAGGCGCTCAAAAAACGCGTATTCACGAGAGCTGTAAGGAGCAAAAAGAATTATTCGAGAAAGTCAAAAACGAAAAAAGTTATGGCCCAAATAGTGAAAAACAAATCCGATTTTTTATTGTGGCGCTCCATATTTTGGAAACGAAAAATGATTTCAAAAATTTGAGAAAACCTCCTCTGGACAATTTAGTCAGCCTACAGCAACAAAGACGATCGTTTTAAGGGTTTACCCTGTAGCCTAACCATTTTGAAAAAAGTCAGAACGACATTTTTCACATGACATTTATGACTCGATTCATTTCCAATGTGCTCGATAGTCGTGTAAAGCACGAAATCTGTGATTTTTTTCAATAATTTTATCTTCCACAAAACACAATCACTCGTCCTGATCCAAAACTATATTTTGAGCGCCTAATATAGCGCTTCGTGAGATTCGGTTTGAATTAACTTATACAATGTAGGCACATCTTTTGTACCTAGTGTAGGAGAAGGGTGGTTAAAAAGATGTATTTTGAAGTACTATAAAAAGTGTTATTGAAGTTACGCAAGAAAGCTGCAAACCAGACAAACTAGGATACCATGTGCTAAGCTAACCAGACCTGTGCTATACTGACCATTATGTCAAAAACTAACTAGAAATTAGAACCGTATACAATGCCCTCAGAGGAAATTTTAACCTTTGTCAAACTCTTTACGTTTAATTATTTATAGTATTTTAGTTTATGTCTGTGGTTTCAATTTCGATAAACTACACCGTTTCGAAGAAGAACATATTTTAAATTCACAATTGTTTACCGAGATGCGAGTGAATGTAAACCAATTATTTCTAGTATTTTACCACAATACAAATAAAGAGTTTAACTGAGTAAATAGGTGTTTTCTTTTAATTGAGCTTTACTTGCCATCCTCCGCTTTCTGTTTTATCATTCAGAACCTCTCTTAAGCTGGTTGCAAGGAATTTCTTTTGAAATATGTCCGCCTTTGTCCACTTACCCGTTATTTAAGTTTTTATTTTTTTTGTGCACTAAAGCGTAACAAATTATGTTGGTCGATCCAGTGAGCTGGTGGGCGTCCTACGCTGCGTTTGCCTTCGTGGTCTCCACTCGAGAACCTGTGCACCCCATCGACATCGGTTCTTCGGCGTATAAACAAAACATAAGCAGCCTATATACGTCCCACTGTAGGGAACAGGCCTTCTCTCAGGGAGAGAGTATGGGCTTAATCACCACGCGTGCCCACCGCGGATTGGCGATTTCAAGCGCTGAGGTATGTGAATAGCTCAGACACTCAGGTTTCCTCACGATGTTTTCCTTCACCGTTAGCGAGTGGTATTGCTACTATAACTTCACAAATGTACATAACTTATAAAACCAAGTCATAGGTACATGCCCGCACCGGGGATCGAACCTGGGTCTCCCACTTCCGAGTCCGAGGTTCTACCCACTAGGCTACGACCGCTCGTATAATGTGACCCGCTAAAAGAGCTCTTAGCTTTTAGATAAAGTCACTGATGAATAAAAGCAAGTTTGTTAATCGCGTGTCTCTTGTTAAATGTCTATTAATATCACCGTCCAAAGATCGTCACGAGTTAGTTCTTGGGAACACTGAGACGCTTCTTATAAATGGCATTCTTGCGGTCCAGTGTCGCGATGCTACAAGACTTATAGCCCCGTGTCTGCCTTGATGAATTCCGACTTCAGAATTCACAAACTCAACACCGTAATCTTCGTTGGAAAATATACCTTAACCACGAGGAGTTATGGATTATGGTAATGCAACAGATAACTTTGCGTCAAGTGCAGTCTCGTATGAAGGTTCAGAATGACTTGAGCTCTGCGGAGTCTGAAACTCATTCTGTGCTGGGAGCAAAATATGATCTGTGAGAGGTCTTCGTTCATTGGTCGGGCAGTGTTTTGAAGAAGCTTTAATTGAAGTCCGCTTGGGTGTAAATTTGTGTTTTATAATGAAGGGCGTAGATGTGATATTTGTTTGGTAGGGTGGGTTTGCCAGCCTCAGAAGTTGATGTGTGGTTGCGAAAAGTATCAAGGTGATAGAATTGTGTAAGTATAAAATAAAAAGTGCCTAGTAGACTGCCTCGTTGATCTAGCGGTAACATATTTGATTACTAAGGCAGAGGTCGTAGGTTTGATTCTCGCTGGGGATCGCCGTACGTTGGTGTTTGCTAGTGACCTCAGTCTGGGTGTTGTTGTGATGTCATTGTCTAGTCACCATAGCACAGGTTATCCTAGACTAGGACCAGGGTCACGTTTCATAAAATAACAATTCATAGTTTATTATTACTATGTGACATTGCATAGCAGTCTTCCTTCTTGCTAATCTGAGGGTTAATTGACATTGCAATGTACAACGAATTGTCAAAGTATACCGTGAATTTTAGTTCCAAAAAACAGGCCCCAGGACCGGTTTTATAGTATTAAGTCAGATAAATCGAGGTTTTAGATAGATGTAAGGTAAACACTATTTTAATTTCGGAATAAAGGTAAGTGTTTTTATTTAGGTATAGGCACTGAAAACAAAGTCTCTTTTACACGCTGGAGCTCGAACCCACAATCTCCCGAATGTGAGGCCGGCGTTTAACTGCTCCGCTACCACCGCTGTCTAAGTTACGAGTACATAAATATTTGTGAAGTTATAGTAACAATACCACTCGCCAAATGTGAAAGAAAACATCGTGAGGAAATCTGAGTAGCTGAGGTTTTCACATACCTCGGCGCTTGAAATTGCCAATCCGCGGTGGGTATATACGCGTGGTAATTAAGCCTATACTCTTTCTCTCTGAAGGCCTGTACCCTGGGATCACGAACCTGGGACCAGATAGCATACATATACATAAACTCACGCCTGTATCCCAGAGGGGTAGGCAGAAACCACGGACTACCACTTGCCACAATCTTGACAGGTGACTTTCGCTTCCTCAACATTCATTAGTCGTCGCATGCACGCACGTCGGTTTCGGGCACTTTTCATCTCGCCCTTCGATAATACATCCCCTATTCCAGATAGATAGCATTTATGCCAAAAACAGCCGTTTTTTGAGAAACGGCATTCCCAGGTTCCTGATCCTAGGTTCTATGTCGAGGGTCCTAAAACCACTGTTAACACGATTGAGAGATTTTACAGACACTTTTTGCAAATACGATCTGTAAAAGAAAATAATAAAATTATTTTTATTTCTCTGGTGGCGCTAGATAGGCCACTGGATCCTCTTTAGCCAGCTTTGACAATATTACATGTTTTTAATAATTCAATGTCCAACGTGTCTCGTGTGGTGCAAAGTTTAATCACAGCGAAATGGCATTTTCAATTTAAATTAAATCGACATACCTACATTTCATTACAGGCGTCCAACTCCCTGCCATTTACCAATTAGGTTTGATTACACAAATAATTGCCAGAACTATAGAGGAATGTACCTACAGAATGTAATTCAAATAAAACAACCGAAAACGGTTTTAATTTAATTTAATTTATTTTAACAGAAGTGGACTGTGGACTGGCAATTTCAAGCGGTGAGGTATTGAACATCTCAGGACAGGATTATTTGGATCACGGTATGCACAGAATGATGTTTAAATAAATTAAACTTTATAATTTTATGTAATATTAATTTTTTATCACACCTGCTCTGAAAATACATACTAATTATACCAATTAGAGGGAAGAAACGCCTTTATCCCGCCCTTCAAATCCTTTCATCCCAAGGTATGGAAGTTTGTATGAAAATCCTTCCGACCCAAGGGTGGGAAGTATGTATGAAATTCCATTACATACCCGGTTTTTTTTTTTTTTTATTTGTCAGCAGTCATACTGCAAAGAGACTTTAACTGTCTACTAATTAAATTTCAAGTAAATTGTTACTGGCCACATACAGTTTTTTTTTACCAGTTACCAACCTCCTTGGTGCATACAGAAAATTAAAAACGAAATTATTTTTGTATATAAAACGCGCGGAATCACGGAAGAAGTGGCTGCATGACCTTATGATCTTAGCCTACTCAGAAACGGGCGAATAAAAATTTAACTAATTATAAACATTTCTATGCATTTATGTCTATAATTTTCCTCGTAGGTGTAATAAAAAGCACTATACATACCTCAGGATAAAGTACAGTTCCATACCTCAAATGGTTTGCGCCCCTCGCAAGCTCGTGGCGCAAATGCCATAATCTCGGTATGGAACTGTCACTTTCTTCCCTCTGAAGTAATGTACTATTAATTCTAAACGCGTATATGTATAGGCTACATAAAAAAGAATTCTTCAGTTTGAACATTGTGGACTGAAAGAGGATGTAGTGACTACAATTATTATTGAGAAAGGAATGTTGCGTTGGTTTGGACATGTGGAGAGTATGAAGGAAGAAAGATTGACGAAACAAATATATCGCGCGAGAGTCGGTGGAAGAGCCGGTAAGGGACGTCCCAGGTGGACATACTTCGACCAAATAGGGGATGTATTAGCAAAGAGCAAGATAAAAAGTACCTGAAACCAGCGTGCGTGCATGACTATTGAGGAAGCGAAAGAGATCTGTCAGGATCATGGCAAGCGGCAGTCCCTGGTCTCTGCCTACCCCTCTGGGATAGAGGCGTAAGTTTATGTATGTGCATGTATGTCTTCAGTATTCAGTAATATTGTAAGTTTTTGAAATTTAGCAGTGTTTAATATAATATTATTGTGTTTATCGGGCATGGTACAATCTCATATATGAACGTGTTGTTATTGTGATACCGATTATGTTGAAATTAATTAAAGGTGACGAATGGCTATAACAAGTGTGCATGATGCTATCAAGCCACTCTAGGAGAAGACTCGGATTTTGTCTATATCGAATCAAGACGGCAAAAACCTCCTAAATCCTGGGGTCCCGTACATAGGACATCACATACTTTTTCAATTTACACCCAACGTTCTCAAAGTAGGAAATCTGGAAACCTACTATTCTAGGGTCAATATTATTTTTATAATTTTTTTGGACAAGTTTTTTTTAAGTGCCTACGTAGTTTCAAAAGATATGGAGTGGTTTTTACCTCCAGTGGTTAAGAGGTTATTCATTATAACAGAAAATAAGAAAAACAAAAGTTTCACGCAAAATAAGTTCATTAGCCGTCGAGTTTGAGTTGCAGACACCCAAATCGTCATCATAAGCAGCCTAGGAAAGTACTCTGTGCTATATACGTCCCACTGTAGGGCACAGGCCTTTTCTCATAGAGAGAGTGTGGGCTTGATCACCACGCGTGCCCACCGCGGATTGGCGATTTCAAGCACTGAGGTATGCGAATAGCTCAGACACTCAGGTTTCCTCGCGATGTTTTCCTTCGCAGTTAGCGAGTGGTATTGCTACTGTAACTTAACAAATGTACATAACTTACTGGGAATCTAACCTGGGTCTCTCGCTTCCGAGTCCAATGTTCTACCCACTAGACTACCACCGCATATGGTCATCGTCATCAATACCTACTAATACCAACCGAAAATAAGAACAGAATGAACAAAATTTATCTTTTTGCAATTTATATTGCACACGAAGTGATAGAGTCCATACTCTGAGAAAAGACCTGCAGGAACATAGTAATTACTGGTACGCAATAAAGTGTTATCTAGGTACCTATCTCATATAAAAAAATACTTTGAAAATAAGCAAAGCCTGTAACTCGTCATGTACAGTTTGTTATGTAGGTAATGTATGTCGTAGAAGGCGACTAAGAAAATCAACCAGGAGACGGGCAGCAGCGTCTTCCTGAAATTCCAACTGCGATCGCCAACCCGCCTGTCAAGCGTGGCGATTATGGCAAAACCCCTCATGGTTATGAAAACCATGAGGAAGGCCTATGTCCTGCAGTGGGCGTCAAATGGCTGATGATGATGATGATGATGATGATGATGATATAGGTTCTAATCCTTACAATGTTTTCCGAAATAGTCCGAAACCCACATTCAAACTAAGATTTGGTTCTATGGTACCTTATCATAACAAGTGTATAAGATGTTCTTTTAAATGAATAAATACGTACGTACATAATATACTGATCATAACTCAGGTCCCTTCGCGAAGTTTTCTCGTAGGAGTTAGCAAAGCCCACGATATGACAATTTAATTAACTAAACCATGCAAAACAAAGTTCCAGCCTCTTGGCAAACGCCCACTTCGACACTCGGATACTTTCTCATAAGCCTCGCTTGCTTTACAGAGATATTAATAAGCCGCCTAAAGGAGTGATGATTTACGAGATCCTAGCGCGCACGAGTGAGTGCGAAGGGCGTGGGTCATTTTGGCAATCGGTTCCTGCGACTTACATTTAATTTTTTGCTAATTTGCCTGTGTGTGACATAATGAAAGTAAAAATAATATTTTTATACGACTGCGGCGGTGCCCAAAAGGGGGGTAATGTTTGGCGTATGTATAATGTAAGTATGTCCGATTGTATATTTCCTCATTTCTCCTTAAACAGTCGTTAGTCTTTGACAGATAAAATCTCAATCGATTTGTCATAATTGTGCAGGTACATAAAATCGAATGAATTCCCTCAATTCCCGACGTTTTGACAACGTTAATACAAATTTTGTATTCAGTTAAGGAGGGCTCCCGTTGTCAGACTTGGCGACAATATGTGAAAAATTAGAAGACAATCTATCTAACCTCCTCAGTACCGACCTTGAAAATAACAATTGAAAACCATTGTTACTTTCAAGGTCAGGACTGAGGAGGTTAAGTACAAATCTGCTGTCGGAAAAGTGAAACAAGCCCATTTGAAGAGATCCTCAAATAAAATGGCAAGCAGGCAAACAAACAGACGTAAAAGAGACATTTTCATCAGGCAAATCGTGTGTTGTGTGATGACTAGAAATAATCCCGTCGCCATCAATGTCTTATTATTTATGTACACGTGTTAGCTAGTGTGAACTACAAGGACTCGAAGTTCCTCTCGACAGAAATTCTACACACCACTAATATTATAACAGTGCATGTCTGTTTGTGTGTTTTGTAAGTTGAACGGGTTTGTAAGAAACCCGAAGTACATCCTGAATTAAAACAAAAAAATACTCACTTCTTTTTGAATTCACCCGGATGAAGTCACCGACACAGCTAGACAAAACGTGTACGGTGCCATCGCACACCTTTTTTACAGTCAGCATTTCCATCAATTCACCTAACTAGCGTGGAAACAGGCTTTAGTTCGCAACTGCCAATCAGCCGTACCGAACGTACTCGTTAGCATTTTAATCAAATCAGTTCTATCGTTATTGAGTAGCAGTTTAATATAGAGATAGTATATCAGCAATCGACTGCTTTAATTTCTAGCAGATAGCACCCCGGCACATCACTTGCAGCCCCGAGTAAATTACTGTAAATTACTTCAGCTAGATGTCGCTGCCTGTACGTAATACAGAGAAGTTTGTAAGGTTCGAGATTGCCCGATGCCTGCACTTGCCCATTAGCTCAGTTGGGAGAGCGCTGGCACGGCTAGCCAGAGGTCGCGGGTTTAAGTCCCGGCATGTGTGGAATTTTTAGCCTCTAAATACCTAGGTTTTTAGAATTGTCCTCAGCACTTTAGTGTAACAAAATATAATTATAATAATGTAATTTATTTCAAAAAGTGGTCAACATAATATACCTTGGTTATATCCGTGTCCACTAATGGACATGAACAACATTATGTTTCACAGGAAGACAAAGAAAGAGTGAATACTAAACACGTCCAGTCCACTCACTCTCGGTCGGACCTTCTGTGTCAGTCTATGGAGAGGTGTTAATATTTCTTTTTTATGTCGACAATCGTACTTGCAGCTAAGATTTAGTTCATGTCTGTTTGTAGAAATTATGTTTGCTGCAATTATCTTCTTACATGAGAAATGGGGGACCAATTTAGCTTGACAGTGAGAATAGTACTGTATTCATAAGCAGCCTATATACGTCCCACTGTAGGGCACAGACCTTCTCTCAGGGAGAGAGTATGGGCTTAATCACCACGCGTGCCCACCGGAGATTGGCGATTTCAAGCGCTGAGGTACGTGAATAGCTCAGACACTCGGGTTTCCTCACGATGTTTTCCTTCAACGTAATGTATCACTTACTTACTTTTAGTGAATTAGGAACTTAGTAGGAAGGTATTCTAAACAAATCGCGATGCTCGTACATAATTAACGTCGGGAACTAGGGTAATTATCTTTACCTAATAATTAATCACGATTAGACTCTTTAAGGCCGACTTGCACCAATTCTTAAACGTCACTTAAGTCGCCATTTAAATTGACTTTAGTATGAAGAATTTTAGTTAATGTTGTTTAAGCCACATTTAAGAAATTGGTGCGAGTCGGTCCAAATGTATAGTTGAATAGCTATAGCACGCAATTCCATTCGCGGTTAATCTATTCTATGGGATCCGTACATTTTTCTGGGATGAGTAGCCCATGCTACGTAGGACTACAATCTATATCTGTGCCAAATTTCAGCCAGATCTATACAGCCGTTCGGAAAAGTCCATCCGTCGACAATTTCGTATTTATAATAGTAGTAAGATTTTGAAAGTGTCATTGGTGGCGAAGAAAAAAACGAGGTTTTATTTCTTAAAAATGTATTTACTTTTCATTTTATTGTGCTTTTCAATATTTATAGATTGGACTTTCCATCGTCCAAGAACTTTTAATTACAGTAGTGTAGTAAATTCACAAGTTTATACACATAATAATTAACGTTTTTTGTCAAATACAAATAAATAGGCGTTACTAAATAATTACATACAAAAAAACATACAAAACAAAACGAGACTTTTGATGTCATCAAAAATTATAGTGTAATTTAACAATTTATTTTGTCTATTTAAAACTAACAAGAAAGCAAACACACAGAAATAAAATGGAATTCATAATTCGCAATAGAAAAGATATTGTACTACATTTACAAATAAAGTTGATTACTGTACGAAGTAAGTACCTATTGTAATTAAGGCCTACTGAATGATTTTCCTTTATAATATGCTTGACAAAATTCACTAGTAGAAAACACTATGAGTATTGCTATAAGGTTTCGAATGTATTAGCACCAGTGAAAATATTAAACTGAGAGAAATCAAACTAGAAAGAAGTAGGAAAAGTAATTTACAGTTTAATTACATTATATTTTAATTGGTTAAATCGTGATATGATTATAAAACTGTACGCGACAACTTACAGATACAAATACTTACAAATAATTTGTACAATATCTACAGTGTTTTTAAATTCTTTTTTATGCACAAGTTGTGCAATTTTTGTCTTGATTTTATTTTTTTATAACTGTGATAATTTAAGGACTAGCTTGGAACAATCTAACTAGGACAAAACTTTACTTTTAAATCGCTTCAACTACATAGTATTTATGGTCAGGTCAATGTATTTACATAAACTTTATTTTAAGTTATATATAAATAGGTAAAGGTGGTGCCTTTCCATTAAAATGAACTACAAAGAGCTCTACAACCAACGTTTGTTTACCTAATGGCATTGTACTTACTTATTGAAATACTGCTACCGGACTAAAACCAATTTTAATATTGTATTTTACAAGTGTATATTAACAAACAAAGGATTTTCTGAGCATAATATTGAATAAATCATGTAGGGAAGTCACTGAATTAGACCTAAGTGGAAACTTATTATACAAAACACTAACTTTACGCATGTCAAGATAGTTGGCACAAGAACATGCTTTATTTCACTGCGTCAAATGGCACTGGCGACCACACGAAATCGGATTCCCAACGAAACTCCGACCCACTAGCTCATGACATCGGGATCTCGGCGGAGAGCCGGTGCCTCGACGATGCGCGAGTGCCGCACGTCCCACAAGTGTTATTGCTGTACCCGGAATCGGAGCCGAAGGACGAATCGCCACTAGGCGGCTTGGGAGAGGCCCGGGGACCCCTCCAACAGGCTATCCCGGGCAACTCTCCCCCGGGCCAAGCGCCACCTCCGCCGGGCATCTGCCCGTGCGGTCTCGCCCCCACCGTCCCGACTTGCGGATAGAGCCTCAGCAAAGCGTCCAGCAAGACTCCCTCGTGAAACTCCGAAGGGTCTGGCGGGTGGATGTGTCGTGGCATCCGATGCTGGGCTGCCCTCCGTCGTTCTAAAGACTTCGGTCTGCGGTCTAAGCGCTGCTGGCGCGGTCGGTGAGGCAGGGAGTGCGGGGCAGGGGGTCTGGCGCAGGTTGTGCAGGCTGCGGCTTCCCCCACAAGGCTGAGCTCGTCCTCCGCGAAGTGATCGTCGGAGTGGACGCTGTCATCGGAGCGGTGTGGCAACTCCTCGTAGAGCGGGGCTCCACAGGCGTCCCCGCCACAAGTGCTGCCACCCCGCCAAGTTCCGCTGCCGGCGCCGCATACGAACACCCGTCCAGGACCAGGTCGCTTGGTCTCCACCATCTGTGGAGGGAAAAGGTTGGGTTATGTTTGGTAGCACCTTGTACACCCCTCTTGCTTCTTAAGTATGACCGATTGTAGGGGGACTGTAGCTTCACTTATCATATCACTTATCATGTATTTAACTTTTATGTTCCGTCTGCTTGACTTATGCCAAAGACATATTTTGAACGATATGGCCCGCGCTGGACGGTATAACCGAGGACGTTCAGTCCGGGTTTCCTTTAGTGTTTTTTAATGACTCGCGTTGCACGTGGGTTAGGTGGGTTTTCTTCAGAGTGTGAGTTGTCTTTTGACCTCTTTTGTAATCTACAACTTAAGTTATTAGCTTAGTTTATTAGGCTGAACAAAATGTTCCAAGCTATGACACTCACAACCAAATAAAATTTGGAATTCGCAGTCTCCGTAAGAATCAAATTTCAAGTTTTTGTATTGGAAAGTTCCACCTGTAGCACTGAAATAGAAATTAAATTTAACAATAAGTGTTTGATGAGGACTGATGATAAATTAATAAAATACACATTTGGTCAGGGAGAACTTAGTAATATTCTGGGATTTTGCTTTCATTCGCTTAGAATCACAATGTTATCATTCCAAAAGGGTTGCTGAATCATTACAATGGTAACCTTTACGACTGAACTTGTTCAATTCAATACTGAAACAATGTTTCCATCTGTAATATTTTATTACCCGTACCCGTACACTTAAATTTCGAAGCACGTGAAGTAACACTAGCTATTTTCCTTAATATTAAATACTAACACCTACAACTAGGGAATGTAATCCCGCAAGATATTGTCATCCAGGTATTTGCGGGGTGAAACCGTCTCAGCCCCGCTGGATCCAGGTATTTTCGGGATCCAGCAGGGTGGACTTAGTGCTCTGAAATCAAAGAACTAATAGACCTCGTTTCTTGAACAAGCTTTTTGGTGTGATCTAATTGGTACATTAATTCTTTAAGACATATAGATTAAGACATTAAATTGACGACACATAAACATCAGAAACATAAATTGACAATTGACATAATCACGTCACTTAAACAACAGAACATAACTTTAAATATCACAATTATCAAATTGACAACCACGCACCGCTGCGCGACGAGTAACACGTGTGATCACGAGCTTCTTAGTAATCCCGCCAGTTCAGCGGGATCCCGCAAACATTTCGACCGAGATTAGCTCCGCAAAATGTATGCGGGATCTCGGTATTTCGGGATCCTGGCATCCCGGGATTGCATTCCTACCTACAACTATGGGAGTACTAGTAAAGTTGTCAATAAGATCAAATCAAACAATCAATTAGTATCAGGGTTTACGTAATTCTATTTAATTCGCTCTTTACGCGCTCAACAAATGCAGCTTTCGGTAAATAATTGTTCTACATGGAAATATTACCATTGCATTTATCATATTAAAGCATTATCCTATCAAACACAAAGACAAAAGCAGAAAAATCGTAAAGTAACATTATTATAATCATTTTTAAGGTTCCGTATCTTAAAACTAAAAAACGGACCCTTAAAGGATCACTTTGTTGTCCGTCCGTCCGTCCGTCTGTCAGTCACCTCGGGAACGTGTAGAGGTATCGAGTTGAAATTAAAACCATGTACCTGCTCAGGTCTAGCAGTCCCTTGAAGCTGTGAAACAATCACACTTCTAAGTTAGCGTAAAAAAAGATACGGCCGTTTATGCCGCAAAAACGAATCAAAATTTATAGGGTACTTTCCGTTGACCAACAACTACTTGAGCTACGAAGATTTTTGTATGGGGCCTGGCATAGTTCATAGTGGCGCCCTCTATATTTTATTCAATATCGTGGAGCATGATGAAACCTAGCTAGATCGATAGAGGACAAAAAAGTAAACAAGAAATTATTAAGGTCACCATGTCCTAAAGTGGCACGTTTAGGAGTTATTGAGCTTTGAAGTTTGTATGAGATTTTTATAAAACTTAACTTTTGAATCATTTTTCACTAAATACTGGACTATATGCTTGGCACCTGTGACTCGTTGCCGATTCTTGACTAAATTGCTAAATAAGTCTTAAAAAAAACACCCAGTTTATTATAGATACCGTATATTAAATATATTAGATACAATGCGAGGGTATTACGGGAGCTTTTGCCAGAGTTATAAATTTCCTTTTCATCAATCCTATCAGGTAAATAAATAAAATAGTGTATTTAAAGGAAAATTCACAAGATATTTCTTTATTTTAATTACAAATTACACTTAGCTGCTAGACTAATTACAATATACAATTAGGCATTACTTATCATTAAATCATTCTACCGAACAGTGAGCGAGTTATTGATCGGAGAAGTAGGTACCGGAAGAAACATTTGTACTTAAATTAAGTTTTATGGTGGCTGTGTTTAGTTATAAGCATTATCTGATTAAATATTAGCAGTTAAACAATAATTAGGTAGTTAGACCTGAAAATATGATTAATCCCTGTTTCTATGTTTAATATGGTTTCATAGTAAACATATGTCACTTCAATGTAGGTAATTATTGGCTGACAGAAGTCATTTTTATACATATATCCTCATTCCCCAAGTCCAAGTACAGTCTATTACACCAGGTAAGGGAAAGGTTTTGATCTTTTTGGTTCATCCATAGTCCATCACATCCCACAAACAAGATACATAAAGCCGCAGTCTTCACAGCTACGAGTAAGACAGCAGACAACTATGAGAGCCACCAAAAACGAACATCTACGCCCTAGGCAAGATTGTGGTCAAGGGTAAGCTCATATCGGAATAAAAAAACTTTGGATTGAGCTGAAAAAAGATACACAAAGAATTTGTGTATATATGTATATAAGTAGGTAGGTACCTACTAGACATAGCTACCCAGACTTTAAAAAACATCAAAGTAGGTTTGAATCCCCGAGAAAACTCATATCAAGTGACAAATTCAGTGATGAAACTCAGTTAGTGGAAATTCCATACAAACTTCAAAGCTCAATAACTCCTAAACGTGCCACTTTAGGACATGGTGACTTTAATAATTTAGATAGATAGATAGATAAACAATTTATTCACATAAGACACACACACGTATACAAAGCAAAGTAATACAAATCAATTCAAAAGTCACAATACGAAGAAAGAATACAACAAAACAATAACATACAGAAAAAAAGCAAGAAACACACTGGAAATCAGCCAGACACGGTACGACAGGGGTACAAAAGTGACCAACGTAGGTGTGGCAAATGTGAATGGGCTCCGACTCAGCATGTGCTAAAAGTCCAGAAAGAACTTCAGCGCTGATATTCTGCCGGTACCCGATGGGAGCGGCATGCAGCGCCAGGAGAGCTGAGGTGAGGTGGTCGAATTGTTATCAGACCAGATCAAATAATGTAATGTCACGTTGCAAATATTGGAATAAATTGTATTTTTATAAAAGTATATTATTAGAAATTGTTTGTATATATTCGTGTGAAATGTCCGTATAAAGTGTGAAACCGTGAAGAGTCATAGATATAAACAAATTTTATAAATATTAATGATTGAACAAATAAATTTTAAATGTCAACATGTTATTATTTTATTAATTTGTGCTGAGGCAAGAATAGTCCAGAAGTACAAGATCCAAACAAAAAATGTCAAAAGGGGATGAAATTAAATTGTATTATAATATTAAACTAAATAAAATTTCTTGTTTACTTTTTTGTCCTCTATCGATCTAGCAAGGTTTCATCGTGCTCCACGACATTGAAAAAAATATAGAGGGCGCCACTGAGACTATGCCACTAATCTTCGTGGCTCTTTGGCTAGTAATGTCGTCTTACACCACAAATGGGATACCGCCGTTTAGCCAAAGTATTTTTCGCCAAATTTTACTTCCCAATAAACTTATGGCATCAGTTTCATTTCCCAAATGAAACTTTAGCAAGTTTTCATTGAGCATTTTATTTATTTGGTCAAATTATCATTTCGCATAATTTTACTGCGTCAAGTTTTATTAAGACAAAAGTGGGTTAGGTTAGAACTGCGACCCCCACAGACACGAACTGTTACCAGAAAAGTGTGTTAGGTTAGGTTAGAACTGCGACCCCCACAGACACGAATTGTTACCAGAAAAGTGTGTTAGGTTAGAACTGCGACCCCCACAGACACAAACTGTTACCAGAAAAGTGGGTTAGGTTAGGTTAGAACTGCGACCCCCACAGACACCTACTGTT
The DNA here is from genome assembly GCA_947310995.1 of Yponomeuta cagnagella. Taxonomy (NCBI): domain Eukaryota; kingdom Metazoa; phylum Arthropoda; class Insecta; order Lepidoptera; family Yponomeutidae; genus Yponomeuta; species Yponomeuta cagnagella. The sequence continues at coordinate 3,620,945 of OX371287.1, read as the reverse complement.
ACCAGAAAAGTGGGTTAGGTTAGATTAGAACTGCGACCCCACAAATTTTGACCAAGTATTTATTTGGTAAACAATAACTTGCCATAATAACTTTTGCTAACTGTTTATTTGCTTTAAGTTGTTTTGAGAAATGTTTTTTTGCCATGTGATAATTTGCGGAAAATAGTTTGGGAAGTAATACTTTGGGAAACGATTTTTGGCAATACATTAGTAAACCCCACAAATACAGAGAAAAATCTGAAAACTACACATTTGTAATTAAGTCATAAAATAATTAGTTTGAAGTAAAAAATAAATAAAATAACAAAAAATTGTTTATTAAAAATTAAAGCACTACAGATGTGAACAATTGCAACTCCCACACTAGGCACAGCCTGTGTCGTGGGAGTCGGGTAGGATACGCAGAATCATAATTAGCACCGGTTGACAGAACGAAAGAATATCGGGTATCGAGTCATAGATGTAAACAAGAACAGTGCTACTAAGTTCGGGAAAAGCTCGGAAAAAGCTGCAAGTCTCTATTCCTGAGCAGATACAGAACCTGTAAATATAGTAGAAATATGTAATTGAAGACCTACCTCTAAAAACCTATTCAGAGGCTAAAAATTCCACCCATGACGGGACTTGAACCCGCGACCTCTGGCTCACCGTGCCAGCGCTCTCCCAACTGAGCTAATGGGCAAGTGAAAAGGCATCGATGAAATTTCGAGCCTCTTTACAAACTTCTCTGTATTGCGTAAATTGTCGGGTTAGTGCAACAAAAAGAATATGACCTACCTCTAGTTGGGGTTCCAACTCTTGCCGGTGCGGGAGGGGCGGCCGGCGCGGCAGGTCCTGCAGGTCCTCGTAGAGCGGCGCGGGCGGCGGCGCGCGGCGCGCCGAGCCCGCGTTGCCGGGGGCCGACGACTTCGAAGGCAGCAGGTTCGTCACTTTCCGCTTGTGTCTGGTGAGGAGAACATTTTGACTATTACAAAAACAGCCTATATACGTCCCACTGTAGGGCACAGGCCTTCTCTCTGGGAGAGAGTGCGGGCTTAGTCAACAGGCGTGCCCACCGCGGATGGGCCATTTCAAGCACTCAGTATGTGAATAGCTCAGCTAGACACTCAGGTTTCCTCACGATTTTTTGCTTCACAGTTAGCGAGTGTTATTGCTACTATAACTTCACAAATGTACATAACTTAGAAAACAAAGTCATAGGTACCTGCCCGCACTGGGAATCGAACCTGAGTCTCTCGCTTTAGAGTCCAATGTACTACCCACTAGGCTATCACCGCATAACGGTGTTTGCCTATTAAGTATAAGAAAATGGTGATTTTTAGTCGTGTTACTTAACAACACATCGAGGAAACATGACAGTCTGATTTACATACCGCAACGCTTGATATTGCCAATCCGCGGTGGGTGCACGTGGTAATTAAGCCCACGCTCTCCCTCTAAGAGAAGGCCTGTGCCCTGCAGTGGGACGTATTATAAGCTACACAAAAAATGTTGTAAAGTAATCTGCTTCAGATCGTCGGCCCACAGAGCTCATGAGCAACTTATACTAAAAGTTAAAATTGATGTCAAGTACCAACAAAACACTGGGTCCCAAAACATTATTGATGTAATTTATAAATGACATACTCAACGAAAAATTCTAATTATATTGAGTACTGTTATTATTGAAATATTATTGATGTAATTTATGAAACATACGGATTTCTATAATGCAAGTTAAATTAATGTTATTTTTTTTAATGTGCAACAAACGAAATGGTCGAAACCGTTTCAAGACATTTGTGAAGTTATAGGAGCAATACCACTCGCTAACGGTGAAGGAAAAACATCGTGAGGAAACCCTAGTGTCAGAGGTATTTACGTACAATGGCCCAACTATGAGGCTAAGTGTAGAAATCTCAGGTCTGGAACCCGTGTCCAGACTTACCGCCGCTAAAATTTACCGCCACTCAAATTTACCGCCACTCAAATTAGTACACTGATAACAGTAGAAAATTCTATTTATCATCCAATATGTATCTTGACTGACACATTGTCATGTTTTAGCAAATAAATAAATCTTTATATTTATCCAAATCATCGCTGCCTCTGGGTAAAGTTCCTGGTACGCTGGCTACGTTAGCCGGTTGGATAGCGACCTGGAACTAATCCTTAAGATGTTTGTCTACATAAAACAACGGGATACAATGAAGCACTTTCCTAGGACAGAATATAACGTAAAAGAATTTGTAGAGTAACTAAGCGCAAAATGGTATTTGCGTACAAAGGAGGCTAATCCTGTTTCAGGTTTATCCCATTACGTCCGTTTCTATATTGACTGTATAGTTAATCTCTCGCAGGGTTTGATGATAAAATGTTGGTCAACCATCAATCCGACTTACGAGTATATTGAGCTCAATACTTTAGAGCACGTTATCGCCAACCAATTATGTCAAAAAAGATAGTTGGTAAACGTCAAATGAATTTATATTGTTTTTTTTTTCTACCACAGTGTGACTATCTGGTACCAGATTGTCAAAAATGGACTGACGATACTCAATTAGTGCAGATTTTTAGCTGCAGGCTAATTTCCGAACAAACCCATAGACAGAGAATATATTTTTTCATTTTTCTGTTTCACTGCTGAATATCGGCAGGTTTTCAAAATTAATTTCCGTTCACTGCCACTTCAAACATACGCGCTCGCGTATCAAACTACGCGCCAGCGGCACGAAAAAACACGTCACGTGACCCGACCATGTATCTGTCATTGTCACGACAAAATCGTTGTCATGACACGAAAGTTTGACAGAATCGAAAGCCTGGCTCAATGGGGAAGGTCCCGGTATTTCGGCGAGGGCAATTCCGCAAAGTTTCCCTAACAAGAACGGAGGATTCTTGTAAAGTCTTACAAAGCGTTTGACGAGTAGGCTGCGGGCACTTAGCGAGGCAAGGCTTGTACTCAACACACGTGCTAGCCAAATGTTTAGGAGAAGACATTTAAGAAACAACGGAGAATTTTGGAAAATAAGGTTGGTGGTATTTCTAAGGTGGTGCGGTGAAAGCGAGAGACCCAGGTTTGATTCCCAGTGCGGGCATGTACCTATGACTGTGTTTATTATCAAAGTTACGTACAATTGTCTTTCCTGTGGGCTAGGCCGACTAAGCTGTCCGGATGGTATAGTGCTGGGCAAAGCCTACTACATCTAAAAAACAATGTCGCAGGCACTGCAGCGTCCGAGAGGTTCCTTCATCCATCTAATGATCAGCGCTGAGGGATCACTTCCTCAGCACAACGCTGAGTCAGCTGCCTTTTGTGGCAATGTAGATACACCACAGGCTACATCTATAGTCCTGTTTTATTTATTCGTTTTGTCTGTTGTGTATTTAGTTTTCCTTCTGTGTTGTGCATATTATGTTACTTATGTGCTTATTTTGTTTCTGTGATGTATCTTGTTGGTATAATAAATGTCTTTCTTCTTCTTCTTCTTCTTCTTCTTCTTCTTCTAATGTGAGTGAAGGTAACACTGGACGCTGTATAAAGCATTTCATTACGTAGGTGCAAAGTCCAATGTTTTTTGGGAACCACCTACCCTCATTACAATAATTGACTGTACTCACCACTTCAGTCTACCCGTGACCACGGCAGCTGCAACGTTACCGAAACGTCGGGAATCAAAGGTAATTAAATTTTACCTAATAAATAATCGCGGTAATAAATAATAAGACCCGTTTAATATATGTACTATGTTGGAGCATCGCCATACCAATTTTTTTTTATTTCCTAGGCGCTTGAATTCCACAAATTAATGGATCCGTAGTGAAGCATACGGAGACAAGAAATTTAAGTCAAATTTAGCTCCTTTTTCAGGTAGTTTAGGACTTCATGGTCACTTTTTAGGGTTCCGTACCCAATGGGTAAGAGACCCTATTAAGAAGACTCCCGGTCCGTCCGTCCGTCTATTACCAGGCTGTATCTCATGAAACGTGATAGTTAGACAGTTGAAAATTTCACAGATGAGTATTTCTGTTGTCGCTATAACAACAAATACTAAAAACAGAGTAAAATAAATATTTAAGGGGGACTCCCATACAACAAACGTGATTTTTTGCTCGACATTAATAACCGCAACAGGTAGACGCTTGAAATATTCTAATATTGTATAGACAATGGTACGGAACCCTTCCTGCGCGAATCCGACTCGCACTTAGCCGGTTTTTTTCTCGACATACTCCAATTGTGGTTCTCTATCCCTTTCATAGGTACAGACGTTTTTTTTAACCAGATTTCTTGTTTGTGCCTAAAATCTAAAAATACATATTTTCACAATTTTGTACCAGCAAGATAGGTCATGGGTCCCCCAGAAGTCAACTTAAATAGCGACGAGGCAAATGAGGTTAGAAAACACTTAAAAAGTTTAGCGATGAAATTAAGCGTAGATTAAATTTAATTAGGCAACACGAGCGGCGAGGGTTATCACGTGGGACGTTTAACGCTTGTGATAAGGGTTCGCCTACATCAATAAAACTTTGACTGTAACGTTAATACAGGTCAACCTTTACATGTTTGGTGCAAAGTCATACAAAAGAATTAAGTGCTAACGCGTCGCTTAGCAAACAACACCGCACAAGTCGTTTTTCCCCACTTTACGAGAGAGACAAATAACTTTTTAATTTCCTAAACAGTTTCTACGGTGTTCCATAGAAAGAAATATGTACGTGGTGTTCCAGTTTTTTTTTAATAACGGTCGCTGATTAGTATGAAGGCTTGAATTCTATAGGTAGATCGATTCGCGCTTAAAATCTGCACCCAATGGTATTCAAATGTCAAAACCGTAAAATTTCGACTTGAGCGGTGTTGTTTGCTAAGCGACGGTTACGGTAAAAAGGAAAGAACTGACCCCTAAGAAACAGGTTGCCCTAGTTCAGGAGCCAGGGACTCACGACAGTACTTTAGCCTAATACATTACATTTAAAATGTAATATGTCTCTCTAAGTTATAGCTAATAAAAAGTGTCAAACTCTTAGGCACTGCCTAAACCGTAACAGACGCAAAGGCCTATGATGATGATGTAAAGGTTGATATTCCGTCGAATGTGCAGGCTGTCGACGAAAGAGCGATTGGAAAATGCGTGAACGCATAGTGGTGAACATGATGTTTTGAAAACCTAATTAGAGGCTAAAAATTGTCCTGAGCGCGGATTAGTGCAACAAAAAGAATATAATGATGTTTTGAAGTTAGAGTCTTATTTATAAAAACCAGATTCATTCAAACTCACCTTAGATGCCCCACCCCGACTCTGTGGTAAAGGAAAAGACGCCTGGTCATGGTGGGGAGTCACTGGATGCGGGCGGCATGAGACCGGGAAGCTTGGAAAACCATGAGGGAGGCCTATGTCCTGCAGTGGGCCTCAAATGGCTGACGATGATTATGATTATGATGATGAAAGGAAAAGACGTGATCACTGATGATTTAAGCTGCCTCTAAAGAGTGTATTAAGCAATCGTGTTTTTTATAAATAACACCATTAAATTATAGGAAGTATAGAAATTGTTCCTTACGTTCAAAATAACATCTGCAATACATTACGGCATCCCTTTCAATTACACTCTTGGAAATGAGATTATAATAAATCGATTAGTGCCGCTAGTATCACAAAATTTTTACACATCCTTATTACCGGTATTGTCGATCTTATTTGTATTAGGATAAAGTTCCAAACTGAACCTAAAGGTTTACTTTACCACAGAAAATGTCAGGTAGATTGGGGTATAAGTGGGGTTTGCATAATTATATTAGTTTTTTGGACAGATGCGGTTTTGTGATAGATAGTTCATATTAATAATGTTTGAATGAAGTTATTAGACGGATAGAAATAATTATACCCTAGCATTGTGTCGGTAGATGAAAGCGTCTAAGGGTGAGTGAGTTTTCAAGATGTCTGTATAATATTGCTTTGTATTGATGGCCACGTTTCATAAAACTACAACTAGTAGTTTATTATGACAATTCGTTGTACATTGCGTTGCCGATTTTAGTCTTCCTACTTGTTTATATATGAGTTAAATCCGTTAACCGTGGAGAAAGTAAAAATCTAAATCTGTGGTTAGCGCTAAAATCTTTGACAAGAAGAATAAACAAAAGACGAATTACATTAGATTAGATTAGATTGATCTACTCTTTATTGCAAACCATACATTATTACGGAAAAAAATATATGTTAAAACTAGCAGGAGTTTGAATACTTTTTGGCAGGCGCAAACACAAGCTTCGAGGGGAAAAGTATGAAAAGTGACTTACAAATCGAAATAGTACATTATTTCCAGTTAGTAAGTAAAAACTAAATTGTGGAGCTGTAAAAATACTATTATCAAATTTAGGTATGTAAACACTTCAGACACTCAGGTTTCCTCACGATGTTTTCCCTAAAAATTAGCTTAATAAAATAAATTAAGTATTTTATTTTCAAATAAAAAAAAATAGTAAGAAAACTGGCCATTTTTTTTATTTACAGGCAAATAAGAATTTTGTAAATAAGAATTATATTTAGGTATTATTTAATTTTTATATTTAGGTATGTGCAACAAACTTGTTAATAATAATATTCTTTTAAGGCTATTTTTAATCTGTGTTAATCTATGCTAAGTAAATAAAAAAAAACGTTGCTTAGATTTTTGTACTCGTACTTTAACCTCCTCGGTCCTGACCTTGAAAATAACAATGGTTTTCAATTGTTATTTTTAATGTCAGGACTGAGGAGGTTAATTTTGATTTTTCAATTAATTTATATATTTAAGTTTCTCACGGATTATCCCGGACAAACTTAAACAGAAATTTCCCATTTAAAAAAAGCAGCTCTGAGGTATTTAAATTCCACAATCGCCTGCACTATCTTTCCCAATCACTTGACCTATTACGGCGATAACAACAGCTCCTTCTATGATTAACACTCCCAATAAACCTTATCGGGGGACACAGAAGCGTGTGTCCCGTTAAAGGCGAGGCGATGTCATGGCGATGCCGCAACTGACCACCCACGGGACGTTCCTCGTGGTCGACGAATATGGAGTGCAGTGGGCTCAACTGGATTGGCTACTCTGCACTGCCCAGGTATTAATCTAATCTAAAGGACGGATTTGCCATAATCGCCACGCTTGGCAGGCGGGTTGGCGATCGCAGTACCTACGCGCTTGGAATATCAGGCAGATGCTGCTGCCCGTCTCCTGATAATGTATTTCCTTAGTCGCCTTCTACATCCACAGAAGGAAATGGAGTGACGCTATTCTTAACCCGGCGCCACACGGAACATGGCAAAACCCTTAATGGTTATGAAAACCACGGAGGAGGCCTGTGTCCTGCAGTGGGCGTCAAATGGCTGATGATGATGATGATAAAAGTACTGTTGGCACAGACATTGAGAATGCAGTATTGTACTGAGAATGTGTATGAGTAACACGTCCTCAGTACAATACCGAATCAGCTGCTTTTTCAGCAGCTGAGATACACTGCGAAGATTTTTGTAAGGTCGTCATCAGAGTTTTAGAAATATTTTTTTTATGTATGTAACTGTTATTATGTACTTGGAATTAATGCTTACTTAATTTCAGTAACAATTTATTTTCCCAAGTCCACCAAGGAATTGCCACTAGGATATCTATAACAGAAGTTTTTATTCCATAACTTAACATTAAAGTTAGCGTAAAAAACTATAAAAATATTTTTGAAAACTAATTTTCCGAAACCGAGTCTATTACCGTGGAAATTGCCAGGAGACCTAATTTCAACTCCTCCGACACACAAAAAAAAATCATGTGAATATTGCGTTACAATTCTCACTTCCTGATATAAATTGGAGCATTTATAGACTTTAATCGCTCGTAGCCTCGGCTGCCTGAGTGATCTTAAACGATCACGAAGGTTAAGCAACACAGGGCGCGTTCAGTGCATGGATGGGTCGCCGTCTATGCCTAACGCTAGTGGCATTTTTCCGAGCGGTTCCGTGCTTCGCAAGGCACGTTAAGCTGTTGGTGCCGGCTGCCGTCGATAGATGGCAGTCGTTAAGCCAAGTCAGAGGCCTTAGGGCGGCTTGACAACTTCTGACAGTAGACGAGCCACTAGTCTACAAGCCTCCACCAATCCGGACTTGGCCCCCGTGGTGGAGTATGGCCTATACCTTCCTCAGGGAAGAGACCCGTGCCCCTCGGTGGGGACATAATGGGTGGATGATGATAGAATTGAATAACATTGACAACAATTTTAAATTGCAGTAGCCAAGCCAACTCTTCACGACGCAACTAAGATACTCTTCCTTATCAACTATCTCATTTTTTAAGATAAACCTACTCTTTTGTTATTTATGACTAATCCATCACGAGCACTAATCTGAAATCTCTTTTACCGTCTACAAAATAAAGTTAAGAATCCCATGCCATTGCTGTGATGACTTAGGACCCATGGTAGAAAGCTTTTCGGAAATATTTTCGATGTTCGATGTCGGCTGTCGATAAAGTTAAGCTAATACGTTAAATCACCGAGGCATATCGATATTGTAAGATTTTGACATAAATAATACTTATTACATTAAAACCCATGCTCACTTATCGATTTTGGATTGGAGTCATTAGTGAAATTAAGCACAGGAAATGATTATGATAAGAAATTACTTTTCTAAATTAAAATGATTTTCAAGCTCTTTATCCATGCCCTTTCTTTATCTCCGTCTGAGAGAAAGCCTGTATAGTCTGCGTATGTAAATGCCTTCTCTTGAAGAGAGAGCATGGACTTAATCACCACGCGTGCCCACCTCGGATTGGCAGTTTCAAGCGCTGAGTTACATGAACACCTCAGACACTCAGGTTTCCCCACGATTGTATCCTTCCTTCCGGCGGCGTGCGTTCATGCAACGACTACTGAAAGTTGATGAAGCGAGAGAGATCTATCCGTCAGGATCGTGGCAAGTGGCAGACCCTGGTCTCCGCTTACCACCCCGAGATACAGGCGTGAGTTTATGTTGCTGTCGTTGTGTCCTTCACAGTGAGCGAGTGGTAGGTAGCACTACTGCAAAAAGTGTGATCATGCTATAGCGAGACTTTAAGTAAGCCTTTATCAGCAGTTCTAGAATAAAACCTTGCCGAGGAAGCGGCGACACAGGCGTATAGAAAATACCAGCCAGCAAAGAAAAAAATAAACTACAAGACCGATCAGCCTCAAGTGGGAACGGGGTGCTGACTCGTATCATAATTTTTAATTATATTCATAATTCTTAAACATGCTTTAAGCTGGCTATATACCTTTATTCATTTGTATATGATTTTATTTGAGTATATCGTAGTTTATTCAGTGACTTCATAAAAACAATTTAAGTATATGTTTCATACTGTATACACAATACGTATCCTATTGCATATAATTACTATTCTGTATTACATAGCATTCTACTATATGTAGTATTGCTCACGGTTGTACCACACCGCGGTATGTGACGCTCGCGGGGAAACTCCTGGCACTGACTGAAAATCAGCGCTGAAGGCTTGACCGTCAGCATACTGCTGAGTCAGTTGCCATTTATAGCAGCAGTGACACGCCGTGACCGTTCGCTTTCCTTTCTTTTTTATAACATTTCGGTTGAAATATTTTCTTTGTTGTTTTTTTGTTTTGTTATTGTGGCGTGTGCACTGTTTTTATAATAAATGTTTTTTCTTCTTCTTCTTCTTCTTCTTCTTCTTCGTATATCTTCTTGCTAAGCTCATGCGGAAATAATGGGGCTGGCTGGGGAAAAAGGACGGCTTTCCATTCGACGATAACGGTGACTGAACGACATTGTTGCCATGCAACGGCCGGACAAGGTCGCAGTAAATGTATAAAGTTAGATGCAATTAAGACCATACTTGCTCTCTGAGAAAACGCCTGTGCCCTACTCTGGAACGTATAATGTAACGTGACTTTGAATAATACTATTTAGGAAAACATTGCTGAATATAACATTCATAACTTTCACAGAATACAATTACATTTCCCTGGTAGGCTAGCACAGGGTCTAGGCAAAGACATCACAAATATGGGACTAGACCCAGACGGCAGTCTTCAGTGGGAATCAAACGACCTCCAGCATGGTAATCAAACACGATACCGCTAAACCAACGAGGCAGTCGAAATAAATATATCAAAATAATATATCATAAAGCCAACGCCCAAACGAAATAGCCAAACGAAGTGAAAAGTTACATCGAAGGTATGATTTTAATATTTTAACTGTCCCATTGAGTTTTCTTGTTTTAGCAAGATTATTTTTGATGAGACCGTTAACTCGAGAAGGTGCCTGTCAGTCAGTTAGCATAAGCATATTAAGCATAAGCAGCCTACATACGTCCCACTGTAGGGCACAGGCCTTCTCACAGGGAGATAGTATGGGCTTAATCACCACGCGTGCCCACCGCGGATTGGCGATTTCAAGCGCTGAGGTATATGAATAGCTCAGACACTCAGGTTTCCTCACGATGTTTTCCTTCACCGTTAGCGAGCGGTGTTGCTACTTTAACTTCACAAATGTACATAACTTAGAAAACAAAGTCATAGGTACATGCCCGCACTGGGAATCGAACCTGGGTCTCCCGCTTCTGAGTCCAATGTTCTACCCACTAGGCTACCACCGCGCAGTCAGTTGGGATTCCGATTAATCTTGCGACGTTTAAAAATACAATGTTCTTTCCAAATAGAAAGCGTGCTAAACGCAACATACTTTGTCATAAAGTGACGGCTGTGGCTTGCTATTGAATGTACAGATTCTCATAGAAGGTTTGATATTGATATTGAATAAAAGAGCTCTCTGAAATAAAGATATAGAGAGACGAGGTTAAGCCATAAAAACAACTTCTTTATTCATCATTATCATCATTCAGCCACAAGAAGTCCACTGATGGACATAGGCCTCCTCCATGGATTTCCAAAAAGACCGGTTGGAAGCGGCCTGCATCCAGCGTCTTCCTGCCACTTGGATGACGTCATCTGTCCAACTTCTTTATTGTTAAATTTAATTACTTTTCTGAATGTATCATGTACATTTTCAGATAGTAAGTACCATCCGAGAAGAAATTGGTAAAAAAAATGTAAAATCCATAAAAGATAGACGTATATTTGCATATTGTAGATAGAATAAACTTTTATTCAATTTGTTTTTTTTTAGATGTTTCACTTATCTATATTAATTTTACTAAAATCATGGATGGAATAAAACAGGGTGAATTGGTTCGGCGCCGTCAGTTTTACAATCTACTTTTAACCAAATTACAGTCATATAATTCAACGATAACAATTCTAAGCAAAATGTAATGAAACTTGAAATAACCAGTAATGACAACTCAAAAACCGATTATGAAAGTGAAAAAAATGTGTCATCATCATCAGCCATTTGACGCCCCCTGCAGGACATAGGCCTCCTTCCACAATGTAACCACATTTAAAAAAAATTTATATTTACACAATTTACATGAAAAAATCCTTTTTGGGCTCTGTGTCAATCTGCCCTTCTAGCTACTATTCTGTGGCCACAGTTTGGCTGGTGTTCGGTTTCACGATATTTGATCAGTTAAACGTAATTAATAGTTAGCGACACAGTATTGGAGTGACTGGCAGCTCAGATCATGGGCCTTGACGGCTTGTACGAGATAATGAGCAGAGCGGTGTGGCAAGAACTTTTTTTTAATGAAAAAAAATACGAAGGTGTGATCGATGCGTTTCTGTTTTCTTGATTTATTTTTTTATCTTTTTATGGCATCTTTTTTCTTGCCTGTTCTTTTGCTCTAATTTTTAATCCACTTCGATAGAACTATAAAAAGGCCTACAAATTAGCTGTTATTTGTGTCCTTTAGACCATTAAGCAAATTGAATGACAGCGATTAGACATAATTTTAATACTTATCAAGATATTATGGAACAAAAACATACATACATACATAAGCTCACGCTCTGTATCCCTGAGGGGTAGGCAGAGATCCAAGATACTGAAAAACCTTCTTCGCTTCATATAAAAAAATATATATATTCGCTGCTGACCTTGCTACGTTTAATTGAATCCCAAAACTGCAAATGAAAAGAAAATACGTAAACTCACGCCTGTATCCCAGAGGGGTAGGCAAAGGGGACTGCCACTATTGCCAAAGAAAAGAAAAAACGAATAACTTTACTTCGCATTTAATTGTTAAGACTTAATAAGTTTAACGCTAAATCGGGGTCTATGATCTGCCAGTGCTCTTTTCTCACGCTACACAGTTCGCCCCTGCTCTCGTACAAATGCAAAGAACAATGGCCAAACCTTGTGTTCTGAGGGCCAAACCGTCAAAATTCCTAAACGTGTGGTCTAATTAGTGCAGCCTCAGCTGGCAGGCTTCGAAGGTGGCGCCTTAGAGGTGTCAGGATTCCAACGGATATAGGCATCGGGATGCACTGAGGTGGATAGAGGAGGAAGGGAAGGGATGTGTCAGGTTGCTTTGCGTGACTCAGATGAGGCGTGCATACGAAAAAGAGCAGGTAAAATCAATAAAACATTGCCTTACACAGATTTAACACCCGTTATTCACAGCACGAGCGCGTAAATAAAGGAGGGATATTAAATTATTTTAAATTTGGATTTCATTACAGTTTTTATTGGAAATCATTGAATCTTTTTTTCACCGAAATTATTAGTGTCAAAAAATATTCATGCAATATTCCGCACTCGGTCGTGGGTTCGAATCCCGGCATGTACCAATGACTTTGTTTTCTAAGTTACGTACATTTGTGAAGTTATAGTAGCAATACCACTCGCTAACGGTGAAGGAAAACATCGTGAGGAAACCATAGTGTCTGAGGTATTTACATACCTCAGCACTTGCTACGTACAATGGCCCAACTATGAGGCTTAGTGCGGAAATCTCTAGTCGAACTAGAACTAGAACTATTCCGCACTCTGGCGCAAAATTATTACGAGACCGCGTATTTTACTGTAATTCCACTGTGAGCAAACATACCTATTGATTTACAAATTTAAGTACTTAACTAAAATAATAAGTCACTAAAACAATTACTATGCTAAAATTTGCAAAGTTGTCCATCCGAATGATCGAGAAACATTAAAACTGCACTAAACAGTGAAGCTGTGATTGTGTAATACTTGTTTAAGTACACGAAATAAATACTTAGTGATTCATAATTCATTTTGTATACCAATAGGGATTTGTGAACGAAAAGTTCTGTCCTGTCAATGGGGATTAGTGGAAAAACCCTTCACAGGCGAATAGTCTACAAATTCAAGTGGCTATCGTACACATATCGAACGCTCAATCTTGACTCAGGAAAGTTGCAACATGCCATAACTCAGTAATAAAGAGTTGATTACAAACTATTAAAAACGCATAAGTTCGCATTAACGCAACAGCGTGGAAAGAAATCGGCGCACGTTAATCAAAAGGCCCTCTACAAATGAAGCCGACGTATCTACATATCATAAATTTCGTTAAACAATGTGCGACCGAAACCACTAACTCGAATCGTTTCGGTGCTCGACCCATTTCGACTTCGCGATTCGACCACATATCGGCAAGCGCAGCGTAGGACGACCAGCCACAAGATGGACAGATGACCTCATCCAAGTGGCAGGAAGACGCTGGATGCAGGCCGCTTCCAACCGGTCTTTTTGGAAATCCATGGAGGAGGCCTATGTCCAGCAGTGGACTTCTTGTGGCTGAATGATGATTCGACCAAAAATCGAAATACGGCTAGCTTACGCCGACTCTATCTGACAGCATTATCTATTTGTTCATCTATGGTAAGCTATTACTATGACAATTCCATGTACATTGCATAGCCGACTATTAGCCGAAATGTCAAGTAGGAATGTACTAGCCTGCTACGCAATCTACATCGAACTGTCGTAGTAAAATCCAAACACAAATATCTTTATTAATATGAATTTACCCAACATGGATCACAGAAGTGACCAAACTAGAATGAACCTGTGCTATGGTTACTTGAAAAAATAGTCAGATCGAATGGAATTGTAGTTTTATGTAACGGGCAGCGTTGTGACTACTGATTCGCATTAATTTCAGGCCGCGTTTGGGACGACGAATGAAAACTGAAATGCGATTTCAACATGTTCGTCATTTACTGAAAATGCTCGTTTTTTCCTGAAAGCGACAGAGTTTCTGGGCCGAACGGGTAAACAGCCAATTACTTCATGCGTGAAATGTTGTGGCTATTCAAATCAGCGCCGTTGCTATAAGAACGGATTGAGATATTATGCTAATTCTTGATTGTATGGAGATCGCCAATAATAACTCGGTACAATGCAGTCGGGGAAGTTCGGAGCAGTACGATAACTTAAGTACTCGTACTGCTCCCACTGTTGATAACAGTTCAACCTTTACAATTTTAGTGTAAAATAGTTTAAAAACTAACTGTAAACACAAACTAGAGGTCAGTGTAGTGTTTTATTAATCGTTATAAATATCATAACCTTTATGTTATTTTTTTTTATAAAATATAAATAAAATATAATTCATATTTCTCTGAGTGTTATGGAAAAACTTACAAATCCCTTTCCCCATAAGTTAACTGCAAGGAATCTTTTGAAAATCACATTTCATGAACAAATTAAACGTTTTCTTTAGCATACGTTTTATTTGTATTTAAATAAACGTAGATATTTCTAGACATTTTGTACTACAATGCGGTGATTTTCCGCAAACATTATTCATTAATATTTTGATTGCTAATTGATTGTAGAGTAGAGAATACTTAATTGTACATGAAAAAAAACACACAGCAAATGCGGAAGGGAGCGCCGGTAAGGGACGTCCCAGGCGGAAACACATCGATCAAATAGGCGATGTATAAGTGAAGGGCGAAATAGAAGTATCCGAAGCCGGCGCGCGTGCATTCAGCAACCAATGAATGTTGATGGAAGAGGTTTGTCTGGATCGTGGCAAGTGGCAATCCCTGGTCTCTGCCTACCTCTCCGGAATACAGGCGTGAGTTTATGCATGTATATCTGAATTTTCGTTGCTGTATGCTGAATACGACTATCGTAGTGTAGTGTGTAGAGTCACTGCGCTCTCACTAGCCCCGCTGCAAGCAAATCAGCCAGCTTCGATTCGATTGCCATAATGAGACCGAAACAATGGGAGCTTAATAAAGACGTTAGCCCATAAATAGAGCCGTTGATCTAGAGATAGCATTAGGCAAACACTGGTAGGGGTCTTTCGAAATATGTGCAGTGTAAATTATGCCCCTTTTGTTTCGGGCAACGATAACGGTTAATATCTGGTTACGGTGTGTTGCGACTCGGTCGGGCTTGGGTTCATTGTCAAGCGTCTTGTATTTTGACCCAATTGACAAGTATGTACAGTGAAATTGGTTGATTAGAAACTGGAGTATTAAGAGCAACAAAAAGTGGAAAAAACCGGCCAACTGGAAGTCAGACTCGCACACGAAGGGTTCCGTACCGTGTATACAACATTCGAATATTTCAAGCGTCTGCCTGTTGCCGTTATTAATATCGAGCAAAAAACGGCAATTAAATCACGTTTGTTGTAATAAGGGAGCCCGCCATAAATATTTATTTTATTCTGTTTTTAGTATTTGTTGTTTTAGCGACCACAGAAAAAATATCAAATACAAGAGTCTTAACAGTGTACAATCGGCTTAAATGTATTATTGGTAAAAAATACATATTTATGATTGAACTACGTTAAAAAAATGATATAACTTATTAAAATTTAACTTAACTTGTGTTAAGGTAAATAATCATTACTTACAATAGTTAATAACTTCTCTGTGGCTTCATAGGTCATGTTTTGGACAAAATCCTGTAAGTTTTGTTTGCAAAGAAGGGATGTTAAAGAAAACAGTAATAGTTTTGAGTTGAGCGTATTGTCGAAAAAAAGGAACAAGATATACGAAAAATCGTTGTGAGAAAGAATGGGTCACAATAATGTAATTCGTACGAACTAAATCCTTCCGCTTTTTTTTAGTAGAGTCAGCGCTGTAGTGAAGTGGTGCATGTTGTTTAAGTACACTGCTACTAATAAATAATTGCCGAACAGTTAGAACTTCACATGATTGGTATAAGAGATGAGTAGGAAATAGAAAAGTTCAGAAAATCCAAATACATCATCTGTGAAAATTTCAACTGTCTAGCTTTCACGGTTCATGAGATAAGTGCCGAAATGTCTTAAAACAATATTTCAATCAATAAACAACCTATACAGGTTTGAGTGAGGGTATTAAATATGTACTTTGTGAAATTTCTTGAATAAATAACTAAAATAAAAAATACAGCCTGGTGACGGACAAACAGACAGACGGGCAGTGGAGCCTTAGTATTAGGGTCCCTTACACTTTGGTGCGGAACCCTAAAAAGGTTTTTCTGTCTAGCGGTGACAGAAAAACCATTTTAGTTGTAAGTTAGGGGGCCTAATTACGCTCACCAAATCCTAAATACATACTAATTTGACAGTTCGAGGATTGTAATCGTTTGGGATTTGGTGCGCGCAATGTAGGAGCAGTTCTGCGACATTCTGTTATATTGCAGAACTAATAGTATAAATTGTGCAAATTGGTCAGACGATATCCTGATAAATTCTCTCTTAGTGCAGAACGAAAAAGTGTTAGGTTAAGAGAATTTTATAAGCTTAACCTTGCATTAAACCCTTGTAAGACTACGTCTTACAGTAAAAGCACTAGCTACATGGCTGTTCGCTCGTAGCCCCGGTTGCCTGAGTGATCTTAAACGATCACGAAGGTTAAGCAACACAGGGCGCGTTCAGTGCATGGATGGGTCGCCGTCTATGCCTAACGCTAGTGGCATTTTTCCGAGTGGTTCCGTGCTTCGCAAGGCACGTTAAGCTGTTGGTGCCGTCTGCCTTCGATAGATGGCAGTCGTTAAGCCAAGTCAGAGGCCTTAGGGCGGCTTGACAACTTCTGACAGTAGACGAGCCACTAGTCTACAAGCCTCCACCAATCCGGACTTGGCCCCCGTGGTGGAGTATGGCCTATACCTTCCTCAGGGAAGAGACCCGTGCCCCTTGGTGGGGACATAATGGGTTGATGATGATGATATGGCTGTTACAGCTGGCTGGTGTAGTCAGTTCTAAATCACCGGACTATCTTTATAAAAAGCTCGAGTGGTCGTCCCGACAGAGATCCGTGCATAAAAATAAAATCTGTGTCCCCGCGCACCGAACTATGGCATTCCGTGGTAGCTTTAGGTATGCGGCGTCCAAGTGTTGGAATGATATTCCTCCTCCAGTCCGTGAAGCGCCTAGTGGATTTGCCTTTGGGCGCAAGCTCAGGGCATATTTGCTTGAGCAGCAGAGACTTTCCCATCCTGTCCCAACTTCTCGCCGCAAGTGACTGACAATGTGATCGCATCATAATCATTAACCTTGTAAGTCATTAACATTATCTGTATTTTATGTAATTTTATTCATTTTCTTATTTATTTAATCATCTATTCATTCATTTATTTAACTATGTTATTATTGTTATGTACTGCACCGCAACCTATTATATTTGTGAGACGGACAGGCACTGGCTGAAAATCAGCGCTTTGGGTGAATACCCTCAGCACAATGCTGAGCCAGCTGCCTTTTCCAGCAACAGGGACACACCGCAACTTATGTTAATATAAAGTGTTTTATTGTTTTTTTTTCTTTACCTTTTGTTTTGTAATTTAATATTTTATATTGTAACTTGTTAGTGTATGTGTGTGTATCTGTTGTTGAAATAAATGTTCTTCTTCTTCTTCTTCTTCTTACTGTTTACAACAAACTCCCAATTAAAATCAAGGCTCTCGCAGGTGATCAGTTCCTGAAGGCTTTAAAGCAGTTTCTAATAAAAATATCCCCATATAATTTAAATGAGTTTTATGATAATTGTGATAATAATAATTTTTGTGAGTAAAATAATAACTATATGGAGACAGAAATATTTTTGTCAAATGCTAGTGACTCTTAATGATTCTGAATAAATTGACATAAGTTTTATTTTTAATAAAAAAATATTATGATATTGCCATGCCGTGCCCGGTAAAATTACACTTGTACTTGTATGAATAATACCTACTTAAGACCTATTTACTGTAATTTATCGCAATAAATTGAATTGAAACAGAAAATTGAAAAACTAGATGGACTAACCCACACCTCAGTGTCTGATCGACATATCTGACAATAGACGTTGCAGGTTCACTCTTCGTTTCTATTCATACTCCAGTGTCTAATCACCGCGTTTTACGGTAATTAAAATTAAAAAGGGGAGCTGTAGTTAATTGAATGCCCGATCAAAATAATTTATTTATGTAGTAGATGATTTAGTTATACAGGGTGAAAAAATCCCCATTGATATCCGAAACTACGAGCTACCTTTATTATGTAGAGTACAGCTTATATTTCCACCCTGTATATGGAAGCTAAGTTTTCATTATATGAATCTTGACTACGGTTCCCATATTAATACTAATAACCGTAATAATAGCAAATAATCCTACTAAAGGTCGGTTTCTGAATTGAGAATTTCACTAAGTTCTGTCACGCTCTTTTCCGAGAAAATAAGAGACAGCACTACAGTTTTACTTAGCAAAATTCTCAACTCTGAAACTGGCCCTTAGTGGTCCAAATTACTTAAGATCGTAGGTTGGCTCATGATTTTGAAACAGTTGCAAAGTTGCAAAGATGAAAATGCAAATGCATTTGTGAACTAAGTATATTACATTATGCTCTTTATTCTCCTAAGTCCCTACTCCTACTTATTTGTCCCAATAAATGTCTTTCTTTCTTTACTCTGACACCAATATATTCAGACATCAAATAAGATATATCTGATTAAGGTTTAAGCTGGTTTGAAAATTGAAACGCAGAAAACGCGCAGCGGCGTACATTGGCCGCTATTTACCCATCGAAAAGGATTAGGCAATAAACCGCCACATCCGTCCGAAAAATTGGTCATCTTTGATCCCTTGCTACTCAAACACTCCACCATCAGCCTAACACTTACACGCAAAATTACCACCAAAGCGGCCTCCTGCGAACTTTAACACTTCATAATGCGTCGAAAAAAAGGTGGCCAAATTCAAAAGAGGTCCCGGAAGTTGTAAACGGGCTCTCAAGAAATAAACTGGTGAAAAAAAGCCCGCATAAACTCGCGAGCGAAACACAGAGGGCGCTGGTTTCATTTCAACACAATGGAGTATTTGCGAAGTTCGCTTTGTCTTAAGACCGAAGGGGCCACGAGCACTCCTTTATTGAAGCACCTTAGCCCCCAGGTAAGCCAAGACAAAGTGGGGCATGGCTTGCACAGGCTAAGTATACTTGCTTTCTCCCGGTTGTGTGACTTTTATTTCATTCCGCGCGACTGAATTGTTAAACACAATAATACACATCGATAGCGGCCATCGTGGAAATTTTCTTCAAGGACCATTGAGGGAATAAAATTATTCTTTGGATTCAACTTTTAAATCGAAAATAGCAGCTGTTGGTTCGTTAGCGGGTAAAAACGTGCGTGCAAAAAATAGAGCTTTTCTAATTAGCAATTCATCAAGCAGTTGAATATTTATTGTGGAATTAATTACGAGAAGGATTGGCACAAATGCTAGGACGTACCGGCGTGCGCGATAGTTCCCGCCTCGCGTTCTCATTGGCCATCCACTTTTGAATTGACGAATCAGGGCTCGGCGCAGGCGCAGAGTATAATTTCGGCATAATTAGTCACGCAGTAACATACGGTGACGTGGGAAACAAAAAGCGAACGTGCGCTGTACGAAAACTTTACGGACGTGCGAAATGTATTATGGCGTTCAGGAAATTATTGAGCCATTAACCAAACCATTTACTGGCAATAATCGATTGTATTTTAAAACAGAGGAGTCCGGCGTTGTTGATTGCTATACAATATGGTTATTCAGTCACTGTCAGCATAGGTGTTTTCCAGGATTTCGAACGAAGAACACGATTGCTTTACGACATTAATTTGCTAGTTCGTTGCTTGTCAGAACAGAACACATTCAATGCTTTATTCCAATAAACGATAAATACTGTGCCTCGTGATCCATGCAATGGTTTTCTATGTACAAAATGGAAAGAGAGACTGACGCCATTTGTACACAAGAAAATAGGCCTCATGCGGAAATCTATCTTATGCTGTGGCCGGTGTTGTTCAGCGTCAGAGACAAGCGACATGCCGTATCCACCAGAATATATCAAAAAAGAAGTCGAATAAAAATCTGCACTCACATTTCTAATTTCTTTCTTGTCTCCATCTATGGTTGCCTAAAAGATATGGCTTTCAGCAATTAGACCGCCAATGTTTTCGATTTATTTAATTTCTGCCAATGTGATTTCTAAGTTTGGACAAATGGAGAGGATGAAGGAAGAAAGATTGACAAAACCAACATATCGAGCGAATGTGGGTGGAAGGGCCAGTAAAGGACGTCTCAGGCGGACGTACTTGGACCAAATAGGGGATATATTCATCATCATCATCATCATTCAGCCACAAGAAGTCCACTGCTGGATAGGCCTCCTCCATGGATTTTCAAAAAGACCGGTTGGAAGCGGCCTGCATCCAGCGCCTTCCTGCTACTTGGATGAGGTCATCTGTCCATCTTGTGGCTGGTCGTCCTAAGCTGCGCTTGCCGATATGTGGTCTCCATTCGAGAACTTTTCGGGATATATTAGCAAAGGGCAAGATAAAAAGTACCCGAAACCGGCGTGCGTGCATGCAACGACTAAATGAATGTTGATGAAGCGACAGTGATTTGTCAGAATCATGGCAAGTGGCAGTCCCTGCTCTCTGCCTACCCCTCTGGGATACAGGCGTGAGTTTATGTATATATGTAATTTCTAAGTACAATAAAGAATATTCTATGTATCTCTCTCTCGCTCCCTTGAAAAGTATTTCAGTAAGACAAGCATAAATGTCACCGATTTGAATGTGCCTTAGGAATTTGTTTTATCAAATTAACTGTGAAAAAGCCTTGCCAAAATTTTGATTGCTGTGGGATCGTAGTTATTCTATAAGAGACATAGACTACCACTACCTTGAGAAATGCTAGCTAACATTACGAAGAAGACTGAGGGCCACTTTCTGAATTGAGAATTTCGCTAAGTAAAGAGTTAACTGTGGTGCTGTCTCTTCGAATTTCTCAGAAACGAGCGTGACAGAACGTTACTTAAGTATGTGCTTTGTGAAATTCTCAACTCAGAAACCGGCGCTGAGTTATAACATAAATCAAAAGCATTTATTATCTCAGCCTGAAGTTTGATTATTTCACTTGAATCGCGGATGGGGCGAAGATTACCGCTCTTCTGCCGCAAAGTGAATATGCCAAAAGAACGATTATTCTATTATTCGATTGTCTCGTTGGCCTCAGTCTGGGTGTATTTCCATGTTTGTGATGGCCTTGCCTGGTTACCATAGCACAGGGTATCCCAGTTTGGGACCAGGACAAGGGGTTGTGTTGTGTGGAAATTATTATTGTAAGGTTTAAAGTTGGCCTCAGTCTGGGTGTATTTCCATGTTTGTGATGTCCTTGCCTGGTTACCATAGCACAGGGTATCCCAGTTTGGGACCAGGACATGGGATTGTGTTGTGTGGAAATTATTATTGTAAGGTTTAAAAGTCGGTCTAACAGAAGTAGTAATTAGGTGCTGGGCAAGCCTACTCCATCTAAAAAACAATGTCCCAGGCACTGCAGCGTGTGAGTGGTCCCTTCACACATGTAGTGTGAGTGAAGGTGCCACTGGACGCCATAGAAATAATCTCATTTCCTAGATGCACAGGGCAAAGTTTTTTATTAAGTGGCATTAACGCGTCTATTTTATTTCATAGGCGTTTCAGGTCACAATCATTCAAGGCGTGAGTTTATGCATAATACGTCTCTCGCTCTCTTTAAAAGAAGGCTTGTGCCCTACGGTGGAATTCTTACTTCCTATGAATTGTCTATCACACCGACATGCCCCATTATATTATCTACACTAAAGATGTAACTGGCAAATCTCAAACATTGAATAATTAAAAAATAAATGAAATTAAATATTATTTACTACGAAAATTCTCAATTTATAGTGTGTGTGTGTGTGCATCTGCGTGTGCGCGCGTGTGTGTGTGTATGTGTGGGTGTGTGTCTCTATGTGTGCGTGTGTGTCTGTGTGTGTGTGTGTGTGTGTGTAGCTTGATAATCTAGAGTAGCAAGCCAGGTGCTTAGTTTGAATCGCGATGAATTAGAGGGATTTTGTTTACATGTGTGCAGTAGTCCTGGAGGGGTAGACAGAGACCATGGTTTGCCAACTACCGCGATCCTCACAGACTTTCGCTTCATCAATATTCATTAGTCTTTGCATGTATGCACGCCGGTTAGCGGTTCCGGGTAATTTTATCTAGCCCTTTGCTGATACATCCCGTATTTGGTCAAAGTGTAGTACGCCTGGGACGTCCCATACCGGCCAACTAACACGTAAATGTTGAGCTGGTATTGACTGTACAGGGGCCTAATTACGCGCACCAAACCCCGTCAAAATCTGACATTTGTGACAGCATTTAGTAGGAATTTTGACAGTTACACGATTGGAATCGCTCAGGATTTGGTGCGCATAGTCACGCCTCTGCACTGCTTTAGGGTAAGTAGTTGTTCTATGAGCCGCGCGCCGCTCTGTTATCGTTGGCTGTCTGTAACCACAAGATTATACTAAACTTCCCGACTGTTTGAGATCCGGATATATTAATGTTTACGTTCAGACACCAGAAATGATTTATTAACAACAAACCTATTTTGAGAGCTACTGTATTGTTCAGACGTCGGGAGTTTTCCCGTACGTTGACATCCTTATTTGTTTAAGATTATACGTTTGCGAGTTTGTTAAGCAATCAAGTTTAAAAGGTTAAAAGGATTTGCATGAATTTTGGTACTTATATTATACTGATGATGACCATATCAACTTCAATGCTGGTGGTGTTGGTGTGCTCGCCTGTAACTTGCAAAAAAAACTTTTTAAATGTAGTGTATATACATCTATCTGTAACTCTGTCGTCTCGAGTAGCGCACGCGCGGGACGCGGGGCGGGGGGAAACCATTGGTCACCGATAGTGATGGGCCGAGTCACATTTTGTCCAACTCGAGTAGCTCGAGTTTAAATAAGGGCTGACTCGAGCAGCAACTCGAGTCAGCGTTGTCTCAGCGCGCACATCGGCGTCAAGTTGCGCGAGTCGGTCGGACCTGACACACCAACGCGGTGGCGCTTCCTCTGTGGGTGGCGGTGGCCGTCCATATAAATAGTTCTGCAGTAAATGGATATGTAAGGACCGCCACCGCGTTGGTTTGTTTCATCCTTTATGTATCCACAGCCACGTTGATACTGGAGCTCGAGTTGCATCTTGTACCATTCTCGCTCTGACACACAGCTCGGTCGCACAGTACTAACTCACTCAGCCACACTCACGAGTCAGCTCGCTCGCGCACACCCGCCGAGTCAACTCGGTTGACGGAATTTCCAACTCGAGTTTACTCGCTGGCAGCCCAACTCGAGTAATTCGAGTAAATTGACTCGAGTCGCCCATCGCTAGTCACCGACCGCCGCGGAGTAAAGACGTATGTGCTTGCTGCGAGCCGATATTGTGATTTCTATAGGTTTCAGTGTCAGTGTACACTACATATAAAGGTTTTGTCACAATGAGGGCTTACGAGTACACCGAATAATAATAATAATAATAATAATAATAATAATAATAATAATTTGTTTATTTTTTAAACCAAAAATTACATTAAAAATGACAACAATCGTTCGGTGCTAATCTATTGTACAATAGTCTTGTCATTACATCCTATCTCCTAAACTAGGCGAAAAAGCCTGTATCTTAGGAGAAGGTGAAATTAAATGCGTAGATACATGGTCGAGAAAGCGGACGACTGTCAGTCAACAAAAACATAACTTAATCTATCACATGCAAAGAAAACTAAATTAAAATAAACAGAAAAACAAAAAGGTATGATGATATTAGCCACTCAGATCATTGTGTAAGTGTGTGTGTGTGTGTGTGTGTGTGTGTGTGTGTGTGTGTGTGTGTGTGTGTGTGTGTATGCGCGTGTGTGTGGGTGTGTGTGTGTGTTTGTGTGTGTGTATGTGAGAATTTGTACGTGTGTGTGTATGTGAGAATTTGTACGTGTGTGTAAGAAAGTTAATATTCTCATTTAGTGATGCACAAAAACTCCTCAACAGCATTATACGTCAGAACCTGCAGCCAAGTATTAATTTTGTGTTTAACTTCAAAACCTTTATTTGGATATATATATATATATATTTGTTTATTTACTTTATTATATATCCTGGCACTCTGAGCACTGTATTGTCGTGTTGCAAAAGCAGTTCTACATGACACAATCTTGATATAAGGTAGATAGAAAACACTTTATTGCACAACCAAGTGAAAGACTTACACATACACAACAATTACACATACACACACACAAATTCTTATATGTAAGTAGTGGTATACAGTTGTCTGGAAGAGGCCACTTTTAGTGCTAAGGCCGCCGTCTTTACCTACTCTTAGGTTAAGAAATATTTTTGTAATTTCCTTTTTTGTCTACAATAAAGTAATCGCTACCTGTCTGCAAAATATTATATTTCATCCTATAATAATCAGTAAATAAGTCACTAAACCTTATGAAATAATTATCTCAGCAAGTACAGTCAAGAGCTCATCAACTTAAATTCGAAGCTTGGATCGAAAAATCAAATCCAAATCAACTTGAATCCGACGCTTGGATCCCAAAATCAAAATCCAAATCAACTTGAATCCGACGCTTGGATCCCAAAATCAAAATCCAAATCAACTTGAATTTGACGCTTGGATCATAAGCAGCCAATATAGGCCTTCTCTCAGAGAGAGAGAGAGAGAGAGAGAGTAATCACCACACGTGCCCACCACGGATTGGCGATTTCAAGCACTAAGGTATGTGAATAGCTCAGACACTCAGGTTTCCTCACGATGTTTTCCTTCACCGTTAGCGAATGGTATTGCTACTCTAACTTCACAAATGTACATAACTTAGAAAACAAAGTCATAGGTACATGCCCGCACTGGGAATCGAACCTGGGTCTCTTGCTTCCAAGTTCAATGTTATGCCCACTAGGCTACCACCGCTCGGATCCCAAAATCCAGATCAACTTGAATTCGACGCTTGGATCCCAAAATCAAAATTTAGTTCAACTTGAATCCGACGCTTGGATCCAAAAGTCAAATTCCAGTAATCCACGTTCGGTAACTTATTCCGCGTGAGTTCATTAAAACTTATCCAATTGATTTTTTATGTTGACTGTTGTGATATATTTGAGTTCACCTTGGACGGATCACTGTGCCCGAAGATACAATTTTATTTACTATGGGGTTCAGCGTTACTTTCATCATCTTCATCATCATCAGCCACTCGACGCCCACTGCAGGTATATCACTGCAGGTATAGCCTCCCTCATGGTTTTCCAAGCTACCCGGTCTTGTGACACCCCACCACCGTAACCAGGTCGACAGACCATCTGGTGGGGGTCTTCCCACGCTGCGTCGTCTGGTCCGCGGTCGCCAAGTCAGAACTTTTTCGCCCCAATGGCCATCAGTTCTCCGAGCTATGTACCCCGCCCACTGCCACTTCAACTGAGCAATTCTTCCAGCTATATCAGTAACTCGGGTCCTTCTGCGGATCTCCTCATTCCTGATTCGATCACGCAGTGAAACTCCTAACATAGCTCTCTCCACTGCTCGTTGGGCGATTTTGAGCCTTCTTATGAGGCCGGAGTTACTTTTTTTTTTTTCTGCCACATAAACTTTTGTGATTATTGATGTCGATCTTTTAAAATCATTCCAATCTCTTTTGGAAATCGGCGTTTTGCCAGAATCAGAGGTATGGTCAGAGTTCTATTTAGGATATAACCGGTAATTTGTATCAGTTTTACGAGGCGACGCGGTTAAGAATGTTTATGGTGACGATGTGTAAAGTCATATGCTTTTTTATTGCCGGAGCGTTTGTTATTGGGCTCATAATAATATTTTGTGTGACATTTTTACGGCATTAACGCCGCGGATAGCTCCGAAAATATCGAGCGGAAGGTCCCATAACTGTATAATGGCAAATAACGTTTATTGGGATACTGAATTATACCTTCGGAGACACCAACAAGTTATTGGTTGTCTGTTGAGCGTATTTCTAAAAGCGGTGTTAGCACTTGGATAGAAAGTTTGCTTCGCATCCGAGACTTTCCGGTAATTAAATGCTGGCGTTCTAGTATTACAATAAGCGCACGTTGCGTTTCATGTTGTGTAAGCTAGTTTCATGTTTGTTTGCCCCTTCGGAATACGGAATTTAAGTGCCTTTGTATGTGTATATTTTTTTTTTTGGTAAATTTTCTGAACAATTCATTCGACTGAGCTCGGCAACTCTCACAATGCAGATCGTATTAAACCGCATAGTGAAGTGCCGAATTAAGTCACACGGACACTTACACACTAACTGAGCTTCCGAGTAAGTCAGTTTGGCATTCGGTTAATTTAGCAACTACTTAAGCCATATCCCTAACAAATAAACGGAAAATTCAGAAGTCAATCAACGTCCAAACTTACCCACAGGAGGACTTACAAAACGACCATAACAGATCCAGATAAACAACCAATCGAGTTCCCAACTCCAAATATAACCGCTCAAACCACTAATCAAGGTCATCAATCCTGTGCCAGTTGACAGGCCAAATCGACTATGTCAAATAGCCGATGTCACCCGAAGAATATTGTGACAGATCTAATTACATTACAGCTCCGGCCGGGGATTAAATCTGGGCCTAGATGACAGTTACTCTGATCAACTTTTCAATCCATTGCGTCCTCGTACGACGTGTCGACGGCTTAAATAGCGATTAACCTGTCACGGACGTAACATTTTGAAGACGTCTCCGGCTCCTACTGAATCTTACCAACCTTAGGTGTCGGCTAATAAGGTACGTTTTGCTATAGGATGGAATTAGTCGTGTAATAGCATTGTTGACGCACTCTCTAGTGGAAGTTTAATTTGAATTTAGTGCGATGCTTTATTTAGTCCAACAATGGTCGTTTTCACGGATGGTTGTAATTGGTTGAGTTTAATTAGGTGTATGCTTTTGGATGATTTGTTTTGAAATGAATAGCGGACAGCATGTGGCTGAATTGTTCGGCCAATGAGAGAGATCTACAATGAAATGAAATGGCGCTACCTCCTATGAATTTATAGCATGTTTAAATATACAATGCACATAATGTCTCTATTTGCAGTTAGGTACATAGACATCGTGAAACGTGTTTAACGCGCTTTGATTAATCACAGTTATCAAAGAGTGTAGGAATGCTTTTAGATACTATAAAAGCTGAATGTTGTTGTGTTTGATTAGTATTTATTTGTACACACGGCAACCTTTCACCTTCACAAGGTTGCCTTAGTATTGGCAATAAGGCCACCCATTGTACCTTTTCTTTCATAATAACTTTTATAGTCATTTTATTATTTCGTATTTGTCCGTACACTAAAATGCAAGTGCAAAAAATTACCTTAATTCCTACGAAGAAGGAATACGAATTCCGCTTTTCTACCATAATGGAAAAAAAATGGCCAAGTGCGAGTCTAAATTCCGCACGAAGGGTTCCGTACCATTATCTGTACAACATTTAAACATTTCAAGCGTCTACCTGTTGCCGTTATTAATATCGAGCAAAAAACGGAAAAACATCTCGTTTGTTGTATGGCAGCCCTCCTTAAATATTTATTTTATTCTGTTTTTAGTATTGGTTATTATAGCGGCAACAGAAATACATCATCAGCTGTAAAAAAATCACTTGTCTAACTATCACAGTTCATGCGATACAGCCTGGTGACAGACGGACGGATGGACGGACAGCAGTTTTAGTAATTTTAGTAACCTTTGCGTACAGAAGCCTGAAATGGCTTCAAACAAAAGTCTTAGTACTTAAGTACTTACTTCCAAACGAGGACGGCACCGATGAGGATGCCAAGGACCAGCACGATGGAGCAGAGACCGATGACCGCAGACGTCTGGAGGGACGGGCTGCTGTGGTTGTAGGCGTCTATCTTCTGGAAAGAAAGAGAAACAGGTTGGTACATTGGGATTGTATTTCATTAAAAACCTCCATAGGATTTCTTCTAGCTTTATGCAGCGAAGTAAAAAATCACACAATTTTTTTCCTTGCTTAGATCGATATAGTTAATGTATTTATTTCCACAAGACACACACACGTACACAAAGCATATTACATAATATTAAGTCACAGAGAAAAAGAATTTTAAATAAAAACTAACCAACAACGCGACTGCTGAGCATTAACTAATAAGCAGATGGGACCCAAATTCAGCAATGTAACTCCTTAGGTTGATCCCGCCTGATTCAGTTTTTTATTTTTGTCTTTTTTAGTGATATTTTAATGCTGATTTATATCTAGATAGATAGCGTACGACACCCGCGTACTGATGTTTTACATACATAACACGTGATGCACACAATGCGTATAATAAATTAAATATAACAGCGCCATCTAGTTACTGATGGTTGTACTATAACGTCACTTAATAGCGTCTACATCTATAGTATTCTAAGGATCTAAATAGAATAAATTAAATGTAGCAGCGCCATCTAGTGACTCAATGTGGTACGTTAACGTAGCTTAATAGCGAATTTTATTTTTTTAACTTTTCTGTTCTGTTAATACCAATTTTATATAGCCTATGACACTCCGACAGGGGCGACGAATCGATTCAGACCTCATTTGTCAAAATCTGACCTTTGGTTAAGGAGTTTTGAGGTAACACAGAATCGGACATACATACATACATACAAACGAGCTAAACACATTACCCTCCTTTTGGGCTCCGCCGCAATCGGGTAAAAATATTGATAAGATAGAAGCATGTAATACATAAAGGATGGAAACATAACAACTTGACGTAGTACAGGGTACGGTAAGTACCTATATTATTAAAATATAAACATGAACACGTGTGTATGGAAAATGCAAATGGGTTCCGACTCGGCAAGTAAACTCCAGTGCTGGTAATCTGCTGGTATTCTGCCGATGCCCAGTGTGAACGGCGCAGAGCCTAGATAAGTGGGGCTGACAAACTTATCGAAACTCTGTGAATTTCGCGGGGACAAGGAACTTGGCGAGTTCTTGCACATCAAATATTGTTTTGGAACGGGAAGTTTTTTAAATTTATGTTTTGGTGGGATATTATGTATTCGTGTGACTAGATTAGATCAGAACACTTTATTGTACACGCGAGAAAACAAAATACATTAAAATTACATATCCAAATAAATAAATAAATAAAAGGCTTGATTAATCTATGCCAAAGCAAAATTTAAAACTTTCTGTAGCCGTAACTATGTTTAAGCCCTTTTTTCCCATGTCTACAGAATCTCATGTCTACAGATTTTTATTTCTACAGAATCCCATTTCTACAAATTTTTATTTCTACAGAATCTCATTTCTACAGATTTTTATTTCTACAGAATCCCATTTCTATTCATTTTCAATTCAGCGTACTAATTACCTACTTAACTGGCTACTTATTTACTTAGCTTTTTTTTGAATGAATTTAAGTTTAATATTTTGATATTTAGATATTGGTGGTAGCGGAGCGGTAGAACGCCCGGTTCTCATTCGGGAGCTCGTGGGTTCGAATCCCCGCATGTAGCTACCAATGACTTTGTTTTCTAAGTTACGTACCTACATTTGTGAAGTTATAGTAGCAATACCACTCGCTAACTGTGAAGGAAAACATCGCAAGGAAACCTGAAACCTGGTGGGCACGCGTGGTGATTAAGCCCGATGATGATTACTCTCTCTACGAGAGTAGGCCTGTGACCTGCAGTAGGACATACGTATATAGGCTACATAAAATATAAAAAATATGTATTTTATGTGTGTCTTTGACTTAGCTTACTTCATACTTTAAGATAAGATAAGATAAGAATATTCTTTATAGTACACCAACCAAACAACCACCACCATAAAAAAAAAAAAATTAAAAAGATACAGTACAACTGGCGGCCTTATTGCTTATAGCCATTTCTTCCAGACCACCGGCGATGGAGAGTTGCTGAATGAATGTACTATATTGTATACAAAGAAAGAAACGTTTACGCAGGGCAAGTTAACACAAACAAGTATGTAGGCGAACTCAGAGATAGTAAACCAGCCTAACAGTACCAACGAGCCAACCGTCCTACCAATAATAAAGTATGTAGTAGAATGGTTTGACCCGAACCAAAAGCTATCAACAGCAAAACATTGAAAGCAATTTTCTAAAACAATTCTACATCTGTCATTTGCAGTTTGACAACGCAGCTACTACAAAAATCTAATGTAAATCATGTCACGTCATGATAAAATGGCTCTCAACAATACCTTTATTACATTGAGGTGATCAAAGCGACAGTTGTTATTATTGTAATTATTATTCTAATACACACCTAAAGACAAAGAAACCACTACGCTGGCAGGACGTTATAGGCGCTGGGCAAGCCCACTCCGTCTAAAAAACAATGCACAAGACACTGCAGTGTCCGAGTGGTCCCTTCCCCCATCTAGTGTGAGTGAAGGTGCTACTGGACGCTGTACAAATCATCTCATTAGGCAGATGGAAAAACCAAAGATATTTCACCTAAATGTACCGACCTAATGCAATTATTTTAACGGAACATTATCAGCGCTTAGCATCGACGTCGTTTGTGAATTAGAAACAAAGGATACACATCGTAACTCAGCACGCCCCGCCCCGCTAGATAAAAATCTCCCCAATTATTCAAAATAAAACGCATATTTTTTTCCTTTCATCAACTCCGATAATTGCTTATTTTGTGTTTCATGTTTTATTTTGCGGAAAATATACTTTCTGCTCCCCTATGAGTTTTGGGGTTCAACTAATTAAGCTTGGCCTCTGACCCTCCCTGAGCATGAGGTAAAAATAACGGCCGATGAGATCAAGTTACATTGGTTCACTTTAATCAGGATAGACTGTCTGTGTCCTTATCTGATTTTGGTTATAAACAATATTGTACGTTGCGTGCTGTTTAATTCCTTCAATTAGAAGTACAGTTAGCCTCATAAATTAATATACAAGGTTTACACACTGTCCCAACAAAAAAAACCTCATAAATACATCTCCGAGTTAATCGAAAACTATCTGAATTACAAAGAACATTTTAATGTACCCAACCTTAGAACCCATCATTTCATTAAGTTTCGATTTAAATTTAATGTTACCTACGTCTTTTTAGGGTTTCAAACTGGACCCTATTACTAAGACTGCACTGTTCGTCTGTCTGTCTGTCTGTCACCAGGCTGTATGTCATGAACCGTGATAGCTAGGCAGTTGAAATTTGCAAAGATGATGTATCTCTGTCGTATAGGTCCTGGACAAGCCCACTCCGCCTAAAAACAGTGTCTCAGGCACTGCAGCGTCCGAATGGTCCCTTCACCCATCTAATGTGAGTCGAGGTGCCACTGGACCCTGCATAAATCATCTCATTACGTAGATGCAAAGGCCAAAGATTTTTTTATCTCCTTGAAACGTGTTTATAATAGATTTTGGAGTGAAAGAAAGCCTTCTTTTTACCCACACCCCTTCTGACGCTTCCCGAAAGTTCGAAACAAAAAACCATAACGCAGTTATTTAAGCAGCTCACGGGTGGCAACCAAGGGGGACGGAAAGCAGAAAAAAATACCTTTCTTTCATATCAAAATGACCCTTTTTCATCGGAACATACATAAGTCAGTCGCGTGACGCCTTCTGGCCCGAAAACATTAATATATAAACACTTTTGTCCCCCAACAGCACGCACCTTGCACTCTCTAACAAAAACGTATTGCCCCTTGTAATTATGGCAGTATGGCGCCGAACCTACGTGTGAAACGGCCGCAAAGTCGGACAAGGAATGGTGCTGCAGAAGTATTAAAAAAAATCCTTTATTTTTTTTTCAGTGATCGCATTAAAGAACTCTCTAGATGATACGGACCGCGAAAAGAGGTCGATAGTTAATGTAAAGTACTTACTACTACATAAAAGAATTACTGTGGAATTCCGTTGACCACCTTTTTGTACTGTAAAGAAAAAAATCACGGCTGTCGAGTTTTCGAGTCTAGAACTAGATAGTCCAGTCTATGTAGTTATTTTCTGGTTCAAGAGCATTAATTAATCCCATTGATTAAAGACACGCCTACCAGTACTTCTGGCTTTTTTCTATGACAAATTTTCTTCTTTATAAAAATGGTTGGTTAGATCTAGAGAAAAAAAACTCGTTCAAAGTATGGCTGAGTAGAGTGTAGTGCAGACACACAATAACATGACATCCACACATCACAATCACGTGTCCTGGTCCCAAACTAGGATACCGTGTTCTATGGTAACCATACAAGGACATCACAAGCACGGCAAACACCCATACTGAGGCCACAAATCAAAGACTCCCCGCGGGAATCGAATCCACGACCTCTGGCATGACAGACAAACGTGTTATCGCTAGACCAACGCGGCAGTCGACACATGTAAATGTTAACATGCTTGACTTTACTGTATACACGCTGAAATCGGAGTGGTTTGAGAGCCGCGGTTATGTAGTTAGTGATTAAAAATGCCATATATTAGGACTATTAATTTTAAGTAACACGTAAAATAAAAAATAAAAAAATATTGAGAAATTTTGTTTCGAGTAAAGAAACCTTGCCGTTTATCAGAACGGTGACCCGCGGACCCACCGGCGCACAGGCACCGCTCTGGCTGGCTACTAACGATTCTCACAGACTCGAACAAAACAAACTAGCGTAGGTATTCGATAGCTATTGTTAAGGCGCGTTCATTTTGCTATGGTTCGTAAACCACCCAAAATTCGTAGAGGTCAAATGTCGAGAACTTAAAGTCAATACTTCGCGTGTCGCTGTAGCAACCCAGCATTCTCAAATTAAATTTTGCGCGAAGGATTAACCGACGCAAAAATGTTAATTGAAAATTGTTCCCTGAAAGGCAAGTGACTAATGATCTGTGAAATACTCAAGTACTGGCCAAATGCTTTGTAGATTTGGCAGCGGAGAGAGCAGTTATTTTTTATCAGGAGCAAGACAAATACACACCAATTTTATCTGTCGAAACAAATTGGGATCGTTCCAACGAGAACTTATTGTATTGTGCTGCTTACTTCGCTTATTGCCTTTCGCTTCACTTTGATTAAGTTTTATTTAACCTCATAATATACTCTTGCTTTAATCTTGATTTACTACCGACATGATTTGATATACACATGATCAATTTACTTGTCTATCGCATTACTTGGCCTTTTTAAAGTTTGCATGTAGATTTCCCGTCATAAAATATTTCGTGTAAAATAATACAGGCTGGCACCTTTGGTTATCGTTTTTAAAAATCCTTAAGTGTCATTATTGAATCGCTCGTAGCCCCGGTTGCCTGAGTGATCTTAAACGATCACGAAGGTTAAGCAACACTGGGCGCGTTCAGTGCATGGATGGGTCGCCATCTATGCCTAACGCTAGTGGCATTTTTCCGAGCGGTTCCGTGCTTCGCAAGGCACGTTAAGCTGTTGGTGCCGGCTGCCGTCGACAGACGGCAGTCGTTAAGCCAAGTCAGAGGCCTTAGGGCGGCTTGACAACTTCTGACAGTAGACGAGCCACTAGTCTACAAGCCTCCACCAATCCGGACTTGGCCCCCGTGGTGGAGTATGGCCTATACCTTCCTCAGGGAAGAGACCCGTGCCCCTCGGTGGGGACATAATGGGTTGATGATGATGATGATGAAGTGTCATTAAGGAAAACTTTAGACATTTCCTGTGACAAGGTTGTAATCTCCACCAAAACAAAGGGATGAATATTTCAAACTGTGACCGCGTTAGATAACAGAAAGTCATTACATTACTAATGCAGGACGAGACAAGGCCCCTAGACAATGTTGCTGTTTGTTTGTTCATTTAATTGTTCAGAGTGAGGCTGCAGGTTTGATGCCACTTAAAATGCGCATCTTTTAGTAGTCGGCTCATATCATTCATAAGGATTTCTAGGCTGCAGGTATTTGTGAGCAAAAAGCGGTCTAGCGAGATCAAGCTTGTCTTTTACGAATAGGGTCTGGTACTGTATCTAATCCAAAGGTTGTCTGGAAGGCCGCCATCTGTACCCTTAGGTTAATAAATATCTGTGTAATTTCCATTTTTATGTACTATGAAGTGTTGTCTAGCTATCTATCTAATTTGTTTATTTAGATAAAGATTTGTTGATGGTAACCAAATATATCAAGCGAATGTGGGTGGAAAGGACGTCCCAGGTGGACATACTTTGAAACAAATAGGGGATGTATTAGCGAAGGGCAAGATAAAATGTACCCGAAATCGGCATGCGTACATGCAATGACTAATGAATATTGATGAAGCGAAAGAGATTTGTCAGGATCATGGCAAGTGGTAGACTCTGGTATCTGCCTATCCCTCCGGGGTAGTTTCGTGAAGGTTTATGTCATCATTTATTTGATATTAACCAAACATGGAATGAAATATTTTTAACGTATGTTTATTTACTCCACAGCAAAGTTATCAAAGAAGTTATGCCTATCCTTGACCCAAAAAGTAAAATGGAATGGAAACGGTGGTAAACTGCTCATGTCAGCACAAATAAAACAATTTATCAAAACCACCGAATGTTCTCCGACAAAACATTCCAACTTTACGCACAGCGATAAACATCCGAAGTCACAAAGCACATTTGAAGGATAAAAATACAATCAAAGACGTCTAATATAACAATAAATTCACCGCAGAAATGCCGTTAAGATGTCGAGAAAAAATTTAAAAGGAAGCAAAGTTTTTTTAAGCGAATCGATAATCATAATTTAACTGAAAAGTTCACTTGCGCGGGCGGACCCAAATTAATTAAAAGGTCTCATTCA
Organism: Yponomeuta cagnagella; assembly: GCA_947310995.1. Lineage (NCBI taxonomy): Eukaryota > Metazoa > Arthropoda > Insecta > Lepidoptera > Yponomeutidae > Yponomeuta > Yponomeuta cagnagella. The sequence goes on along the minus strand of OX371287.1, from coordinate 3,585,963 downwards.
TTTTTTAACTCGGTAGACTTTTTTATTAATTAAAGAAGGGGCTTTGACAAATCGGCTACCGTCTTTAGATGGACAGCTTGATAGGAGAGAACCGTCGACTCCGCGTCCGAATATTGTAGTTTTGAAGATTTTTCTCCGATATTGTCGTCCAGAGATTCCGTGAGATATGCCCCGATAAATTGTCCGGGGGCCGATGACGGATTTCTGTTCTGATAGTGCTAGGTTTTGACAAATTGAGGTACCTTTTTCAGGCTTAATGCATTTTGAGCTTGCGACTTAGATCTTTATCGTTGTTTTTATTAAAAAAAGTGCGGTGTTGGTCAACGTCCGCTTTGCATTTCAACGTTTTTATTCGGAATTAATTAGGCATTCAAACGACTCTAAGAATACTCGACTTTATATCTGATTGATTGCGTTGTAAATCGGACAAAGAATTGAGTCATCCCAGCTCGCTCAGTAATAAACGCATAATGACCCATAATTTTATGTCTCGCTTAAAGAAAATCTAAAAGCAATAAAACGGCCAAAGGCGACTTCGAACAATCTGAGTTATGGATTTTCAATATCTTTTTATAGGACCACTCGTTAAAAATGATTCTGCGAAGTGTGACGAATCGACAGGTTGGCAAATAATCACGATATTATTGGAACACCTACCGCAACTGGTCAAGCGGGTCGGCTCCTTTGCTGGTCTCAATTAACGCGAACGTGTCTGATGTCTTAATCTGTGCCTGCTAAGTGGGGAGTACATCGTTATCTTGACCAGAGGAATTCGCTCGCGGTAGGTTCACCTCCTTAATAATCGTCCAATAAATTGCATCTCCGGAACCTGATGTAAACATCGCGTCGATACCATCAAAGCTTGTGGTTAATCTCTAAGGTGGCTTATGATTTTTTTTCATGAGTCATTATCTGTGTTTCGCGTGGAGTATCAAAGCAAATGTCGAAGGGCGAGGCTGAAGAAACAGTTACGGCAAACGTTGACCGAGCTATGTTACGAAAAGTCATGCTTTATAACAGTCAACATTCCACTAGTGCAAAGGCAAATATACGAATGTGCTAAGCGGAAGAACTCGTAGACCGTAAAAAGTATACGCTCATAGTTGAAAATATTAGAAAGAGATACGAGGGGCATGCATTGTTGCTAACACGCTTTCATTAGGGCCCGCATACGTCAAATATTTACTAAGATAAGCACACGGGCCGGTCTGTTTATTCATTACCTCTTTCGTTCAAAACATGTTGGAAATGAAAGCGTTTCCACGAGATAAGATAATTTTCGGTGATTCATCACAACGTCTACTGAGTTTTGACAAAGCAGATGCGTAATTTGAGCCCTGGCATGACGGAATGTTGGATAGATCTAAGAATTACTGTTAGCAGGTAATTTAAACCTTCGTTATTATTCCATTACTCTTTTGCACACCGCACACTCCGGCTCTTGAAGCGCATACAATAACATTATTTTTATTCGAAAATCAATCCTTCACATTCTGTACCAGACGATTTACGTATCTAGTAGAAGCTCCTAACTACGTTAAATGTGTGTAACGGCTACCGCTCCATTATTTTTTGCGCTAAAACTCCTACGACCGCGTAATTATGTATCATTAAATTGTAAGAACAAAATAAAGGAAGATCCAATTAGAAAAAGGTTCGGTTAAGGAAGTTAACTCACTGGTTCCGTGTCACATGTCTCGAGATCAGCAATGGGATCGTCCCCACAGTAATAATCGGCTTGCAGGAACGGTGGTCGAGGCGGCGGCGGCAACAGGAACTCAGGCGGGGGCCCCAGACAGTCACATTCAGTCAAATCCGTGGGCTCTATCTCCCACATCTCTCTGTACTCTAACTTAACACTATTCACAACCTTTGCACTGATATCACTATCACTTACGTAAGCACTAGTATCACGTTTTTCAATGTTATGCACATTATTTGTTTTTCTTGATTGAATTAGCGATGCTATGTAGAGTTCGTCGTCGATGTCGCTCCAAACATTCCTTCGGATGTCTTCATCTTGTTCATCAGTTAGATCTATTTGTAGCTCGTTTTTATTTGCTATAAAACCAGTTTGGATGTCTTTGTTCTGAATATTAGATTTTTCGTTTGTTTCGGCGAATCTGTCACCTTTTTGTTGCACATTTTGCTTCTCGTTCTCTATTGCAACATTCGATTCTTCTGATTGAGAATCAGTTTTGTCACCTGACGTCTTTTGATTGCCATTGTTGATGAATGAAACATTTCGGTGGTTTGTCCTAAAAGCGTACTCAGACGCTTTCGTTGGACTTTTCTTGAATCTTTCGGCCATACGCAGTTTTCTTTTCAATTAACTGTAACAAAGAAAAATACGTTATTAGTTGGAAAAGTTTTGAATATAAGCAGCTACACAGTAAAGGCGTTTCCAAAAAGCCACATTATCATTTAAATATAACAACCAGTACTGAATACGCGATCCAATTTCACATCTGACGTAGAGCGTATCGACAGTATTGATTCTCCTGTGTTAGTATCAAACTACTTATTATTTAATGGATGAGCTAACACCTCATTTTGTATAACAAAGACACCGCAATTATAGACTACTATATCTCGAAGCACAATGGGCGCCGGTCTCGTGATATCATCAGTGCCTCCCTTTCCTAGCTGGATGGTTATTTTAATTTATTTTTTATCGTTCAAATTGGATGGACCAGTCTCAGCAGCATTTCATTAGGTCGGTTTTACATTCTACATCTAGTTATTATTCCGGCGTTGAGAGGTGTTGCGTCCGCTGTCGATTTAAATGTGAAAATGTCTTTACAATCAAGATGGTTCACTTGTCAGTCAGACTGACTAGTTGTGAAAGTTTAAAGTTCACACTGTCGTTTTTTCCTAAGCGTATTCTATTCAAATGCTGTAACCTTATGAACACAGTGCAAATTTCTCAGAACTGACACTTTTTTTAAGTTGGATGGAAGTGTAAATCTAGTTAGAATCGTAGAAAATTACTATGCATGCGTCGTACGTCCAAGAAATAGTGGAAAGACCTCGGGGTCGCGGGATCAACAGGCGTTAGACAGATCTCACGAAGGGCTCGGATAAAATATTACACGCCATTACGAGCGTAAAACAAGAAAACTGAAATCTAGCTTAACGTATTAATCTCCGACCTTTTTGACGATTAACAACCTCTGACAGTATACTAATTAGCTCATTAAAATACAGTCGAAATATCACTGCAGAAAAGTACAAATTGCTTTTTTATTTGTATATCATTGACCGTATCGCTATCTGGTCACCGATCGAGGTCGACACCTCATTAACATTTGGCAGGTTCTCGTTGCCCACTTGATGGCTGTCATCCAGTGGCCTGACATCAGCATAAAACGGGCGAAGGGCTCTTGAGGCCCTTAACGAACCTATTCTATTGGATTTTCTCACGTGACTTATAGCACTTATAGCTGTATAACGGACGTCGCGAACGCTTTAATCCGACGGTGGCCCCGTTCGTGTTGCGATTAATGTATCAATTCAATAGTTATATCTTCCTCTTCAAAAGGTTTTGACATTGTCTCGTACCGTTCTATAGCTGCCCCGGGTTTTATTGTTGCTCATTATATTAATGCTTGTTACATTAAGGCTATCGGACAATCTATGGACAGAAAAATATGAATGAATAAACTTACGCTAATAAAATAAGTTACGGATATCACGATGGAATTAATATCTTGACAGTAACTACTATGTTACGTATATATTATTTAAGGTCAGTTAGATGTACCTACCGTGTACAGGCTTGCCTAATAATGCGCAATTCCTGAAACATATCGTTTTCACAAAAACTTACAATATATTTTTCACAACTTTTGAAACATTGTTGTCCAATTTTCTCTTTCTGGGTTAGAATTTGGTTTTTTCGTTTTTTCTGCTCTATGACATGCCAAATAAGGATCCGGATCAGGTTCTACGTAACACGTAAGAAGAGATCAGCGTGGTTCATCATAAATACTTGTAGGTCTCGAAACCACAACTCGAGTGAATTAGCCCGCGTGTACATAAAGTGAAAAATTTATCATAAATGTCACATTCAATTTGCCAGTGAACAAAGTAGATAATATTTTGTTCACGAACAACCGGGAGTTCGGCTAAGAGACCGGGGAAGTTGGGGGTCCTGTTTATGAGAATAATCCCGAAGTTTATTGCTTATCGGTTGTTCGCAGCTTTGTTGCAGACGCTTTCCAATCTGTTATTTTATGTTTGAATGCTTGTTTTGCTTTACTTGTTGTATTCGATACGGGATTCGGTTTAAAATAAAGTTTGCAAGTCTACCGTGGTGTGTTCAAATTGTTTCCTGCGAACCGGTAGCGACGCTGTCAAATAAGGTTGTTTTGTCACATAATGCGTAGATAAAGAACTTAAAAGGCGGGTGGGCCGTCTAACCGTGATATGTCTATGAGTAAGTGTATTTTTTTTAGCTCAAACTGCGCAATGTGTTATGCGGCACTGGCGCCGTCTAGCGCAAGTCGAGAGAATCTGAGTAATTGCTACTTTGTTCTACTCAACGATATAGAATTGAATTGCATACGACTCGGAGTTACAGAGTTATAGCCCTCACCGAGGCGACGTCTTTTCGTTGCATGCTGTTTTAGCAAGTGACCCCCTACTACCGAACTGAAAGGCGTTTCACGTCAAAAGAGGCAAAAGAGGGTGACGAGATGATTTTAGAAGGGCAACTAAGGAAATAAATTACCAGGAGACCGGCATGAGAGCGTCTTCCTGAGATTCCAACTGCTTACTGCGATCGCCAACCCGCCTGCCAAGCGTGGCGATTATGGCAAAACCCCTCATGTTTTTCATAACCATGAGGGAGGCCTATGTCCTGCAGTGGGCGTCAAGGGGCTGATGATGATAACGAATAGTTATTTAACTGCGACTCCGCCCTAATGATAGCTAATTAGCGGAACTGCCACAAAGTAATTAATGCATGTCTGTGCCATAAACCGCGGGCATTGAAATTACTAATTTTGGTTAATACCGCAGCGAAATTGATAATTAAATCACAGAAATTGATACGCTCTTTAGTATTGACATAATACCAACCAATTAGGCAAACTATCTTGCGTGAAATTATAATTAATGTCAAAGAAACATGGGTACGTTGTGCAATTATAATAATAAATTCACAATTTGTCGATAATATAATATTTACAGCGGTGGTAGCCTAGGGGGTAGAACATTGAACTCGGAAGCGGGAGACTCGGGTTCGGTTTCCTATGACTTTGTTTTCTAAGTTATGTACATTTGTGAAGTTATAGTCGCAATACCACTCACTAAAGGAAAACATCGTGAGGAAACCTGAGTGTCTGAGCTATTCACATAACACAGCGCTTGAAATCGTCAATCCGCGGTGGGCACGCGTGGTGATTAAGCCCAAACTCTCTCTCTGAGAGAAGGCCTGTGCCCTACAGTGGAACGTACATAGGCTGCTTATGATGATGATAATATTTACAGAAAATACAAACGGACCATACAGAATGTGTGGCTTAAATCATGCTCGTAACTACTACGCCAGCGAGACACAAAGAGTGGCAAAACTACAACGAGGTAATGAAATATTGCAAGACATAAAAAACGTTTTGTTCCGTATCGATAGTTAGAGTTACAATCCTTCCATAAAACAATGACCGCCTCAAATTGCAAGATTGTAAGAAAAACAAAAATGCTAATTTTTTCGCGAGCTCTTGCTTTTAAACTATCATACAATATTTTTACAATTTCATGTTGAAGTTAGTTTCGTAATGCACTATTAATTTGTAGCACTACAATTTATTACAATATTTATTTGTGATAAATTGACCTACTATTAATTTAAAGGTTATTTGTACACAAGAAAGAAATATGTTACACATAAAAACAAAGCAATAAGAACGGGTACATAGGCGAGCTTATTTCTATAGAAATTTCTTCCAGCCAACATATATATTACATATTTACAATGAGATCTACAGCGTGAATTTAAAATCGTTATTTATATTTTAAGGGAATATATTTTGAGGGAATATTTATTTCGCCGTGTGGGCGCCGGATCAAGAATGGCGTCACTCTATTTCCTTCCGTGGATGTCGTAGAAGGCGACTAAGGAAATAAATTACCAGGAGACGGGCAGCAGCGTCTTCAACTGCATATTGCGATCGCCAACCCGCGTACCAAGCATGGCGATTATGGCAAAACCCCTCATGGTTATAAAAACCACGAGGGAGGCCTGTGCCCTACCGTGGGCGTCAAGTGGCTGATGATGAATGTTTATTTCATTATGATAAACAGTATTATAAATAATTTAACAGTAATGATACATATATACATACGCCTGTATCCCAGAGGAGTAGGCAGAGACCAGGGACTTCCACTTGCCACGATTTTCACAGATCACTTTAGCTTCCTGATGATATCATGTTTGTAAATATTCGTGATTTCCTAAGTTTGTTTCAAAACTTTGAATACAAATTCAAAGTAGTAAGAAGTCCCATAGCGTTCAAAAAAGAGATTTAGTATTACGTGAATAAGTGAAATGCCAGTTAACTTGGCCGGTGCTGGCCACAAGTCGCTCGAGACAGTTTTTTTTTTGTTACTTTTCGTCCTGAGATTATTTGTTTGTGCTTAAGTAATGTAATTTCGGGAAACAATTCTCCTCAAAAAGTTTCAAACGAATTTATAGTCACCCTGTAGATGTAAAAAAATGTATGTTTTGAATGACTGCTACCGGTGGGTAGAGTTCCCAAGATGCTGGCAAATACCCCTTTAAAGAATTGTTATTACCTACCGATTCTGACTGATTTCAAAAACACATTGTATATCAAAGCCTGCACCGCAGAGACGAAATTTCCACAAACATCACCTACTTATTCCGCCCGACTTAAAAATAATACAACACTTTTGTCAATTCGCCAACTATGTCAGCACAAGACGCTCTCCACACTTTTCCAGCACAGGCAGAGCCTTTATGGACGATAAAAATGCAATACGAGATGCCAGCTAGCGGGGCAGGCGGGCCAGCAATAATTGAAACAGAGAATTATACTCATTCATGTGCCTATGAATAAAAGAAGAAGACGCAACTTTGTCGTTCGAGCTGGTGCATTTGGTTTTGCAGTTTTATTCAAATAACAATACATTACATTACATAACAAGATCACTATCTCATCTTTTGCATCTGCCACACCCACAGTACTCAAACTGGATAAGGCATTGCTGTGTGTCTCATTTGTTAATTTTTGTTTGTAATAATGTTTCATTGTGCTTTGTATGTGTTCTTACTGCTGTATTATTGTTTTTATTGCGTGTGAGTGTGTAAATGCAAATAAATAATACATCTATCTATCTATCTATCAATACATACACCCACGCCCATATACCTAATTAAGAAAGGAATGTTGCGTTGGATTGGACCTATGGAGAGGATGAAGGAAGAAAGATTGACTAAAGAAATACATCGAGCGAATGTGGGGGGGAGGGACGGTAAAGGACGCCCCAGATGGACATAATTCGACCGAATATGGGATGTATTAGCAAAGGACAAGATAAAGAGTGCCCGAAACCGGCGTGAATGCATGAAACGACAGTGTTGATAAAGCGGAAGAGGTCTTTTCGGATCGTGGCTTTCTGCCAACCCCTCGGTAGATACAGGCATGAGTTTATTCAGATAACGTGAGAGGAAAATAGTAAGAGTTGTCTTCAGATGCATTTGGGATCGTTATGCACTTCTGCGGTGGTAGCGCGTTCGGTAGATACTCAAGAAATTCTCCCCTCACATTCAAGAGGTGGTGGATTCGGACCTCGTCATATACCAATGCCTATTTATAATTTGTAAGTACCTACCAATTTGTACGGAACCCTGGGTGGGCGAGTCCTACTCGCACTTGTCCGGTTTTATTTTCTTTTGTTGACTTTCATGTATTTTGTTTGTTCACTGTCGTCTAAGATATCATCATCATAATCATCATCATCAGCCATTTGACGCCCATTGCAGGACATAGGCCTCGCTCATGGTTTTTAACCATAAAGGTCGCCGCCATCGCCAACCCGCCTGCCAAGCGTGGCGATTATGGCAAAACCCCTCGTGGTTATAAAAACCATGAAGGAGACCTATGTCCTGCAGTGGGCGTCGAATTGCTGTTTTCTTTGGTGGGGGAGACAAAATAAAAATACTTTGCGCATTGAATACGTTTGGTTTTGAATGATGTGAAAAATGCGAGCTGGAGACATGGATTTAGAGCAAGAGTATGTGGAGAGAGTTGAGCTCTGGTAACTCTACTTTATTCGGGCTCAAATACACTCTCAAGAGATTCTTAGTTATCTGAAGGCTCAGTCAGACTGTTTACTTTTCATTTATATCTCTCATTATTTCATTTTGAATCTTTCGTTTGGAATGCATCACCTGAACAAAAAAAAAAGTCGCATTGCAAATGAATTCATTAGTGAACCAGATCTAACAATGTCATGTCATTTGGCATCTTTCGGAAAGAAGGGTGTAACGTCTAAATACAGAACGAATGCACGTTCGGATAATGTCATCGCATTTTCTCTCTAGTATTGTATAACACGCGCGTTATTGATGAGGTTCGTTTTGTTTCGGTAATGAACGATTTCTGTTCATTCTACTCTATTTTCTTCATCTGGATTTGATGTATCATTAAGCAGGCTTTCGTCTCTCAAATCAACTAAATTTATATCCTGACCTAGATATACTCAAGAAATGTTATATTGTGAACAAAGCCAGGTATAATAGGTAAGTAATTAATAGTTTCGCCCACAATTATCAGACATAACCTTTATTATGTACTCGTATGCAATCAACCTATAAAGGAGTTTCCTAATTGGTCCAAGGTAATTTGTGTGAGCTTATTTAGACTTAGAGACAGGCAATCATATTACCTTTGTAGTGATATGAAAGCTATTTGACGACTTATATCTCATATTCGTTTTCTGGATGATATCAGTCTGGGTCTGGGTGTATTTCCATTGTTATTATGATTCCCTTGCCTAGTTACCACAGCACAGGGTATCCTAGTTAGAGACCAGGACAAGTGATTCTATTGAGTGGAAGTTATTATTATTACATCACTTTTATAAAACCACCGACTATACACTATACTCTCGAGTTTTATTATGTTCCTGTTTTATGCAAGTAAATTGTTATCTTCTCTATTCTAACACACTCTCTCTCTCGCTCTATCTCTCTTTTCTAAGATAAGGTCTCCTCCGAGCAGCGAAACAATATAGACGCTTAATTCTAGGTGGTTTAAAAACCGCGGCTATGTAATTAGTAATTAAAAATGGCATCTATTCAGAATATTACTTTTAAATATAGACGTAAATAAAATGTTGAGAAATCTTGTTTCGAATTTAGAAATCTTGTTTAAAAAAATGCGCAAACATTTACTACCGCCTCTCCGTCTAACAGAACAATGGCCCGCGGCACGCACGCACCGCTCTGGATGACTACTAATGGTTCTAATAGATTCGAGTTTGTGTCGAGATATTTGTCGAAAGTGCGTTTTAAAAAAAAAACAAACTAGCGTATTTGATAGCTATTGTCAGGCACGTTCATTTTGCTTTGTATTTCAAACCACCCAAAATTAGTCTTTTATAGCTGATTTTAATGTTAGCCCTATCTTGTGCAATGTTCACGAAAACATGAAACTAATATCGTCAAATTGATTTGACTTACATTCCTTCTTAATGAATCTTGGCAAATAATTGAACACTTGGGAATAGACCCGTCTGAGTACGTACTTACAGCAAGTAATTAAAGTTAGAAGATCTGGAGAAATTATCTCCGAAGCAATTGATTGGAAACACTGTATTGCTTTCGCCATATTGGAAATTGTTTTAGGGCCAGTGCTGCGATCGCCGACCCAGAAACCCTGTTAAGACCCTTCTAGGATTCAAGGAGGTTTAGGGATTAGATTTTCAATCTTAACTTTGGAATTCAATATCTTAATAAATTACGATCTACGAAATCAATATCGATGTGAGGCATTATATAATTCAAACAACAACAAATAACAAAATCTAAGAATAATCATCATCATTCAGCCACAAGAAGTCCACTGCCGGACATAGGCCTCCTCCATGGATTTCCAAAAAGACCGGTTAGAAGCGGCTTGCATCCAGCGTCTACTGCCACTCGGATGAGGTCATCTGTCCATCTTGTGGCTGGTCGTCCTACGTCCTACGAGAATAATAATAATCACAAATCAATTCGGACTTTTACAGCTATGCATGGCAAATCTTTGGTTAACTAAATGTCAAACTTAAAATTTACCTAACATGTCAAATAAACGTCGCACTATAAAAATGCTATAAGATATGTTTGTGGGAAGTTCTTTGCGTGACATAAAACGACCAGTAGCTGGATCGCTTACCTCACCAGTTCAGTTATTTATTTGCGATCACGATGATATAATATTAATAACAGCAAGAATGTGATGTAGTAACAATAATAATACGAAGCAGACGTCGGCTAATTAGATTTCCTCTTAGAACGATTGCACTTTTTTCATTACTTTCTGTTAGCCATACCTCGGTAACGAAAGACATTGTATTTCCTTCCTATAGTGACACTAAGTGAAAGTATCAATGTTTGAATACAAATGTCTGGGCCGCGTTTTACAAAACTACATTCATATTTTATAATAACGACCCGACGTACATTGCGTAGCTAATTGGTACAATTAGTCTTCCCACTTATTAATCTGTTGGTTAATGGGCTAGGCAATGTACATCGAATTGTCTTAGTAAACCATAAATTGTACTAATGTGAAATTGCCATCTTTCGCGGTCTCTCTCCCTTCGCATCCACAGAATCCGGGATACAGCGGCCTTGATTATGCGCGCAAAATCCTGCCGGAATTCTGACGTTTGCGATAGCAATTAGTATGGAATTTGACAGTTAGACAATTGGAATCTTTCGGGATTTGGCGCGCGTAATAAAGAAGCAGATCTAATCACTGACTATAGCACAGTCAATCCTAGTTGTTTAATTTGTGTCCTAGTTTGGGGAGTTGTATTTTTTGTGTTTCCTAAGTTTTCTCTTAGCAAATATTTAATTACCTTATGTCCCTTTAATTTTTTAAAGAAATTGACACCGTCAAGTCACTAGACTATATGATAAATAAATAGGTAAAGTTAAAAAAATTAAATTTTACATTATTTGAAAATAGTATTCATTAAAGGTAGATTTTTTTGTTGTTAAAAAAAAATATTCCTTGGCGTTCCTTTTTTCTCTTAGTAAGCCATTCCAAAGTAACTATTATAAATTCTGAAACTCTTCGACCAAAGATCTTCTAACAAGAATTCCTGTCTTCTAAACAAAACATTTAGGTATGTCCTTACAAAATAATTTGTCTATTGGAAGAGGTACCCCTCAATTGTTTCACCGCGAGTTATACTTTATTGCGTGTCATTTATACACGAAATGTTGCTTTTATCATAATACGATACTGGCACGGTCGTAAAGGGGATGGTAGAGTTAATACCATTAGTTCTAACACGTGCACCTATCTTGTTTGATTAAATGCCCTGGTGTTTAAAAAAAATGTAAGAGATAAAAACTCGTTATTGCAAACCATACATAATAGAAATATGATAAATTTTAGATGTTACAAATACAATTTAGTCGTACATAATGCGTTTGAAATCGCTAATACGCGTGGTCAAAAGATATCACATTTAGGGTTCCTTCTTCTTCTTCTTCTTCTACAGCATTTCTTTGTCTCCTTTTGGACGTTATGCCTCTTCATAAGGTATTCCTAACAGCAAACAAAATCGTCTGATTTGTTTTCTACGTTCAGTTCTGGGCCTCGATTCCGTTAGTTCATTGTAGTATAATGACAGGTACACTGTCGGGTAAAGTGACGTGTTTTTTCGTACCATTGACGCCTAGAAGGTTTGATGGGTGTGCCCGCGTAGACTTAAAGCAGCCATGAAATGAAAACCGCCATGTTCATGCAGTTGTCATGTTACTAAAATGCATTAACAGAATCTAGGCCCAGGACCCTTAACCAATTGTGAGTCAAAGTCCCGACTCAAACTTAGCCAGTTTTTAGTATTTGTTGTTATATTATAGTTGCTACAATCACTTAATACCTATTGCATGTATTGTTTAATAAATTAATTAAAATTAAAATAAACATAAGAAAATGCAGTTTCTTCATGGGGATCTTCGTTTTTCGTTTCGTAACATTTTTATTTTTGGTTATTTTATTTAATTGTTGGGAAATCTGCCATCATAAACCAAATTTTGCGAAATTTGAAACTGTCTTCAAGCTTGTGCAAGTTCAAGAGATAAAGCTCTTTTCAACAAATAGGTCATAGACAGACGGCCATCGTAGGGTCCCGCCAGGGTACTGGTAATTAACGCACTGAATCGCCACAGGATGTAGCAATATTGAGAGTTCTGGCCTAAATAAAGCCGTAAAACAAACAACTGACCGATTCCCGCAGTATCCTCGGGTCTTAGGGGTACCTAAGAAGGGCACACTCAGAGTGTTATTGGACAAAGTTAGCTCAAGCGATTAGATGGAGCTTAAACATGGAACAAGGAGACATAGCCGACGATGGCCGCCTTTCCTATTAGTCTGACTTACAGTATAGCGGGAGTGCAGTAAGTGACATCTACGACACATCAACTCACACTAACCCCCACATTACGCCCACCAAATCCTGAACTATTCCAATCGTCTACTTTAATGTCAAATTCCGTAGAAATTGCTGAAAAAAATAGAAGTGTGCCTAATTAGACGGCTGTATCCCGGATTTCGGATGCGAATGGCGAGAGACCGCAAAAGATGGCGTGAAAGGGAAAAGACATATACCCAGTAGTGAGCAGAGGTGGGCTGATGATGATGATAATGTTTCCCGGAGAGATGGGCAAAGACCAGGCTTTGCCACTTGGCACGATCCTGAAAGACCTTTTTTGCTTCAACAACATTCATAAGTCGCTGCCGTACGTGCGTACGCCAGTTTCCGGGACATACCGACCGACACACAACGGAAAGACACATACAAAAATATCTTTTCAAAAATGTCTTTTAACTCCTAGGGAGCATAGGGAGTATAGGGACTACCCCGGTTCCTCGTACACGAACAATCTGTTACTCTATCGCTGTTAATAGCTTTCAGTATTTTTTTTTTGTATGAATTTTGACCAACTGACGGTTTAACAAATTGGTAACATGCTAAGAAGAAGTATTTGAGAAATGGTGAGAGGGAGTTGGTTTATCGTATTGGTAAATTTTCAGTCCAACTGAGTTGCAACTGTCGAACTTAATACTGTGCAGCAAACTCACTGTTAATAAAATAAGATTTTATTTTTGTGAAATGAATGAATTGAATTGAATTGAACTAATCCAGCGTGTCGTTGGAAATTCAAAAAAAAGATTTCGACAAACAATTGCTAAAGATGAAGAATAGAAGACCTTTGACATAAAATTTGGTCTTATGGGGCTAGTACAGGGTCGACCTGGATCTTGATGGAGAACTTGTGAAGAGGCATACGTCTATCAGTGGACAAACAAATACTAACGATGAAGAGAAGAACCCTTTGACATAAAATGTGGCCTGATGACATCAGGGCTACTACAGGGTCGATCAGGACTAGAGTAGCCACAGACCGATCACGATGGAGGTTTTGTGAAGAGTCATACGTCCAACATTGGACAAAGAAAAGCTGAAGAAGATGAGGAGAAGAAATGAACCTTTAACGGCGTGCGCTCTAGATAGATAAATAGATAGAGAACCTTTTTAGCCTCTAAATAGGTTTTTAAAATTGTCCTCAGCACGGGTTAGTGCAACAAAATGAATATAATTAGATAGAGAATACTTTATGCACGACCAGATGAAAGATATTACTTTAGTCATTTACGTTAAGGATGACTTTATTTGGTTGATAAGCTGCTGACAAAAAGTTAAAGTTACTGATGGAAATCGTGCCATATTACTATATGATCAATCTTATTAATATACTAGGCTTAAAATGATTTGAGAAAAGATGGTCAGAGTGGAGTTTTTGTTCGCACTGCCTTTTTATCCGCTACAAATACTGAGGAAGGTGAGCGGCGAAGATTATAAATTGACATTCAACAAACAAAATATATTATTTACGTTGAAATATTTTTTGATATCGGATTGATTTTTGAAAAGTATATGGTACCAACCAACTTGACTTCGAATCTGACACTAAGCGCTAAAGTGCTCAAAAATATGACAAAGCATTAGGAACATAACTCAGAAATGCGCAACAAGAACATAGATTATATTCATAAACTCAAGCCTGTATCCATAGGGGTAGGCAGAGACCAGGTTTTGCCACTTGCCACGATCCTGACAAATCTTTTTCGCTTCATCAACATTTATTCCACTATCGACCTAACCCAAGGTCAGCTGGAAGAAAATACTTATTAGTATTAAGCTCGTCCTTGTAAATTATACCCTTTTTGTGCAATAAATAATTTTTCAATCAATCGGTAATCAGTAGCTTATCTTGTTCAAAATAATATATTTTTCTCAACGACCTCATTTCCTACTTTTCTGTTTCTTTGCCATACACAAGTCTCATTATCATAAGCGCGACAAATATCACATAAAAATTAATAATTTCAAATACCTCTTTCAAAAAGACCAAATATCAAGTCCACTCTACGCGCCCCCATGTCTTTCCCAAAAACAACCTCTTGACACACTGACATGACCTTACATCTCGTATACACCACATCAAGTTCATCTTGTACGCGTCGCACTTTCCTTCAGTCTTATTGCGAACAAATAGAGTTCAAATCCAAGTAATTTTAAGCGTGATTTGCATTCTTGTACCAAAAGCTGCATTCAGACTAAAATGATTACTAAACGCGCTGTGTGTTCGCTCCACTGCATATAATGTGTCTTGTGTCGCGTTTTATTCGCCAAAGGATTACACGCGTAGGTACTCCTACGAGATGTTGCAGAAATCTTCGGCAAAATTTAGGAGTATTCTGCTTGTCAATAAGAAAAGTTAGTGATTTTGAGAGCAATACGGTATTTGACACGATCAACAATAAATTATTTCATATGCTCGATTAAAACAAAAATTATAAAATATCTAGGAAAATGTATCTCGTTTAGTTTAAACATAAAAAGAGTGCTCTGAAATGTGACGTCATAAGCCAGTATTTTCTTACAAAATTGCGTTTTAAAAGTAACTCATTTGATATTTTGTCAAATACCCAATTCTGAAACATAAAAGTATCAGCCGGTTCCGTACTAAACACTCACGGCATTATTTGTAAAAACCCTCCTCAGAGGCAGTTTAAATAGTCTGTGATGGAAGGAAAAACATAACCACAGATTAAATAAAATGCCCCTGAGGAGTGTTTTAGAGGAACCGTGTTTGTTTTTAAATAACACCGTTAATATGTGAAGCTTGAAATAATATATGTTTTGTCCGTCTTGATCGGATGTTCCGAGAGTCACAAGACTAGACCCTCACTACATATACTGTGGGTAATAAACCTGCAGCAGTTACTGACCCTAGGGTCGTTTTACCGCCGCATATACACAGCCCGTGTCCTCATCTTCTTTTTTTATTCTGTTGTGTTTGCTTATATTTTTGTTCTGTTTTTTGTGTCTATGTGGTGGTAAATAATTGTATTTCTTCTTCTTTTAAAATTCAGCACGGACGCGTTTCTCTTCTCGATGTCTCTCAATAGCCACACCGCACGGCCCGTTATCAACTTGGTCTGAACGCACCTTAGGAATCGAATTCAAGCCCTCGGTTTAAAGTGAGTCCAAGTGTACTCGCACGATTGCCAAGAGGGGCCAGCTATGCCAAAGCTCATGTTCCCGGCCATCCGAGTGTCGGAATACGACCCCCACTTGAGGGCACGCCCACCAAAAGCCCGCGTTGGCAACAGTCCCGTACGAGCGCATACTATTGAGTTCAGCTGGTTCATTCCTTGATTCTCTAGTGGATGTGATGTATGCAATAAGACGCGTAAACTATATCTAAAACCGGGCGGCATTTTAGTCACCTGACAAACTTTGAGGGATCTTTCTACTCGTCAATACAAACAACTTTTACTATGGGGCCAAACAAAACAGAGCAAAAAATAAATCAGCTGTTTCATACATTTGGTGCAGTACTGCTTCTATCTTATGTATGGAACAGCTCATTTATTTTTTGCTCTGATTTGTTTGGTCCCATAGTAAAAGTTGTTTATACCTATTTATGAGTAAAAGCCCCTTTAAAGTTTGGCAGTTGACTAAAATGCCACCCGGTATATAAAAATCTCGTATTATCGAACTCCTCCGAAACGGCTTCACCGATTTTTAGAGTCCCATAGTCCGGCAAGGAACCCTTATAGTTTCGCCATGTCCGTCTGTCTGTCTGTCTGTCTGGCTTTCCGTCCGCAGCCTACCGTAAAGACCGGTAGTACTAGAAAGCTGTAATTTGGTGTGTGTATACATATTTATCACGCCGACAAAGTTAAGCAATAAAATGTTGGAAATATTTTTTTTTACTGTACCTAAAAACCTAACATTAAAAATGGGGATGATTTTTTTTCAACGATACCCCATATGATGGGGTAGACCCCCATCATGTGGGGTATCGTTGGATTGGTCGTTGAAAAATATTATGGGTGTAAGAAGACCGTTTTTCGATTTGGTAAAGTAAAGTAAAGTCAAAGTCAAAAAAATTTATTCACTATAAAAACAAAATGTTTACTTAATGAACGTCAAAGCTGTTAGTTTTACAATTAATAGATTATGCGGAGAAGAAGCTCAAAGAAACTCCACATTTATTCTTTTGGAAACAGGTTTGCTTAATAAACAGAGTTTTCAACTTAGTTACACTACACTAGATAAAATCGTTCCTGTTAACATTATTTAAATACCAGACATCCTTGTCTTCCAAATAATCCTTAATGTTATAATATGCTTTTTTGCACAGAGTATGCTTAAGACATTTTTTAAACCGCGTCGGTGGTAACTCTAATATGTCTTGAGGAATCTTATTGTAGAACCGTATCATATGGCAAAACAACGTTTACCGAGTCAGTTAGTACCTATTCTATAAACTAAAATGTATACCTAGAAAACTCACTAAACATTTAAGTTACAGATGCATTCGGTGATCAAAACCAAATTTAGGAAAATTACCTCAGTCCGCATTGCGGAAGTAATGGGCAATGCTGAATTTAAATGAATTTGTACATACATATAGAAACTCAGAGGGAGCCGGAGACCCAGAGAGGGTTTGCCGCTTGCCACGATCTTGATCCTGATCCGATCTTTCGCTTCATCAACATTTTTTAGTTGCTGCATGCACTCCAGCTTTCGGGTACTTTTCTCCCCGCCCTTCGCAAAATATCCCCTTTTTGTCGACATCCATGTAAGTCCACGTGAAGCATCGTCTAACGGCCCTTCCACCCTCGCACATTCGGTATGCCTCTTTCCTCACTCTTTTTGCCTTCCTTCTCTCCATATGAACAAACCAACGCAATATTCCTTTCTTAATTCTAAACACTGCATTGTCTTTCAGTTCACAGCGCTTCCTAATCACATTATCACTATACATATTTGTTACTTCACATAGCATTATATTTCAGATTCTCTTATTTATGTACATCCATCTACCGACTATAATCTTCCTGCAATCCACTCCATCCAAAGGTTGTCTGGAAGAGATCGCTCTAAGCGATAAGACCGCCAATTGTATACCACTACTTAGATATAAGAAACTATTTGTAATATCTTTCACCTGGTTGTGCAATAAAGTAATCTCTATCTATCTATCTATCACGTACCCTTTCATTCAGAGTACTTCATACTTCTCATTATCCTAATTTCTTAATTCTTGTGGACCTAAGTCTCGCTACTATACATAAGTGTAGTTATATTTACATAAGTCATTTCGTTGCCCGCCTTATGGCCCTTGGATATTGAATTAATAATCCTAAACACCAAACACTTTCACTTCAGAAGATTCGAGCGAAGTAATAAAAAATTTAGTGAATACATGTTGCCATGGGAACTAGCCGTTTCAAAGTAAAGTATCCGAGGAAAGAATATATCGCTTTCATTTGAGATTTCTGCCGTTGGAACTGTTGCCAATAACTTTTTGTGATGCTCGATGTCTTTTGTTGAAGGAATACTTTCACATAGTTTTCGGTCGAGAGATGTTAGGAAATAGAAATGTATTATCTGGTGTAAATCTAACTTTGTTCTTGTGTGGTGATGTATTGAATTGCGTCATCTACATGCGGGTGGTTTGAAAACCGTTGTTAAGTAATTAGTGACTTAATATGCCATCCATAAAACTATTACTTAGGTTACCGCTGCGCCACGACGATCTCGTGGCGCAGCGGTAGTGCATCTGCATACCGTGTGAGAGGTCCCGGGTTCGAATCCCGGCTGGGGACAAAAAAAAAACCCCAGGTCTTGGATGTTTTCATGTTTGTGATGTCGCTGTTCCTGGTTCCCACGACACAGGGTATCCTAGTGTGGGGCCAGAAGCAATGTTGTGCCTGTACGTAAATGTTTATGTTTATATTCTTTTTTTGTTGCACTAAACCGCACTGAGGACAATTTTAAAAACCTATTTAGAGGCGAAAAATTCCACCCATGGTGGGACTTGAACCCGCGACCTCAGGCTAACCGTGCCTCTAAATAGGTTTTTAATATTTAAGTAATACGTCTGGTGTAAATCTAACTTTATTCTTGTGTGGTGATTTTTTTGAATTGCATCATCTACATGCTAAAATCTGGGTGGTTTGAAAACCGTTGGTATGTAATTAGTGACTAAATATGCCTTCCATTAAAACTATTACTTAGATTATATTCTTTTTTTGTTGCACTAACCCGCACTCAGGACAACTTTAGAAACCTATTTACAGGCTAAAAATTACACCCATACCGGGACTTGAACTCGCGACCTCTGGCTAACCGTGCCTCTAAATCATCATGATCATCATCAGCCGTTTGACGCCCATTGCAGGACAATAGTCTCCTTTGTGGTTTTCATAACCACGAGGGGTTTTGCCATAATCGCTTGGCAGGCGGGTTGGCGATCGTAGTGTGCGATTGGAATCTCAGGAAGACGCTGCTGCCCGTCTCCTGGTAATTGATTTCCTTAGTCGCCTTCTACAACATCCACGGAAGGAAATGGAGTGACGCTATTCTTTATCCTGCGCCACACGGAGGCCTCTAAATAGGTTTTTAATATTACTTATTTCGTTTCAATAAATTCGAGAACAATCAGTACAGCCTCTCCGTCTATCAGAACAATGACCCGCGGAACCGCGGCACGCACGCACCGCTCTGGCTGGGTACTAATTCTTCTCATAGATTCGAGTTTGTATCGAGATATTTTTTTGTTATTTGTACCTTTTTAAAAAAACAAACTAACATTCATTTTGTTAAGGCTCTCAAACCACCCAAAGTTAACTATAGAAATCACTAATTTAAGGAGATTGTTCAGACTTGTATAACAGTTTTAACGATTTGATTCTGTTGCATGAAGTTTGTTTTCTCTTAATTATATTTGGTCCCTGTCTTGATTCTTCAAAGATTTTATTAGTAGATCTTTGTTTCGGAACTTGCGAAACTCATATTATATGAACGTCACCAAATAAACAATTACAATAATCAAAGACCCGTCAAATCTACAACTATTTATTAGGAGAGTCTCTAATTACTTATGTTATTTTACTAAACATTTCATCTTATAACATAAACCCCTCCAAATTTTCGGACGCCTAGTTTTACTTCTAACGTTTATTAAGTCACATTTTCTGTGCAATTTATTCTGAATAAAAACACTTTGATTTTTATTGTACTACCTTCCTTTTTCAAGAAAATAATCTGGGTACAGTCTTCAAACACTCATCAGAACTAGAACTAGTTAATAAGTAATATAGAAATTCCGCCCCTAGGATTTTCTATTAACGTAAAGTATAATAACCAAAAGACGCTCCTTGGAAGATCAAACGGTAACCATCAGCGTAAGTGGATGTCCCGAATGGCACACCGTATATTTTTTTAAATCCAGTAAAGTGAAATTAGAAACTAGAATCGCGTAGAACGTCTGTCTTGGGTCCCTGGCTCACATTTAAAGAAGAAAGAAAGAAGACATTTGTGCATGTTTTTAACATAAAATTGGACAAAGGGGAATCGCAGGACCGCCAATAATATGGCACATTTCACTAGAGAAAAAAATCCTGTAATGAAACGTGGTGTATTATAATTTCGATCAAAAATGTAAGGAAAATCCAGCGGCCCAATTTCCTTTCTTATTACAAAGATCTTTTATTCATCAATAGGAAGTGCCTACCTTATGTGCTCTTTATACACGTGTATACAAGCCGTATGACGACACTAGATACGATATTGACAAAAGTAAATCTTACAATTTATATGAAAACAAAAAGATTGGGTACCACTGAAAATTACAATTCAATTACTGGTTGACAGCTTTGCTGTTCTTTCAATTTGCTGAAAATGCTACATTGTCTATGACATTACTGTGTAGACTGCATCCATTTAAATGTTGCTTTGCTTACATTTACTTATATGTGCATCTCTCTTTTTCTTCAGCAACTTTTCATCGTAAGATTGTCTGAACGAAATTACCGTTGTTAATAGGAATAGTCCTACATTTCATGAGAGTTGTAGCTTTTATAAAAACTATCAAAGAAAAAAATTCTGGAGCACAGTGGATAAAAAATAGATGTTTACATTTTAATCTTACATTTACATTGCAAAGTCACCCGTAACCTAGCTGAATAAAATACAAGCGTGTAATGTGCTCTCGACTGTACATAAACAATTGTATTATCTTGATTTGCGTTTAAATTCATCTGAGACTTCGTAAACTTGCTCTTCATGAGCTTCTGTCTCTTATGTCAAAACACTCGCCAGAAAGAACGATTTACATTAATAAACACAGGCCAACATAAATAAGACATTTATTAACGGAACGTAGGAAATGCCGACTCCGTATGGGAGGGAACTTCGCGTATGCCCCTCGGTCTGTATTCTGTAGATTATAGTCCGCGATCCATTTGTGTATCTGTACCTGTTATTAGGGATGTCATCAAAAGAGTGAGTACTAAAGAAGCTCAGAGTTCTATTACTATAGATAACACCAATCCACTCTTTTTCCTGTGCGTCTCGACTAATAATAGTTGGCCCCGTCAACTCTCTGTATTATTTTTCATTTCTTACTAAGCAAAACAAGTCTACAACGATGGTGATGTACTCGTATAATTAACGAAGTATCGTATCTGAAATGGGCGAGGGTACATGCAGCGAAAGGGGTTTTTTTAAGATGGAAAACCCTGGAATCTGCCTACCACTATGATGTACAGGCGCGGGTTTGTCTATGTATGGGTCATTGCAACCCAGCACCCGACTTTTGATTCACAATTTTTCACAATTGTAGTTACCCTTGCCTTGAATCCCAAACATACGGCGACCCCCTATTCAAAGCCTAAGCCCTCACTTGGCACGGAGTTGGCATACACAAACAACCCTGTGCCGGCTGCCAATGCCAAACGATTCAATTCAAAATAAACGTTAAGTTTAATCTCCTTCCGGTTCGACGTATTCACGCCATGGCGACGCCTGTCGACGAGGATTGGAACTGCTTAGTATTCCAGGGGGAGTTCTTTGGGTCTTAAAACAATATCTGGGAAAGTTCAGGAATCGGACTCCACTCCTGCTTGTGTAAGAAGCTAGCGCAGTATGGATTATTTAGAGCGATAAAGTACGGACTTGGTTGTTTGGTTGCTTGGTTGTAAATAAAGCAGTGATAATTTTTGAGTACTGATATATAATAATGCCGTTTCCTCCTCATGACCTAAATCTGCTGAAAATGTAAGTGGACATTTTACTATACCTTACTTAGTCTAGTAGCTGTTGGGTGCCCTCTTAAGCCAGTAGATTATAGATGTGGATGGAGGGCTATACCGCCTGCACGACATACTCCAGCCATGATGCTGACTTAAAACTGAGGAGACTTAATTAAGATCTCAAACGATGCCAATTTATATGGAATCCCTTACGCGATTGTAGAACTACTAAAGAGATAGAGCCGGTACAGTTTAGCGGTGTCTTTTTGGCATCGTGCCGTGTCTTGCATATTCGAGGATTTAAAGAGCATAATTTTATTGGAGTCATAAAAGAATATGTGGATGATGCAGCTGCATAATATGAACATTGTGGCATACCTATTTGTTTTATTACTTTGTTTTTTTTTACTCTAAGAGGGAATACATTACGCCGACCGCCATTTCCCATCCTTGTACATCCACATCCCTCTAACAGTGAAACAATAGGCCACAAAAACATTATTATTTGGCAAATATCACTGCGGTAAATAACGTACTAGCTTCTCCTGTCACGTACGCAATCTCGACGTTTCGTACGAGGAGCGATGGCAGCACACTCCGCGCTAATTAGTTCTCGAAACTTCGGACTTTCCGGATTGCATTTGCATCCGATGTAATGTAATGACTTATGCTAATTCCGCTGGCGCTTCTGCTCTTGTTATTGGCTTGGTGAGTATGGGC
Source organism: Yponomeuta cagnagella (assembly GCA_947310995.1). NCBI lineage: Eukaryota > Metazoa > Arthropoda > Insecta > Lepidoptera > Yponomeutidae > Yponomeuta > Yponomeuta cagnagella. The sequence continues at coordinate 3,563,377 of OX371287.1, read as the reverse complement.
TCTCTTTAGTTGAGGCTTGGAAGCCTGGAGTAGCGTTTGTGTGACCCAAAAACGGATGTGGAAACCGATGTCTTTGAATTAAGAATTTTTTAAATTAAATACTTAAGTATCAGTCAATCTCTCCAGGTTTTCCAAAAACAAACAATAGAAGACTGCACATAAAAGAAATAAATAATAACTTCTGCACAACACGATCACTTCTCTTGGTCACAAACTAGGATACGGCAATCATGCGAGGACATCACAAACAGTTAAATACACCCTGTCTGAGGCCATGTGTACAAATTGGGTGGACAACTACGGTGGCACCGTGGGGGAATCGAACCCACGACCCTCAGCATGGTAATCAGACATTTGCCATGCCGCTTGACCAACGAGGCAGTCAACACGTTTTATAAATATGAAATAGATTCTATTTCGTTTCAGTCTGTTTAATGTTATTATTAATAGGTATTGAAAAACTATTAGACCAATAATTAAACAAAACAAAATCTTCCATGGGTCTGACTCATATCAAATTAGGCAGTCCACTTCTACCCTCCGCCTAGCTCTATGCACCACTCCGCGGCTGATATTTATGCTGTCAATAAAACCTCGTCGTCGCGCGGGGAGTCTGCTAACACATAAACATGAATGAAAATAGTTCCTAGCAGAAGACTTTACGGTTTTTATACGACAGGTACCATGCCCTTGCGACCACACTGTCGTATGTTCGTTAGTGGTGCCAGTTGGGTTACCATGGTCTTGCATTGTTGTTTGTTGCAAGTTCCAGCCACATTCGTCGACTGCTAAACATAATTATGTACTTCTGAAGGTAATCTTCGTTAGCGGGGCGGGGCTTGCCAAAAATATCTTGACACAAACTCGAAACTATGAGAATAGATTCAGCCAACCAGAGCTGTGCGTGCGCGCCGAGGGTCTGCGAGTTTGCGATTGTTTGCCAATTATTTGAAACAAGATTTGTCAACTCGAACAAAGATTACTCCATTCATTTTATTTTAATTTTACGTTTGCTCTCAAAAGTATAAAGTTAAATAAATGGCATTTTTAATTACTAATTATATAACCGTGGCTTTCAAACAACCCAGATTGTAGTTCATAGTAAGCCCTCAGATTCGTATATTAAGTCAAACGTTAGCGCCTACACAACGTCCGAGAGGTAAAGACGTGTTAAAAATGTAATAGAAAGTTTGACAAGGCTCTCAAGACTTGTAATTGTGTCACAAATGCACCACTTATGCGAGAGAGTGGGCGCAATGACATTTTGTCAAAAACCTGTATCCGCTGGTTTCTGAATTGAGCCAGCTTACCATTTTATACACTTAGACCAATTCTCAATTAGGTATATAGAAAACAAGCTGACAAGGCAAACGTGATTGTGCCATAATAATTAGCCCATGACCTATTCTCAGACCTACCAAATGTACACAAAAATAAAATCATAAAAATCGGTGAATCAGTTTCGGAGGAGTTCGATAACAAACACTGTGACACGAGATTTTTATATCTGTATTAGATTTCTATCTAGGTAGGTACATACTTATTCTCTGTTATGTTCGATGTTTCTTGCAATTTAAAATATACTTATACACATATGGTAAGATTGAATAAACCTTGATTTATTGATTGAAATCTAAAGAAACCGAAGGATAATTTAGGTTAGAATTGTTCTGTCTCCTCAGATTTCTCAAAATGTAACGAGACAGATAGTGAAGTCTTACGGACTTATTTATAAAAATACGATTCCTCTAAAACATTCCTCAGAGGCAGTTTAAATAATTGGTGGTTACGTGTTTCCCTTCACCACGGTCTATTTAAACTGAATCTGAGGTGTGTTTTAAGGAATCGGGTTTTATAAATATTGTAAATTTGGGAAGTCTCAATTTAAAACCGGTATACTCTCTAGCCCAGAAGTGGTGCCTTTATAGCCTCCTTGTATGCTATACTTACTCAGTAGGAGGGTCGATTACGTGCAAGACTATGTTGATCAAATTACCTGAAACAAGGCAGAATAATTTTTCAATAACGTTTACTGCAAAACGCAGAACATATGTGCACATTTTGAAAATAAATTCAATAAAACACAATATACACGATAGAACTGAAAACTTAGATAAATACCTAGATCTTAGATAGAGAAATTATATTAGGGTTTTCTAAAAAAAAACACACCCAATATCCCAGGTACTGCAGCGTCCGAGTGGTCCCTTCACTCATCTAGTGTGAGTGTGGACGCTGTATAAATCGTCTCATTATGTAGATGCAAACAAAGGCCAATGTTTTTTTTTTATAACGATTAGAGCCGAGCATACGCTGTTCACCGACGCCCCACCGTCTGGAGCCGAGTATATCCAATTCGAGCGTGACGGTTTAATTTCGTTCACAGTTAACAAAAAGTGTCCCTAAAGAAGTTTTCACTTAAAAGAAGTCGTAGTAGCCTCTGATAGGGTGTGTATTATTACCTTGCAAGGAGTAACCAGATGCACTCAATTAAACACCTACACTGCAGCAAGAGCGTCGTAAAATATAAATTTGAATAACAAAATCAGTACCTTCTACGCGCTCTCGAGCACTTAATAATAAATTCCTGCGCCTTTTATCAAATGTATTACTCGACAAGGAGTATGTTAACAAGGTACGAAACAAACGCTCTCTTGGATGAAAGGGGCACTGCCACCAAATAGAGACGCACAGAAGGTGCGTGGAAAATTGCGAAAGGAGCATAAGAAACCGGCCAAGGGCAAGTCGGACTCGTGCACTGAGGGTTCATTGCCACCATAAATACAATACTAACGGTCTTAGTTATAAAAAGACGATTGCATATTTCGACCAACTAAGGAATATATCAGCAAAGGGCAAGATATAAACGTACCCGAAACCGACGAGCGTGCATGCAACGACAAATAAATATCGAGAAAGCGAAAGTGATCTTTCAGGATCGTGTCAAGTGGCAGTCCCTGGTCTCTGCCTACCCTTCTGGGATACAGGCGTGAGTTTATGTGTATTTGTATGTATGATTCCACTAAAACACTCTTAAGACGGAGTTAAAGCCGGTTTAAAATAAGCATTCCTTTCATAAATATTATATTCCTCTCACACTGCACTATAATCACTAGAAGTTTGACACCAGTGTATGTAGACACTTGACACTTTTGGAGTATTCGTAGAGCAATTCCATTAAACCAGCCAGGTGCGAGCCGGACTCACGCACGAAGGGTTCCGTATCATTATCTATATAACGTTAGACTCAAAGATCGAGAAAAAACTGCAAAAAGTCACGTTTATTGTATGAGAGCCCCCCTTTAATAATTATTTCATTTTAATTGTTTATTATTGAAGTAAATATTCTGTGAATATTTCATATGTCTACCTTTTGCCGTTATTAATATCGAGCAAACAACGGCAAAAAAATACGTTAATTGTATGGGAGCACCCTTAAATATTGATTTTATTGTGTTTTTAGTATTTTTTGTTATAGTAACAAGAGAAATACATCATCTGTGAAAATTTCAACTGCCTAGCTATCACGGTTCATGAGATACAGCCTAAAGTCTTAGTAATAGGGTCCCGTTTTGGCACCCTTTGGGTACTCAACCCTAAAAAAACGTTTCTTGTAAGTTGCAACCCCCTTATTAGTTATTTTTTATTATTTGTTGTCAATACGCCACAATAACACAATGTTCTGAGGAAATTTTAACTGGGTACTTGTAACGATTCAATGGAAAAAGTTCAGACAGGCGGACAATCAGCAGTAAGCCGTTGTAGGCATATTAGTAGGGTCTCGCTGTCACCCTGCGGGTACAGAACCCTAAAAAGTATATTATAATTAAAATCATAAAATATTACATTATTTTAATTGGATCAAGATAGGTTGTTCTGTGTGGCACTGAATAGCATCACTCCATTTCCTCCTGTGGATGTCGTAGAAGGCGACTTAGGAAATACATTACCACGAGATGGGCAGCAGCGTCTTCCTGAGATTCCAACCACATACTGCGATCGCCAACCCGCTTGGCAAGCGTGGCGATTATGGCAAAACCCCTCATAGTTATGAAAACCATGAGGGAGGCCTATATAATGCAGTGGGCGTCAAATGGCTGATGATGATGATACGATGCAAAATTTCGAGCCTCTTTACAAACTTCTCTGTATTACGTACAGGCAGCGACATCTGGCCAAAACAAGTTACATTTCTTTAGCACGGATTAGTGCAACAAAAAAAATATAATAGCGAACAAAATGTTAACAAGCAATTTGTTTACATTTAAAGCTAACATTTATCGCGGCACTAGTGAAAACAATTGAAAGGTCTACCCGAAGAAATACCTGAGGCCTAGTCAATGGGTACCAAATCCTGTCAGAATCCTGACGTTTGTGATAACAATTAGTGTGGATCTGAGCAGTTAGACGCCTGTAATCTTTCAGGATTTGGTAATACAGGAGCTGACCTTTTGCGCAGAGCAAATCTCGCTTATTTTGTGGAACTACGCGAGGAGGAATAAATAGGAGCTGTTGCAGCTAGTGAGCTAACTAGTTGCTAGCCCCAGGCGTCGTTCGTTCGTTTTAAGGATTTTTTTTTCCACGTTTAAAACATTAAGGCGAAAAAATACTTTGAGTTAAGTGTCTTTATTATTGTAAAAAATAAGCAGTGGTAGCGGAGCGGTAGAACGCCGGCTTCTCGTCCGGGAGGTCGTGGGTTTCCAACCCCGGAATGTACCAATGACTTCGTTTACGTACATTTGTCAAGTAATACCACTCGTTAACGGTGAAGGAAAACCATCGTGATTCAACATGAATGTATGTGGTTCACACACCAGCGCTTGAAATTGCCAATCAGCGGTGGGCACACGTGGTGATTAAGCCCGTACTCTCTCTCTCTCTCTGTCTCTACGAGAAGACCTGTGCCCCGCAGTGAGACGTATATCGGCCAAATAAAAAAAAAACTTTATAGTTTGATGGCGTTACTTTGTAACTTAAATATTTAAGATTGTTCATGTATATTAATAATGTATGGTATGCAAAAAAGAGTATTAATCTAATCTAAGGACTTCGGAAAGCAATGGACGAGATTGGCAGGTGACCGAGATGGATGGCGTGACGGGACAGGGAAAGGGCCTATGCCCAGCATTGGGCTATATTCTTGGGCTGGATAGATAGAGAGATAGAACCGCGGTATTCATACATCGTTACACATTTAACGGGTCTAGATAAGGCGATTGCGACGTTGCCAAAACGTAGGCAATTAAGGTAATTACGTTTAGCTAACAAATAATCGCGATTAAAACCCTCCCCCCCTAAGGCCGAGTTACACCACTTTCTTAAATGTGGCTTAAACAGCATTACTAAAATTGTTCATACAAAAGTCTACTTAAGAAACGACTTAAGTGACATCTAAGAAGTGCTGCAAGTCGGCCTAAATGTATAACTACATGTTGGCTTTGAATTCGTTCACCGTATTTTAAGGGGACATTCTAATCATGATTAATAAACATACGGTGCAAGTTTAAAAAAATTGCGCGTCAAAAAAAGCATTTTTGTTACCCAAAATTACTTTGCTTAGCATAAACAAGCAATCATCATTCAGCCACAAGAAGTCTACTGCTGAACACAGGCCTCCTCCATGGATTTCCAAAAAGACCGGTTGGAAGCGGCTGGCATAATATCAAACAATATCAGGAATAAAAGTTCAAAAAAAAAACTATGTTTTGAGCGTCTCATGTCTGGCGCCGGCCAACGTAATTTTTTTTTTTTTAATTATTACGCATATCGGACGTCAGACTTTTAAGCATTGAATATAGTATTTTCTAAGGTTAACACGAGCACTAGACATAATAAAAACTGAATTTGCTCGGATATTTACTCGTTTGTTTCCAAGTTTTTTACAATTTTCCGACGTTTCGCTACTTTTCCAAATTCTGTGGTCTCGGTATATACCGAGTACATGCCGGTCTACCGAAAGAAGGCCTGTGCACTACAGTGGGACGTATATAGGCTGCTTATGATGATGATACGCTCCACTGTAGGGCACAGGCCCTCTCTCAGGGAGAGAGTATGAGCTTAATCACCAAGCGTGCCCATCGCGGATTGGCGATTTCAAGCGTCGAGGTATATGAATAGCTAAGACACTCAGGTTTCCTCACGATGTTTTCATTCACCATTAGCGAGTGGTATTGCTACTATAACTTTACAAATGTACATAAATAGAAAACCAAGTCATAGGTTATATAATTTTTGTTGCACTAACCCGTGCTAAGGACAATTTGTAAAAACCTATTTATGGGTGGAATTTTTAGCCTCTAAATAGGTTTTTAAACAAAGTCATAAGTACATGCCCGCACTGGGAATCGAACCTGGGTCTGTCGCTTCCGAGTCCATTGTTCTACCCACTATGCTACCACCGCTTATTACCGAGAGTAAGTCATTACCGAACGTTTATTTTATTTTTGTCACTCTTTTGCAAATGTCCCATGTAATGACATGGGATTACTTGCACTATATAATTCAGAAAGTTAAGAGTCAATTTTAGTGAATTACCCCTCCACGTACTCACGTACTAGCATACAATGTCTCTGGTCCTTAAGCCGAGGTATATATTTACAGCATGCAAATTGGTGCCCGCGGCTGTATTTTAACATGAATAAGAAGTTCGATATGGGGCACTCGAGAGTTGTATGGAGGCTGGGGGCAAATTCTATACATACATAAGCAGTCTATATACGTCCCACTGTGGGGCACAGGGCTTCTCTCAATGAGAGAGTATGGGCTTAATCACCACTCATTGGTCAATCATTGGCGATTTCAAGCGCTGAGGTACTCGTATGTGAATAGCTCAGACACTCGGGTTTCCTCACGATGTTTTCCTTCACAGTTAGCGAGTGGTATCGTTACTATAACTTCACAAATGTACATAACTTAGAAAACAAAGTCATAGGTATATGCCCGCACTGGGAATCGAACCTGGGTCTCTCGCTTCCGAGTCCAATGTTCTACCCACTAGGCTACCACCGCTATTGTGTACAAATTTACTTATATTTCCGTTTACAACTGACGACATTGTGAAAGCGGGTCAGAAGCAGTGGACGGGACTGGGAAAGGACCCGATGGGTTGCCTATGCCCAACAGTGGGCTCAGTTCATGGGCTGATTAGAAGAAAAAAAATAGCAAGTGGTTGAGGATGATCGAGGAATTCAAACCTACTGGCTGAAGATGATGAAGAGCGGTGGTAGCCTAGTGGGTAGAACATTGGACTCGGTAGCGAGAGACCCCGGTTCGATTCCCAGTGCGGGCATACACCTACGACTTTGTTTTCTAAGTTACGTAAATTTGTGAAGTTATAGTGGCAATACCACTCGCTAACGGTAGAGGAAACCTGAGTGTCTGAGCTATTAACATACCTCAGCGCTTGAAATCGCCAGTCCGCGGTGGGCACGCGTGGTGATTAAGCCCATACTCTCTCTCTGAGAGGAGGCCTGTGCCCTACAGTGGGACGTATATATAGGCTGCTTATGAACACGTTTAATCATTTATTTATTTTATTTTATTTTCTTTATTAGGGACAACAAACAGAAGTACAATGTATTTTAAACAAATATCTTAAACGTAAAAAAATACAATAGTTAATTGTACATCCAGCTCCGTTATCCACATATTACAATATGGTTTTTATTAAACTAACTAATCAAACAAACGAACGCACGCTTAGTCCAAGGTTTGTCTAAAAACAAACCCTAAAAAGAAAAGGGGAGAAAAAAAAAGAAATTTAATGACTTCATAACAAAACCTTCACCATTAACTTTTTACTGAAACATCCTTAATAATTTTAAGAGCCAGTGCCCTAAACGACGCAGGGGTAAGTCATTCATCCAGACTCAAACACCGTGCCTTTTACAATTATGACTACCTAGATCAAATCTTCTGCACTTTCTGATTCTATCATCCTGCACGCTAATTTATTGTACACTTGTACACCTTAGTCGATATGTGAGTAAATTGGCCGGGGTCTCTTATAATTGGCCTTCTCATATGGCAAATTAGTTTTTCTGATTGATGACCAGCGTAAGCTGGTCTTTAGTTAAAATTGCTTCTTAATGGTACTATTGTGAAGCTAGACTTGGCTCCGTAATTAAAATGCGAAAGAAAGTGGCTATTGCGAGGCCGTAAAATAAACTAAAAGCACTAAGTCCGCCTTGCTCAACTTTCTTAAATGGGGCTTAAGTAGCATTTCGTCGGGAGGTCGTGGATTCGAATCCCGGCATTCGAAAGTTCGAAACTTTGTTTTCTGAGTTACGAACATTTTTGAAGTTATAGTAGGTAGCAATAACACTCGCTAACTGTGAAGGAAAACATCGTGAGGGGCCTGAACTACCAATCCGCGGGGGGCTCGCGTGGTGTTAACGTATATAGGCTACATAAAAATTTAACAAAAAATGTCGATCTTAATTTGTCGATCTTAAGACTGCCGTAAGTATAGAATTTTTTTGTTCTACGTTAAGTATAAGCCTAAGTTATAATACTAAAACCATTTATTCCCAAATAAGTACCCAGTAAACATTTCATTTACAAATTCAATTCCTGTGTCAAAAAATATTCATTCCTCAATAAAACACACAATATTATAATAAATGTTTGCTGAAAATGTTACTTGATTTATTAATCATAAACATGAGTTGAACTGTGTAATACTTACCATTAACGGCTAAGCCTTAAATGTTATTGGCACTCTAAGTCTTTTCATTATGTATATTTCCATTGTACCTATTTTCAAAACTGTGAATGTCTGTTGCCAAAATGTAAATAAATAAATAATAAATAGTTTTAGTTGAAGTAAATCGTCTAGTCCGTCTATTTCGTATGCCTACCAGGTAATTTCTTGCACCACCTGTGGTTGACTAGTAGAAAACGATTATAGCATTAAGTCCGCTACATTGCCTATGCATATGTGCAATAAACGTATTAGTAATAATAATAATACTTTACCCCTCGTGCAGAAATTATTACTTCAATTACTAATTAATTTACGATAAAACGAAAAGCAAAGTAGGTACTTCTAGATGAAGGTCACGATGCTCGTACATACATAAACTCACCTGCATAGCAGAGGGGTAGGCAGAGACCAGGGACTGCCACTTGCCACGATCCTGACAAATCCATTTCGCTTCATCAATATTCATTAGTTGTTTCATGCACGCACGCCGGTTTCGGGTACAATTTATCTTGCCCTTTGCTAATACATCCCCTACCGGTTTTTTTTTTGGACCAAGTTCAAAGTATGTCCATCTGGGACGTGCCTTCCACCCACATTCACTTGATATATTTGGTTGCCATAAATAAATCTTTATCTAAATCAATTTCGATCAGATGATACTCAATGTGCTCGTTACGTAAAACGAACAAAAACAACAATCCTACTAATATTATAAATGTGAAAGTTTGTGAAGATGTTTCGATGTTTGGATGTTTGTTACCCAATCACGCAATAACGGCTGAACGGAGTTTCATGAAACTTGGCATACAGATAGACAAAGATCTGAAGTCAGACATCATAGGATACTTGATACCTCGACAATGCGTTACTTGTCTTTTTTTTCTAATCTGTGAATGCGTTCCCGTGGGATAGTATTTTTCTGTTACCGTAACCTTTTTTCAAGCCAAACTCTAAGATATTTATTTATCGCGTTACCATGGTATCAAGAATCATATAAACGGATTCTGTGGCGATACGAAGTTCGAAGTAATTAAAAATCTGAGTATACAAATTACAGTTTAAAAATAGAACATTAATTGCTATGAACAGGCAACTCTGCTTCTATTTCCATTTATTCGTGGCTGGTATACATAAACATAGCGTTATCTTCCAATGTTTTATTTAATTAAACACAGTCCTTTCCTTTCACGCTAACTCTGAAGGAAAACATCGTGAGAAGACCCGCAGTTTGGTTGGCTCCGCACGTATTGACTTGTCTTTTATGTGGGCTAGGCCGACTAAGCTGTCAGGATAGTATAGGTGCTGGGCAAGCCTACTCCATCTAAAATACAATGTCCCAGGCACTACAGCGTCCGAGTGGTCCCTTCTCCCATCCAGTGACAGTGAAGGTGCCACTGGATGCTGCATAAATCATCTCATTAAGTAGATTCAAAGGGCTAAGCTTTTCCTTTGATCACAGGTTTCATCTTAAATACACATTGTGTGTACCACTTAAAATTGAATTTACGTACTGCTCAATTATGCTTATTATTGAGCGATCCACTCCTCAGAGGCAGTTCAAATAATCTGTATTTTCTTTCACCACAGACTATTTAAGCATGTAAGCCTTTTATTGCACATAAGTGTACTAATCTAATCTAATCTATTTACATAATTCCTTTACATACGTACAGGCTGGGTTCTCTGACATTACCCCTAAATCAGGTGTTTTAGAATGTATTTCACTCTCTAATGGTTAGTATTTAAAATCAGAAAAAAAATCTCCTATCTAGGGCCTGATGGCCCGGCCCTTATTTGGCCCTTATGGCCATTATTTTTATAATTTTTAAATCTTGAGTCATGCACATGAGTCTAACTAGATATGGTTTTATTTGAGCTGTACTCAGTTTTGGATAATAAAAAATATAGTATTTTCTGAGGCTAACACGAGCTCTAGAAATAATAAAACTGATTTTTAACGGATATTAACTCGTTTAATTTTCCATTTTACAATTTTCCGACGTTTCGGCACTTTTGAAGGTGCCGTGGTCTCGGTAGACTGAGGTGACAGGCGTCTTTTTGAAAGTATTAACTGTTAGTTTACTACCCACGGCAGAAATTGTTAAGTTACGTTCCAAAAATATTTTTAAAAATTTTTAAATTGAAATCGACACTACAATAATTTTATATAACTCAAAAATACTGATTATAAGTTATTGAAGTTAAAATTCAATCCAAAAAACCATTTCGGCAACAGTGCCGAAACGTCGGAAAATTGTAAAATGGAAAAGTAAACGAGTTAATATCCGTTAAAAATCAGTTTTATTAATAAAAATATACCAAAACCACTATCACTGAATGTGGTAGTGATGTCGGTTGTCAAAATTCTGTTAATAGGATTTGTATGTATTTCTGTAATTTCAAAAATGCCTACTTCTCCTCCAGCTATTCGCTCGCGCCACACCCGGCCTTAAGGAATCGTGTTTTATGTTTAAAACTAAAATTCTATGACGAACATTACTTATTTATGCTTTATGTTTTGTTTCTATTTTATGTTTTAGATTAAGTACTGCATATCCCACTTCGATTTTGGCAAACTTCTATGTTTACATACCTTGGCCTATAGTCCAGAACACAAACAGTTTATGTCTGAGTTTATTTTGTAGTACAATCGACAGTATTCTGTTTTGTAGACTTAATAAAAGAAATCAATGGTGGTTTTATGCATCAAATGTACTTTTATAGTTATTATAGGAAAGAAATCCACCTTTTTCTACTAACCATACCCATTTGCCCACTCGTCTTTGCAGCCAGTCGGCTGGAAAAAACGCCCGCAAGCTACCCAACGAAGATAATTTACTTAAAAGCATACCCTCATTTACTAATTGCAATTAAATCTGTTTACCCGTATGCCCGGGTACGCTTTTCTGGCTGCAAAAGGAGTTTATCTTAGCCTCGATGTGTTTTCTTGTCTTCGTTTTTTTTAGAATAGCAGTTTTGGTATGGCTAATGAAGAACCAAATATTTTTGTCAGTTTTTAATTAGGCCATTTCCGCAAAACAGGAAAAATAAAACAGCCTACAATTAAACACTGGCCGCTAAAAATGTTTCTGTAAAAAGGAAAGAAAAACTTCAAAAGCTTTTTCTTCTTTTTTTGAAAAAACAAGCCGCATTTTTTCTTCCGTTTCGAAATTACAAAGTCGACAACCTCATCGCCGGTTCAACGTTGAGTGTCTCGGATTTTCACGCACGTACGTTCTGAAGCTCACGATTTATCAAAAAACCAACCAAGTGTCTATCACTCTCTATTTGTACTGAGCAAGAGGTGGGATGGACTATGGGACATAACTTGAAAGAAAGGGACAGATAACGGTTTAACTATTGAGGATTTCAAGGTAGGTTGAGCTCAAGACTATTTTATAAGGTGTTATTTATTATTATTTCTAATTTTGGGAAACTTGCAGCTTACATTACAACTGGACAGATAGGTACTTAGTGTAAGCATAAGCTAAAAATAGGTTTCCGCATTTGGTAACAAGGTAACAAACATGACGTTGTATAAATATACCTATGATTTGTGTGGAACTATCGTTAGGCTTTTTACCGCTTTTTACTTGGTAAGCGTGCCTTTGCAACAAAAATGTAAAGGTCAAACTGCTGTTGATTTTACTTACGCGGCGTTGGATGGTATCTGCACGAATTCGTTGGACTAGTATTAATGCAACGTTAACACAAGGGGCCTTTAAGGGGCGAATCCTGGCCGCATCGCCATCTAATATTATTATGAAGCAGCGATATGTTCGGAAAGGTCTCGCTTGAGCCCGACAATTCACTCGAATATAGCGACAAATACGGTTTTCTTTTTAAATAGTTTCCATATTTGAATGGTTTAGTTGAATAATAATAGCATTTTTCATAATAAGGGCCCTGTAATATTATCCAGGATAGCCGTTGGTGTGCCGTTTCAAACAAATACATAAATAAATAGTCGGAAGGTGTCGTTATAGTTTGTGAATACCGTTATCGGCCAATGGGACACCGTCAATTGGTATTGTTTCCTGATGTCACAAAATGGCGGGTAAATCTGCATCGCTTGCTTATTCTAACATATTTAACGATTCTAAAAACTTTAGTTGCGAGTCGTGGCTCCGATTCCCACTGGGGACCGCTGTTCCTCATTTCCTCAGTTTGTGATGTCCTTGCCTGGCTACCATAGCACATAATATCCTAGTTTGGGACCAGGACAAGTGACTGCGCTGTGTGGAAGTTGTTATTATTATTATTAATAATAAAAAATAAAATAGTCTTGAAGAAAAACGCGAACCAAAAATTTCGCAGTATTTCTCATCACCAGATCTTGATCAAATTTATACAGGATAACTCTTGAGGCACGCGCTTTCCAATGAAAAAAGACCAATTGTACTAATCCGCTACGGTGTAAAAACAGCCAAAATTCTTCACACGAATATCGACAAAACGCGTGGTTGATATAACCCCAGAAAAGCGAAAACTTACAGCACAACTCTTTTGCACCCAGGACTTTCCAAAGTAAAACTGTAGCGAATTATTTGACAAAAACAAACCGCTGTGTCTGTGGTCCCGTAAATTTTGGAAGAGACCCCTTTTCTGGGCTCTTTAATAAAAAGGTTAAATGAAACATCCCGCCGTGATGAGGGTCCCTTCGAGTTCAAGAAATTGCGCATTCACGTAGCGGGTATGAATATTGAGCGGGCCGAGGGAGCAATTTGTTATTGTTTACATGACTGTAAATGGTTTTAGAATGATATCTTAATAAATTAACTAAGTTGAAAAGTCGTACTTACTTACATACATAAGCCCTGCTCTTCAGCATTCAGTTTCATCAAAACCAGAGTTGTGCTCGAAGAGAATGCTTTTTAGCGTTGTACCATACCCAAAGGGTAAGGGACTATTATTAAGGTTCCGCTGTCCGTCCGTCCGTCCGTCTATCACCAGGCTATATCTCATGAACTGTGATAGTTAGACAGTTTAAATTTTCACGGATGATTTACTTCTGTTGCCGCTATAACAAAAAATAGTAAAAACAGAATAAAATTAATATTTGAGGGAGGGCTCCTATACGACAAACGTGAGTTTTTGCCGTTTTTAGCTCGATATTAATAACGGCAACAGGTAGACACTTGAAATCCCTTCGTGCGCGAGTCCGACTCGCACTTGGCTGGTTTTTGTTAGATTATGACCTTGAAAAGAACAATTAAAAACCTTCTCCTGGTCCTTTACAATTCTGCAGAATAAGTTATCCCATGTCAGCTACGTTGTAGAATGGTGCAATAAAGTCAATAATTGATTTACATAAGCTCACGGTCGACTAACAAAATCATTTCCTCAATCAATCATTTAGGTTTAATATAACGTGTGTTAAAATACAATTTATTTTATTTTACACTATTGGTGCTCAATAAAGTGTCCTCAAGCGGTGGTAGCCTAGTAAGGGGTGGTAGCCTAGTGGGTAGAAAACGGTGGTAGCCTAGTGGGTAGAACCTCGGACTCGGAAGTGGGAGACCCAGGTTCGATCCCCAGTGCGGGCATGTACCTATGACTTGATTTTCTAAGTTATGTACATTTGCAATACTACTCGCTAACGGTGAAGGAAAACATCGTGAGGAAACCTGAGTGTCTGAGCTATTCACATACCTCAGCGCTTGAAATCGCCAATCCGCGGTGGGCACGCGTGGTGATTAAGCCCATACTCTCTCCCTGAGAGAAGGCCTGTGCCCTACAGTGGGACGTATATAGGCTGCTTATGTAAAGTGTCCTCTATATTTTTCCCTAAGTTTGCCACTTGTCACGATCATCACTTGTTTATCTCTTTTGCTTTATCAACATTCATTAGTCTCCACATGCCCGTTCAGCAAAAAAAAAGGTGCTAGAGCCATGATTATGTCAGAAGAGATACATTCTGTTATTTGCTGAGTTCGCGTCTTTAGTCTATACTAAAAGCAGCTCTTAACGCCACCCATGTCCAACTATCGCGAGATCATTAATCGTAAAGAAGTGATAGTTCAAAATGAAACTTTGCTGTCGTACATACAGGATCTAAAATTCCTGAAATTGTACTCCAATTTGAGTTGGCAGCAACTTTTGTTCTATGCGTTTTTTTTCCCAGATTTTTGTTTCGTAATTTCATTCAATTAGCGATTTACCCGCTCTAGCAATGTCGCTGCTTTCAGTAGATCAGTGTCCTACATAGAAGAATGTCCTTTTGACAAACATGGCTTTAAGCATTATCCATCAAACAGCACCGCCCCAAATATAAAACTTATAAAAAGTCTTTAATTATGTTTTGTGCAAATGGCAAGTTGAACAAAAAATTTCAAAGTGGTATAACAAAAGTTGTTATAAATGACAGACTCTAACCGACATGTTTCAGAAATTGCGCATTATAGAAATAGCCCTGTGGTCTACGAAGGTTAATGAAGAAATTCAGATAAGGCAAAAATGGAAGTAAGATAAAATTTATCGAAGTATAAAGACAAGAAAAACTCAGCGAAAGACTTCAAAAGTCATAACATTAAAGAGCAAACTTTTCACGAAACTGATTAAAGAATCGTGAAGACCATATCCGTTAATGAGTTTTCTTTGTAATGCTCTGTTTTTACTATACTCCGCGAAGACGGTTTTTGCCTACTCTGAGAGACATTCGTTACCCATCTGTCTCCAGCTGAGCAGGCGGTCGTCATCAATCCTACACGGAATTATTTCACCGGCAAAATAATCAAGACCCCTCCTCAAGGGCGCTGCTTTCTGGAAATCCATTGTCGTATCTTCGGTAATTTTTGGTTCCACTTTTTGCCGCGTCTCAAGTGCCTTTGGTCAGGAGGATTTCGGTTGCGTCTGTCAAGTTCTTGTTCTTGGCAATATCTGTTGCAATCACAGCGCCATTTGTCACCGGCATCGTCTCGGTACTTGCGCCTTAGCACACGATCTTTTGGTCGGGCTCTCATATTCGGTATGCCTTTCGGAATTCATAAAGTGAATTAAACTCAAATTTGTCGCCATCCGCTCCTATGCCACATGGATAAAGTGTCAAGATAACTGGTTAGCTGGTAGATAATGCTAAGTAGCATTAAGCTCGCCTATGTGCAAAACTGCCTGTTTTAAATGCAATAAAGCATTTAATAGTAATAATAATACTGCAATACTACCGGTTTGGTCATTCGAATCGGTCTTCGCCGACCCGTAACTCTTGTTGTGAGCGAGTACAGTTTGAGAGCGAGTTCCCTCCACTTATAAAAATAAGTAAAATAAAATTTATTTGTATGCAAACATGGTACAATAAGTTATTTAAGATTACAATTCAGTGGTTCACACATGTCTGCGCCTGACTCTGGCTAAATGCCAGTAGATGGCGTATCAATAATTACATTATATACATGTCACGTCAATTTAAATAAAATTACATAATGAATGAAATAAAAAAATTAAAGAAATTAATGACATGTGAAATAATACAAAAAAAAACTTTCTGATGTTTTTTTAGATTTTGTAACCCGTTTTTGGATTCGGATAATATTTAAATATGTTTAATATATCAACGCAGCCGTCGAAGATTTGACTCCCACAGAAATTATAGAAAATTAACTTAATAAAAACATAAAATAAAAAATTCTAAATTCAAAGAACATGACAAACTCCATTTGGTTTGTTCCAAGAATTGTACCTTTGTACTGTTTTTTTTTTTTTTGTAAAACTTTTAATGTTAACGCAGTAATCGATATGGTCTGAAATCGCCAACTTCGGATACAGATGTTCGGCCACGCACTTTGTTATGTTTATAGGCGAATTGAAAACGGTTTTAGTCGGGCGTAGCACGTGCTCAGCGTTGCTGAAAACGCACTGAGTTGCCGCCTGATGGATTGGTTTTGCTTTTTTTATTCTGAGCTTCGCCGGATTGAGGTTAGATAAGTAAATCTCTTCTGCCAGGTATTGAGAAGTGCTCTTTCTAATGTCCTCTGAGTGTGATTTTTATCAGGATTTTCAGACAGACGGCTTAAGTGAAGTCTGGGCCTCTTTTTACTAGCTTCGGCTTTATAAACGGCGCTGAAGTGAAGGGCTTAAACGGATTTAGGATTTGGTCATTATTTTTATAACCTTTAGCTTATATGCTCACCGTCATTGTTATCTGCGTTAGTGGAGCCTTAAGATAGAAATCCCTTGAGCCATTTATCGATGATCCTCACCAAACATCACAATTTTTCAAGCCTTACTAGCATATACTTAAGCAGCTTATTTAAGTGGCTACTCGATGCTAACTAGCGCCACTATAGAAAAAAAGCACATCTTTATATGTTTGTTATTTATAGGTTTTCTTTAAATGAATAGGTATCATAATTTTCAATAACGGAAAATAATTTTTTAGAAGCGACAGCTTGGAACCTAGGCCCAAAAATCTACGTATTTTTTTACTGAAAACGGCCGGTTACAAGTTAGTAAAAAACCTAAAAAACACAGTCATTATGAAACCAATTGAAGACATATTTTCTACATTAGACTTAATCTTACTTTTGGAGCAATACACCTTGTTGCGTCCGTGTGGCGCTGGATTAAGAATAGCGTCACTCCATTTCCTTCCGTGGATGTCGTAGCAGGCGACTAAGGAAATCAATTACCGGGAGACGGGCAGCAGCGTCTTCCTGAGATTCCAACCGCATACGGCGATCGCCACCCCGCCTGCCAAGCGTGGCGATTATGGCAAAACGCGTCAAATGGCTGATGGTGATGATGATGATGATGACACCTTGTTGTCTCGGTTCGCTAATTATCCTCTGGGTGCTTTTTCCATAAAATCTCATTTGTTCTAAGTGACTTCAGCATAGATTAGATTAGAACTCTTTATTGTAACACTAGAAGACAAAATATATTAAAAGGTAAGTAGCATCTGGCATGTTCAATCCCTTTATTTAATTGACTGCGTTGTTTCTGTATTACGATGGCCATGACGACTCCCGTTTCAATTTCAAAACTGGGCGCTTAGTGCAAAAGCTCACAAATAAAATTGTTGTCCCTCGACATACGTACTCGAGAGATTAAAATCTAATGGCCTTTCTTGCTAACAGCACTAGGAGCGGACTGCCGGTAATAACTGTTAAGCTCTCACAACTCCGTGCTAATTGAAAACTAAGTTCGAAATTACACACGTGGTAGTTTCTGCGGTTGGTGCAAATAGTGACTCCGTAAAGTCTTGTTTATGATTTTCCGTACCCGAAGGGTGCCAAACGGGACCCTATTACTATGACTTCACTGTCCGTCTGTCTATCTGTTCGTCTGTCTGTCTGTCTGTCTGTCTGTCTGTCTGTCTGTCTGTCTGTCTGTCTGTCTGTCTGTCCGTCTGTCTGTCTGTCTGTCACCTGGTGAACCGTAATAGTTAGGCAGTTGAAATTTTCACAGATGATGTATTTCTGTTGCCGCTATAACAACAAATACTAAAAACAGAATAAAATTAATATTTAAGGGGGCTTCCATACAACAAACGTTGCTTAAAGACAGCGCTCGCCATCTAGCGGCCATCTATGTAACCAGCGGCGATGTCATGTCGTTAAATGTCAATTTTAAACGCTTCTTGGTCATTTCTATAGATTACGCTGTTCTCACATTCGATCTTTGTGTAATGTTGTATAGATAATGGTACGGAACCATTTGTGCGCGAGCCCGACTCGCACTTAGCCGGTTTTTTTGTTATTCGAAAGGTTGCTGGGTGGCTTTGCAAGGGAATATCGTTAACCTCCTAAGTCCTCCTAAGACTTAGAAGGTTATACTTAACATATTTTGTGTTGTTGGAGCTGCAGGAAGAGTGAATGCATGTTGATGAAGTGAAAGACGTTTGTCAGGATCGTGGCAAGTGGTGAACCCTGGCCTCTGGCTACCCCTCCGGGATACAGGAATGAGTTTAAAGAAAGTCACCAGTCGAATAGCAGGAGAAAAATATTCTGCAAAGAATGCGGAATAGTAAGATTCCATGTCAAGGGATTACTGGAGAAATACCCCAACAAGAAGTAGCGGGTAAACGCTTAGGAGAGGTAACCAACGCAAAGACAAACGGATTTACACCGTAATTAAGGTAAGGGTCAAAGCAGGTAGAGTCCTCATCGATATAGAATTAGTCATCTCATCCATAGCAGCCGAGGCGAAATACGGTAAACTGTGCTCAAAGACCTAGGATCAGTTAACTGTCCGCAGCAAACGAGTCGTAGAGAAAATATGGTGTATCCTGAATACCTATTATTTCATGTACTTTTGGTATTTATGGGCGTGTTTAAACCTTTTACCGCAGAGATCTGACTGAAGAGTTTTAGATAATTTAACTGTTAACAGCTGTCAGTCGGCTAAAATGCATAAATAGGCAACTCACATCTATTAAGAGTATTAACAGAATATTCATGTTCGAGAAATCGGGAGTTAGTGAAAAAAAAGCGGTAAGTCAGTTAGTTATCGTTTTCGTCATCTTTATCACATTGCCTAGGTTATAAATTGCAATCAACTTATACCAAGAATAAACGAAAATACAATTCTGGTTTTAAATAACACGACTATTCATCATCGTAAATTACACCTTAGTTTTAACCCATCTTTACTTGTCACTTCAGCGAAGTAAATTAGCCCTAATGAGCTTAATAATAAAGTCTCACAGCTTAAGTCTTTCTGTAATCCAATCTGCTTATATAATTTTCAAGGGAACAATTTTCAGGTATTACCAACCAGTAATATCTTGTGAAAAGAGAGAAAGGAGAGTGGGATTATTTGTTATACCGATTAATATGGACCTACAAAAAAATTTACATTTATTTGGATTCTTGTAAGGGCCGACCATAATATAGAAAGAGAGTCTTGCCTTTTTTTAAATTTTAGTAAGCGTTTTAATTAAATTAGATTTAGACGTAGCTTCTTACACACCTGAAATAAGTCATTGGATAAACATTTAGTCGAATTGTTGATGCAGTGTAAAAAGTTCTTGATCAGGATCTTGGCAATTTGCCTCAGCCCGCCCGACCCTTCTGAGATACAGGCGTATTTTCTTAAAAGGTAAGCTTACAGTATTGCACTTTAGAATAGTTTTTTTACGAATTTTTGATAGCCTTGGATCTAGACTGGTGCTGCAACCCTAAAACAGGTTACAGCATGCTAAATACTAAGAATTAAGTTTCGATTTTAATTTATTTTATTTATTTATTTTTATTTGTTGGGGGTTACAACAGGATTAGTTACAAATAAAAACAACCTTACAGTGAAATACACAAGTGAGTAAGGTAAATTAACACAACCCTTAGAGTATCCCACTGTGAACACAACTGATTGCAGTTTGCGAAAAGCAATAAGAAAGCTACATCTTTCATAGGTCCTAATTTACCAACCCCAGGTGTAATTTTTGCCCATCCTCCTTTCGTTTGAATCTGGGGTGTTCGTTAACTCTGTATAATTGGATTCGGTCGTCTTGGATGACAGTTAATTTCGTTGTTTAGCCCCTCTGACATGTTTCGTTGGGACTGTAGAACTTATTTATTTGGCGGAGAGTTTTCGAGTCAAAACATTTAAGTAGATATGTTGACTTAAAAAGGAAATGTTCTTAGAAAATGTGCGTGTTTGTGTCCTTTTTTTTTAATTAAGCTTATATACGTCCCACTGCAGGGCACAGGCCTTCTCTCAGTGAGAGAGAGTATGGGCTTAATTACCACGTGTGCCCACCGCGGAATGGCAATTTCAGGAGCCGAGGTATGTGAACATCTCAGATACTCAGGTTTCTTCACGATGTTTTCCTTTACCGTTAGCAAGTGGTGTTGCTACTACAGACAACTTCACAAATGCATGTAGCTTAGGAAATCCAATTTACCTTAAATAACGGGTATAGCATGTGGCTTACGTTCTATATTTGACTTTTTTAGCGTTCTGTACCCAAATGGTACCAAACAGGACCCTGATAATATGTATTTATGTCTGTTTGTCTGTCTGTCTGCGTCCAACGTTTAAAGGGCTTTTGAAGCGTAATAGGTTGCTGGTTTGATTTTTATGTGTTATTATTCCGGATTGACCAAAAAGATATAACCATACTATTAAAGTAAAATCAATAAGCATATTAAGTTTTCCCCATACAAGAATCGTATTTTGTAGGGGTTTTTTCACTCTATGGCAAAAAAACTAAGGAAAACACGTATTTGTCATTATTTTTTAATGTACTACTACGTATTTAAGCAGTATTATTACTACTTGTAATACTTTTATTTCTGTGTTTTGGTTTCTTGTGTGCAATAAAAACCGGCCAAGTGCAAGTCGGCCTCACGCAAGAAGGGTACCGTACCATTATCCTAAACAAAATTTGAATATTTCAAGCGGCTACCTGTTGCCGTTATTAATCAAAAAA
Organism: Yponomeuta cagnagella; assembly: GCA_947310995.1. Lineage (NCBI taxonomy): Eukaryota > Metazoa > Arthropoda > Insecta > Lepidoptera > Yponomeutidae > Yponomeuta > Yponomeuta cagnagella. The sequence continues at coordinate 3,542,303 of OX371287.1, read as the reverse complement.
TCACGTTTGTTGTGTGGGAGCCCCCCTTAAATATTTATTTTATTTTGTTTTTAGTATTTTTTGTTATAGTGGCAACTGAAACACATTAGCTGTGAAAATTTCAACTGCCTAACTATCACGGTTCATGAGATATGGCCTGGTGACAGACGGGCGGACGGACGGATGGACAACGGAGTCTTAGTAACAGGGTCGAGCCCGTGCCATGCCTGCTCCATATCCGCGCCAGGTCCGTGCCATGCCAGATCAGTGGGCTATGCACCTAAGTCAGTTTTGCCTAATCTCAGAATTATATTATAACAGACAGCGATAAATCATGCCTTGATACATAAATTTTTATGAGCGTACTATACGCTGTTATGAATATTTGATGGCTAAGGGCTTCAAATTCGGGCAGTATATTTTTTATTTTGATCTTATTTTATATTTTTTTTTTTATAGCAGAAGTAATTTCTAGAGACTAATTTCATTTTTTCAGCGATTTCTTAAGTTTATTATTATAAATTATTTATTTAAAATATTTGAAAGCGTGACGTCATATTTTTCGAGTGCACACGCCGAAACGTCGCGCAAACTGTCACACTTTGTTTCTGTGATTTGCTGTCACAGACGTTTTTTTCACAGACAAGGAAATGATATGCATATGACAGTTATGACAGCAAGTCTTTTTTTTAAGTAACGTAGTGTTGCCATATGTTATGTTTATTTTAAAATGTGACGTCATCAGAAGGTCAAATGAAGGTTATTGTTTTTTGGCAAAAATAACGCTCATCTTCCTTAATATAGAAAATATGGTTACTTAGATGTTAATCTCGAAATGGTTTTTGATTCAGCCCTCAAGAAAAAAAATAGTCTTTGCGAATTGAGGGAGGCCTATGTCTTGCAGTGGCGTCAAATGGCTGACGATAAAGGGCTTCAAATTGGTTCAATTTTGTTAGCATAATAACGTTTTTGCCCTTTTACATTTCGTCTCAAGTTCCGGAGGCAAAACTCCGACCACGCTTCCAAAAAAGACAATTTGGTGTCAAATTGTAAGAGTCCTAATTCACACTCGGCGAAATCACCGTCTATCAGCTGGATTATTCGGACGCGTTTTTTTCGCCTTCTGCGAAACGCTCGCCTCTGAATAGTCCTATTTCCCGCAGTTCGGCTAATTTGGATAAAAGCCAATTTACCCCAGACTCCCTTTTGTGAAGTGTCACTGAATGTTTCCCTTTTCGCTACGAATGTAGTGATCCAGAGGTTCGGCATCGCACTCGCCTCAACTCGGGATATTGTATAGTTGACATTACATTCAGTTGCAGTATAGGTGACTTTATATCAAAAATTTCAAAATTGATCTGCAGTAGACTACATAAAGGCAGCATACCCATCTTTACACTAGACAATTGGTAAGTACCTAAATTTGATATACGATATGAGTTCCAGTCCAATTTATTACGAGTTTCTAGATTTATTTTCATGTGTACAAATACAAAAAAAATTGGTTGGTATTTGCTTCTAAGCCTCGGATTAAAACAATAATAATCATATTGCTCTTCTAATAATATTAAAAGTGTTTTCAAAGCTTACGAAAGGCAGCGCTTACGTTGATCAAACAAATTCTAAACTGCAACGAAAATCTGAGTAAGTGTAACAAGAAACTTAGTAGACATTCTGTCAGTTTGCGAAAAAGTTCCAACGGTGTTGACATTATAACATTAATTTGGATTTACGCAGATTTTGTTTCAGAAGAAGGAAAAATGTTTCAGTGCGAGAAGGAACTTGACGAACTCAATTATTTTGTTTGGAATTTTTTGTCGCGTTTCAACTTTTGTTTCTGCCAGAAATTAGAAGACTGGCGAGTGGCCAATTAAATTTCGGATCGGTACCGTGGACCTTAAAACCGGCTACCTCGGTGCAGCCCTTATTTTGTAGAGCATAAGTGTGAGAATGGAACAAAAATGAGTAGCAAGCGCTGGCGTCCACTCACCTTCTATGGAACTTGTTGGCAGGTCGACAATCTACGTTTCAGCGATTGCAAACTGCATTGTCTCCTACTATAGCGAGTTACAACAATGTAATTTGTGGCACTTAAAAACTTACTACAAATCCCGCGGTAATCTAAGCAAAGAGTAAGTTTTCGAAGAAATAAGTTTTGAGAGTAAGTTTTTGACTAGAAGAAGAAGAAGAAAGACTTGTTGCACCAACAAGACACATCACAGAAACAAAATCAGCAGATAAGTAACATAATATTCGTAACATCAGAAGGAAAACTAAATACACAACAGACAAAACAAATAAGTAAAACAGGAGCATAGATGTGGCCTGTGGTCTAAGTTGCCACAAAATGCAGCTGACTCAGCGTTGTGCTGAGGAACTGATCCCTCAGCGCTGATTTTCAGTCAGTGCCTACGGTAACCCATAATTATACTACGGAGTACCTGCCGTGGTGCATTTAAAAGAATTAACAGAAATGCCATAACATATCGTACATACAATATAGTAAATAATATCGTAATAAAATACTAACATTCGAGGTATATCAAGCTTCCTTGTGACAGGCTCGCACTTAATCTCTTGATCATAAGAAAAGACGAAAGAATACTTAACATGATGCTAGTTAGTTGTAGCCTTTTTATGGTGTATGATATGATTACTAGGTCAACCTCCAATAACTCCACTTTTGGCACAGTTGACTTTGCACGCACTATCAGAGGAGGCTAAAGTATAAAGCACTTCTATACTTTTGACTTTTATACTTTTTGGTAGAACGCCGGCCTCTCATTCGGGAGGTCGTGGGTTCGTACACGTAATTTGTTAAGTTGTAATAGCAATACCACTCGCTAACGGTGGACGAAAACGTCGTGAGGAAACTTGGGTGTCTGAGGTGCTGAGGGAGGACACCTCAGCGCTTGAAATTGCCAATCAGCGGTAAGCACGCGTGGTGGTGATTAAGCTCATACTCTTTTTCTGAGAGAAGGCCTGTGCCCTGCAGTGGGACGTATATAGGCTAAATTAAAAAAAAAACTTTGACGTAGTATTTTTAATTAAGTGCATTTATTTCTCGTTACGCTAGTGGCATTTTTCCGAGCGGTTCCGTGCTTCGCAAGGCACGTTAAGCTGTTGGTGCCGGCTGCCGTCGATAGATGGCAGTCGTTAAGCCAAGTCAGAGGCCTTAGGGCGGCTTGACAACTTCTGACAGTAGACGAGCTACTAGTCTACAAGCCTCCACCAATCCGGACTTGGCCCCCGTGGTGGAGTATGGCCTATACCTTCCTCAGGGAAGAGACCCGTGCCCCTCGGTGGGGACATAATGGGTTAATGATGATGATGATGATTTCTAGTTAGAAAATTGAGCTTACATTTCAATAAAACACTTAATGATGTATATTCATAACCTCAATAGATACTTTACCCGTATTGTTCGTGAGAAACACAATCTGCTGCATTTCATTCTGCAAAGCATTAGGTATTTTTTAAATGCGCGATTCCTGAAACTCGCCAATTAGAGCTTGTATCTTATAAACACTTCCAGATAGGTCATGGCACTGGAAAAAGAAGAAGAAGAAAGATATTGGACGTTTCAGAAAGGTGAAAAACTAAAAGCACATGTCACTGCTGCTGCAATCTCTAACCGCCTCTGTCAAAGATTAAAATTCTAGCAAAAACAGCCGAAATTCTCGCAAAAACATCCAAACTAAACTCTAAAACTAAACCTCCACAGCCTATCCCACATCAGGGACGTCATGTAGGTAATTAAAACGCTCTGCCGCGAAAGCGGACAAGTAATGAGGTAATTATTCAGGGCAACACAAAACCTCCCGCCAAGTAACTTGTCAGTGGTGCAAAAACGGGACGAATGGGGAACAACAGGCGGCTGTTTTTGTCGGCAACAATAATATAACCTTGGCGTGGGCTGGATTCAGGGAAGGGAGGCGAAGGGAGCTGTTCTGAAGAAATCAGGTAAAAACAATAGGTGTCAATTTCTTTTACGTGGATTGTTTGGACTTTTAAAACTTATATGTATGTTATACAACTTATCTTTTAATTTGTCAAGAAATTAAAAGTAGTAGGTAACTAGACACGGACTGAAAATCTAATTATGTTTCGTATCAGATAAATTTTGTTTACATCTAACCATACTGATGTTAAACTATGGAAATAGGTAATGTCTATCAATTGGGTTTGAGGTGAAATAAGAGAAAGTTATAGGGCTGCTTAAGTGTGTTTTTTTTTGCACTAGCAAACAAACATAAAATAAATTAAATATCTAGAATATATCATGAATGTATGGCAATTATGATTAAAAACATATTGTCACATTTTATTTCTCGACTCCAGACGGTAGGTGACGTAAAATCGTTTACAATCATCTCCAGTTGGCATCTAAGTTTAGATAATTACATGAGGAGAAACCTTGAAGGTTGTATTGCGTAAAAAGAGGTTGAGGACTGCGGTGGAGCCCAAAAGGAGGGTAAATGTGTTTCGTTCATATGTATGTACGTATGTAAGTACGTCCGATTCCATATTCCCTCATAGCTCTCAATCAATTCGTTGTGTTTGCCTGAGAATCATAGGCTATATAAAATTTGCATAAATGGAAGCATAAAATAAAAAAGACAAAAATAAAAGACTGAAATAAAAAACGACTCCACTGCTGAGCATTAACTTCTAAGCAGGCAGGACCATTCTAGATACCTCGTAAGGAGTCAGATTGTTGAATTGGGGTCCCACCTGCTCAGTAGGTAATGCTAAGCAGTCCGGTTGATGGATATTTTTTATTTCAGTTTTTTTTAATTTGTAACTCCATAAAAATTGTAGTTGTAAACCTAAAAAAAATTAAATGGAATATTGTAAGAAAGAACATTTTACCAGCTGTATTTAACAATACTAAGGGAACTATCGATTACCCGAAATCCCCTATGACATTCTCGTTTCTCTCATTCAAGGTGAGTCTTTGACTTCCCATTTTCCTCCCTACACGACCTAGATACGCCCCTGCGGGAAGTCCGCGACAAAAACGGTCCCAATCAAAATGTATGACACTCCGTCCGCGGCGAGTTTTTGTGTACTCGAGAAGAGCGTAGCGCCAGAAAAACTTCCCGGAGAGATTGTAACACCCGAGTCTTTGTGGGTCTTAAGTGATTTTCGTCGTATTCGCTTCCCGAGTTTCTTGGAGAAAGTTTCATTGCTAGCGCCTAATTGATTCGTTATCTGTTACACGCCAAATGGAGCGGCGGGGAAAATATTTGGAGAAATAGAGGGAAGTTTATTGATGTCACACGCACCTACGCTGGTTTGATCTGATATGAGACGGAATAAGTTTTCTCCGGTACAAGCGAACTTGGAAGTTTTTGATTGGTACGTAACGGCGAAAATAGGATGAAAGTGTATTTATATCGCCCATACAGTCACCACATCAACCTTTGCATTCTGGTTGGAAATTCACCCGTAAAGTAACCTAGTTGAGTGCACGCATGTAAATCTTGACATGCTGTTGACTGTACAGTGAGGTTGTAAATAACAATTATAGTTGTATAAAAAGGATATGCGTACTGTACCGTACCTACACATGGAAGTTGAATAAAAAGGGTGCATGCATAGTGCAGAAAAAAAATCGTAATCTGTAGAGTGCAAGAACAACACTAATTAGATAGATAGATAGAGAACATAAAAGAGAGAGAGAGAACATATGAGGACTTGATCACGATATTTTCCTACAGGCAGTAATAAACAAACGGAAATCTAATAACCTATGTAGAGGCAAAAAATTCCACCCATGCCGGGACTTGAACCCGCGACCTCTGGCTAACCGTGCCAGCGCTCTTCCAACTGTGCTAATGGGCAACTGCAGGCATCGGCGAACTTTCGAGCCTCTTTACAAACCTCTCTGTATTACGTACATAAATAAATAGGTTTTTTAAAATTGCCCTCAGCACGGGTTAGTGCAACAAAAAGAATATAAACGGATATCTACCTCCAGATGGTAAGAAATAAATGATAATGAACTCGAGATAATAAGCAAATACGGATATCCCGTTCCTTATTAACACTTTAGCAGTGTACACAGTACATTAAACGCGTTTGGAATGTGTAAATACTGTTACCGAGGTGGTAGAGGTGTTAGTCGAGGTGCGAGAGAGCGAGCGAATGAAAGAAACGTCACTTTCCATACTTTTATCTCAACCAATACGTCATCAAAACAATGGACTTTAGGGCATCATTTATAGTTTCTACTATCGTAGAAAAAGGGTCATTGTATAGGTAGATAGGCAACACTTTATTGCACAAGACGAAAAAAATAAAACACTAAATGAAAATCATATACAAAGCATGATAGAATGGTGCAACTAACAATATGTCCCGGGCACTACAGCGTCTGGGCGGTCACCACTTATGTATTGGTGAAAACTAAAAAATGAAAATTATATATGTGACAAAATATATTAGAATAGTGCTGGGCAAGCCTTACTCCAACTAACAACTCTGTCCCGGGCACTACAACGTCTGAGCGGTCACTTCACTTATCTAGTGGAAGTAGGAGTTTACATAGACGCCGTATAAATCATCCTACAGAGATGCCTATTATACTGGGTGTAACGAAGTACCCAAAAATGGGTCTAGTCTCAAAAACCCGTCAATACGAACCTCTACTATGGTAAAAACTCGGAAATGAGGTAACCCAGATTTCAATATGTATAAAAGAAGTCCCAAGGTGTTGATCTAATGCCGTACATCTAATCATGTAGGTACAGCGATATCATAAGCAGCCTATATACGAGTACGTCCCACTGTAGGGCACAGGCCTTCTCTCAGAGAGAGTTGGGCTTTACCACCACGCGTGCCCACCGCGGATTGGCGATTTCAAGCGCTGGGGTATGTGAATAGCTCAGACACTCGGGTTTCCTCACGATGTTTTCTTTCACCGTTAGCAAGTGGTATTGCTACTATTACTTCACAAATGTACATAATTTAGAAAACAAACACATAGATACATGCCCGCACTGGGAATCGAACCTGAGTCTCCCGCTTCCGAGTCCAATGTTCTACCCACAGCGATATTATTCCAATGTAAAAACCTAACTGCAAATTGGGTTACTAGGGGCTGCAAGTGATGTAAGTTACTTCAGCCAGATGTCGCTGCCTGTACGTAATACAGAGAAGTTTGTAAAGAGGTTCGAAATTTCGCCGATGCCTTCACTTGCCCATTAGCTCAGTTGGGAGAGCGCTGGAACGGTTTTTAGCCTCTGAATAGGTTTTCAAAATTGTCCTCATCACGGGTTAGTGCAACCAAAAGAATATAATACCTATCTATCTTTGGCCTTTAAATCTACGTAATGATGATTTATACAGCGTTCAGTGGCACCTTCACTCACACTAGATGGGTGAATTGAACACTCGGATGCTGCAATGCCTGGGAGATTGTTTTTTTGATGAAGTAGGCTTGCCGAGCACCTATACCATCCTGACAGCCTAGTCGGTCTAGCCCACAGGAAAGACAAGTGCGGGTAGCCCAGTGGGTAGAACAATGGACTCGGAAGCGAGAGACCCAGGTTCGATTCCCAGTGTGGGCGTTTACCTTTGTAACTTTGTTTATTTTCAAAGTTACGTACATCTGCGAATTTGTAGTAGCTATACCACACGCTAACCGTGAACCCGCGGCTTGGTTGGCTCCGCACGTATAAATACCTACATATACTATATTTTACATACGTCAACGACATTGACAATTTGAATTAATTTCCATGTCATAGCGATAAGAGCTACCCAAACTCCGAAATGTGACACTTGACCCGTTGTCGCGTTGGCTTTTATAAATCGAGGCCTTAAGTGCCCATTCGTTTGTATGACAAATTACAACTACACTGAGACGTGAACAAACCTGAACGTGTAACACAAATGGCTACTGTCGAGTTGATATCAGTTGTTATGCATCAATACTATGCGTGCTTAAAGAAGAACGCTCACCTAGCCATACCGAATGAATCGTCCGCTGTGGTCCGCACCGAAGTTATTGGGAGCCTTCCAAATTTTCAAATTCCGAATTCAATATTCCCCGATGCGGTGAGGGTTGGTGAGTGGAGTTTGTTTTTAATATTTTTTTATTTTATTTTAATACAAAACCCACAGCACAAGTTAACTAAGTATAGTTATGTTAAATATATCCAACCATAGGCCAATTAAGGGCTTACATTATGTTGACTTAACTAGTAGACAGGAACACAGTATTGGACAGGAAATAAATTTATATAATTTAAGTTATAAAAACAAATTTTACAGTGGAAAAAAAGAAAAACAGGCAATGGCCTTACGTATTTTAAGACTTATTTGTATATAACTATGGACAGAGTGCTACTAAATTACATGATTGCATAGTGTGTGCGTGCGTGTGAGGGTGTGTTTGTGTGTACCGTGTGAGTGTTTGTTTGTGTGAACCAGAACTCATTTCTCTTCCCCAAGGGAACGTAAAAGTGAACACTTAAAATATGACTTAGACAAATGGAAAATGGTTCAACAGGATTTCATACAAACAGTTCTAGAATTAGTTTCTTTAGGTTCGTTCGACGCCTTCGGTTTGCTTAGGTGCGCGCTCACCTTTATAAGGAAGTAAGCAGATGGAGTGTTAGTTCATACATTTTGACGACGTTCGTGTTCATAATATCCATTATCATTGTGCATACATTTAATCTCCATTGATCAAGGAAAATGCAGTAAAATTGATAACTTTCGCACGACAATCAACAGAAAAATCAATCTGAGTGTAACTATATTCTTTTAACATTGACATCCTACTAATATTATAAATGTGAAAGTTTGGATGTTTGTTACTCAATCACGCAATAACGGCTGTACGGAATTACATGAAACTTGGCATACAAATAGACAAAGATCTGAATTGAGACATAGGATACTTGATATCCCGGTAATGCGTTCCCGTGGGATAATATTTTATTGTTATCGTAACCTTTTTTCAAGCTACACTCTAAGATATTTATGTATTGCGTTGGCATGGTAACAAGAATCTTTTAAACGGATTCTGTGGCGGTACAAAGTTCGCCGAGACGGCTCGGCTGGTGAAGTCGTCAAATGCCCAAAATCGACAAAATTGAGTCTATAATCTGTCAAAGTAGTTTCATCTACATAAACTGCAGCTAAGTGGTAGAAACATGATTAGCCATAGCGTTGGTCCTAAAAGCCGTTTTAATTTGTACTCTTTCACGATCGCAAATGCACAAAGTGACTCAAAGCGCAAATAAATTTCTTATGTATCTATCTATCTACCCGAGGCCCGGACTTAAAACCAAAACCGTTTTCAAATGCGTCATCCAAAATATACCTTCCTCTTATCTTCAAAATCTATAAAAGCGAAAAATTTTCAACTAACGACAGTTCGCGGCGCAACCGAGCCGCCCATAAATCCACTTTAAATGTACGAGCGGTTTCACAATAAATATCTGATCTAACACCGTCTTCCTGCCCACGCCCATAATTCAGAGAGAATTATTGGTATAAATTAAATAAACATATCAAGTGAGACGTTTTACAACGAATGGCCAAAGAGTGATATAAGGCTGGCGACACAGCACACCTATTTCGCGAGAATTTAAAGACTGCATGCAATAGCCGAGAATGAATTGAACCAATTTTCTAAGTTAAGTGGAACGGACAGCCTCTAACAACGTGATACTTCGTCATTCGTCTTCGGCAAGCAAGAAAGTAGGATTAGGATTAATGCAGTAGAAATGAGGTCCTTGAGAAGTATGTCTGGTGTTACTTTGAATGACAGGATACGCAATAGTGTGATAAAAGAACGTTGTAGATTGAAAGAGGATGTAGTGACTAGAATTGAGAAAGGAATGTTGCGTTGGTTTGGAGAAGATGATGTGGAGAGGATGAAGGAAGAAAGATTGACAAAACAAATATATCGAGTGAATGTGGGTGGAAGGGCCGGTAAGGGACGACCCAGACGGACATACTTCGACCAAATAGAAGATGTATTAACAAAGGGCAAGATAAAAAGTACCTGAAACCGGCGTGCGTGCATGCAACGACTGATGAATGTTGAGGAAGCGAAAGTGATCTGTTAGGATCGTAGCAAGTGGCAGTCCCTGGTCTCTGCCTACCCCTCTGGGATACAGACGTGAGTTTATTATGTTATGTTATGTTCGTCTTCGGTCGACAACGGTATTTACCAGATATATGAGGACGACGGTTCTCGACTACAGTGGAGATCACAAACGGCAGACATAACGTAAGACGCTTAAAAGCTTGCCGGATTAAGCTAAACCAGACATAAGTATCGCTCGTAGCCCCGGCTGCCTGAGTGATCTTAAACGATCACGAAGGTTAAGCAACACAGGGCGCGTTCAGTGCATGGATGGGTCACCGTCTATGCCTAACGCTAGTGGCATTTTTCCGAGCGGTTCCGTGCTTCGCAAGGCACGTTAAGCTGTTGGTGCCGGCTGCCGTCGATAGATGGCAGTCGTTAAGCCAAGTCAGAGGCCTTAGGGCGGCTTGATAACTTCTGACAGTAGACGAGCCACTAGTCTACAAGCCTCCACCAATCCGGACTTGGCCCCCGTGGTGGAGTATGGCCTATACCTTCCTCAGGGAAGAGACCCGTGCCCCTCGGTGGGGACATAATGGGTTGATGATGAGACATAAGTATATTGCCGAGTGGCGGTTGGATTAGGGTAAAAGTACGACTTAGATTTAAAACAATATGAATTGTATATGTAATGTATTGAGGAGATGAAACAAACCAATCCTAAATAATGATCAATGTTTACTTAAAAGTAAAAGTTTATTCAATTACGTTATATATAAGTATAGGCAAGGCAAAGCACCACAGATATCACTCGCACTAAAAATCACTTACAATTACTCGCACCACGATTCCAATACGGAAAAATGTCAATACTGTTTGAGGGAGCACAATTGTTTAACAAACTACCGAAAGATATAAAAAATTCAGATTCACTTCCAAAATTTAAGTTCCGATTAAGATGCCATATATCAAAGATAAATATAAAATTTAGAATTTAAGCGTTTGTTACAATCTAATAAGTGAAATTGGTATGAGGTGTTGCATGTTCACGTTTATATTTCATTAGATTATAGTCCTGGTGTTCTCATTTTAAGTGAATGAAATGTAATTCGTTCTCATGGGAAATAAATACTCAAAACCTAAAACCTAAACCTATTTAAAAAAAATTATTGCTTCCACCTCCTGCGGTAGCTTAATAGAAAATGCTTACGGCATTAACTTCGCCGTATGTAAGGAGTAGTGCTTTAAGTAAGTGCTTTAATTGTTTTATTTGCCTTTGTAGCGTACTTTGGCAAAGCCTATGTCCAGGAGTGAACGAATGCGAATTGATAGATTGAATTTGATTGGATCTGTCCTATTTGTTGTAAGCAAAGTCACGATCTAATTTGTCACTGCACCATACAAAACGCCTTGTCCACGGAGATGTAGAAGTGTTTTTTTCTGTTTCAAATTGTAAAATAACTCTACCGCACATGTATTAGAACTGTAGTTAGGTATATTCCCAGCCTTACGGCTGGAAATTATTTATAGAAATTGTCACGGGCCATTGCGAGTCTTGCTTACATTTAATTGGCTAATGCATTCATGAGCCCGCACACTTATGACGTGTACAAGTCTCATTACATGAGAAAACAAACATGTTGCTGGCGTAGATGACATATTTCTATGTAACCGGGCTTTGACAAGTCCGAGAATATTGTAAATAGTATTCTCAGTGTGACTTAATGGAGTACAGACATCTGTGGATGGTGACCATTATTGTCAACCACTGCCATTTTTCGGTCGGAAGTTCCAGTTTGATACTTTAGTCTTAGAAAAATGATGCCCCAAAGGCAAAAAATACGGAAAGCTGCTAAAAATAATATTTTATACAATTCAAATATTTTCTGAGACGCTACATCTATTTTCAGAGTACTGTTAATGGGCGTCCTTTGGAATTTAAGTCGCCATGTCAAAGAGTTTTTTTTTCTCATCGATGGTCTATATTGTCTATGAATCGTAGTGATGTTCCATTCAACTTATAAAAACTTTAATTGCACCAGAGATTTCAACTAATCAATCAAACCAAATTCGTCCACTGCTGGACATAGGCCTCCCACAAGGCACGCATCTGCCATGCATAGGTACATAAGCAGCAGTCCCACTGTAGGGGACAGCCCTTCTCAAAGAAAGAGAGAATGGGCTTAATCACCACGCGTGCCCACCGCGCATTGGCGATTTCAAGCGCTGAGGTTTGTGAATAGCTCAGACACTCGGGTTTCCTCACGATGTTTTCCTTTACAGATAGCGAGTGGTATTGCCACTATAACTTCACAAAATTGTACATAACTTAGAAAACAAAGTAAATAGGTTTTTAAACAAAGTCATAGGTACATGCCCGCACTGGGAATCGAACTTGGGTCTCTCGCTTCCGAGTCCAATGTTCTACCCACTAGGCTACCACCGCTCCTATCTGCCTAATCTGCCTTAGATTTAAAAAAATCTTCTCATTAAATTTCAGTTCCAATCATAATGATCATCAGAAGCCTATTTCTGTTTTTTGCTATGAAGACTTTTTCTCCTTTAAGCCATCTTTCATGCTATCAGTCTGCATTTATAGGCTTCCGATTTGACTGCATCATATAAACACACAGCTGGTGAAATGATTTTTGGTGAAAATAAGCCAAGATGCTGAAGAAGATTGCTGAAGACCACATCTAACCGAACTCGATCGGTAAGATCGCACAGTGTATGAGCATATACTATAGTTTATAATTTAATATAATATAATTTAAATGAATTTTATGAAAATTGTGATAATGATAATTTTTGTGAGTGAGATAAAATTTATATAGAAATGGAAATATTTTTGTCAAATGCTATTGACTCTTAATGATTCTGAATTGACATAAGTATTTTATTTTTAATAAAAATATTATTATGATATTGCCATTGTGACGGTCCGCACTGCCTTTGCAATTCGACCGCCACTTATTCACAAATGTAGGGGAACATAATAATCCTTTGCGTTGTACAATAATCAATAAAATTAAGCAAAGTCTTGCTGTAGTATTAGAGATTCGCTAGATGGCGCCTTTTTGCAATAAATAATAATAAATATTTATTATTTCTGGCAATAATGTCCATTACTTTCACATTACAAAATAAAGAACTAAAACGTTGGTTTCTCAACCAATAAACTATTTAATTTTTTTACAACAATTTAACAACGTTTGCTCAATTGGTTCTAAAACAAACAAAACCACGTTCATAAAAGTTGGCTGTATGCAAAGTTGTCTATGCCAATGTATCGGCAGGGAAAAAAGTAAAGAAGAAAGTCAGGTCAACGGCAATCTGTAGATAGAACAAGGAGGGGCCCGTAGGAGTCTGATAATGTTATCCATCAAAAACCTAATAATACAGTTAATTAATATTTTGGAAAGGCTTAATTTAGCAAAACTATTAAATATAGTTTCAGTAAAGAGTTCAAAATGCTTATTTTACACAGAGAAAATATTTAAAATTATGTAAAATATTCCTGAAAGGGTTTCATTGAAAGACCTGGGAACCCAAGGGTGGATGGCAACGCGGGGTGTGGGGGCGAGGGGAAAGGAAGAGACGCGCACTTGGACTCGGGATTTTGGCGGGGAATCGGGCGGTGGTTTTCTGGGGAATTTTTTCTTGCGGGGCTGACCGGCCGGTCTAAATTAGGATTAGGGTGAGTTAGCAAACTGTTTATCAAACTAAAGTATTCTACAGTGTGTCGGTAATGTGGCTACAGCAGCAAATATTGAGTAGTTCAGCTGTGAAAGTGGTATAGTTTGAGAAACGTTTTGGTGAGATGGCTTGGACAAATCATGGCTGAAGCAATGCAGGCCGTGGTACGATTCATACCAGTGGATTGGATCTGACTACATCGATTTGGTCAAGGTAGCTCTCTAGATCATTCTCAGGTCTCAGCAGTAAATGTGGTAAAGTCTGATTTGCATCTTGGAAAGTTGCTGTAGTCCACAGAACCATACTTCGGTGTAGGCTTCACCTACATTCTTGTGTTACAATGTTGATTTGAATTTGTGTTTGCATTTGTTCTTGCTAAATCAACTTGCTTGCATCAATTTCAAACATTTAATCAATTTGATGGAGTAGGTCTATATCTGATCGAACGGTGAGTTTCTTTGCCATGTTCTTTTCTCACTATGGGTCAGGTCTTGAACATGGCACGCACATTTGTTAGGAACTGGTGTTTGGCGTGGTAGAAAACCAGCAAACAGACAGTTTAGTAGTAGTATTTGCAAGCAGTTGAAGTCATTTACATAATAAAGTAAATTGTTAGGTAGAGTCTAAAACAACCAATTAAAAAACAATCCAAAATAAACCAAACTAATGAAAACTTGAATCTATCTAATAAAACAATAACCGGGCACAGAGCCTAACTAAAATTGTGAGTGTAAAATCTACATACAAAACTATGTACAAAAATAAACTAAAACCATATTTGTCTCAAATATTGACTAAACCAAACTAAGATTAACAATTACTGTTAATATTCTAATCTGTGTTAAACTGTGCTCACTAAAATCTGTTTTAAATCTCAAATGTTAATATTTCTTCAAATCTTGATAAATAAATAGATTATTTTTTAACTCTTTCTAGTTGTTTAATTGCTTTGGAAATCCTGACTCCCTGAAAAGATCCTGGTTACTATTTCACAACAAAGGGTCCTGTTAGGCTATCTAGACGATCACATTTTGGCCAAAGAAGTGAATTTTCTGTGATTTTAGGTACTCATAATTTGCTCCTTTACATAGTACACACTTAACTTACACTGAGCTAAAATAGTAGGTAGGAAGCCTAGGTACTCATACTTTACTTAGTAATCTCCTGTGGAAGAACCATATCTTAGACATTCTATGGAGGCATAGATGGAGCGCTGCAGAGGACTCCGGAGGACTTCTTCGGGAACCAACGGTCAACAGTGGTAGGAGCAGTATTAAGGGGACTTAGGGATCAGTGTAAGCAGAGTAAGTAGCAGAGAGCAGAGTAGAGTAGAGAGGTTGAAGGGGGTGAGCGTTACACCATGCCGTGCCCGGTAAAATTACACTTGTACTTGTATGAATAATACCTACTTAAGACCTATTTACTGTAATTTATCGCAATAAATTGAATTGAATTGACTATGGCTTAGTCAGATCAAGTCAATAAGTTTATCACTCGTCGGCTGATTGATTAATTGTTGTCGCTGTAGTCTCGAATGCAAACTTAAACGTAATTATGACACACACAACACTATGTTTAATTAAGCAGACAGTAACTGCGAAGCGAATAAATTACTCCTTTCCGAGAAGCCTCACCTAGAAGTTGCTAAAGTTTCGCGAAATGCATATTCTGTGTTCCGCGTGAGTCACAATTATTATGATAAATAACGATCTAGCGCGTGGGTGTCGACATCTTTGTCTGGTTCCTTAACACTTGAACAGGCTTTGAATGCGATAAAAGAGAGATTTTACGATATGGGAATCTCTAAAACATTGTACTCCTTGGGTGGTCAGCGACTGGTTCCAACGACGTGATTTAGCCCTAGGTAACACCATTAAGTTGTAGCGCTGGAACGCTTGGTCAATACAGTCGACAGCACATAAACCGTTACATAAGCGAACTCTAATCAGTTACACTAACGGTGACGTTGCAACAAAAATGTAAAGGTTGGTCTGCTGTTGACTGTACAAAACTGGAGATTATGAATTTCGTCCTTAAATGCCAAATTGACTCATTTTTAAAATGTGCAGTTCGCATGGCATTGTTTTTTGACGACAGCCAGTGTAACATATAAGCGTACATATTGTTTATAAAATTAATTATTGATTTTTCTATCGAATAAGCATTGTTATCTATGTCAACATGGCACTCATTGCTCATAACATGTAGCAGGTTGCTTGAAAATCTTGGTTGCGTCTTTACGGAATACCTATATAGTATTTCACAAATTTTGGCATACAAGCGCCAAAAAACAGATTTAGAAAACATCCACCATTCCTCCGTAGAGACAAGTGACAAAGCAACCAAGATTTTCAAGCAAACCAAAAAGTGCTGAAAGACAACTCTTTCCTCTAAACAAAACAAAAGACATACGTCAACAAATAAGCAGAACGAATCCTAGTTCAGTATTTTCTAAGGTTAACACGAGCAATAGACATAACAAAAACTGAATCTCGGTACTCTACAGAAACTACGGCGCTTGAAAAAGTACCGAAACGTCGGAAAATTGTAAAATGAAGAAATAAACGAGTAAATATCCGTGTAAATTTAGTTTTTATTAATCATACCTCAGCCATTGACCAAGTGAACCGCTCGAAAAAGCGCTCGAAAAACGAATGGTGTTATATCGAAGCGTTCATTGACAATCGAGTGTACCGCTTTTAACTACACTGAGCACGCACACCTCGTACGGTAATGTTCTTCGCGGCTTAAATAATTGTAGTGGTTAAAGGGGCTCTATGCGGCTCTACTAACGCCACCAAATAAACAAGATCTTTCTTTCTGATGACTTTTGCAAAAGTGTCTTTCAACTCTCCCATTCATATAACAAGTGATTTTTACGACCCACAACCGGGAACCTAATATCAAAAACCTAGGACTAAATAGTACCTAGTTTCGCTAAGATCGCCGTTTTTGGCATAAATGCTATCTAGTCCTACCGGTCCTCGGTCCGGTAGGTTCTGATTCGTGGGTCATCATCTACAAATACGTCACAAAGAAGTCACGAGCACGTACATATTTCAGAATGAGTTAAATTGTAGCTATAATTCTTGATGTTTGTTTGGCGCCAACTGTTTCAAGGGCCGTGTTTGTTTAGATTACAAGCAGAGGAAATCCTTTTTACGATTGATTCCGCTTTTGGACTTCAAGTTCAATGTTGCTTTGTTGAGGTAGGTTTGATGTTACGCAAGTGTTCAACCACTTAGACTCAGTTTCACCTCTCAAATTCAACACAGATTAATATTATACTTTTTTGTAATCACTAGCCAGGACCTAACAATTATTACTAGTACGGGAGTCGTTTTATGTGGCAAATTTCCTTAAGTTACTAAAAACTTAAGTTACTAGAAGCGGTGGTAGCCTAGTGGGTAGAACATTGGACTCGAAAGCGGGAGACCCAGGTTCGATTCCCAGTGCGGGCATGTACCTACGACTTTTCTTTCTAAGTTATGTACATTTGTGAAGTTGCAGTAGCAATATCACTCGCTATTGGTGAAGGAAAACATCGTGAGGAAACCTGGGTGTCTGAGCTATTCACATACCTCAGCGCTTGAAATCGCCAATCCGCGGTGGGCACGCGTGGTGATTAAGCTCATACTCTCTCTCTCTCTCTGAGAGAAGGCTTATGAGAATGCTTATGACTAAAAACTACAACAAAAAGTAAACGTGGACTACGTGGGGTACCAATAAAGGGTTTTAATAATTATGATGTTTTGCGCTATCGCAATAAATGTGAAATAATGCAAACGTCAAAATTTGTGTCGTTAATTGCAAATCCTACATTGCAATAACAATAAAATTGTCCAAGTGTAAATCCTGCTAAGAATCCCGGACTCGATGAAAGAAGACGATTTGGTGTTACAAGAACTTTGTAAATAAAATAAATAGGTACCTATACTTTTTTTATGTCTAATTACAGGGTGCAACAAAATCCACATATACATCCAAAAATGAGGGTTCTAACAACATTAAATTTGTGGAGACTTTCAAACTTTTTACATCCTTTATATTATACAAATATTTGGAACTCTCGATACTAAACCGATGTGTTTACTAAACCTACTTTAAGAAATATCTGTAATATTATTATTATTACTAACACTATGGACTTGTTCCGAAATAAAAATATTGAATTGAATTGATACGCGAGTGCTATTTACTCTTGACTATTTTTCCAAAACAGGTTTGAATAATACACATCCCATCTCTTGGATAGTGTTGACGCGGCGCTAAATAAATCCAGCTATAATTAGGCGCAGTAAGTAGCAGAAGAAGTCCCGGCGGAAATAATCCAATCACAACCAATCAGCGGTGCGGGCAGAGGAAAATTAATATGCCAACGACAAGTTTCATCGGACTCGCGGCCGATGTCGAGAAATAGATGACGGCACTGAAATACGGTCGACAAAACAACATGTACGCGTTATTAACTTAATTCCGGATTCACTTACCTGCTTTTTGGTCGGAAGAGTCCAACCCGGTTTCGTCGTCGGTTGCTCGTCTCTGACCAAACGAGCTCCGTCTCTACTCACCTTGATGAAGTTCTGCGAATGAGAGCGAAACCTGGTCGGCCTCTTCCGACAAAAAAGCTTTTAAGTGAATCCGGAATCAAGTTAATAATAATGTGTAGTGCTTACGAAAGCTTTAGGTCCAAAACATTTAGATTTATTTGTGAATCCTTACAGGTTTTGTTAGTTATACTTTATTTTACACACTAAAAACTAAATTACTAAAACGTCAGGGCGTCAAATAACTAAAAATTAAAATTACTAAAATGAAATTTAAATAACTGATTAGAGTGCACGTATGTAAAGGTCGATGTGTTGTCAGCTGCATGCACAAGTTGATCGCAATCGCAATGCGTATACGCATCGCATGATGAACATTATGGCAATAACAGTTTACAATAACTCGTTTTAGGGTTCCGTACCTAAATGGTAAGAGACCCTATTACTAAGACTCCACTGTCCATCTGTTTGTCTGTCTGTCTGTATGTCACCAGGCTGTATCTCATGAACCGTGATAGCTAGACAGTTGAAATTTTTACAGATGATGTATTGCTGCCGTTATAAAAAATAATACTAAAAAGTAGAATAAAATAAATATTTTAGGGGGGCTCTCAAACAACAAACGTAATTTTTTTGCCGTTTTTTGCTCGATATTAATAACGGTGACAGGTAGACGCTTGAAATATTCAAATTGTCTATAGATAATGGTACGGAACCCTTCGTGCGCGAGTCCAACTCGCACTTGTTTAGTCTCAACTGTAGGCTCTAGTAGACTTGACTCAATCCACCTCTTTTCTCTTAAAAGCTTTGTAGATTTCATGCAACATCTTAACTTTAAAAGTTTTCAGCCTTTTTCTTACTTACTGCTCCCATAAAGTAATCATAATGTCAAACCTTCACCTGATTACCACCGCACAGATTTACGTCTAGTGTGGTAATCAACGCAAACTATGCTTGTAATGTCTCTCTTTTTAATAAAAAAAATTGTATTTTGTATTTTTTTTTGTATAAATACGAAAGTTTGGATAGATACGAGTTTGTATGGATAAAAGCTTGGATGGATAACATTTTGGACGGATAAAAGTTTGTTATTCAATCATGCCAGAACCTCAGAACAGATATAGAAGAAAAAATATTCATTGCAATTTCCAGCTAGTAAAAATAATAGGGCGTAACATAACCTCAAGGACGGGGGGGCAGAGACCAGGGGCTGCCCCAGCGCTGAGGGCTCACACCCTCAGCACAATGCTGAGTCATATGCCCGCTGTGGCAACTTTGACACACCAGAGGAGGCACTCTGACGCCCTGGCTTTGCCTTGTCCTATGTTGTATTTAGGCGACTTGTTTTTCCTTTGTACTTGTTTATCTTACTTGTTATACCTTTTTTCTTGTTAATTTGTCCCAATAAATGTCTTTTTTCCTTCTTTCTTTACTAATACATTTGGTCCAAGTATGTCTGCCTGCAGGCGATCCCATGGGACGTCCCTTTCGTCGATATTTCTTCCTCCATCCTCCCCATAAGTCCAAATTATTGCCTATATTCGTCCCACTGCAGGGAACAGGCCTTCTCTCAGAGAGAGAAAGAGAGAGAGAGATAGTACGGCCTTATCACCACGCGTGCCCACCGCGGATTGGCAATTTCAAGCGCTGAGGTAAAGTCACTACAATCGTTTAAAAATAAAAGGTATACCGAAAAAACTTCTCCATTTGAGCACACGAGTCGTATGAAAAAAAATCTCCAAAGGAATCCACAACTTTCACCCTAAATCTCCAATAGATTAGTTTATCGGCTTACCAACTCCCGTCCGTTGTCCGCCGCTCAACATATGCCGAGTTAACGCTCTTTTGTAGACGAGCGTATCAAAATTAAGATAATGGATAATGTCCGTCGATATAATTCTCTACTTTATTATTAGCCCAGGACCAGCTGTCGGGCGTTTTTTTGTCGGCCTAGTGGGCAGTCACCAGCCGTTGGGTCGGCCGACTAGCGGTCCTTTTCCAAATTACTCTATTATAGCGAAACCTGCATTTTGGGACAGGCGTTCAAACCCTAAAGATCGTAAGTCCTCGTAAAAAAATATAAGCAAAAGTTGTTTCCACCTCACTAGCTCGTAAAAGCTCTGTTTATCATTCGAAATTTGCGTGGAAAATCGCACTTTATCCGCTAGCGTGGAAAGTGTTTTTAAAATTCGAATATTTTTATTCAATAAAGGTTTCGTACAATAAATTACATATATATAGAACCTCATTGGTTTCGTAATAGTTTATATTCTCTGCAGCCAGTCCATTGATGATTGAAATGCAAATACTTATTTCATGTCATGCGCCAGCCTCATTTAAAGAATCGCACTGGCCGGCAAGACAATTTGATTTAAAAAATTAGTATTTATTAAAACTGTTTTTCTTGCACCTAACATTTTCCTCGCTTTAGTGAGGTGAAAAGTTGTGTGTTGCGCTCGGCAGCAAAGTTATTTAGCGTCTCGTACCTTTGAAACCCTCGCTACGCTCAGGATTCTATATTTGAACCACTCGCTTCGCTCGTGGCTCAATCCTAGAATCCTTCGCTTGCTCAGGTTTCAATACAAGGTACTCGCGCCAAAAATTAACTTTGCAGCCTTGCATAATAAATAACTATTAAAAGTTGTCAGGATTAGGTAAGGTAAGGCAATAAATTTATAATGCTAAAGGCGAGGTCGTTTTCTGATTAGAATGGTCAAATCAGGAGCTTCGATCAAGCAGTGTCAAAACGTGGTCTGAGACTTCTCTCCTCGAAGAAACTTGTATGTTTTACAATTTTCATCTGAAAAGTTGACCATGAAATTTAGACCAATAATTATAATGCAGCTTATATACGTCCCACTGTAGGGCACAGACCCTCTCTCAGAGAGAGAGTGTGGGCCTTATTACCACGCGTGCCCACTGCGTATAGGCAATTTCAAATGAACACCTCAGACACTCAGGTTTCTTCACGATGTTTTCACATTTTGCGAGAGCTATTGCTATTGCTACTTCAAATTCACAAAATATAACGCACCTTAAAAAACGACGTCATTGGCCGATATTAGACCAATATGCAATATGCTTGCTTAATTTGTTTGGTCTAAACTTCATAGTATTAAACTTCAACATTATTTAATTTTAAGTTACTTAGCGCTTAGGAGTTCAGAGAAATTATATGGAAATTTTATGTTTCACGGTAAATTCCAAATGAAAGGAACGGACGCAACTAAATATTGCCAATACAATTACTCACATCTGTGCGATACGATAAAATGGAAAAACAAACACACACCGAACCGAAATAAAGGCAAACATTTTTAATGTTTGCGCAAACGTTGCCGCAGCCGTCTCCAACGCAACGCACAGTCGGCTGTTCATAGACATTTACATCAATGCACTCTACCCTATTACAATACGGGCGATTTTGCAACAACCATGTAACGTACTACATGCTGTCTACAGCACGTAGATAAGCTTCGTTTGTTTTCTTTTCCCTTTTTGTTTCGTTAATTTTAAATTTCGAACGTTTTGATTTTCTCCCGGTGAATGTGTCATTGAATTTCATTTGTTTAATTGAAGGATAGAGTGATGGTCGGTATTTCCACCAAAGATCGCATGCGGAATACTGAGATGAGGAGACGATGAAAATAAATCAAATCAATGAAATCACTGAAATGGACATCTAATACGTAGACGGGTCGTGTGTGTCGCAGTGAATATTAAAGATGAAATTAATAGATTGACTACCGAGCACCGAACATAGGAGCACAGGGCGTCCACCACAATCTGTGTCGTCCACGAGTCGAACTCCTAGGGAACGAAATACTCGCATTTGATTGGGCAATGCGCGCGGATAGAGATAAGCGTAACAATAAGCTAAGATCCGCTTCATAGGGTAGGTTTACTTAATGCAGTAGCTTGGACGTCACGCGCATTAAACAACAAGGGCGATTTTTTT
The DNA here is from genome assembly GCA_947310995.1 of Yponomeuta cagnagella. NCBI lineage: Eukaryota > Metazoa > Arthropoda > Insecta > Lepidoptera > Yponomeutidae > Yponomeuta > Yponomeuta cagnagella. Next base: position 3,520,075 of record OX371287.1, on the reverse strand, counting down.
GGAGCTTGTTTCGTGGAATAGAGTATAGGTGGCGTGATAGAGTAGAACCGACGGGCGTATGCATAAAGCAGCCCTTGTCCAATAGTGGATATAGACGGGACGAAGAATGAAAATCAGATGATGAATAGAACGGTCAATACTAGCTTATTTCTGGGTGGTTTGAAAGCCGCACTTATGCAATTAGTCATTAAAATTTTCATTTATTTAGACTAGTAAAAAAATGTATTGAGAAATCTAGTTTAAAAGAATGCAGAATTATTAGTATGTACCGCCTTTCCATCTATCAGAACAATGACCCGCGGACTCGCGGCATGCACGCACCGCTCTGGATGGCAAAAGTGCGTTTTTAGGGTTACGTACGTCAAAAGGGAAAACGGAACCCTTAAAGGATCACCTTGTTGTCTGTCCGTCCGTCATTCGTCTCTCTGTCAAGATCCTTTATCTCGGGAACGCGTGGAGATATCGAGTTGAAATTAAAACCATATACTCAGGTCTACAGTCCCTTGAAGCTCTGAAAAAATTAAAGTTCTATATGAACGTAAAAAAAAGTTACGGCCGTTTATGCCCAAAAAAATATTTCGGCACACAAGGGAATCAAAATTTATAGGCTATTTGCCCTTGACCTAATACTATGAAATTTGGCAAGTAATAAGTAGAAAAATCTGAAAACTATATAAAGTAATAAAAAAAATAGTCTTTGAAGTTCGGGAAAGCTCGAAAAAAACTGCGAGACTCGATTCCTGAACTATTTATGACATGTAAGTACCTACCTAAAAATTTGTACGGAACTCTCAGTACGCGAGTCCAGCTCGCACTTGGCCAGTTTTTTAACAAACAAACTAGAGTATTCGATAGCTATTGTGAGGCTCGTTCATTTTGCTGTGTCTTTTAAACCACCCAAAATTAATGCTGAATACGTTTGTTCATTTCATTTCAATTGTAGAATCCTAGTATTTTCTAAGACATAATATCGGAGACGACAGGACTTGCAAAAGTACGAAACGACGGAAAATTGTAAAATTAAAAAATAGACGAGTAAATATCCGTGCAAATTCAGTTACAGTTTTACGTAAAATGCTATCCACTGATATTAAGAAATTTAGATGGCATACTTGATAACCGACCTCAGAATTTAAATACCTCTAACACAACAGAGAATGGCACCACAAACATCGAAATACGTCTGGCTGTATACTTTTTATTTTAAAAATTGATTAGTAGTTTTACTGTTGATGCCTTTATTAGCTATTCAAGCGGTTTATACCAATTTTGTTACGCAATGAAAAGCCCGAACTTTATTTGGTTATTTACGACTCGTAATAAAGATGGAATCGATAGCACAGAGCGTCTCGTGGCAACTCGAAATTGATTTTATACCGCTCACTAAAACTTCTGTTGACAGGAATCGGTGGACATCGATAATCCCTATCTTCTAATCGCGGCGTGTGCGACCGAGAGCGAGACAGCAATATACAGGGCAAGAAAGGGAGAGAGCAGGTCAAAAACAAAGAAACAGGCACGAAAACCGAACCGTCGTCAGCGCCCGGCAGGCTTCCTCAAAGCGAAAAAACACGATAATCATCTTTTGAAACTTCGTAGAAGTCACATTTCGTTTGGGAACCTGAGCGCCGGAGTTCCCTCCGCGTGTGTAATTTATTTGCTGTTCACACATCCACATTTGACAACAATAACAGGTTTTGGTGTTTGTCCCGATGACACCGATGATTCCTTGCATAAGTTCTAATAAAGTTATCGGAATTCTGGGAGTGTTCAGTGCCGAATCTACCATTGAAATTCACACAACTTCTAACTATAGATACGATAGATTAGCATTAGTCAACCAGATAAGTACAATATCAACACAATACCATAGTAACCATTTTTTGGTCCAAAGCAGGATTTGGTAACTAGGCAAGGTTGTCAATATGAAAACACATCTAGAATGAGTTTTTTTTTTTAAACAAATAACTCACCTGTATAGAGAATAGAACTCACATCCTTTGCTTCGGTAAACAAGTGACTTACTGATATACCAAATTACTGATAGATTAATTGCCTGATTAGTCTAGCAGCTAACCCGTTTGACTGCCAAAACAGAGGTCGTGGGTTTGATTCCCATGGGAGGCTTAACTTAATTTAATTAGGCACAGTACTTATTTTGTCCTCAGTCTGAGTGTATTTCGATGATTGCGATGTGATTGCGTGGTTTCCATAGGACAGAGAATCTTAGTTTGGCACCAGGATTATCTTGTATGGAAGTTATTCTTATAAAATAATATAGTAACAATAATTTAAAAAAAACTAGACATCTAAATAAAGCTATTGGCCGTTTATAACGATTATCTTTGCCTCAAGGATGTTAACACGTTGCACAAAAAACCTCAGCCACGTTTGCCCTGCACCAATTTTAGGGTTCATCAATCATTTTTCAAAGGAACCCAATCTCCGTTGCCATATGCCGGCAGCGATCTTACCTGAATGAGGAAAAAACTAGCATCAGAAAAAAAGGTGACAATGACGCCGCCATGCCAATAAACTAGTAAGACATCTCAATTTATTGACTGTCGCTTTGGGCAGTCAGAGATCTTTAAAAAGAAGCAATTTGTTCTTGGAAGTCGCTTTGCGACTCTATCTGGCCGTCGAGGTAAAGATAGTAGCACACTGCTTCCTTCGTCAATATACTGAACCAATTTTCACCTACATATTAGGAGCTAAGTCTGGAAGGCCAGGGACGTTTTGACCTATAGACAATGTTTTCTTACTTGAGTATTACGGTACACAACAATGGCGCATCTTAATAATTTGACATTCATAAACTAACTGAATGAACTAGTCGTAATTAGCTATCTTATGGGTGAAAGAATGAATTGGGTCTAATAAAATTACTTTAGAAATGTTCATGCATGGGGTGATTGTTACTAGGAGACATGCGATTGATATGATAAAATGCAATTTTCCACTGAGTGACCCCAGCGTAGGAAACTTTAGCTACCGGATACATATTTTGTAAGAAAAAAAAAACATTCCATTAACCACAAACATAATTTATTTACAGTTTCAAGTAGTTTCAAGTCATCAAGTTACTAAATTAAGGGGCTCGTTCTAGTCTAGTCTTAATCAAATAAGTTTCCAACAAACTAAAGGAGCTCCACAAGGTTCACTAGCAATGTCAGTGAAAATAAAAAAGCGGTTAAGATCTCTCAATCATATCGATAGCGATCAGGGCACATGACCGAAAAAATAAGTAAAAACAGACAACAATTCCGCTTAAAATGCATCAGTATTAAAATAACTAAGGCCGGTTACAGTGCTCCGCCGACCGTCGGTGCGTACGTTCCGTCCTGACGATACGCATTAACCGACCGTCAGTGTGTATCATTCAGTGCTCTACTGACCGACAAACTGACCCAAATCACTTTTTAACCCTGAAAAGACAATTAAAAACTATTGGTGGCCCGATCGGGTCCCTTAAAATTCTACAGATTAACGAAGATGATACAGACGGTCAGTCCACCGATCGGTGAAGTACCGAACGCGTTCAGTTGTTTCCATAGCGCGTCAGCCGACCGACGGCACGCATGCGGACGCGCCCGACCGACGGTCCTCGTGCGCAGTGCGTAGCAATACACGCGTGCGTACGGTCGGTCCAGCACTGTAGGATTTATGGATTTTTATATAAATGACAAGCGCGACTGACGTACGCACCGACGGTCGGTGAATCACTGTAACCGGCCTAAGAGATTATGGAAAACAATCTGAAAGTTATGTTTTTTTCAGTAGTGATACTAGTGTACATTATGGATCATTCACTTTTTTTCATTCACTTTTCAAATCGTTCTTTCATTCACTTACGCCCATCCCTATACTAAATTTCACAACTAATCTGTGTGTTTAGTTTTAAAATTTTATGGCAGTTTTCTAAATTATTCCGTGCGTTAGTACACAAGGTAATAATAAAAAATTACTGTGGTTCTTTACGACATGTGATTCCTTCGGTATGCTGCGATTCGTGCTCGAGTAATGTTTGTTTACCGAAATACTCAAGTAAGAAAAAATAGACCTTAGTAGGGTTTGTTTTTGCAGCCCTTCATACTCTAAACGTACTAAATCTTCGCTATCCCTGAGTATATCGTAGTTTATTCAGTGATTTAATAAAAACAATTTAAGTATATGTTTCATACTGTATATTATATAAGTTGAAAAAGTTGAAGAAATTAAGTTGTACGGATAAACTATCACATGGGAACTGTCAGTATGCTTGTATATCGACAGTTAGAATATCGGAAATAGCCATTAATTAAATAAGAACAGAAAAAGAAGCCCTCACTGAAAAAAAAACTTGTACGGACAAAACATACACAAGACTTCTGCCTCCTTGTGGTAAATGGTATTTCTGTACTAGCAGGCCCCGGTCTTTCTAAACTAGAATAAGGTCTGAAAGAAACACCTATAAAATATAATTGATCCAATGGGCCAATAGGCTGTACCAAAAGTTTGTAAGTTTGTATGTAATCTCCGGAAGTTCTTATCCGATTTCAAAAATTCTTTCGTCACCAGTATTTAGATTGGAAGATCGTATGGAAAAAAACACGATTAACAAAAATAAAATATCGAAAAATATCGGTCATCCAGGTACTTCGATATTACATACGAACTGAGCCTTGGTTGGGCATATCGACATTTATGTGCGTGTACGACAGATGGTCAACATTTTTTTATTACAAAGACGTTCTTATAGTGACTGATTAGAGTGCATGTACATAAGGGTTGATGTTTGGTCGACTGTACTTGGGCGACGTTGTAGAGCTGGTGCGGACCATAATTTTTGTGATATTTTTTGCATTTTTATTCGAATAGATGGACGGCAGCAGTATATTCGCACCCTAACAACACACCAGCCGTGACAGTTTATGTATTTTCGAGCGGCTACCGATGGTATCTCTTGAATAGTTCTATGCGTCACAAGTGGAGCTATTTGGAGAATCTGTCATAGTTCAACGGACACCGAATTAGGCTCACAAGACCAGGGTCTCAATTCTGAAGAATTAAATAAAAACTGTGCGGAGCTTCGCTCCCATGGGGTGACCGATAACGATATTTTTTTGTTAACAGCGTTATAAATATTTCGACAAGTGTTTATTTGGTAAAGTACTGTTTACAATTATTGGCAAGGATTCTACACCATTAATAAAAACACACAAACACTATAAAACTCTCCACTAATAATTCGTACAAAAGGGTGACATTGAATTAAACTGAATTGAAAAAATCTTTATTGCAGTAAAAAAAGGGTGACCAATTACTATGCTACTATGTGTTGCCTGTTGGATGTCCTAAATAAATAAAATTAAATAAAAAAGACAATTTTCTACCACTGTTTATAGTTACAGTATTATTTATTATGCGGATGAGTAAATATTAGAGTAATACCATAAACACAGGAATTTCATAAAAATTTTGTTCTTTTCATTAATGCCAAAGTAATGCCAAAGATGAAGCAGGAAAATTCATCATCATCATCATTCAGCCACAAAAGGTCCACTGCTGGACATAGGCCTCCTACATGGATTTCCAAAAAGACCGGTTGGAAGCGGCCTGCATCCAGCGCCTTCCTGCCACAGGAAAATTGTTTTCTTATAAAAGAAATTTTTAATAAATAATCTGAGTGAAGGCCTGTGCTGTACAGTGGGACGTATATAGGCTGCTTATGACAAAATAAATGAATCGGCCCATACCTGTCCACCGCGTTGCATAGGCCGGGACACCAGGGGATTTTTATAAAATACAGATCAATAATGATAGTACTGTCAAAAGCAGCTCAACCTTTATATTTTAGTCGCGTGTAGCGTAACAAGAGTAGAGTGCACTAGTGTAAGGTTTACTAAATGCAGGCAAGATAACACAGCAATGTGGAAAGCTGACTATAAAGTAGACAAGGGGTTAGAAATGCCTCATTGATTGATTAAAATCAGTCCACGGCTCATTGCCGATCGAGCCAAACGTTTCCATTCCAAATTCCAACATGTCCGGGTGGGGTAATATTTCACGAGCCATTGGCTTTCGATGATCTAAAACGCAAGCCTCATCGGTGGACTGCAGATGACAGCTCTATTTGAAACACGATTGAAACGCTTGATAATGTCATATTCGGCGGCGAATATTGACCAATTGTGGCCAGCAGAGTATCATAAAGTGCAGGAAACCACAAGTGATATCCCCGAGGGACTCAATTAAGGGCACTTTAATGATAATGAATCTAACTCAAATAAATGCTACATCGCAATGTAAATAAAAATTACGCATGCAATAAAATAATCACCTTACAATAAATAGGTATATATACAACTACCAAATAATTTCAGTCGCGATAACTTCATAAACTATACCAAAACATATTCATGACTGCTTTAAATTTAGTAGTTTCACTATAAAATAAAGTTTCAGTGGTCTTAGTGGTCTAAAAATTGGTTAATTTCACCGATACCAATAATATAGTCCAGTGCTATTGTGCTGTGGTAGTATTTGATCTCCAACTGCAAATTTTAAAGATCTTCTTCTTTAAGTGCCTTCTCGTATCGGAGGTCGGCGGTCATTATGGCGACTTGGGCTCGTGATGTTGCGGGGCAGAACAACTCGGTAGTGCGTGAATTAAACCATTCTGCGAGGTTTTGTAGCCAGTGGGTTCTTCTTCGGCCAGGTCTTCGGCGGCCTCTTATCTTATTTTAAAGATAGCAGAAGAAAATTTAAAATTAAAAGTAGCAATTTTAAAGACGATTTGTCTTTAGTTACTATCGGCAAAATTATTGCGCAAACCATTCATTTTAAAGATTATATAGGCTATCCACACATCACACTCACTTGTTCTGGTCCCAACTAGAAGAAAACCGGGAATGCTGGAGTTGTCTGAAGTGGTCTACTGGTTCGAGAACGAGGCTTTCAAAATGGACCAGAAAGAGTTTTAAAAGAGTATTGAGCATACCCGTAACTAGTCAAGGTTATTCCAGTCGATACCGCGTTTGCCGATTGTTGACAAAAGTACTAAACAAACATCACCCGATCACAAAACATGATATTCCGGTAGAATCACTTTGTTCAGGCTACCACATTAAGTCCTAGACACTATCTTATACACAAACGCATTATATTTCACTGAAAAGTGATCTAGATTATGATTTTAAACAGGATTTTTTGCAAAACTTGTAATCCTGCCGAAAAACTACACAAATTAGTTTGACATTTCGATGCAGAGATGGGACGAAGTGAAAGGAAAGAACGAGTGAATGAAAAATACACAAATAAAATAATATAGAAAAAATACAATAGCCCAATCGCGTTATCACGTTATGATTCTTGGATGTCGATATATCGATGATTTATAAAATAAATCATATCGAAGCGTTTTTTGTGTACCTTGATCTGTTGATTTTTTTAAGTACTGTCAGTTTTTTGCAATAACATTTTGTTTTTCTTTTCCCTTCAAGATGTCAATACCAACTAGCGTCACTCCCACCACATAAATTAACTATTTACTCAATCACTTCATGGTTTTCTTTGATTGTTTCCTAGTAAAAGAAATGACACCTTACCTGTGGAAATTGAATTGCTTGGGCGTATTAAAATAACTTATAAAATCATTCAATATCGTAATCATTCACGCAGCCTGTGACATTAAATTATTCTTAAATTCACCATCAATGTATTCATTCATCAATGAATTCTATCAAACTTCTGTAGTTCACTCAGTTAGGCCCAACGCAATGTTGGCTTACTACTCTTGCCATGTTAGGAAAAATACAGTATACATACATTCCACAGTAGCAAACAGGCCTTCTCTCGGACAGAGCGTGCGCACCGTGGATTTGCAATGTCAAGCACCGAGGTTCCCTTACGATGTTTTCCTTCACAGCAAGCGGCCAGGACAAGGTATGACTAAGTAAAAAGTTGTACCTCGTTTCTAACATTTGCAACAACAAAATTATTGCAAGAAAATGCTTAGCGGCTAGAGGAATATTCCTTAAGTAACATTAAACTTTTTTACGTCTATTGTTAGAATTTACTGCCAGAGTAACAGGTCCAAGTGTACGGTGAAATTGTTTTTAGTTTTAAGCGGTACATTGTTACGAACCCGTCCTGCTAGAACTTTGGTTCTCAAATGTATAAGGTAATTTCAAAGCGCTGCAAACGATGTGACGGACAAAAGAAAAATTGCAGTTATTAACTTGGTTTTATGTGAAACTTCGTATGGCACAGGCTGCTCAGTGCTTCGGCATTAGTATTTTCTTTCTAACTTGTGTAAGAAAATTCTGAAAGGCTTGTAGTTAGGGTCTATCAAAACCACTGTTATTTTCCCGGACGTTGGTGATTTTACTCACCATTACGTACGACTTTTACTATTGATGTGCTTTATAAATAGTGAAATGAAATGTTTCTTTCGTGACTCCACAGAATATTTTCTATACCAAATTCACAATATACCTAGTAAGAAAGCTTTAAAAACTCAAACTCAATGACAGACACTGACAGTAATCTCAGCTAAAGTATTCGTACGTCACCCCATAAAAACAGACGAAACACCCGAACAATACAGCTTTAGTAGCAAAATATTTCTGAACAGTCATTTCTGGACAAGTGCTGAGCGCTAAAGAAAACAAATACCGCCCTAAAATTATCCTCCTGGGGGTGGGTTTGAAAAAACCAAATGGAAGTATTCATTGTTGTTTAAGTGCTGTCATAAACGCTTACCCCTTGTGGCGCTAGTAACATCTAAATCTATTAAAAAACATCACAGAAGCAGTGGCATATGGTTGGCGCCACAGTTCATATTGTGACTGGCCAGTATTTTTGGTTGCTTCTTTTTTTGCAACTCGCAATTTTATGCTCGATATGAATATGGAAGGTTCAAATTCTTCCAAATGGTTTTTATCCGTGACATGAAAAAGCTATTTGGGATTCGCAATTAACAACATCTGCCGCCTACTCGGTTTTTGCAACTCTTTCGAGTTTAGGAATATGAACTTGTGTTAAAATAATAAACGTTCAAAATGTAAAAGTAGAAAAGTCCAAAAAACCAAATGCGATTGCGATTCCAAATTCTTTGCGGCTATAATCCGTAATCGCGTAGCATCCCTGATGAGTAGAATTCGTGGCGGTCCCAACGGCATCCTGAGGCTGTTAAATGATAGGGCGGATAGCCCGTTTTTGAAGCACCACTGCAAGGTGCATGTAAATTTATTTATTTATTTATAATTTACTATAAAAAATACTTAACTTACTAACATAGACTGAGCTCGTACTAACAACTCTGTGGCGAGCACATGTCAACTCTGCGCGCGCACTATAAACTCCAACATTCCTGCATCGCGCAAGCAAAACATGCGTGTAAGAAAAACAAACCAACAATCGCAATTTTTATTTGACCGCATTTGACGCTTTACAAAACACTATATTGATGTTAAGTAGAAATTACCTGTCAGTCAAGGTAACTGAAAAATTACCAAAGGTTCAAAAATACGCTCCCGAAGAATTTATGACAATTTCTTTCACCCGAAACCTGCAGGACATAGGCCTCCCTCATGGTTTTCATAACCATGAGGTTGTTTTGCCATAATCGCTACGCTTGGCAGGCGGGCTGGCGATCGCAGTATGTGGTTGGAATCGCAGGAAGACGCTGCTGCCCGTCTCCTGGTAATTTATTTCCTTAGTCGCCTTCTACGACATCCACGGAAGGAAATGGAGTGACGCTATTCTTAATCCGGCGCCACACGGATCAAACTTCCTCAATGCCTCAAACCTCCATTATGCCTTTTATCCCAGTGCCGCCGTAGGATTTTTACACGACTATTAGCTCATGGCCGCTAGGCGGTGGTCTCTTTGGCACCCTCGTATTTATTTTGTGAGTCTAATGATTAAGAGTATCAATACTGGCACACAATGCCAACTGTCACGGTATAATTTTTTTCTACGCATCTGTTGGCAACTCGCCGCAATTACAAAGTATTGTTCCTACTGTGCTTAATTTTAGTCTCATTAAAAGCAATTGTTATAGAATGTGTAGGAGTATTTTCTTACTTTTAAAAGTCAAATCAATGAAATGTATATATGATTGGTTCATCCAAATGGGTTCTTGTTTATTTTTTTACTGTTCCTAGTCACGGGCCGACTCTTTTTTAGGGTTCCGTGCCCGAAAGCTGCCAAACGGGACCCTATTACTAAGACTTCACCGTCCGTCCGTCGGTCTGTCTGTCTGTCACCAGACTGTATCCCAAGAACCGCGATAGCTAGGCAGTTGAAATTTTCACAGATGATGTATTACTGTTGCCGCTTTAACAAAAAATACTAAAAACAGAATAAAATAAATATTTAAGAGGGGCTCCCATACAATAAAAGTGATTTTTTTGCCGTCCTTTGCTCGATATTAATAACGACGACAGGTAGACGCTTGAAATATTCAAATGTTGTAAAGATAATACGGAACCCTTCGTGCGCGAGTCCTACTCGCACTTGGCCGCTTTTTTTCTTGTGCCTTTTCAGTCGTTCTCTAATGGAGATTGTATATCAACCCTCTATATTCTTGATAATCGAGGGTTAATTCCGATATATTCCATTACATATTACCAAGGTAAATAATATTACGTTAATCCCAACCGATACTGAATATCAGAATCTGTGATATCTTTGTATGAATGATATTAGTATGTTGAATTTTCATATCAATTGAGATTAGTGTGAACATCGTTCGTATCGCGCTGATTTTGTTAGTAGATACGACGAATTCGAGCTGAGTGACGTATTGTTCAACTTACCCCCGGTTACTCGTACACTAACAAGCTGTTAATCTACTGTTAGCAGCTGTCAGTGTTTTTTTTTTGTATGCACTTTGGTCAATAGACAGCTGTTAACAGTAGATTAACAGCGTGTTTGTGTACGAGAAACTGGGGGATAGTTTGGTAAAGCCAAGTTTGCAGCACATTAGAGTTTGCCGGATTACTAATCCACGAAACTGTGCGACATTAAACGAATAGGAATATATCGATTCCTTCTTTAATAAGACTCTGCAATTTGGGTCGAACCTGTTTTAAAGGTGAGGTCTCCCGCCATATCAGCTTACAACAATTGTAAACAAAGGATCAGACCCTACGTATGTCAAAGTAGGCTTATGATATAAAATCCTACCTATAGTATATTCAATCTTCTAGGAGGGTCCAATTTAACATACGTCCAGCCAAACCGAACATATGGTGGCCTCACCCCAGCGGTCTTTTGCCGCGGAAAAAAATCCATTCACACACAAAAATTTATAACACGTCAAATCCTCGGAGAAATGGTTTCCTCCAGATAGAGACGTTATTTTATATTAAATTAATCGCCCATTCCGTCTGCACATCTGCCTTGGGTCTTTGTAGCTGTTTTTTCCTCAGAGAACGTCTTATTTGTACGATTTCAGAGAATACTTTTCTATTGTATGCTAGTTTGTTTGACTACCGCGGTGACATTGATTTGCCTTAAAGTTTGGTATCCTTTATTCTGTTGCGTCTCGGTTGCCCTGTTCGGATACCGGACTTTTATGTCGTGTCTGATTCCAACTTATGTTATTGATCTGCATATTCCGTTCATTTCGAAGCTCGTGTAAAATCTTTTGGACCATAAGATTCGTGTTACTGATTCTCAGCAAGGCAAAGCGCTGATAAGAGTGACATGAATGACGGCGATGGTTAAATTACATTTCAATTGCCATATAAAATGTACGAATAACAGCACCGCCTTCGAACTCGGAACTTTGAGGCCTCTACTATCTTCCTTAATTGAATAATATAGTGTTTGGAATATACAGAATTTCACATCAAAGTCACTTTTAACTCGGTTTGACCTTTAAAAGTGGCTAACACAAGTCTAAAGTGAGTAGGCCCGCTCCGATAACAATCTAATCGAAGATCATTCAATAACTTTGACTTCGACGGCTCGAAACCCATCGTGCTGATAGAGATTTAGCAAAATGCAACTTTAATCGGCTGTGTATATGGCTGACATTACAATGTGAATGGTTTCAGGGGTATTATTGCATGATCTTAAAAGTACATCCTCAGTATTCGATACAACATTAAGTGAAACGATTGAGTTTGTGACTAGCTCAAACTGACAGCATTGGGTTTTTTTGAACGATTTCCAACGTTAGTCAATATGACTTTTTTTACAAAGAGGAAAAGGAAAACGTCGATTGGTGTTCGAAATTCAAAACGTTAACCGATGTTTCTGCAGAAGCGTATTGCATTCGAAACGTTGTCAAGCGAAAAAAAGAAAGAATTCAATGCAACTTCGCTTCAGACAGACAGGTTTGCTTCATTTTTTACGAAGGGACCATTGACATAGCCTTGCGTTTCATTTATTGCTATTCAGAGAGCCAAATTAAAATGAAAACCAACCATCGAATACAAAACGGTGATTAACAGCCAGCAATAGCCTCGTCGATTCACTTTTTCCCTTGATGACTATAAAAACATTGTACAAAACTTTACAGCTTAATTACTGACATATGTTAAGCCCTGAGACAGATCGCTACAATTTACAATCCACCTTTCGACAGCAAAAAAACAATAAATTGTGGCTGAGACAATAAACTTATTTCGCGGCCACATACGAGAAAAAACTGTTGAAGAAAACAAAGCGCATAATGAATTAAACAACATAATAAGGCAGCGTTTTGGGGCTACGGATTCACGGGCACCTGCAGGGGAAGAACGAAATGACTTCATTAAAAATGAAAAAGGAGAGTCTCGGGCCGAAACAGGTGCGTTCGAAAACGGATGATTGGATGCTGAGAGATCTTGATCCGACTTAATTGTTGCGGAGCTAAACAGCAGTTTCGGGAATCGTGTGTCTGTTTGTTCCGGTATTATATGTGGATTTTGGTGGCGTTTTCGTTTGTACATGTTCCGAATAAATATCATGATTTGTCACTTTCTTCTCAACAATTTAACGTAACCTGTTAGTGTAGTAAGAGTACTACAGGTGATTTAGTTACAGATTTAAGTATGTGTTTTTGTTTGTAACACTTTAAATCCCAAAGTTTTGTGTCAAAAATTTGTTACCAAAATTAACTTTTTTAGAACCAACAGTTTTGACGGCAAAACGCATATCCAGAACTTAAGAAGGAAACGCATGACTAAACTAACTAGGGTCATCTTGGTCTATGAAATCCTAACAATGCAAATCAACAGACAATGGATAGTCAAAATTATTGGCAAAAAAATCTCCAAACAGGTACGTTCGCAAACAAATGATTGGAAGCCGCGCGATTTTGAGCCGACACTGTAATTGTTACAACGCCCTAATGAGTCGCCGTGGCTGAAATGGATTTCGTATGTGAAATTCCTGAGCTATTGTATTCCAGGCAAATATCTGGAACGAAACATTCACAAATATAATTTTTGGCATAGTTTCATCTGTATCCTCCAAAAGTGGATATCAATATTTCAAAATTAGAATTTTAGCAGTTTAACACATGAGTGACGCATTTCCCAGTAGGCGAAGCTAATTTGAGCTGAACGTAATTTTGTCCCGCGTTGATTTTAACGAAAGCCTTCTCCAGTTACTAAAGTGTGTGTTAAACATACGCCATTCTGTTTGTAAAGTCACGACTCCGGTAATTGTTTCGTCTGTTTCGTTGACAGGCACCCTCGGGACTTCAATTGGCGGGAATCTTGCAAGATGGCGGCTGACCTCGCCTGACCCATCCATCAAGCAAGGAGGTGGAACATCTGTTTTGTAAATATAAGACTGGCAGTTAATAAAAACGTTCCTATTTGCGCTACGTTTTCGAAATTAGTTTTTTCATGGTCCTTCAAGGTGTCAAGATTTTCGAAATTGGAATTCTCACTTTCTTTTATTTTTGGCGTAACCTAACTTGGCGTTGTTAGTAAATCTCTTCCAAGAATTTCCGACGTTGATTTAAAAGTTGCTGTCGACACGTTCGCACCATATGGAAGGTGAGACGTGAAATTTTAATAACTGTGCCATTTTTCATACCCTGGTCTTCCTTTGGAGTGAGGTCTCGTGGTTAAATAATGGTGGCTTTAGAATCCATTTGGGAGGCTAACGGCAATAATGAGGGATAAAAAGTCCAAACAAGAGTGGGCTATAAAGTTTATGTAAAAGAATATAATGGATAACCCCGGGGCGCTTAATTTCCGCTTCTGTTCAGCCAAAACTCAAGGAACAACCAAAACGTTTATCTCTTTCCAAAAAAATAATCGACACCCAGTTTTGACACCATAAAAACAATCCAAATCTGGACTACTGTTATTACTATGAAGATTTCGTGTATTCTTTTTTTATAAATATTTTTGCATGGACCTATCCCTTAAAATGTTTTTGCCCACAGTATGATATCAGATATGCATACAAGCATACCGAAAAAATCTCGTAGATGAAACATAGGGAAGATTAGAGTAAATTGTTATTTATTGTACTCTAGAAGTATATTTAAATACATAAGAATGGGCGCATTAACATTTGGTAACCTTATTTTAATAGTAATTCCTTCCGAAACGAAACCGGACAAAAGTAGCTAAAATACGAGTAGTCAGTACAACTAACAAACAAAACTTTGAGAATAAAAACAAACTTAAATAAACTTACATAAAATGCAAGTTTATTTAAGTTTGTTAATATACACGCAGAAGAAAATTCCCTTTGCCGCACTTCGCTCTCGTTGGAGATATTTACGGTGAAAACCATGATTATACATCAATCGAGTGCGGCTTGTTTACAACAGTCGTTAGTGTGTCACTGGGAGCACACCATAGCCCTATTGCGTCACACAATGCAACAAAAAGAGGGATGAAAGTTAGACGAAAAGACGAGACCAGAATAATTAGCTATGTCGGTTTTAAATGATCAACGACATAAATTTTTGTACCGTACAGGTGGTAGCGGACTCAATAATTTCCGGAGAAAGGCCTCACTTTCTTGAATGCAGAATTCTGAATCTAAGAACATTGAAGCATGACCCAATCATGCACTGCCTTACACTCAAAAGCAATAGTTGTAGATGTTCAAGTGGTAAACGCCAGGCTCAAATAGAACTGGGCTAGCCATATCTGCCGCATGAACTCGGAGAGGTGGCCCGAAATTGCAAACGATTTGGTCCTTTGTGGGATGGAAACCGAAAAACTAAGGTGGAGATGGCGGACGATCTAAACAAATCCTTGCTGAGATGGCGTGACGATCTGTAAAAATTATTGCTTAGTCAGCCTCAGACAGCCCTATAAATAATGTTTAAACAAAATCGTATGAGCTTAAATTCACGAAGTTATTCAGGATAATAGCTTTTTCTTCTTCTTTTTCTTCTTCTAATAACAAACCTTGGTCTTTGACTACCCCACCTATGTGTTATGACTGTGTTAAGTATGTAGGACACACGCTTTCAAACAAGACTATGCGAGTGTAAAGGTTTTAATTACGTAAGCTTATCGCTATATTTATGTATAAAGTGTGTTTTTGGCAATAAACATAGTTCACGTTCACTTTAAATTTCCTTCTTTCATTTTATCATACATTTCAACGTCTGTTATTTTTCGTCTCCTGTCTCTATGCCATAGTAATAAGAAATGTGGCCTGAAATGATACGCAAATGAAAATGGTAATGTCAAGAGGCAAGCCTCGTTGGCTTATAAATAAGATAAATATTATTTCGCTAGAAGCCAGCGGAGATGCGAAATCTAGACGTTATTCTTTTAGGTACTGAGTTTATTCAATAACCAAGTTGGAGCTCTTAAGCAGGCTTTAAGAAGCTGGATTGGATTAAAAAAGTTTTTTTTTTGAGTTCCGCACCTCAAAAGAAAAAATATGGAACCAATATAGTATCACTTTGTCGTCCGTCGGGCTGTACGTCAAGAGCCTCATACAATTTTTGATTAAGCAAAGTCACTAGAAGTCTATCAAAATCTCTGCAAGTGTTCTCGTTAGGATCATGTAATTTAGGAAGAAGCAAGGTCTATTACATACAAACAGAAAAAATCTTAAATAGTAATAAGAATTTAAATCTTTTACAAATTGGATACTTTACGTTCCATTTTTCTAGAAAACTTAATATCAGAACCTAAAAAAACCATCTTCCCGCTGTAAAAATGAAACACCGGTCATTTCTAGTAATATTATCAAAATTCTTCTACAAATTTACCTTTGCGGTTGGAATGGAAAAGAATTTTTTTTTCACACCGCAACAGTTTGTTCATTTCTTCAGAACTCTCAAAGCACAAGCAGTACTAAACTTGTCCAGATTTTGGTATCACACACATACCTTTTGAGAGACAGCTTCATGAGTCCATCATCTGTAACAACAAAAAAAGAAATCCGTCAAAATATATTCTCACACTTTTCCGTAAAGCACACACACACACTTCTCTTTAATGATTTCTTAGTCCAGTGTCGACCACCTCGTTACAGTGACAAAGCGATTTTTTTCCACCAAACGATCATTACCTAAAGAGAATAAAAGACATCAGATTTAATGACTCCACTCTTCCCACATCGTGAGGGTTTTCCTATTACCTGGAAGGTGTCTATCGGTGCAAACGTATCTTCCTAAGGGATTTCTCTGAGGTCTCCTAACTGCATGCGTCCATCTCTTTCCTTCTCGTTAGTAAAGACATTACCTCCATCTCCGTCGATCGGTTACCAGTCAAGTGTAGAACCCTTTGCGGCTTCGAGATCTGGGCAAACAACGCATGCGTTCTGAATTAAGCAATTATGGTTAATTTCGAGTCTCCCAGTATTATGGGCCGAGTCGTGTCGGCGGGTGAAATGTGTTATTTTGAATCATAATTTGTGAGAAGGCATCCGCCTGAGCAGCTGTAAATTATACACTGCCGTAGTTCTTAGCCGAGCGAGGCTATCCTCGTAGGTGGAGTGAACTACCGGGAGCGTTACGCTTAAAAAGATAATTTGCTTTTTTTTCTGTACGCTACATCTCAATCACTAGCCACTCGCGGCGACTTTACAGCTTTCTCTGCCTATTTTATATCTATTTAACTTATTAAACTCATCAATCGTTTTATTATTACTACTAGTACTGGCCACTTTTTCAAGCTACCTACTACAGTTTATGATTAAAATCTCAACGTTCCAATTTCAAATTCATAATTTGACGTGGTTAATATTCTCGCTTCAAGAGTGACACTTCACGTCACCGTGCTCTAACAGGATTGGACGTTTCCACATAAATTACTTCTTGAAGGCGTGGCTTGGTGGAATAATTAAAAAGCATAGATTATTATCGGCCCGGCCAACCAGCCAGCCTTTCCGGTGCGTAATTGTTGATAGACTGTTTCACTTTTTTACCGTCGCACCGCTAATGAATAAGTAGGTACATTGTTTTGGTGTGAAAATTCGTAGGGTCACGTTTAACGATGCCTAATTAATGGTTTGCCCTTTGACGGGGGTTTTGGGCGTCAGTTTAATTGGTGCATAGTTTAAATACTCCTGCTGTCTGAGCCGGGCCACATTTATTGAAGTGCGGCTATTAAGTTTTACTACGTAGGAAATAAAGGCGATGATTGAGGCAAATGATGTAATTTTGTCTTATGGCCCCAGTGTAAAGGAGAAATTATCCCACTTCTCATAACCAAGGCAATCCTCTCATAATTGTCGTTTATGGTGCATGATAATAACGGTTACTAAGGAAGGATACTTACAGTCTATCCGCAGGTTTCTGAATTGATATTTTTCACTGAGTCAAAACTTCAGTATCTGTTAGTTGAATTTATTTTAGCATTTAAATTAGGACAACTGTACCTGCCACGACTGACAATAAATGATTACTGGAAAAGCGGCAGCCCCGAAATTTGCTGAAGTCGGATAACTCATGATCTTGATCCTGAGATACTAGAGAATGACGAAGAAAAAGAAATGGTTCGTTGGCCTAGGAGTAACATGCTTAACCACTAAAACACAAAAAAAAATATTTACATGTAATATAAATGTCACGTAATTTTACATATATTTGTGAGGTTATAGGAGCATGTTACTCGCTAACGGTGAAGAAAGACATGACGAGGAAACTGGAGTGTATGAGGTGGTCCTATCACAGCGCTTGAAATTACTAATCTGCTGTGGGAACGCGTAGTAATTAAGCCCATACTCTCTCTCTGAGAGCATTGCCCTGCGGTGGGAAATACATAGGCTACATGAAAATGTAAATCCCGGGAACTGAGGTATTATGTAGTATTAGGTACTTATTGCAGTAAATAGTGCAGCAGAGTTCATTAATTTCCAAATAATTTTTAAATTCCGTTATCCCGGAAAATTGTTTAGGCAAAGATCATTGAGCAAAGTGGCTCTACTTACCTTCGATAACCAGTTATACACAATAACACAGTTCCCATGGTTTCGGGACTTAACAGAAAAATACACACACACACATACACATAAACTCACGCCTGTATTCCAGAGGGGTAGGCAGAGACCAGGGACTGCCAAATCACTTTCGCTTAACCACTCGTCTGCCGCGACACAGATCTGTGTCCAACTTAGTATGGGCCACCTATACGTTGCGTTCCGCGAGGGCAGTTCAGAGGTTAATCAACATATAAGGCGACGTTGGTCGTCGACGCTCACGCCAGATCATACCAGGGGGCGGAAAACCGACTTGAGCCCGCCTTTGCACAGAAATATATTTAGCAATAATTGGTTTCATCTCCATGTTATATAGAGATAGACAAAGATAGCTGATGAGAGCCCCGGTAGCATGACCGCTCATCGTGCGCACACGCAGCGGATGAGAGCCTCGGTAGCATGACTGTTTATCCCAAGAGAAATAGACAAAGAGTTGCGGATGAGAATGGGATAGCGCAAACCTTTGTTCATTCTCGCTTCCGGGATAATGACTCTTGGTTTGCTGTAAATTTATTTTCACGCAAGCAATTTTCTTCAGCTTCTAGGTGGAGTCCTTAGCTCAGTTCCCGCGTAAACTGTACAACACTGGTGTTTAAACGACATCTTGAGCCAGAGGCATTTTGTACTTAGTTTACTAGACCAGAAAAATAAGTGCTTTGACAATGTTTGGAAATAATAAATTTAATTATAGTTGGTGCTACTAAAGATTGAAGAAGATATAATTTTATGTTTGAAACAGTTATTTTGGGTTTTCACTAAGAAATACAATGCGCGTGTGGATCGACATTGTGAAAGCGGCTGGGAAAAAGCAACAAACGACTAGCAAGGGACCGGATGGGTTGGTGTGAAAGAGAAGAGGCCTGGGCATAGGCCCAACAATGGGCTCTGTTTATGGGCTGATTAGATAGAAAGAAAATAGGTCAACCAGCTATATCTCCGGTCTCGAATAACCACCATTCCTAAGGTGTCATTTTTCTACCTATTGCACTAAAAGGTAACAGCAACAAACGACTAGCAAGGGACCGGATGGGTTGGTGTGAAAGAGAAGAGGCCTGGGCATAGGCCCAACAATGGGCTCTGTTTATGGGCTGATTAGATAGAAAGAAAATAGGTCAACCAGCTATATCTCCGGTCTCGAATAACCACCATTCCTAAGGTGTCATTTTTCTACCTATTGCACTAAAAGGTAACATTACAGCAAACGCCATGTGGAAACCTGCGCTCTGCGAGCTATTAACACAAACGTTGGCGCGCAAGTAACCAGACACCGGCGAAATGTTAACTGGCTGAAATATTACCACTGCACGTACTTAGAAGCCCTATCCTTTACCTCCTAACTACTGTCTTCAAAGAAGAGCTCAGTCGGGGCCCTTATTATGAAGCGGCCTCATATAGAAAAATTGGCAAATAGGCTCAGTTCTGCAGCATATGCAGTTACAAGAATTTGGGAACTAACTGATGTCACAATTGCTAGGCTTGTTTATTTTAGTTACTTTCATGGTATTATATCCTGTGGTATACTACTGTGGGGTCGGGCAGCAGACATTAAGACCATCTTCATCCTGCAGAAGAGAGCGATCAGATTCAGGCAGTAGAGATTCGTTAAGAGATTTCTTTAAACAAACTAACATCCTAACAGTTGCTATTCAGTATATGTATGAATCCGTGTGGCGCCGGATTAAGAATAGCGTCACTCCATTTCCTTCCGTGGATGTCGTAGAAGGCGACTAAGGAGATCAATTACCAGGAGACGGGCAGCAGCGTCTTCCTGAGATTCCAACCGCATACTGCGATCGCCAACCCGCCTGGTTTTAGAATATTTACATAAACGCTGTTAATTAAGGACTTAAAAAGACTAGTTTGGAGTTTATTTGTCCATTTTTTCTCCAAAATGATCTAGGTTTCGAAATGGACACCTAGTTTAACTTGTAACGTTCATTAAGTCGCAGTTTCTGTACTGTTTTGAATAAAAAAATATTTGATTGATTGATTGATTGGGTCGTCAACGTCGCGCTTGAGCTGGACATTTCACTGGACTCTAGTGACAAATACTATTAATTTTTTGAATAGTTTCGAATTTTCCTGCCACTAAGTAATGAACGCTAGAAACGCATGGCCCAATGACGTCATATCGTATCTTGAGATACGGATTAGCGACCATCTCGCTACTTCTGATAAAGTCGCATTTTTAATAATAAGCGCCCTGAGCGCGACTGTATCGAGCGCGGCAACGCGATAAAATGCCACGCTATATCGCTCTTATTCACGACGTAAAGTTAGACAGCGTGCTATCATACCGCACGCTATCGAGCTTGATACAGCGGCCGTACCGCAGGGGTAGGCCTTCTTTAACTGACTGCAAAAGCAAATAAACATGTGTGTATAATAACATCCACACAATAAACTGGTCCCAAACTAGGATACCCTGCTATGGTAACCAGGCTAGGACATCACAAGCATGGAAATGCATCCAGACTGAGGCCATTTGTACTGAGGCCATATGGCGGCCCCCAGTGGGAATCGAACCGACGACCTCCAGGATGGTAATGTGACGAGACAACGCTAGAGCAACGAAGTAGTCATGAGGTATATGGTAAGGAGGTATGTATGTATGTTGTTTCTTTTTAAACAAAACGGCTGGCCCATTTTCTGTTTTGTTAAGCCATTTTGATACACAATGTAGTTGTCATATCAGAATGTGGGTCATACTTCGACCAAAGAGGGGATGTATTAGCAAAGAGCAAGATAAAAAGAACCCGAAACTCCCGTGCGTGCATGCAACGACTAATGAATGTTGAGGAAGCGAAAGTGATCTGTCAGGATCATGGCAAGTGGCAGTCCCTGGGCTCTGCCTACCCCTCTGGGATACAAGCGTGAGTTTATGTGTATTTATGTTTGTATGTATTGTATGTAGTTGTTTATCATACAGTCAATTATTGATTTCAAATTTCAACAGAATTTAGCACACAGGCCACGTCAACAAAATTGCTACCACAGCTAGTACGTACCTATCATTTTATCACAATACATTACATATCCGGCGCCACACGGATAATCCGTGTGGCGCCGGATTAAGAATAGCGTCACTCCATTTCCTCCCGTGGACGTAAAAGGCGAAAAAGGAAATACATTACCAGGAGACGGGCAGCAGCGTCTTCCTGAGATTCCAACCGCATACTGCGATCGCCAACCCGCCTGCCAAGCGTGGCGATTATGGCAAGACCCCTCATGGTTATGGGACCCATGAGGGAGGCCTGTGTCCTGCAGTGGACGTCAAGGAGCTGATGATGATGATGACCTATTTGGTCGAATGACCTCCGTCTGGGAAGTCCCTGGTCGTTCCTTCCACCGACATTCGCTCGATACATTTATTTCGTCCTGTCCATATGTCCAAACCAACTCAACATTCCTTTCGCAATTCTAGTTAATATATCATTTTTCGGACCACAACGCTCTCTATTCAAACTATTGCGTAGTGAAACTATTATGGCCAATCGTTTGTATTACCGCAATGATACAACAAAAAGCGTTTAAACTACAGAGTTCTGTTCATATTGTATTTGCATGAGATAGGTATAGGTGCTTAATTTGCGTTCCCATTAAATTACCATCATAAACTACACGTAGACTTGACACCCCCTAAGCATTATGCAAAATTCTCCCGTTACTTAACTAGCTAGGTACTCCGATTTCAAAGTTATTTAACGTCATATGGGGCCCCTTGTCTCTTCACTCACAACAGTATTAAACTCTGTTTGTTAACAATAAGTTAGTTAAGTTTGAAGGTTTAATGTTACCATCTATTCCTACATAAACTATACGTGATTTGTGGATTAAGAAAATAAAAAGAAAGTATTAGTATTTGTGAAGGAAAACAACGTGAGGAAACCCGAGTGTCTGAGGTGTTCATATACGAGAGAAGGCCTTTGCCCTGTGGTAGGACGTATACAGGCTACATAAAAATTAAAATCGGCCAAGTGCGTTTCGGGCCACGCGCAATGTAGGGTTCAGTAGAAAGAGGGTTTTTTCTGCTTTACATAACTATCAATTTCATCGAAGTCAATTTCAACGGATTTTGTACGAAATTTTACTTTTATAAGTTGTTTGCCTATTATTCGTTAACTAGTAAGGCCTACTTAGCCGTGATACTTTTCCTTTTAAGTTTATTATAATGTGCTACTACCCTGAATTTTTTCACGTTTCTACAATCAACCGTTTAGCCAGGAGAGGGAGGGACACCCTACTCGGATAAACATTTGCGCTTTAAAACTTAATATTTCGCAAACGGAACCCTAAATCGAAAAATAGTCATGCTGCACCCACAATAATTTTCAACGACCAATCCAAAGTTACCCCACATAATGGGGTAGACGAGAAAAAAAATCATCCCTACTTTTCATGCTAGGGGTGGTACAGTAAAAAAAAATTCCAACATTTTATTGTTTAACTTGAGGAAAAACATCGTGAGGAAACCTGGGTGTCTGAGCTATTTACATAACTCAGTGCTTGAAATCACCAATCCGCGGTGGGCACGCGTGGTGATTAAGCCCATAGTCTCTCTCTGAGAGAAGGCCTGTGCCCTACAGTGGGACGGATATAGGCTGCTTATGATTGTTTAACTTTGTCGGCGTGATAAACATGTATACACACACCAAATTACAGCTTTCTAGTATCACCGGTCTTTGCGCTATTCCGCGAACGGACAGACAGACAGACAGACGGACATGGCGAAACTATAAAGGTTCCTTGTCGGGCCACGGGACCCTAAAAATATTAGTATTGAATTTGCATGACTGAAGTTCAGCTTAATATGTACCTGCAGTATACACGCAAACACACACCCAGACCCATTAGCTTGACACATGCAGCAGTACATAGACTAAAAGCGTTCATAAATCATTAATGACAATTATTATTGCCGTTCAGATATCTCCCGGGCAATTTGCATAGCAAACAATTCCGGCATTTGGTTAAATGCAAATTTCACCGCCGTGTCACCGAGATACCGTACAGGGGGAGTCATGTTGGGGAACGTCAGGTTTTCAGTGTCCCAAAAGCGTAATAGGATAATGTTTTTAATCGACTTTTCGCTATGAGGCTCAATGAATCTTCCCATAGAGAGAAAAACATTCCGAGCTGAAACGGGATCCGAACCCACGCCTCTACCATAACCAGCGTTCCAGCGTTCGTACCATCTAAGCTAAGCTGCCAGTTCTGTCTTGTACTCCGCGAATTTTTATTTTGGTTTTCATTCCGTCAAAATATTTCATGCGGATATAGTACGTTACCATAGATTTGGCATAGAGTCACGAATGTCACGATTCATAATAGTCGTTATAGGGCTGGGCTTCACCCATTCTGCCCTTTCTGGTTTCTTACCTCTTAACCTAAAAATACGAATATGGAGGTCACCACTCTCTCATCGTTGGGCAAACGTACATGACATAAATGTTGCAGTTTTATTCCCTTATTTCCGATATAACTTTGCATTTGATTTCCCAGAAGATCATTCTCGTCCCTATTTTTTTATTACACTTTATTTTTATCGAATTGTTCCTGCACGGCTGAAATTAGTCGTCCAGATGTTTAGTCTGCAAAAGGTTAAGTATAACAATAACGTTTATTGATTTCATCATCATCATCACCAGCCATTTGACTCCCACTGCAGGACATAGGCCCCCCTCATGGTTTTCCAAGCTATCCAGCTTTTCCAGCGATTCCCCGCCACCGTAACCAGGTCGTCAGACCATCTTGGGGGGCTGCCCACGCTGCGTCGTCCGGTCCGCGGTCGCCGGGTCAGAACTTCTTTTGCCCAATGGCCATTGATTTAATTATGATCAAAGCTATAACCGTTTAAAGTTACCTACACGGTATTACTTACAAAAACACGATCCCTTAAGACACTCCAAAAGCGCAGCACATATAGTATGTGGTAGAGACTGTGCATGAGCAGTATTTGTAATGAAGGAGCATAAGTGACCGACTGAGCATATTAAGACTGACAATATTAAATATAAGCACATAATAAATATACATACAAACATACATAAACTCACGTCTGTATCCCAGAGGGGTAGGTAGAGACCAGGGACTGCCACTTGCCACGATGCTGACTTTCGCTTCAACAACATTCATTAGTCGTTGCATGCACGCACGCCGGTTTCGGGTACTTTTTATCTTTCCCTTTGCTAATACATCCCCTATTTGGTTGAAGTATGTCCACATGGGACGTCCCTTACCGGCTCTTCCACCCACATTAGCTCGATATATTTGTTTCTTCCTTTTCCTCTACATATGTCCAAAATAAGCACATAAACACATAATAAAGATGGCACATAAGAAAAATAAGAAATCTCGGAATACATTTTATCAAAAGCCAATCTTAGAATCATACCAAAGCAAGGCTTTGGCGCTGGTTTTCAGACCGAACCATAAATGAAAAAGATAAGAAGATGAAGATTTTTTTAGAAATATATTTAATATATTGTACACCCAGGGGAGAAAACTATTTATTTCTGTTCGAAAGTATGTTTACGCCGGATGCGCAGCGGAGCGCCTAACCCTAGACTAGACACTTAACCTTCGTTCGGATAACCGTGGTGTCTTTCGTCAATTCGGTGTTCATCACGGCTTGGCGAGAAGAAACGAATACCGGCAACCAAGTAAAATTTTTTTGGAAATTTAAAAAAATATGTACCATTATCGCAATTTGCGGTGAACATAAAAAATATTTTTGTACTGAATGTGCATAAAAAAAGTAATTTCTTTTTCTTCTAATGTCTGCAGTTCTTAAAATGAACACCAGCTTTTTTTAAAGTTTCTGTTTTAATTAAATTTTTCGTAAGATTTTGATCTGTAGAAACGCGTGCCACTTTTAACAGAAGAAAAAAGAAATAAGAGCGTATGATAAATAACAACGAATTATTTTATTTACAAATATAACATATGCCTAAAATGTCAGTGCAATAAAAGTACAAAAAACAAAAAAGTTTAATTTAAAACTTATCACTTAAAAAAATGTTTAGGTGTCTAGGGTTAAAGGAAACTCGAGAACAGAAATAGAACTTTCTCCCGAGTGACACACAGTGCTTTATACTACACCTACGAGGAAAATAACATTATTTAGAATAATTAAAAAAGCACTGTTAAACTATCAATTTAGTAAAAACTAAACAAAACCAATTGTCGGGCGTGTTTTCTTTTTTGGTAGTGCAGAAAAAGCCGCCTTTCATTAGAAATCAAGTAAAAAAAACTAATGCCCACCTCTTTTTTCTAATTATTTGATATAAAACCTTTTTGAGATTTGACACTTGTGTTTTTTTTGTATGTTCGCTGCTAAAAGACAAAAGAACGCTAGCAGAGCAGGAATGGATTTTCATACAACATTCCTGCCCTGCTACGGAGGACAGGAATGAAATTCCATATAACTTTTCCCGCCGCACATTTATAAGGGAGTAATGACGAACTTTGTAACCTATTTATAAACGAGCAATGAGACACTTTCTGAGTGGGTGTGGTATAAAAATATTTTCAAATTTTTTTTATTAATATTATCTCATTACTGGAGTTCTAAAATCTTAACTTACAAGGCAGTGACATTGTCGAGAGCAGAAAACGCCTTACCTTATAAATACAAAAGTGGTTTCAATATGCAAATTCTTTCATCAAATGCGGGACGGACGCGCGGCTCATTTTCAGCGAATGTATTAAAATTATATGGAAATTAATAATGAAATCTCTGACAAGAAAAATGAGAATTCTCTGAAAACGACCCAGCAAAAATTGGCTGGGCCAGCTGAATTGGTGCTATGCGATGTTTAAAGTTAAATCATAAATCGTCCATGAGTTAAAACACATTTACTGTCAATTTCATCGTTGAAATTAAACCCAGTTTTAATTAATTTAGGCAGAGGAACCAAAACTGAACTCTGTCATAACTTCATAGGTATGTCTTAACTTGATTGAAATGCTATGTCTATAGAGCTGTTTTGCACATCGATTAAAAATATATAAGTAAGTAAAGTAGCGGTGGTAGCGGAGAGGTAGAACGCCGGCTTCTCATTCGGGAGGTCGTGGGTTCGGGGTTCGAATCCCGGCAAGTACCAATAACTTTGTTTTCTAAGTTACGTACATTTGTGTAGTTATACTAGCAATCTCGCTAACGGTGAAGGAAAACATCGTGAGAAAACCTGAGTGTCTAAGGGTTCACATACCTGCGCTTAAAATTGCCAAGCGCGGTGGGCACACGTGGTGATTAAGCCCGAGCTCTCTCTCTGAGAGAAGGCCTGTGCCCTGTAGTGAGACGAATATAGGTTAAATAAAAAAAAGTAAAGTGAAATTGTTTATTTGCTAGAACAGACTTATGTACACAAGTTCTTAAATATAGTGTCAAGATGATGATCCATCGATTAGTTTGCAAATAATTATATTATATTTAATAATAAACGACTAACCTTTTTTTGATCCACTTCATTCGAAATCCAAAATCGCGCACAGCAAAGCTTCAAACCACTCCTAGAGTTAGACGAATACAACCTTTGAGCTTTGTTATGCCCAGAGTGGCTCGTAATTTATGGACGCAGTGTTTAAGATGTAATCTCGCTGAATCCCGTGTATCCCTATGGGAGTCGGGTAAGATCTCTACATCAGGAAGTGCGGAATGCAAGGATACATAACGTCCTGGAGAAGATTAACCATTAATACTTGGGGATAGCGGCTAATTTTCCGTGAGGGTTTCGGCTTAAGGTTTCGGTGCCAGAAACTCGTCAATCCGCAGTGGGTTGTTATGGTGTACAGTTGGATTTGTGCCTACTTTCTTTATTTTTATCCTAACTTCATCAGTCCTTGAAAAGTTGAACACCATTGTTATTTTCAAGGTCAAGACTGAAGGTTAATAAGATTCAGTATTTAGCTGTAATGCTTTTGGTTACAACTATTCTTAGTTACGAAACGAGCTGCCAAAGAAAATCGTGCATGTGCGCCCATTGGTTAATGCACGTGGCCTTCAATAGCCACTTCAATAGCGGGCCGTCTTCACTTATTGTTTCGCTTATCTCTAGCCGCGCGTATTGATCAATGAGATGCGAATATTTGGTTCCCTAGGAGTTGGACTCGTGGAACGGAGTTTAGTTGTAAAATTTTAATTTAACTACCATTTAGATAAAGATAACCTCTCGATGCATAACTAGGGCCCCTTTAATGTTTGTAACGACCTAGCCTGGTTACCATAGCACAGGGTATCCTAGTTTGGGACCAGGTCGAGTGATTATATTGTGTGGATGTTATTTATTTATTTATTATAAAAAAAAGCGACATTATTGGAAGGGTCGTCAACCTTGCGCTTGAGCCCGACAATTCACTCGAATGTAGCGACAGATACGCTTATTTTTTTAAATAGCTATTACTATTCAACTAAACTATTAAACTATGGAAACTATTCAAAAAAAAGAACCGTATTTGTCGCTATATTCGAGTGAATTGTCCGGCTCAAGCGCAACGTTCACGTCCCTTCTAAACATATAGCTGCTTCATAATAAGTGCCCAGATCATAGTTGTAGTGAACCTGATGACTAAATTTTAAAGAATAAACGATGCATTGGTATTTTGAAGAACACGTATCAAGTGCTAGATTGGAAACAATAAAAAAAATTGCTTATTTCGGAGTTTGTCACGTGATTGCTTGGCGAACTTCTAAATAAGCCAATTTTAATTCCTTTTAATGCTTAAGCGGTTCATAGGTATTTGGACAAAAGTTGGTACACAGTTTTATCAAAGGATACCTTTGCCCTAATTCCATGCTAGTGAAGTCACGTGACATTACCTATTACTAATAAAAAATACTTATTATGTTTCTAATAAGTTATTTATGTGTAAAATTTGCAGTGCCTTTACAGGGCTCATGTTGAGGACCATTATTATTGTTAAGATCTGTTTTGTGCCATTTTTATGTAGCTATATACGTCCCACTGTAGGACACAGGCCTTCTCTCAGAGAGAGAGAGAGTATGGGCTTAATCACCACGCGTGCCCACCGCATATTGGCAATTTCAAGCCAACGGTACCATATGATGCAATAAACGAATTGGGCTTGGATTTTACTTAAACAAAATTTTTAGATACATTACGGGATAGACATGAAGCAATAAATGAATTAGGCTTGAACTTGTATTTTTACTTAAACTAAATTTTAAGAGAGAGTATCGACCATCCCTGTTTTTAAATTAGTCCCACGCTTTGCAGATCCTTCGGTCCCAACAAGGGAAATACCCGTCTCAGCTATCGGACCCGAGTGGTAAACATTGCACATAAATTCCAAAAGACATTGTACAAGGAACAACCAGGAATGGTATCTGAACGCTCGCTTTTCTTCTTTTCATAAAGCGCCCTTTAAATCATTGCGCTGATGCTACAGGACTGGCTGGCTAGATTCTGTGAGTACGCTAAATGCACAAAAGTGTGGAGTCTCTTGAGAACCCCTTTTTAGTTTTCTTTTATAAAACATGTTTTTGTTTCGAGGAATGTCAGAAAGTGACAACGACCTTCTTGCAGCCTTCTTTATTTTTCGATTTTCACTTACTGCAATTTTATTTTACCTGCCGGTTTTCCAGGTAATGTTTTCATCTTAATGCTTCTTTAAGTCCACATGCACAAACGCGTATCATTTTCATGTGTCAATGTAATAAACACATCTCCCGAGGACAGTAGCTAGAGTGGTATACTTTTTACCAATCACCCCCTTGTACGCTTTTAGCATTCCACTCCAACTTTTTACTCGTTTCAGCATAGCTCGTAATAAGGCCATCAACTCTCTTCCTACGTCATCCTTTGCACCCATAACAAATGGAAGTATAAAACAAATTCATCGAGCTTCGCTATGAGGGGGTCTGCATGTTTTATCATCAGTCGCTGCACATCTCCTCCCGTAACCCATTTGACTATCGCATTTACGAGTGAAAAGACAAGAGTTGATTTTGGATGCCCGAGATGAAGAGTTAAGATATCCGTTCTTAAAATGAGGTAAAAAATCGCTACGTCACTCAGCCGACGGCCCGCGTGACGAACCGCGATGTAGACGTCAATTCCACAGCATTCTTGATAAAACCAACAAATGAATAAAGAGGAAAAAAACTTACGAAAATACTTAAAAGTGGCCAGCCAGTAAAAAAAAAGACAATCAGTACAGAGTGAGTCGTGACGATGACAAGCTACTGATGGCCGTACAATTTGACGCTACGTAAATGTTGGTTAATGCGGTAAAATGGAACGTATTTTTGTTTGTGTGGCAATACTGACACAACCTCCAAATATTTGAACGCACTGGCTGGTTTTACAGAAAAAAATAAACATTACCGTTGCTGACTGAAATTGATAATTTTTTTATTAGAGTTACGTAGGTTCAAGGCTCTGTTCAAATTTCAAATAAAAAAAAAATCGAATGTTTCACTTGCAGCAAATTGTAATAATTTCTAACCTGGACGATTCCCATTCCCATCCCATAGCTACGCTCACACTTAAAATCTATTCTCTCCATATTTATCTTTTGTTACTTAACAATATTCATTGTGTTTGCTTTCATTTCAACATTTACATCTCGTTTGCTTAGCCATACTTCGAGTGGGGTAAATGAACGTGAATTGAGATGTTACTCTCAAGATCTGTAGAGTCCTTTAAGCGTTTTGTTTTAGTTAGTCTCAAGTTATCTTCTTGAAGAATTCCAAACAATTTGAAGGTTGGAACGTAATTTTGAACTTCAAAATGCAACGGCCTTAACCTGATGTAGAATAATGAATAATTGAGAAAATTAGAAGAAAACTGTTGGCTTGATAGTTAAGATAATTGTTTGTTTGTCCAACGTACCACGATCCTGATAAAGGAACCTTTTAAATAATTACAAAGTACTAGTTTTCGTGTCGCAAGCCCTGTGTATAGCGAAGCACCTGCGTAAACGAGCGATCCTACAAGTGCTTCGCCAATATTTGCCGATGCATATTTCACATACGGCTCTGACAGACGGCCGTGTTCATAGTCGGAACACGATAGCAATCGATAATAAACCACTAGCTAAACAAAGGCTGCTACTCGGTAATTTTGTAGAAAATGTCCATCGCCGCTTAGAAAAGAGTCGAGAATTTTTTTGACAGAAAGGTGCTTATTATGCAACTTTACGCCAAGCCTACATTTAATTCGAGAATAGGAATATTTAGGAATACAATTCGAAGAAAGAGGAGAGGAACTTACGCATACTCGTAATACTATAATAATGTAGAGTAGAAAAGAGGTTAGAAAAAAGGAAATAAATACTTACACAAAAAACCGTACCATTAATACGTTTTCTGTACACACGAACATAAAACAACGAATACGAAAGATAGCAACAAGTATCGAGTCCTCTTTTGCATTGGTACAGTATCTTTATGTGTACGAGGATTAATGACAACATTGTCATTATTATATTACTCTAGTTTATTGAACACGAAAACCCAACAACAACATTATTAAATGTGTACAGGTTCCCAAAGATTCTGCCCGGATAAATGATAAGCATTATTTGAAGACAATGACGTCAAGGTATTTTAGTTACATACTTAAAGTTGATGCAGGAACCAACAAGGTTGAGGTTCAGAGTAGACCCTAGGGAACTCTATCGAAAACAATTGGCGATCGGCCAACGCGTGCTGCGGTGCGCATCGGACCCGAGCCACCTCGTGATTAAGACATTAAAAAAAAATATGAAAAAACAAGTTAAAAAGCGGACGGGGAGGCGTCGTCAATGCATCGCCTGCGGGTGTAAAGGTATATAGCAATTATTGTTAGACAACCACCAAACAGCTCTAAAACGCCGACACATACATACGTACGTTCCGCCGCATGCACACTCTCCGCAAGACTTCCTTAGTATCTCTCGCACTTATAGGTTTTCCACATCCTGTTTAGGCGAGCGAATCGAGGTTTTACCTGAGCTACACATCTGAACATAGAACACTTCTGAGTTAAACACAATCTGTTTAGTTTATTACAGAATTCATGGCAAATTCTAGTGTAACTCAAATCGAGTGGGCTAAAAAATCTGAGCTTCAATCAGGTTTCATTCTATACTTTATGACCAGTTCACAGTTCAGAGAAACAACTCAAACTTATGAAGATCTCAGAGTGTGGATCAGTCAGCACCCACACA
Source organism: Yponomeuta cagnagella (assembly GCA_947310995.1). Taxonomy (NCBI): domain Eukaryota; kingdom Metazoa; phylum Arthropoda; class Insecta; order Lepidoptera; family Yponomeutidae; genus Yponomeuta; species Yponomeuta cagnagella. The sequence continues at coordinate 3,488,512 of OX371287.1, read as the reverse complement.
GGCCAAAACACACTGCGCGTACGCAGCCCGGACGCACACATGCAGCGGAACTTTATTCGCATACGATCCGGATGGTGTTCACACTGAGACGCACACATGTTTAACAGAACTTAACATCATAATTACCAGGGCCACTGGCGTGCGTCGGCCTGTAACGAGCTTCAACAAAATGGCCGCTAGTTTTATACTGGCCAGTGCGAACGATTCCTCACTTGATCATGGCTATTAGGCGCTTTAATATCGGCGGTCCATTATTTTGTGGAATAGACGCCTTTTCAGATTACAATCTGTTCTTGATGTGTTTTTTAGAGTGTAATGAACTCTACACTGTCGTGTTATTTAAGGTAAGTAACGGTGGTGCCCACATTCGTCCACTGCTAGATCTAGGCCTACTCCAAGGCAACACCGTCCTGGGTCATCGTCATACGGCGCCACAGGCAATCTGCTTCAGAACGTTGGTCTAATGAGTTGTATTGAAATTATAATACATCTTAGGGAGGGGCTGAAAACCAGCGCTGTGACTACGCGTGGAGTCACGGCAATGAAGCTGAGCCCGTTCCTTTTTACCACAACGTGAATGAAGAACACTTAATATTTATTATTGTCCTAAAATTTGTGGTAGGTTAATAAAATATTTTCACTTTCACTTTAGGCACACTAAACGCTGTATCTGTATTGTCCCAAAATCGATTTGCTTATGAAAGATCAAGAGATAATGTTTCAATGTGAAAGATCATAGCTTGATCTGACGATAAAATATTGTCTAAGTGAATCTAAATTTAATTTTGGAATCATGGAGTCAAAGTTTTAAAGTAACTAACATCAAAAGCCTCTTAAAAAGTGTCTCGACAGGGTGTGAATTAAATTTCCCAAACTAACATTAGCCAAGTTCCTGAATGCAGAAATTAATAATTTTACAATGACGCCAAAGTGTTTACCTAATAGGTTACAGGGTTTTGTCAAATGGAACACCTTATTCATAAAATCTTTCTTCCAGAATAACAGTATATTTTGTTTTACTGTCAGATAGGTAAACGTTTGAGCTGTGTATATGTAGACATTTAGACAGATCTACTCTACATAAATTATAAGCTAAAAAAGTTGAGGATGAAGTTTGCACTCGGAGAGATCGTTAGACGGAGTGACAGACGTAACAGAACCATTCAAGTTTCTTATCGAACCACGAAACCATAATAAAAATTGAGCGCAGCCCACGTCATTTTAGCCAACAGCCACTGTTATATGTTAATAAGGCCTTTTCTGAATAATTTTTGTGATAATGGGATTTGGTAATTTTTCGTTCACAGCCTACGGTAGCCGGAAACATTTAAATATGAGTTAGCGAGTGATTAATATTTATTAAAGAACTAAGTTGTACTTGTAGGCGTTTCTCGGTCGATGTACTAATTTAAATAAGCACTCAAGATTATTTGTCTGTTTCTCAAATGAACAGGAATTCTGCTATTGTTCTTGAAGAGGCTGAACCTGTATTTAAATAATTTAATAATAATTCCTTGCTAAATATTAATGAACATATTATTTTGTACTTTATACGGATTATAGTCATTTTGCTGTCAGCAATTCATACCGAAATTTCACGTTTAAGTTGTGTAAGTTAAATTATTTCGAGTTCCTAAAATGTAATAACACTGAGATAAGAAATCACAAAGCAAACACATTAAATCAACACTAACAAAACTGCTAAATCAAAGAGCGAAAAAGGCGAGATTGTGTCATGAAAACAAAGGGAAGGAAATTAAATAAAGAAGTCACAGCAGGACAGTTCTAAGAAAACCCAGATGCCTTCGCAGATAACGGAGGCCATGAGAAATCACACGAATTAAGCATTCCGACCGCCTCGCCTCAACCACCAAATTAAGTCTTAACAGGCCGAAGAAAAATAACCTACAAATAGACTAAGATCAAGATTACATGAAAAAGTATAAAAAATAACAGAGTGATTATTAAAACAAGATTATTATCGAAATCGCTATAAGTCTTGCGGCGGCCATTTTTTCGAAACAAGTCTCCGACTGGATTAATACAGGCAGGTCATTAACGCTGCTTCTAACAGTAATTGACCGGCACTACTATGATGAATTGTTATGGTTTTGTGTTTATTCTCTCACCGAACTGTTTTTTGTTTTTCTAAATAGACGGTTTTTAGAGCCTAATTACCCTTGGTGTTACGTTTTAGTAGGTCTCTATTCATTAAAAACTCTAATTACTCGACAATAGTTTTTTGTGTAACTTAATTTCCCATCAATCCTCTCTCTTCCCTATCTTGAAAGGTTTGACTCACAATTTTTGTGAACAAAACAATGGCATAAATAAAACGAAAAGTTGAATCCATCATCATAATATTTATTATGATAATGCAGGACTCGTTAAGTAAACAAAATAACCTTTATGCAGCTAATTTGTTACCAAAGTCGCGAGAGGACTTTAAACTCAGTGTGATTTAAATAAGAGACTTAAATAAATAAATTCCCGTACTAGAGGGGTCTACTCCAGACGTCTTGACTGCTGAGGTGGGCATTGTAAAGCTAAATTATTTAGCAATGTAGGTACTGACGAAGCCTCTTACGTTTCAGTTTAAATCTATACAAAAAGCAAACAGACATAGAAAGAAAACCAATTGTATTGTGATGAAGAAAATATTTCTACATCAAAACATCAAAATATATTAAAAATTCAGTTTATTCAAACGTGTAATATTAAAATTATATCCGAAGAAATGAAAGGTTAGAAAATAAGTTTATGATTAACAGCGAACGCTTAATTACGTAAATGTTTATAATTTATTGTTTTTATTATCTTTGACGTACCTGTTTCGATTTCAGGTGATCCCCTTTAAGGCAATATTGCTATATAGTTCAGTGTAAATTTTATGTAGTAGTAGTAGTACCCCGACAATGGCTAGAAAGAGTTTCTTTTTACAAACAACCCCGTTGCCTTCACAAGGCGGACGCTCTTACCCAAATTGTATTATTTTGCATTTGTTTTTGACGAAGTATGCCAACAGCGAAGTTTTCGCTTTTTTCTTCCTTCTACCGATTGTTTTTTGACGAAACGTCTGTCTGGAATTCGGGGTTGTGTTTTTTAATCGCTAACGAACTCACATTGCATTGTTTTGGACTGTCAATGACATCAAGAATCGAAACATTATGTTTGAGGTTGTGTTGATTGGAATCAGCTAGCGGGAAGAGTATTTCCAATAGCGTAATTACATTTTGCTGTATTCAGAGATTTCAAATAAAGAAAACAAACTTGTCGAAGAATAAATTCTACTGAAAGGAAAAGACAGAAATAAGAGTAATGTACTGAAAAACCGTATAGCAGGCGCCAAGCTAAATAATAGCATATCTCCCAACGCTGTAGAGTTAATTTCGTTCCGAGACAAGTCGTTAGCGATTCGGATCTTTGAAATTACACATCATTAATTGAGACGTCAAGTTTGCAGAAACGAGACGGGACAAAAAAAGATAGTCCTGTCTCCATACTAATTTAGATATCAAGCGGACGAGACCGACAAATTGGTCCGTTCGTGTTGGGTTCGCGGAATCTGAACTTGACGCGTGGTATATTGTTCGCTAAGTTAATTTTAGTCGCGGATATTTTCAAAGAGAGCTCGCAGATTTTTAGAGATTTCGTACGTATTTTGTACGTATATAAAGCGCTAAGGTATGCAAATACCTCAGACACTAGGGTTTCCTCACGATGTTTTCCTTCATTGTCAGCAAGTGGTATTGCCACTACAACTTCACAAATATACGTAACTTAAAAGACAAAGTTATTCAAAGTCACTTCAAGCAAGGATTCGAACCCACGACCTCTCGAATTAGAAACCGGCGTTCTACCGCTCCGCTACCACCGCTCATCTGTATTACATTGTGCACCATACCATAATGTACATTGTACAATGGCTGTGTGTTTTTGACGAAACTTTTGATGTAAGTGATACGTCCATATAATAAAATAAAACTATTTAGAAAATGCTAATCACCTCTTTGGTTTATCATAAAGTTATAACAGTAAACAACATAAACGAATAAAGTACCCAGCCTTTTGACTAACTAAGGCACATTTTCGACGTAGCTAGTATAGCTTTTTGTTGATAAAGTGGACGTTTTGTGACAATGGGCTCCAAAGAATGCAAAGCCAAATACGCACTTGGCCGATCTTTTTTCCTTCCTAAATGCTTCTGGGCAACCGAAGACAATAGCTTTTAGTAATCCAGCTCAAAATATTCTTGTACTGCAAAAATGTGCTTTTAAATGCACTCCAAATAGCTCAGGATAGTATAAATTATTCATTTTATATTTAAAGTGACACAGGTCTTTTATGGCAAAGGACTAAGAGGGTTAGACGTAATTTAGCAAAAGGTCCTAGATAATGTAAATTTAAAGTAATTCTCATTCAACAGCATAGTTAGAAAATTCATCTAGATACTCTTACCGCCGGCGTCATATAAACGTAATGTAATGGTAATGTAATTTGCTACAGCAAAATGTAAGAAAAACAAAAAAGTAGACAGCTCGACTAAATAGACTATCAAAAATATTAATTGAAAACGTCTTTAATTTCCAACGCGTACCAAGCGACTACAGACTCAAGGACTATTATTTATGAATTTGAAATGTATAATATAAATATGTAAATCTGAGACCCGGAGAGGGGTTAATCGATGTTAACAATAAATAACAAGAGAGAAGAAATATCGAGAAGAAAGAACCCAGCAATTTTACACCTGCCTTAATGGGATCAATGAATGAAAAATCAATAGTCCAAGCTGATTGCTCGCATCATAAATATGTAAATCGAGACAGCCCAAATGAGGTCCCTTAATTGAACGGCGTTAATAATTTAAAGGTGAATTACTAATCGATATTTTTCGCGTGAAACGGAGACATTATGAAAATTTGTGGTGTTAATGACAATTTAATGTAAAATTTATATCTTAATTACAATTAGGACGGAGAAGCATTAGTCGAGAGTTACATTTTGTAGTTTGCAAGCCAAATAGCTCTGCTCTGTGTTATCTTTTTGAATTAGTTCGGCCGGTATTAAAGTGACACTTTTAAACTGTTGCTATATTAGCGATTTAACGGCTTATTAGCGGAGCTTTGGCAATGTTATCTGCATTTAAAATGTCACATCTATTTAGTCACTAATATTCTTTCTTAATGTTAATATTGGTCAATCACGTTACTATTGTTACATCGTCGTAAGTAGCACTCTGCCTTAATATTCATTATCATCATAATTTATTTCTTGCAACTAAAACTTCACAAGGTGTGTTTCTGAGTTACAAATCAATACAAGGGATTCTGCTCCACAAACAGTGTCTACTATAGTCTCTAGTGTCTATCTATAACATTATTATATTTGTAAACCAAATCCTCATAAAGTAGTCTGACTGGCCAACACATAAAGGAAGGGCTGGTGTCATTACCATAATATCCATCCAAACTAGAAGTCCGGGTGAAATATGTAACATGACCAGTAACAATGCAAATATGACGTCAAATACATAATCTACTGCATAATATATGCCGCTCCATTTACCCTATTCTGTCTTTTAGATGTCATAAAGATGTTTTGTATAGAGCGCCTTGAATGGGTACGTTATTTTGTTTATTTAGTAAGTCGTCTCTTTAGTTCGGACAGTACAATGAGAGGTATTGAAAATGGATGCAAAGAGGTTGATTTTTTATTTATGATTCGATGGTATTGCAACGTGACATGCCAAAGTATACATACTGTTGTTGTTGATAAGGTTTCTTCGTTTAATAAAGTGTTAAAACAAAGCCATAAATAAAAATGTTTATGTTGCAAGTCCGAACCAAACCTCAGCAGACGATTTGAGTCTCAAGGTGTCATTGTTCAATACTAAGTTAAATCAGACAAGTAAGTAATATCTCGCGTTCCTCTCTTACATGAAGACACAAAGCTTTTTACAGTTGGCGTCATAAAACTCGTCGTATCACCTTACATCGGCGCACTTGGTGACGTGTAAAATATTATATCGAATTTTATATCTCTGAGAGACTAGTCGTAAATTGACTGACTGTTCTGCCTCCATATACTCGTACATAAATAAGGAAGTAAAGTGTTATGACGAAGGTTAAATGAAATAATTTCCTGTAACGTGAGAAGAAACTGTTCTATAGGACAATAGCGCTGGCGCTTAGCTACCAAAATAGAGGTCGTGGGTTCGATTCCCACTGGGGGCTGCCGTACATTTTTACAAATGGCCTCAGTCTGGGTTTATTTTCATGTTTGTGACGTCCTTGCCATGGTTACCATAGCACAGGGTATCCTAGTTTGGGACTAGGTCAAGTGATTGTATTGTGTGGAAGTTATTATTATTATTATTATTATTATTTTCTACATTGTTTATACCTGGAATCGGCGTGCGGGCTTGCAAAGACTAATGAATGTTGCGGAGGCGAAAGTGGTCTGTCAGGATCGTGGCAAGTGGCAGTCCCTGGTCTCTGCCTACCCCTCTGGGATACAGGCGTGAGTTTATGTATGTATTGTTTAAAGGTACAACAACAAACAAGAAATAGAACTAAAATAATCTGTGATAGCACTTGATGACACAAATTAAGGTTGATAACGGCCTAAGTTTCGTGACGTCATATTTCAAAAATGTAACTAATATTTATAATAATAATTTCTTAATTTGTGATTTTTTTTCTAATGTGATATTATTAAAAACTTATTTAGGAACTGCCGTTGTAATTTAATAATTTCTAGATGTAAATTGCAAATATGTGACGTCCCACTATGGAGGAGGGACGGGGAGTGCGTCACACTAAAGGACTTAGTGTGACGCACTTTATGGATGCCCCTAATCTATATACATCTCATTGCAGGGCACTGGCCTTCTCTCGGAGAGAGTTAAGTAAAGGCATAATTACCACGCGTGCCCACCGCGGATTGGAAATTTCAAGCGCTGCGGTACGTAAGCACCTCAGATACTCAGGTTTCCTCACGTAGTTTTCATTCACAGTTAGCGAGTGGAAGAAACGTACTTACATTGTATTGTCTAGAAGGACAAAAATAAAGCAAGGAAAAGCGACAGGAATAACTCGTGCAACATATTTTATACCTGCTATCTGCGGAACGGCACTAAAACTACAATAACTCAACGCTACGACGATTTTATTAAAATGGTCATCACGTAGGAAGAAACCGGAGATGTGGTGTGGAATGGAACACCCTGTAGAAATAAATGATCACCTCGATGTGAATAAATTATAGCAATGTAAATTATGATAAACGATATAAGGGATTGTAATGAAACAGCATGAGTCTATGGGCAGTTCCTTTACCGTCTCCTCATTAAATTGTGATCCTACAATAGATTCATTTTTAGTAATATTGTAATATGTAGTTTGTTGTTTTGTTTATTTATTGCGTTTTAGGAAAACCATCGACTAAAGATAACATGATAAAGGGTACATTGTACTTTATTGTTGTTGTAAGTACATTGTTGTCTGAAATAAATAAAATAAAAAAAAATCAGACTGACTCATGCACGATCCATTGAAGTGTTTTGTTTTGCGTTTGACCAATAATAATAGCTTCCACACAGCATCATCACTTGCCCTAGTCCCAGCCTAAGATACCCTGTACTGTGGTAATCTAGACTGAGGCTATTTGTACAAATCAAATAGGGACGGCGCCGGTCTCCAGTGGGAATCGAACCCGCAGCCACTGCTTTGGTAGTCGAGTGTATTAACCGCTAGACCAGCGAGGCAGCCCAACGATGGAAGAGATAAAACATTTCTACAACAAATGAATAAAAGATCATTAAGGAATGGCCTGCATTTGGGTTTGACCGGACGCCTCCCATGCAACACAGCGGGTGGTAACCTCTAACAAGTACGTACGCGGAGCCTTTGCAAGCTCATTGTATGCTTGGAATTCATACCACATCCACGGGAAACCACTCAGCACTGACCTCTTGACTAACGCTGCGGACACAAAGCCGAGAATGATTGACGGATCAAGTAATAGTGGCTGAGTGAGTCAGTCGTTTTAGTCACCAGTGAGACGAGACCTGTTGCGAGGCGTCCGGTTTACAAGCGAGTACTCAGTGAAATCTCACGATTCGGTATTTGATTATGATGTTACTCTGAATATAATTAAAGTTCTGACATTTTGGGAGCGGAGGTCGCGGGGCCAATGTGTTAAGGGGCAACACTTTGCTTATTAAGAGTTTTTAACACTTTTAAAGTCACTCCGCCGTGTATAATGTTGCAGAATCTCGCACTGATAACGCGGCAGACCTTAATACATTCTTTCCGCTATGGTGCGAGATTTCAAAGGATAGGGTGAGGTGGAAAACAGTAGGGCGGTCTTTTTTGCCCAGTTGTAAGTAGGTCACAACAACAGAGGCTATTTGACAGATTTGGTCAACGTATGTCCGTTACAATTAATCTACTGTTATTCAATCAGTTATATTCAGCGTTCATTCGATAAATCCGTGTGGCGCCGGATTAAGAATAGCGTCACTCCATTTCCTCCCGTGGATGTCGTAGAAGGCGACTAAGGAAATCAATTGGAGACGGGTAGCAGTGTCTTCCTGAGATTCCGACCGCATACTGCGATCGCCAACCCGCCTGCTAAGCGTGGCGGTTGTGGCAAAGCCCCTCATGGTTATAAAAACCACGAAAGAGGCCTATGTCCCGCGGTGGCGTTAAATGGCTAATGATAATGATGATTCGATAAATACTTCTGTCTCAAATCCGCCCTACGCTATGCTTGTAAAACATTTTTTTCTAAATTAAATGGGTTTGTGTCCCACTGTTGGGCAAAAGTCTCCTCCACAATCCTCCACTACTCTCTGTCTAAGTTAGAAAAAAAGGTTTAAACCCGAATTAATTCCGGATTCACTTGCTTGCTTTTTTTCGGAAGAGTCCGAGCTTAATCATGGTAAGTAAATACATTAGTACATCTAAGGAAATACGTTACCAGGAAACGGGCAGCAGCGTCTTCCTGAGATTCCAACCACATACTGCGATCGCCAACCCCCCTGCCAAGCGTAACGATTATGGCAAAACCCTTCATGGTTAGAAAAACCACGAGGGAGGCCTATGTCCTGCAGTAGGCGTCAAATGGGTGATGATGATGATGAATTATGGCGAGTAGAGACGAAGCTCGCGTCGTCGGTTGCTCGTCTCATTGACTTATTGATTTATGTATGTTATAGATACATTTCACTGCATTTGTGAAGTTGTAGGAGCAATACCACTCGCTAACGGCGAAGGCAAACATCGTAAGCAAACCTGACTGTCAGAGGTGTTCACATAGCTCAGCGCTTGAAATTGCCAATCCGCCAATCCGTAATTTAGCCCAAAGTCTCTCTCTGAGAGAATGTCTGTGATCTGCAATGGAACGTATATCATCATCATCATCAGCCATTTGACGCCCACTGCAGGACATAGGCCTCCCTCATGGTTTTCCAAGCTTCCCGGTCTTGTTCCTCCCGCATACAGCGACTCCTCGCCACCGTGACCAGGTCGTCAGACCATCTGGAACGTATATATTTCATTGCATTTTATCCGAAAATGAATTTTTGAAGCTAGCAAGTAGTTAAAAGATTTAACTACTTCTAGTTACCACACGTACGTACGTACACATTTCAGAAGCTGGCTCAGGCCAGTAACATAAAAAAAAAATCCTGAGCAGATAAATCAATAGCCACGCGCAAAAAGAACGAAGACGGAAAATGCACTTCAATTTAAATCCCCCGTTTACCAGCTCCAATTGCATGTAATAAGTTTAAACCGACATCCCCTTAATCAAGTTGGATGGATTTGAACTAGCGCACTTATTTTGCATCTAGATGAGATCCTACTGCTGGGCGAGAGGAGACTAATCGAAATAGAATCGGGTTTCGCGACCGAGCGGTGCTCCTGACGGGTGTGAATTTGAAGAATTTAAACGCCTTCACTGTCAACTACTCAGGCGCTGCGGCCGCGTTAGTTCGAGTGCTAAGTGACGGAATAATTGGCTCTCTGGAGTTGCAAAACTATGAGATAAACTTAAACTTTGGCCTTTGCATCTACGTAATGAGATGATTTATACAGCGCCCGGTGGCACCGTCACTCACACTATAGATGGGTGAAGGGACCACTCGGACGCTGCAGTGCCTGGGACATTGTTTTTTAGATGGAATAGGCTCGCCCAGCACCGATACCATCATGACAGCTTAGTCGGCCTAGCCCACAGGAAAGACAAGTCATTACGTGCGCGGAGCCAACCAAGCCGGGGGGGTTCCTTAGGATGTTTTCCTAGCGTGTGGAGAAGGAAAACATCGTGAGAAAACCTGAGTGTCTGAGCTATTCACATACCTCAGCGCTTGAAATCGCCAATCCGCGGTGGGCACGCGTGGTGATTAAGCCCATACTCTCTCCCTGAGAAAAGGCCTGTGCTCTACATTGGGACGTATATAGGCTGTTTAGGGTCGTCGGACATTATTTTTAGGATTTTTTTAACTATACCTATAGCATCAAAAAAATCTTGAACGTGAGACTAAATTATAACTAGATATGGTTTTATTTGAGCTGTTTGGAGTTTTGGATAATAAAAAATATGTAATACCAAAATTACTATCACTGAATGTGTTAGTGACGACGGTCGTCAAAATTTTATTAACAGGATTTGTATTTCTGTAATTTCAAAAATGCCTACTCTCTCCAACTATTCGCTCGCGCAGCGCAATAAGTCCGATACAAATCCGTGCGTTCAGAGAATGGGGCGTGACCCGGCCTTCAGCGCTGAGGCATGTAAAAGCCTCAGCTGCTTTCCTCACGGGGTTTTCCTTAAGTTGGAGCGTGGTTTTGGTACTACAAATTCACGTAACTTAGATCTTCCATGCAACTAAATAAGTTGTCAAATATGTATTAACTATGTTAATTTGTTTTTATAAAGTAACATCAAGCTAGTAAAGGAAAAGCGGGGCTTCCTGGTACAGGCGTCTGTACACTTAATAGAAAGTCCCCACCACAGTGTAAAATTGATGATAACTAATAATAGCGAAATAAAATTTATTTTTATTTTACTACCGGCAGATTTAATTTATCTCTATAAACAAATTGAATTCAGGGAACGACGAAAATTACACCATACACTTTTGTTTTCATCAAACAGGACTGTTTTCGTTCATGACCCTTATTCATTGACCCTTGTTCATTCCATTGCAATGTCTAGTTATTTAAGTTAGACGAATGGAAAAATATACGTTATCATTTAAAAACCTAGCCGTGTAAAGCACGAGCAATGGGCATTGTTCACCCGATCTTTTTATTCTAGAAATCAAAAATATAGATTAATATGAGAAACTAATTTGAATATTTTTATGATTTTCGATGTCATTATTTTTTTATCAATTATTTAATATTTCTGATAGCCTAGTAAGTATGACGTCACCACTGGCATAATTATTTTCGTTCCTTTGCCTTTTTTCATGCTTTTTAAAAATAAAAATATGTTGACGTTTGACAATGACAAACAAACGTCAGTCAGTGTCAACTACTTACCAATATTTTCTTTTCTAATCATAACCAAGAATTGAATTGAATTGATTTTTTCATGTAAATAACAAGCTAGTGTCTCGTTCGTAGTAATTACTCGAATTTGTCGGATATTTGTTGAGAATTGAGGTTATCTTCACCGTGTCTAAGAATTTGACGCTTCTGACAGTTGCTGAACGAACGAATGCATTTATTTTTATATTCGAAGGCAATGGAAATGCCGCATTAGAGCCAACGATGACATAATTGAAGGACGAATGAAGGTTATAAATTTTTTGCGGTAAATATTAATAATCCGTCTTAATTTTACTTATTTAAACCCATAATAGTAATCAGTATCCCTATTCCTCGTAATGGTTTTCACTTTACGACAGTCGATGTCTCCCGGCACAATGCCCATTTGGCGAAGAAAAAGGAAACTAAATATTCTCACGCGGACCATTTCATATTTAGAATGCAACCTTGCACATGAAACTTTGCCGAAGAATCGGCGAGGTAATAACGTCGCCTGGCGGCCGGGCAAGTGACAAAAACTGTTATGAATGTCGACTGGGATCATTGTTGCTACTCGACAGTGAAACAAAAGAAGGGTTGTGTTTTCCGCGCATTTGTATGTATGTAAATATATTAGCTCATTCAGAAAATCCAGAAATACACTTTGGAAAAATAGGCTACCAAAGTATATAACCCAATACTGCTGAAACATTGTGTCGATGTTTTCCTTGGAAAACACCGACATAATTGAATTTCTAGTAAGATGACGAATTTGCATTTATGTATTCATTTGTTCTAGTTTCTGTATAATCATCGTTGAAATATTATGCTGTTAAATTTGCAAAAATATAATTAAGTACGTCGTTTTTTTTCCAAATGAGCGAATATGTATGTTTCTTTATGGGTCTCTGGGTGGCCAAACGGTTTAACCAATTTGGACACCGATTCGGTCAAATTAAAAATATTAACAAGGCGAGTGAAACCGTATGAAACCATATGATTTCACGCAAAAAGCATAATGGTTAACGTCAATTGTGAAATTTTTGGTGGAAGGTCACTAAAATGTATCAAATAAAAAAACATAAAATATTACTGCTAAAAAGGTCCGAAACAAGGCGTCAATAAATCTGTATGGTCGACAACAGGTCAACCTTTATATTTTTGTTGGAAAGTTGCCAGTAACGTAACTGAGTAGCGTCCATGCATGTAAAAGGCAAGGGCTTTCGATTGTACAATTTTCACCTTCAGCAAAAAATTAAATTGGCGGGAAAAAATTTAAAAGGATGCTTATGCGCTTTGTTTTAGGCAGTTCATGAACCCATCCTATGCTTCAGATTTAGAAAGTACTATTGACACTATTGACGGCGCCGTGTGGCACCGGATTAAGAATAGTGTTACTCCATTTCCTCCCGTGGATGTTGTAGAAGGCGACTAAGGAAATAAATTACCAGGAGACGGGCAGCAGCGTCTTCCTGACATTCTAACCACATACTGCGATCGCCAACGCGCCTGCCAAGCGTGGCGATTATGGCAAAACCCCTCATGGTTATGAAAACCATGAGGGAGGCCTATGTCCTGCAGTGGGCGTCAAGGGGCTGATGATGATTGACACTGTTTGTTGCGTAGATTGTTTAAGTTATATAAGGATTGTTACCAAGAGCATGCCGATAAACTGCATTAGCAGTTTGGTAAACAAATGAAATTATGGTTTTTCATGTTTTATTGAGAATAAATAAATAATAAATAAAAAACTTACCTAGAAGATATCGTGAGCAAACTTATGTGTCTGGGTGTTCACCTGCCTCAGCGCTGAAACTTCCAATACGCGGTGGGCATGCGTGGTAATTAAAGTCCATCCTCTCTCTCTCTGAGAGAAGGCTTGTGCCCTGTAGTGGGACGTATGTAGGCTATCATGATCATCATCAGCCATATGAAGCCCACTGCAGGACATAGGCCTCCTTCGTGATTTTCATAACCTAGGTTATAGAGAAAAGAAAAGAAATCGCATGAGAGGTCCTACCTGATGAGAGTAAAAATTTCAACAGACGCATCAAGGCCTACTTTAAGACTTTTTGGCAGTCGGGTTTTTTATTTGTTTAATAAGTTTTTTGCTGTAAGCACAAACCCGTCTAAGGCGTCTCTGCCAACTCAAGAATGCAACTAAGAAACCCTCGAACCTAAAATCAAGTTTTGATGAGGCACTTAACTATCCAGCGCGAAGGGACTCTGAAAGTAATGTAGGTTTTTATAAAAACCCAGTTACTTAAAGAGTGTAAGATGCCCAAGGTAAAATAGATAAAATGTTACACGGCCTGTTTTCAAAAGTAACGAGCAAAAATGCAAAGAAAAAACTGTCGAGTATTTATCATAGCAAAGGATCCACGAGGCTAGTTTAAGTGAACTTTATATTATTTTACAATATACAATACTCAACTTAAACAAGCAAAGTAAGGCTATCCCTTCTGCCTTAATGATGCCACTTTCGTGAAGCAAGTCAATATAAACGAGCTCAATATATCCATAAAAACCGATGAATTTGTCTTCAATAATCTTATTGATCACAGTCATAAGGGCGAATACAATAATTACGAAGTCAAAGAGTAAAATTATAAAAAAAGACGTCAAGCGAGCGTTTATTAAAAGAGTTGCTCATTATTTTAAAAAATTCCAAACGATGCTGATTAACATATTAAAGGAGAGCGAGAGATGCGCGGACGCCGATCGCTTTAAAACAAGGAGTTGTAATTATACTGGTTTTGAGACTCCGAACCGCGGGTCCGTCTCATCACGAGCCAAGTTTTAACAAAACCATAGATTTTTTTTTATAAGGACAGCTTGACACTCGACCCCAGTCACGCCTGATGGTAAATGAAGACGGGGTTTAAGACGTTACATGCTTCCCTGTTAAATGCTGGTTAATTCTAGTTAGATTAGATTAGAACTTTTTGTTCTACACGCCAGGAAACAAAACAAGTATACAAGGTGTATCTAAATTCTTTTATCTCCCCAAAAGGGTGCTTCTACTCGTCAAAACAAAAATATTTGGCATTGCATCTTATTTACAAAATGCGCATTTAGGGTTATTTATAAAATAGAAGAACTTTCATTCCACCACTTTTGAATTTTTTTTTGTTAAATTTTCCATTTCCATGTATTTTGATGGATAATTAAAACAATTTAAAAATCATCGGGCAAGGTGCCGCCGTCTAAGTTTCACAAGCAATGTAAACCATGGAAGGCGATTGGTAAATAGACTAGTGTCGATAAAAAAACCGCTTTCGAAATACTCACTTACCAGAAAAAAAAGTCGCAAATTTTAACTCTAGGTGAGGCTGATGGATTTTTTATCGCGGTAAATATCATAATGTCAATAATGCGTGAAAATTCCTTTGCGAATTGAAGACTGATTATTTTCCCACGGATCCCGTCAACTGATCTTGACCAAATTTATATGGGGCCATCTCTAAAATATCCTCTTTCTAATAAAAAAGAATTAATAAAATCGGATAGAACATATATAATATAGACACAATAAATACAATTAAATATATTTTTTATATGTAGACACACTGAAAACTACCACTTTCTTTATTTATGATTTCTATTCTTTTATTTCTTTTTTTAACCGTGCTATTCTAAAATCACTCTATTGAACCACCGCATTTTGCGGACTCAACCCTCAGAACTCAACCCGTGCTGTGGCGCAGCGGTAGCGCACCTGCCTACCATGCGAGAGGTCCTGGGTTCAAATCCCGGCTGGGGACGAAAAAACCCCAGGTCTTGGATGTTTACATGTTTGTGATGTCGTTGTTTCTGGTTCCCACGACACAGGGTAGCCTAGTGTGGGGCCAGAGGCAATGTATGTGCCTGTATGTAAATGTTTATGTTTACTTTCGTGCAAAATTATATGTTGGAACAGTCCGCATCCAGCCCTGCGATCCTCAGCGACGCAGACTGCGCGCGGGAAGCATGACGCCTTGTAATTTGCGCAGCGGTGCGCCACCACACTGGTCGAGTGGATTTTTCAGCAATTTATCTCTTTTGGGACAACTTAATTCACTGATACCCCGACGACCACTTAGCGCGACGACGCGGACATTTTGACGTTTGAAAAACGGGCCAGAATATAATGGCACTGGTAATATTTTTCTGTCAAATCTTAGGGTCTCTAACCTGGACAGAAATTGACATTTTCATAAAAAATAATACCAGTTATTATATAGATGATGTAAATTACCATAACATCCACACAATAATGCAATCACTTTGTCTGATCCTAAACTAGGATAAAATGTATACAGTAAACAGTTACGAATGGCACAAACATGAGAAAATATCCGAACTGGCCAACTATACCTGTAGTAATCTGCAGAATTCTAAAGGACCCCATCGGGCCACCATAACAATGGTTTTAAATTGTTATGTTCAAGGTCATAGTATAACAGATTTAATTTTGACCATAAGGTACGCTAATGTATCCAAACGAAAGACCTTCAAAATATTGGAAAACAGGAAAACTGAACAATTCAATGTAACCTTCTAAGTCCTGACGTTGAAAACAACAATTGTTTTCGCACTAAATTTAGCACACTAGGTCTTAGGAGAAAGTGGCGGTAATCGAACCTGAGACCCTTACGTTGCTCCCCAATGTTTTACAGCTAGACCACCGAGGCCGTCATTGTAAGAGTATCTCGTTAGGGTTCCTTAGTCAACAAGGAACCTTTATAGTTTCACCTTAGGTTCGATTTAGGGTTCAGCTTGCGAAATATTTGATTGTAGAAACGTGAAAAAATTTAGGGCATATAATAAACCTAAATAACGGCTAAGCAGGCTTTACAAGTTAACTAGTAACAGGCGACCAACATATAAAAGGAAATTTTCGTACAAAATCCATTGACCCCTCTTTCTATGGAACCCTACACGGCCCGTGTTCCGATACGCACTTGACCGGTCATTTATAGATCTAGAAAAGCTTCTTTTTATTTATCTGCACAGTCATAGTAAAATTTGTATAGCTTGAATTTCATCACGTATGGTCAAGTTTAACCAACACTGGCTCTTATTATGTACAGTACAAATGCGAATATAAAAAAAGGGATTTCTTTGGGTATCGCTGACTTAATATTCCGAACTGGTTCTCTACAAGCCTTGCAATTAAAAGTATTGTAATGATAATCAGATCCCGTATTGAGATATGAGCGAACGATGATGTGAGATAAATATCTTCTTATTGGCTGTTTGCCCATAAGATTTATTGTACAAGCCTTTTGTATTGGATGAATGTATGTAGCCACCTACGTTAAGCGTAAGTTTAATGTGTGCAGTTTTATTGGGGTGAAAATTGTAGTGTCAATTGGAATTTATGTCCTTAGAAACGACAGCCTTATCCCTTGCTTCATTCATATGGTAAGGTGAGCTGAAGTTTGTGAACGAACGAATCAAAACGATGCTTTTATTGGTGCTGCCAATGTCAATCGCCTTTATTGGTATTGCTACTGGGTTAAAGTATGAAATTGCCGTTTTATTGCAATAGGTTCTTTGAATTGACATAGAATCTTCATGGTTTGAGGTTTTCGAATGAAACTTTATTCAAATGGTTTCTATGATGTTCTTTTTTTAAAAAATGTGAAACATTTGAACATCGACTTTCAATTGTTTTTGTTATTCAATTTAGACAAGAAAGATGGATACTGCGAAAATTCGAGTGATTATGAGGCACCCATTTTTCGTATTTTTTTATTTTATTGATTTGACGCAAGTGAGTCAATATTGTGGGTAAGGTAACGTTAAACCATGCCGCTAATTCCTGGGTAGTTTGACTAGGGTCGGCTTCCACTATCTCTCTTAATTCATCGTTATTCACCTGTGTGGGCGGTCTTCCTCGTGGCTCGTTCTTTAAGTCGAAATTTCCATCACGAAAGCGTTTAAACCAAAATCGCACGGTGCGTTCATTAGTAGACCCCTCTCCAAACGCAGCATTGATATTGCGGGCTGTTTCTGCCGCGTTAGTTCCGCGTCGGAACTCGTATTCAAAAATTACTCAAATTTTCGCTGTATCCATCTTTCTTGTCTAAATTGAATAACAAAAACAATTGAAAGTCGATATTCAAATGTTTTAAATTTTTTAAAAAAAGAACATCATAGAAACCATTTGAAAAAAGTTTCATTCGAAAACCTCAAACCATGAAGATTCTATGTCAATTCAAAGAACCTATTGCAATAAAACGGCAATTTCATACTTTAACCCCTATTATTAAGGATCACTGTATTTTGTTTTATTTCGGAGAGAAGTTCGATGATATCTATGGGAGGACTGGGAACTTTGAAAATAATGTGTAAAGAAATGTTGCCGATTCACTGTTTTTTTATATCCATTACATGGTAAGCAGCCTATATAAGTCCCAATGTAGGGCACAGGCCTTCTCTCAGGGAGAGTGTGGGCTAAATCGCCACGCGTGCCTACCGCGGATTGGCGATTTCAAGCGCTGAGGTATGTGAATAGCTCAGACACTCAGGTTTCCTCACGATGTTTTCCGTCACCGTTAGCGTGTGGTATTGCTACTATAACTTCACAAATGTATATCACTTAGAAAACAGTCATAAGTACATGCCCGCACTGGGAATCGAACCTGGGTCTCTCGCTTGCGAGTCCAATATTCTACCCACTAGGCTATTACCGCTGTAATATCCATTGTTACTTACAAACTGGCGCCGGATCAAGAATAGCGTCACTCCATTTCCTTCTGTGGATGTCGTAGAAGGCGATCCCGAACCCTCCACCCACTGGACTTTACCACTGGTTGGTGGACGGGTCATTCCTTACTACCCCACTACACAATGATAGTGCGTACCTAGCGACTAAGGAAATCAATTGCAGGAGACGTTTGACGATGACGACCTTGTTGTGTCCGTGTGGCGCCGGATTAAGAATAGCGTCACTCCATTTCCTTCCGTGGATGTCGTAGCAGGCGACTAAGGAAATCAATTACCGGGAGACGGGCAGCAGCGTCTTCCTGAGATTCCAACCGCAAACTGCGATCGCCAACCCGCCTGCCAAGCGTGGCGATAATGGCAAAACCCCTCATGGTTATGAAAACTACGAAGGAAGCCTATGTCCTGCAGTGGGCGTCAAATGGCTGACTTACAAACTTAAAAAAAAACGTTGTGTACTGAAAGAGGATGTAGTGATTAGAACTGAGAAAAGAATGTTGTGTTGGTTTGGACATGTGGAGAGGATGAAGGAAGAAAGATTGAAGAAACAAATATATCGAGCAAACGTCGGTGGGAGTGCCGGTAAGGGACATCCCAGGCGGACATACTTCGACCGAATAGGGGATGTGTTAGCAAAAGGCTAGATAAAAAGTACCCAAAACCAGCTTGCGTGCATGCAACGACTAGGTAATGAATGTTGAGGAAGCGAAAGTGATCTGTCAGGGTCGTGGCAAGTGGCAGTCCCTGGTCTCTGCCTATCCCTCTGGGATACAGGCATGAGTTTATGTATGTATGTAACTAAAAACACAGTGTCAAATAAACATTTGGCATTTCTAGACAAACGAACTTAATTTGTACCAACTTAATTACAGTTGAATGAGTCTCAAATAGTCAAATCGCCAAATAGATTCACCGTATACATTTATTTCTTATAATGTTTTGGTTCAGGAGAAAGGAGGCCTGGAAGACCAAAGATATCATGGCTACACAACTTAAGACAAGGTTCGAACAGTGTCTCAGTTCCTAATTTGTATTGGCAGCCTCGAAAAGCAAGATATCCAAATTGGTTGCAACCTCCTAAGGGAGACGGCACACAAAGAAAAAGTATTTTAGTTCCTCTGCTTGCAACTGCACAATTACTTTGGTGGGTGTCCTATCGGTTGACTATGTCCTACAGGACAACGTAGCATATGCAGGCTGTAGTGTAGAGCTGTATTTGTTATACCAAAGTACACGCAGTTTGGGATTTGTCGTTGGGTCCAGAATAAACTAAAGCCTCCATAAGCTAGTTATCGTCAACCGCTACGTATAGGGACATGGGTGCTTAGTGGTAAAACAAGGGTGCCCATCATCATCAGCCATTCGACGCCCACTGCAGGACACAGGCCTCCTTCATGGTTATCATAACCATGAGGGATTTTGCCATAATCGCCACGCTTGGCAGGCGGGTTGGCGATCGCAGTATGCGGTTGGAATCTCAGGAAGACGCTGCTGCCCGTCTCATGGTAATTGATTTCCTTAGTCGCTTTCTACGACATCCACTGAAGGAAATGGAGTGACACTATTCTTAATACGCCACACGGCCCATACCCGAATTTTTTTTTTTCATATTTAGTGATTTCGCGAGTTCCTGCACATTAAGTGGCATGAAGTCGAAGGAAGTCGCGCATTTTAACGCGCTGAAATGACAAAAGTCGCATATAATTATCATCAATAACTTTTTTGCGCGACTACATAAATTTTTGCTTCTCGTGTACATCCTGCGGATTGACTGGCAGATAATACTATTAGCATCAAGTCCACATTTTATACACTTTCTTTTGTACAATGACGTACTAATAATATGAAAGGCAAATTTATAAGTTTGTTAAGCAGTGTCTTAGTTATATTTCCTGAATAATACTGCTGTACTGTCTAACTTTTGTAATTAATTCTTCTTTGCGCAAATGTCATCAAAATTTATGCTCTTAGAAGAGAAAACCTTTGGAATTTAGACAATGCTGAATGAAACGTAGAAGTTCTCATTTAATTACCGAAACTTCTCCGAAACTGTAATACAGTAAATTTTGTCTGTCACAACATACTTACACCCTTTCTTCAATTAGGGAATTAGTGTTTCTCTAACTTCCTCAATAAAAACTATTCGCTTCGTGATATACGTCTTTTGCTGACAAGTTTACCAATTGTTTAGCTGCGTCTATGCATGTTCATCCTCATCCGAACACACAGGTGCCAAGCTGACATGTCACCAAAATAACTACAACTTCCCTATAAAAACTATTCTCCCGTTCATACATTTGTTTCCAATTAAAGCGTTGAGAACTGATGCCCGATACAGACCGACCGAACAAACACGAACGAAGGCGCTCACGGACCGAAGGCGTACGCGGGCGAATCTACTCAAATTGTCACCAATTCACAATTTTTCTCAACAAGCTCTCACGGTTCTCAGCACGGCAGAAATGTACCTACTACATAAGCAGCCAATATACGTCCCACTGTAGAGCACAGGCTTTCTCTCAGGGAGAGAGTATGGTCCTAATCACCACCGCGGATTGGCTATTTTAAGTGCTGAGGTATGTGAATAGCTCAGACACTCAGGTTTCCTCACGATGTTTTCCTTCACAGTTAGCGAGTGATATTGCTACTATAACTTCACAAATGTATATAATTCAGAAAACAAAGCCATAGGTACATGCCCGCACTGGGAATCGAACCTGGGTCTCTCGCTTCCGAGTCCAATATTCTACCCACTAGGCTACGTTAAACCTATAAATGTACTAATTATACAGTTGTTGTTGTTAGGGCAAGATAAAAAGTACCCGAAACCGGCGTGCGTGCATGCAACGACTAATGAATGTTGAGGAAGCGAAAGTGATTTGTCAGGATCGTAGCAAGTGTCAGTCCCTGGTCTCTGCCTACCCCTCTGGGATACAGGCGTGAGTTTATGTTATGTTGTTATGATATGTAAAAGTATAAATCATTCAACTGATATGAAAAAAAAAAACATTAACACCTGTGGATGATGAATTGTAACAAATACGAGAATAATGACGGCGATGATTTCGAGTAGATTCACCCACGCGTTCGCTTCACTGACCTCCATAGTACTAATACTGTAGAGGTTCATTAAGTTCGCTTAGTTAATTTGCATTTGTTTCTTTGCTTACCCAGCATAAGAAACTTCGGTCGGATATCTCACTGTCTCCAATTAATAACTTCTAATAGCAATGTTCTCTGTCACCCGTGAATGATGAACGAATCAGTGTAAGTACATTTTATAGAGAAACCATGCGAACTTTAATAACCTCCTAAGTACAATTACTACCGTCCGCCCAACACCGTAATGTGTACACCGATTCGTTTTTCGTTAGTTTGCATTCGTTCGGTTGGTATAAGAAACTCCGCATAAGAAACTAGGGTCGGATGTCTCACTGTCTCCAATTAATAACTTCTGAATGTTCTCACTCAACACATGTGCGGGTTGAGTTACAGATTTATGGCATATATTCAAATATTTCAGCTTTTTTCATGACGTGCTAAGCGTTGTGGTGAGAGGACTATCAATTAACTACTGATCGTCTTTCTAACGCAACATTACTTTTCAAAACTAAATGAAAGAAAATGAGCGCCTAAATTCCTCCGCTGGGAACGTTGCAATTTTTAACGCCCGGATATCGAGAGCCAGAATCCATCCCCAGAGGGCACTTTACCGACGAAATGCTCTCAAAATAATACTTTATTAGGCGATAAAAGTCAGGTGCATAACGCGCCATGCACAAAATAGAACTGCCAGCCAAAGAGTAAACTAGTTCGAGAGCTAAATAAGTTCGAAAACGGAGCGATACGTTGTACTCGAGACACCAAAGATAGAAGCAAAATTAGACGCAGGCGCCCCTCGGGAGTAGCAACAATAATTTAAACTTTCCTCTTCGAAAGACATAAGTCTCACGAAGTTTTTGCAAAAGCACGGCCGGCGGAACAGTAAAGCATGTCACAGATAGACATAAAACGTTCTCTCTATTGATGTCCGATTAAGCTGATGTTTTGTATGGGATCAATTATCAGAATGGACGACACTCAAAACCAATGAAATGAACAGCATGATTATGTTAGGATCAGGAATCGGGAATCTAGAGCATAGCTCCACCTGGTAGGGTTCATCTGAAATGGTTAGCGTAGCTAAATGATAGCGTAGGGTCCACGAAAAGGGATAATTAGGGGCCGTCAAAGTTCTCGAATGGAGACCACATATCGGCAAGCGCAGCGTGGGACGACCAGCCACAAGATGGACAGATGACGTCATTCAAGTGGCAGGAAGACGCTGGATGCAGGCCGCTTCCAACCGGTCTTTTTGGAAATCCATGGAGGAGGCCTATGTCCAGCAGTGGACTTCTTGTGGCTGAATGATGATGATGATACCCAACAAAGGTCAACGGTGCTGATGATTACGTACAAAAAGTGCTACTAGAGGTCACCGCACAACCTATTTGATATACCTACCCAAAATATGCTCAACTGTAAAGCGGGCGAACACAACATATATAGAGCGGGGTTTTCACAAAAAACACACAAAAACCATAGCTTGACAATTATATAGCGGCTTAGACGAAATTTTCACTTAACATTGGTGGTTGAGACTTGAAGGAAAAGAAAATGATACAGAGTCAAGGGTATTCACTAAGACCTCTAAAAAGTACAAAGCTAGAAATGGATCACAAAGGGATCCTTTTAGTTGCCGTAAACTGTCTTCGTCCGGTTATTCTGTGAATAGGTTAGAACAACCTGATTTAATGCCTTAATCTGTATTTACTGAGACGTTTCGCGCATCCAATTTTCTTACTGAATTTACTGCTCCGAAAGCTTAATGAGTTTGCATCAAGTTTGAATTTGTTTAAAACTTAGCGATATCATGTTTCTAGTATAACAGAATGTTAATAACGCTCCATTGCCTACCAAGTTCGTTGGAAGTTGCCAAACTAATTTGTACGATGAGGCTTATAATATCTACGAAACTACATCACTTTTGTCGGTTTTCTCGGAAAATTTCTTGAATGGAGACCACATATCGGCAAACGCAGCGTAGGATGACCAACCACAAGATGGACAGATGACCTCATCCCAGTGGCAGGAAGGCGCTGGATGCAGGCCGCTTCCAACCGGTCTTTTTGGAAATCCATGGAGGAGGCCTATGTCCAGCGGTGTACTTCTTGTGGCTGAATGATGACTACTATTTATACCCAATTAAAACAGTCCAAAGTGCCTTATCCGATTTGCTGTCGGCATGCAGTTGACAGATCAACATTATTGCTGCAAAACGTAACTTCGTAGAGTGCACGCAAGAAAGGATCGACATACTTTCTACTGTACAATCACATAATTTAATATATTCGTTGATTTGTATTTCTCATTTACAACTTTTAATTTTCTTTTGGCATTGATGTAAGTGAGAATAAGTTACATTATTCCACGCTGGTGAACTAAAACTAATCACAAAACAAATGTAACTTATCTCAAAGAATTGCCAAAGAATCAATATGTTGATTTCACCAGTTCCATGCCAAAAAGTATTTTTTGCAGAAAAAAGTTTTAGATAAGTCATAATCTCGCAGAAGTTTTTCAATTTCTCAATGTGAAGAAAAGTCGTTAGGTTACCAATATCTTTTGAGGGGATGAAATTAAACTCGTCTCGTAGAAACTTCAAGGGGTCAGAGCCAAATTTGTAGGTATTTTACAATCAGAATCAACCGAATCCAACCAGCCAAAAAACGTAATCGGATTCACTGAATCCTATCACTCTTCAACTGCTTAACTTTAACAATTACTATCTCGTAAAGTGTCACTACCAGGTAGGTACCTGGTTAAATTAAATTAGATTTTTTTAAATGGACATTGGACATTCTGAAAATAATATTTATATTCATTGTGTCATCTAAGTCTAGCCATATCAATATAATTATACTGGGTGGCTCATTCAGATCGGTCAGTATGGGAAAGTCGGAAACTATAAGACATACGAAGATCTGTTCTTAGGAATTATGTCATCGATTTTAATAACAAGAAAAATTGCATTCATACATATAAAAAAACTTTGTACTCAGTTCGAGAATCGAACCCGGACGTTTTTAAAAATAAATCTAACACTATTTCCATTTAGATATCGATTGTGTAGGTTAAGACCTAACATTTACTGCTTAAAGCATTTACTGCTTAAGAGCAGTAAATGTTACTATGAAACATGTTGTCCAAAGTGAATAAAATGAATTGTTTTCACATTCTTTAATTTATTTTAGCACCTAAAACGTGTTGAATATTGTATTGAAAAAAACGGTGGTCATTTCGAATACTCATTAAAATAAATTGTAGAATGTGAAAACAATGCATGTTATTCATTTTAGACACCATGTATCATATTTAATATTTAATAATCGTAACATTTACTGCTCTTAAGCAGTAAATGTTAGGTCTTAACCTACACAATCGATATCTAAATAGAAATAGAGTTAGATTTATTTTTTAAAACGTCCGGGTTCAATTCTTCGAACCTACCCAATCGATATCAAAAAAGAAATAGTCTTAGTTTTTTTTAAACGTCTAGGTTCGATTTCCGAGCTGAGTCCAGTTTTTTTTTTAATGTATGCAGTTATCCTAGTTACTAAAATCGATGACATGGTTCCTGAGAACAGATCTTCGTATGTCTTACAGTTTCAGACTTTCCCATACTGACCGATCTAAATGAGCCACCCTGTATTGACTAACCACAGTGATGTGTATTGACTAACCACAGTGTCTAAGCTTTGCACTAACGAGTCAAAAATATCTCAGTAATGGCTACTTTGTTCTACTCCACGATATTATGACACGTAGTTATAGAGTTACAGCGCTCGCCAAGGCGACATGTTTTTTGTATGTGGTTTTAGAGACTGTCTCCCTTCTACCGACCTGAAAGACCTTTCATGTAAAAAAATACACATACGTACACTCTACATACTATACACTCATAAAAAGTACCCGAAACCGGCGTGCGCGCATGCAACGACCAATAAATGTCGAGGAAGCGAAAGTGATCTATCAGGATCGTGGCAAGTGGCAACTTTCCTGGTCTCTGCCTACCCCTCTGGGATACAGGCGTGAGTTTATGTATGTATGCATGTATTTTGGAGAGGTAGGCAGGGACCAGAGTTTGCCACTTACGATCTTAACAAACCTCTTGTGCTTCATGAAGATTCATTAGTCGCTGCACGCATACCTAAGCTTTGTACTAATGTTAGGGACTCGAAACCAACCAGAAGATCAATACAACAATACATTTGCGGCGTCTAGTTAATTCCACTCGGTTCTCAAGTTAATACCACGCAGTGAGGAATGTCCGCCAGATATTTGGCTGGCGAACTGAAGCAAATGTTCGATAGCAGCTAGAAGATGATGCCCGAGGACAGAAAGCAGAAGTGCAGAAGAAACGCCGATTGTATGCAATAGAAGTCTCACAATACAATGCCGATATGCTTGGACCAGCCCTTCTCTCAAAGTAGGGGTAAGATTAGATCTTATATATCCTGCCTGCCTTAAATGAGCGTGGTTCCCCACTGTTTCAGTCATAATCTAACTTAGTTGAATTGTGGTAAAAGTACAAAAATATTTTTTTTTCCAAATATGTCCCACTTTGTGTCTAATATGTTCCCCATATCATAAACCCTATCCGTCCGATCGAATGTCAAAAGTAGGGGCCCACTAATGGATCGAGTAGCCGACTTAAGTGAAGAAGTCATTTCTATGTTGTCACTGATGGGTTTTCAAATATTGACCACCGGTCTGGCCATTATCGGGTGGGAGCGCGGCGTTGCAGGGCCTTAGATAACAGTGTGACCCGCCTTTATTAAAAAAAAATAAACGGGCGCGTTCCCATGATTCTCAGTTGTGTCACCTCTAAATGTTACTAGCGACTTGTAACTTGCAAAGAAATTATGGCTGTGTCAACACCATTTTGTTCAGTGCAAAATCAAGAGCAATAATTTTGAATCTTTCGTTCGCATGAGTTTTGGATACAAGCCATTCCATGTTTGCCGTGACTGACTCGTTGGTGTAATCTAGAGATTAATACGTTTGACTACCAAAACCGAAGATAATATTTATGGTAAATAAATAAAAATAAAATAAAATAAATGTTCTTTGCTGTATTTTCACATCGTTCGTTAATGTTACTGCATGCGATTGTTATTATAACTTCGCCACTATTCGTGATGCTCGTGATCTCACTTAGGGTCTGGCGGAAGCCGGGCGTTGCGGGTCTTACCCGTGACACATGCTGAGTCCAGGCTCCTTTTTTAAGGCAATGCCACAAACACTATATTGGTGTAACTTTTTTATTTTATTTAATGAATTTGTCTAGTTTAAAGTAAGTAATAATGTTTAATCGAGTACTCTTGTTGTTGTTTTATGTGTGTTTTGTCTTTAAAATAAACTTTTTCTATTTTATTCTATTCTATGCTGTTCTGTTCTATTCCGTTCCGTTCCGTTTTGTTCCGTTCCGTTCCGTTCCGTTCCGTTCCGTTCCGTTCCGTTCCATTCCATTCCGTTCCGTTCCGTTCCGATCCGATCTGGTTCGGTCCGGTCCAGTCCGTTCTATTCCATTCCATTCCGTTCCATTCCGTTCCGTTCCGTTGTTCTGTTCAGTTCTTAAATTGTACAATTCACCTCAGTATGATGTATTTCCATGTTTTACCTTGCCTGGTTACTATCATCATCATCATCATCAGCCTATACTTGTCCACTGCTGGACATAGGCCTCTCCTATTGCACGCCACTGGTTACTATATCACACGGTATCCTATTTGAGGATCAGGAAAAGTGATTGTGTTGTATGGAAGTTACTATAATTTTGGGTTAATCTAAAACGTTTTATAGCAAAATCCGATGCTTAAAACCAAATGTTCATAGATAGATAATATAGATAGAGAACACTTTATTGTATTGTATTGTATTGATATTTCTTAACCTAAGAATCATATAGTCACTGTTTTATTCCTTCGAACAAACGTTAACTGCGGCATTGATTGGGTCAACTCCAAAGGTTCTTTTCGAACCGCATCACCAAAAAAAAAACCTTAAAGTTTGTTTTGGATCTTCCTGTCCGTCTGTCTATTGGCCGATATTGAAGCCACGCCGCTGACTGTCCAACTTTAATTAACATTTCCAAACCGAGAACTTTGATCGAACACTGGACGTCAACTTGTAAAACGCGATCATTATCGTCGAATTTATAATTACGCTTCTGTTGTCTAGGTTCCGCTTAAAATGAGTCAGCATTAGGAAAACACCCTTCTTCACTTGTAATTAATTGATTTCTCAACAAACTTACATAATCAGACACGCAGTGCTCTAGTGGAAACGTCTCTCTCTTACCTGTAAAAGAAATTGAAAACATTAATTAGTGACTTCACTAAGGCGTAAATTGAAGCTTTCTCATTCATAGTGCATTAAAATTTTACGGTGTACATTACGACTGTGCTGGGAGTAGACTGATCGAATTGTAGTGTACATTTCTGGCAAACAACGTTTCGTCTGACACCGTAAACAGTGTCATAGGAGTCTCATACGAGGTAGAGTCTATGTGCGTGTGTATGTAGTGGTAACTAATATGTATTTTATTGAAACGTAGTATTTTTTACCATTGCCGTTCCATGAGTAGCCAAACCAGACCCTTGTTGAAAATCAATTTGGTGCTTGTGTATCCCCTATTAAAATATACTTCTAATTGTTTTTCCTCTTTTATTATTTGTCAAACAGCGCCAAAGTGATTAAGGCACGATGGATAGATAGATTATTCTACTAATATTTCACGATTGCATTCGCTAATGCTCTCAATTACCATCCAATGTCGTTCGCTTGGTTTATTCCCGCCACTAGCTTGATCTTAGTGTGACCGTCTGCGTGGGATCAAAAGCAGTGTAATGTTGCCAGCCGCTGATAAGAAGTGTTCCGTAGACGCCTTTATACTCAGGAGTGGAGATTAGACTTTTATTTACAGCTCCGAGTCGTTTGATAATCCATGTCTTAATTAACCGCCTTGGTGGAAGCCCTCTTTCCACAAATTGGAGGAGAACTCTCTTATAAAAACCGAAACTTATAGAAATTGAGATGTTGGCTTCTCCTATTGCAGTTTAACGTGAAATAGAATATTAAATGATGATTTGTTGGTCTTTCATCGGGTAAACATAAATTGAAATTTGATCAAAAATATCCCACTAGAAGTAGTAAAATTAAAATTGCTTCTGATAAGGACATTGATTTCAAAATAATGTTAACTTATCCGAGCTAAACTGACCATAGATAACATTACAAGTAGTAGTTTTCCGCCCTTATTACGATATTAGTTCGAACATAAAATGATACTTCGGAAATCCAAAATTGTTAGAAAATGTCCTTTTAGATCTTTATACTCTTTCACTTTGCAATATTAAAATTCAACCTAATTTACTAAGAGTCTGCACTGACCCTCGTTTATTGCCTGCGAGTAGAATTAAAATTTAAACAATCAACAGGCCGCTTATGCCATAATCTCTTTACAAGTCTAGGGTGATATCGCGGCGTAACATTTCAATAGAGTTCCATTAGGCGAAACCATTCAAATCATCGCGGTGATAGTGAACAAAATATTGCACTTTTGAATCTGGAACCTGTTCCCATACCATACGGGTCAGTTTTGTTCGAAGTTGCAGAAGCTGATTTGGGAATTATAGTAATAGCTAAGCCGTATACTATTGAGTGTGTCGTCTTCACGGTATTTTGTCTTTAGGCTATTTCCAATTGCTCTTATTTGAATGAAATAACTTTTTCGTCCGACCGCCCCGGGCTATACGAGTTTTTTGATATATTGTTCGAATTTAACTACTTCTTCATCGCTGGTTTCTTTTCTTTGAAAGTCTTCCTACACAATGCAATATTTCATAACCGAAGAGGCGTGATTAACAGCATTTGTCCTTATGCTGTAATTAAATGATTGAGAAAATTACATATCAATAAAAATGGTTTCCTTTATAGAGTCATCATAGGCAGCCTGTTTTGCATATTGACGAAAAGATTTTTTATTTCCAACAGGATTAGGTAATTAACTAGATATTTATTACTAAAAAATGTACAATTGGCGGGCTTAATACAAATACTCGTAGTATTTTATTCTGAAATAAATACTTAGTTATAGTATTTACAGGAAAGATGGGATATTAAGCCAAGTCAGAGGCCTTAGGGCGGCTTGACAACTTCTGACAGTAGACGAGCCACTAGTCTACAAGCCTCCACCAATCCGGACTTGGCCCCCGTGGTGGAGTATGGCCTATACCTTCCTCAGGGAAGAGACCCGTGCCCCTCGGTGGGGACATAATGGGCTGATGATGATGATGATGATGGGATATTATTATTACCTTAGCAAGAGTTTCAATTTTCGTTACTCTTTACTGAAAGGAGAACCTAAACTTGCTTTTGGGAAAGTTGATTTTCCGTATCAAATCTGTAAATCTGCACTCAGAGTAAATTTTTTGTATTTCACTACGAACGTTTTAATAGTTTTAACTATTTTATTCACTGTATTATATACAGTTTTACTGCCTTGGACACTTATCACTTTGAGCTTGACGGAAGCGTAAATCAATATCAAAAGAGGCGACCCAATAAATTGAGACTAGTCCATTCAAAATTTTACACCCGGGAGATAAAATAAACAATCGGACAAACCTGTCCTGTACTATAGCTCGTTTCAATCCAATGTTCAGTGGAGGTGGACTATCCGTTTTAAATATAAAATTCACACTGACCATTAACACGAACCACCAATTTATACAAGCAGGCTACATACATGACACTTCAAGGCCTTCTCTCGGAGAGGAAAAGAGGGTCTCTCCCTTTCTGAGAGAAGGGTACTGGCTTAGTCACCAAGCGTGCCCACCTCATCTTCATCATCATCAGCCACTCGATGCCCACCGCAGGACACAGGCCTCCTTCGTGGTTTTCATAACCATGAGGGGTTTTCCCATAATCGCCATGCATGGCAGGCGGTTTGTGCCCACCTCGGGTTAACGATATCAATGAGTTATGTTAACGCAAGGGTAAAAGTGTGCTTGATCACTAAGCGTGCCCAACATGGAGGAGCGATTTCAAGCGCCGAGTTATACTAATACCTCAGACGCTCAAGTTTCCTGACGACGTTTTTATTCAACGTTAAGTGTAATTCACAAATGAACATAAGCAGCCTATATACGTCTCACTGTAGGGCACAGGCCTTCCCTCAGGGAGAGAGTATGGGCTTAATCACCACGCGTGCCCACCGCGGATTGGTGATTTCAAGCGCTGAGGTGTATGAATAGCTTAGACACTCAGGTTTCCTCACGATGTTTTCCATCACCGTTAGCGAGTGGTATTGCTACTATAACTTCACAAATGAACGTAACATACAAAATAAACTCATTGGTACACGCCGGTATCGAACCCAGGACCTATAAAATATGAGCCCAGCGCACTATCAGTCCTACTTTTGATATTAATTTAATACCACAAATAATAAAAAGCTTTATTTTATGTAAAATTTGCATGAAAGTGAGCACGCAATTAAATCTGATTGACCTAAGGCCAGTTTCTGGATCGAGAATTTCACTAAGTAAATACTCAACTGTAGTGCTGTCTCTCCGAATTTCTCAGAAACAAGCGTAACAGAACGTTACTTAAGTATTTACCTACTTAGTGGAATTCTCAATTCAGAAACCGGCCTTTAGTTTTAGTGAGGAATAATAATTTGGACATTAATCTGTTACCTTAATTCTCTCAGTTACCTGTTCTAAGATCAACTATAAGATTTGTAAGCCGATGATTCTCCAGTCTGAATAAATAAATAAAAAACAGGTGGGGCTTTTTCGGGTTAAAATGCCGCTAATTTAACGTGAAAAGTCTGTAAGCAAGCGTTAATTTTTATTCGTGCCTCTAGAGGCACGAGTCAAGAAGATCTGAGCAATGGCTACTTTGTTCTACTAAACGTTTATGTACTCGCCGAGGTAACAACATAATTTTCATTGCAGGCGGTTTCAGCAAGTGACCCCCTTCTACCGAACTGAAAGACATACATAAGCAGCCTATATACGTCCCACTGTAGGGCACAGGCCTTCTCTCAGGGAGAGAGTATGGGTTGATTTTTGGCATTATCCTTTGTTAGTAACGTAACTTTATAACTTCCTTATTGTACCTGATCCTATGATATCAGTAAAATGAAAATCAATTTAGCAACTGTCTCCCCGACTACCACGATTCAGGCTCGACCTTGTGTGGTAGTCACTGTGTAAACATAACTATTGTAATAACTATTTTCTGGCAATAAATGTAATTTTTTTTTAATCACCAAGCGTGCCCACCGCGGATTGGCGATTTCAAGCGCTGAGGTATATAAATAACCCTGACACAGGTTTCCTCGCGATGTTTTCCTTCACCCTTAGCGAGTGGCATTGACATAAACGTTATTTATATTTCAATCTGTATAATTTTCTTAATTGGCACAAATGTATGTACCTATTTATTAATTTTTAATTAGTGGTTTTAAGTGTTTTTTAGCGGTAAGCCCTACCTGCACGACATATTTTCTTCGTTTGGCCTGAAGGTGCTATTTGAAAACCAGCGCTGTTTCAAATACAAACATCAAACGCTGAAATAGTATCATTGTCACACGCACACTCCCTTATTTTTTATTATTTTATGTAAGTATGTTTGTTTGTGGCAATAAATCATTCATTCAATTATTCATTCATTCATTCATTCATTCATTGCTACTATAACTTCACAAATGTATATAAATTAGAAAACAAAGTCATAGGTACATGCCCGCACTGGGAATCGAACCTAGGTCTCTCGCTTCCGAGTGCAATTTTCTACACACTAGGCTACCACCACCGCGGCTGCTGAAATATCCAGGAGGGGTAGGCAGATACCAGGGTTTGCCACTTACCACGATATTAACAAACCTCTTGCACGTCATCCACATTCATTAGACGCTGCACGCAGACCTCTGCCAGACAATACAGGTTCTTGAAAATTTACTATCCCAGCACATTGAATGAGACAGACTTCATCTGACTGGGGCTTAAATCAATCAGGAGCCCGTAATCCTATAGGACCGTAAACAATCAGGGACTAATGTCAATAAAGTCCACTTTTACGAGTTGCCAGCTCGTCGAGAGCCCAACGGAAAACAAAAGTATCCGAGTAGGAACATAAACTAAATCGTTATCGACAATATTGTAAGTTGGAGTTACAGATTTACGGCTTATGGTTTTACAACAGTGCGCTGATCTAAAGTGCTTAAGACTTTTTTTAAATGGTTTTTGTAAATGTAAATGACTGGCTCGTTGGACTAGTCGTTAAAGCGCTTAACTACCAAGACATAGGTCGTGGGTTTGGTTTCCACTGGGGGCCGCCGTGCAAATGGCCTCAGTCCTCAATGTTTGTAATGTCCTTGATAGCATCCAGCGTCTTCCTGCCACTTGGATGAGGTCATCTGTCCATCTTGTGGCTGGTCGTCCTACGCTGCGCTTGCCGATATGTGGTCTCCATTCGAGAGCGTGCTGTCGATTGCACAGGGACATAATTGTTGTGGATCAATATGGAGGACTCAATTAAACCCGCAATGGTGGTAAGAAGCTTTTTTTGCAGTTATGACTGAAGAAAGTTAAAATATAAGATAATTTATACTTATATGTCCATACTAATATCATAAGGAAAAGTTTGTAAGGTTGTGTTTGAAATCTTCAAAAGTACCTACTTAACTGATTTCT
Source organism: Yponomeuta cagnagella (assembly GCA_947310995.1). Taxonomy (NCBI): domain Eukaryota; kingdom Metazoa; phylum Arthropoda; class Insecta; order Lepidoptera; family Yponomeutidae; genus Yponomeuta; species Yponomeuta cagnagella. Next base: position 3,455,451 of record OX371287.1, on the reverse strand, counting down.
ATTTTTTTTTTATCCATTTACCACGCGAATGTAGTCGCAGGCACTCTAGTATAAAATATATAACACAGTGCGATACATCAATTGCGTTATAGCTGAATAAAAGTCACATAATTGACGAAGTATGTCGTGTCATATAAATGTTCTGGCACGGAAACCCAATCAAATCTCTTTCGATTTATGGTCACTGTTTATATTGAAATCGACCATTCCCTTGAAATAAAATTGTGTATTTTTATTTTTTTTCTTTGATCGAACAATCTACTTTGCAACTTAATTTAAATTAGCAATCTGTACACTTTTATTTACAAAAGGTACGTTTTTTAAAGGCCTTTATGGAACAGGCACAGAATTATCTGTTCATTAGAATATTTTACGTTTTACAATATTGGGTAAGGACTTACCTATCTGTCCCATGGAACATTTCTCACTTATAGTTAAAGCAAGTAGCGTAAAAGCGCGGGGGCGTACTATTGGCTAACATGCACACAAGAAAAAAAAACAACTTATCAAAGAGAACTAGGCATAGGCCACTCAACAGGTTAGCAAATGACATTGTAATTTAAGCATTATGAAATATATTTTTCGGTACACAATTCTTAAAATTTATTAATTCAAGCTACAATGCGGCTACTCTTATTTATTTATACGACGACTGAGCTTTGAATCGCAGTTCAATTAGAAAAGCCAGCAGTCCAAAGTCGCAATCCAACCTCGCGGAAAATTGCAATATTAAAAAGTACAGCTTCTCAACGACATTTAGTAACCTACTGAGAGATTACATTTCGTGGGATACAGCTAGAGAGTCATAAACATATAGCCGAGTGCGAATTATACTTGCGGGGGTTACCCGAAAAACGCAACTCATCTGCGATATTACGGAACGGGGGTTTAGATAACGGGTAACGCGTAAAAATATTAGTTAATACACGCTGATTTCTGGTGGTTAGAAAGCCGCGGTTATGTGATTAGTAATTAAAAATGGCATCTATTTAGACTATTACTTTTAAGTATCTATAGACGTAAATAAATAAAACTGCTCGAGAAATCTGGTTTAAAAAAATTCGCGAACAATTAGTACCGCCTCTCCGTCAAAAATTGCAACAGCAATGTGTAGGCGGTTCGCTCTTTTACAATAAAAAAGTTCAGTAAAAATGCTTTATTATTATACGCATAGATGTCACTTTAGTTTTTAAATTGTTATGGTGCTATTTATAAAAACACAATTCCTTTAAAACACTCCATAAATGTGGGAAAAATAGTCTCTACCACAGACTGTTAATACGGCGTTTATGGAGTGTTTTAAGGAATCGCGTTTTTATATAGAGCACCGTAAGAGGATAATATCATGACCTTTTAGGTCCTGACCTTAAATTAATAATGGTTTTTGATGGTTATTTTCAAGCTCAGGACTTAAGAGGTTAAAATGGTATAAAATAAGCACGACCTTATCTTTCTAATAATAAATTGACTTCATTGTACCTACATACGTTTTTATTATTTTACATTAGCATTCTTCATTGCTGAGATATCACGGATTTCATCGGTGACCCTAATAATGTGCTCCTTAGTTAGACCATCCGTTCCTACACTAGATCAATTTATAGATCAGATGTTGTGGCCAGTCCCTGGAGTAAATTCCATAGATAATAAATAGGCTTACCCAGCACCTAGCCCTACACGCAACTCTAATTTCACGCTTGTTTCGTTCCGAAATATCACACGCGCCGTCTGGAAATGAATCGTAGAAGCGTTCGTTAACCGATGACCCTGCCTTCAGTACAAATCATAAACTTCTACCAGTGACGCGCAATTTGTCAGACACGTTGGTTCCAACTGCTAAGAGGAAGTATAAACGGAATACGGTTTTCCAGAAACGCGGGCCTGTAGGCTAATTTACGGCTCAAGTCCTGGCATGGGTGGAATTTTCAGCCTCTAAATAGGTTTAAAAAAAAATGTCCTCAGCATGGGTTAGTGCAACAAAAAGAATAATGTCTATTTTTATGCATTATTAACTTGATTCCGGATTCACTTACTTGCTTAATAATTTGTAGTGCCTACGAAAGTTTTAGTTCGAACATATTTTGATGCAGTTTTAAACCCAGAGGCCAGTAATTTTTTACTGGTAAATAGTGGCAGCCCGCTGGATTTCGTTACCATTGTCATTTTATTGTCAGTCATGGAGCCACCATACCGTGCTATACCTGCAAATGTAAATGGATGCATGACAACCGGTAAGGGCTCGGCAATATATCGTTAAACTACTTTGAAACGGTATAAAAAAAGACAAAACAACGATTCATAATATAAATGCATGCACCGTCGTAAGTCGTACGTAAATAGTAATCCTTTATTATAATCAGATAATATTTTAAATTCACTTCAGTGAGTTTACAAGAAAACTGCGGTAGGGCTCACTCACACGAAAGGCACTGGCAACTAGACAAAAGGAAAAAAATATACTTCGTTACTCGAATTAAGAAAAAAATGCACACCGCAGATAAAGATTTCGAATATGACATCCGACTCACGACTGCAGACGATCGCGCGCATTTTGAGATCATAAGGCTGCGTGTAGACTGAGACCAACCGGTTACTAAGGTACTGCTAAGACGTGGTTACTTCAAAAATGCGCAATTTCTTAAGCACGTCAATAAGAGAATTGTCAATTTTCACTTTCAACTGTGAACAAAAATCTTACAAATCCAAATCCATTTCTTTTTAACAAATCTGGCCTAAGTGATTCGATTTCAATAATAATGATCACTGTAGGGCCTGCAACATATTTTGAGATAAATTCTTGCCCAGCACCCTTTCAGCTTAGTAAAAAAAAAAACAAATTCAAGCTTTCCTCTTTCAATTTTTTCACTTGTGAGAGTACTCAGATATTTCCGAGTCTACTAAAGAATTTCTAGAAAATTATCTTGACTTATCTCAAAATTGTCATGCTGGTCCAACGGAAATCTTCAAAGATTCTTCAATCATGTAAAACTTATATCTCCACAGTGGAGTTATTATTGTTATTGGTTCGCAATCAATAACTGCAGAGTGAAATAGATTATACAGGTGCCAAAAAGGCTTAAAAGAAAGAAAGCAACTTGCAGCCCCAACAATTATTAGTTTGTGATACTTCAACTCAGTAGAATATGTCACTCGTCCATCTTACACCACAGACGGTCACGTTCTTTGGACAGGCTTCAGAGGTAAATGTTCTAAAGTCTACTGACCTACCGCGCAAATACGGATTTTTCCTTATGTCAAATATAGTTGCAATCACTGTCAAACTCAGTGTATTGCTCTGACCGACCTGATAGACCGAATTTGACAGTCATTGCTACAGAATTTATCTGTGAGGAAAAACGCCCATTTCAAAACACTAAGTTAAATGCGACCAAGACTGCCAAGTCTGAACGCTCCTTTACGTAGACTCAAGATGTCATACATATTTGAGCGTGGAACAGATGAACCGCCTTTGACAAGGTCATCGGAGAGCGTCAGTCCGTAAAGATTGATATAATGTGGCGTGTTTTTTTTTTCTTTTCGTGCTGCTGGCCGAACTCTGTGCTCGAAACGTTGCAAGGCAGTCGGTTTGTTTTTGTTTCTCCTTTTAGAACTAACTACAAAAGTAAAAAAGCAAGGGCGTGCTTAATGCTTCCAGCAAACTTTTGGTTTTGATGAGAAAAAAGCGAAATAACAATAAACTTAATAAATATAGATAATCACACTAAATTAGGTCTACAGGAGGACTGTATTCCAAACTGTATTTTTTGTAAAGTCTAAATTATAAGACACTCTCTTTCACTCCACAGCTCTTGGTAGTAATAGGTATGAAATGAAAACTTTGTAGAGCCTTGAAGATTTATGTTGGATAAGCCCACACAATTTTGGTACAAATGTTATTATTTATACTTTTTTGCATAAGAAACTTTTAGCAGGACATTACAGAGGAATTAACATGCACAAATGCGATTATCTCTTATCTATAATGTCGAAGCTGAAAAGCTGAGTTAAAGACCGCTATTATCATTTTTAAAAAGATTTTTTTTTTGCTGCGATTCCTTTTAAGTGTTGTAATTATATTGGTTTGTGAAAGGAAATACCTGCGTATCAGCTTTACAGTATTTTATACAAAGAAAATTCCAAAGAATATAGTGCTGGTGACGTGAGCATACAGGTTCGCGACGCTCGCTCCTGGGACAGCGCCATGACGCCCCAGGGAAAAGGATGTTTCTGGCCCAGGGTCCATTTCATAAAACTACAATTCTACGTGGTTTACTATGACAATTCGGTGTACATAGCAATATCGACTAACCGACACGGCCACGCAGTGTACATCATCATCGTCAATTGTAATAAACTACATAGTTACATATTCCGTGTGGCGCCGGATTAAGAATAGCGTCACTCCATTTCCTTCCGTGGATGTCGTAGAAGGCGACTCAGGAAATCTATTACCAAGAGACGGGCAGCAGCATCTTCCTGAGATTCCAACCGCATACTGCGATCGCCAACCCGCCTGCCAAGCGTGGCGATTATGGCAAAACCCCTCATGGTTATGAAAACCACGAAGGAGACCCATGTCCTGCAGTGGGCGTCGAATGGCTGATGATGATGATGATGTATTGTAGTTTTATGAAAAGCAGCCCAGGGCATCGCGATACACAGTAAGGGAAGACCTGCTCCTATTTCACGAGCACAAAATCCTGAGTGATTCCAATCGTCTAACTGTCAAACTAAATACTAATTGCTGTCGCAGACGTCAGTATTTCGACAGAATTCGGTGGGCAAAATTAGACCTCAGATCTAAGACAAATTCGAAATACAGGTAGCAATGTTCATTAGACAATGTCAAAATGATTTTTTTTCAAAGGTAAAAACAATTATTCATATAAAAAAAACAGAGCTCAAATCCAGCCAAACAAATTGAACTTAGAAAATCAATAACTAAGGTGTTCCCACTAAAATAGGCCATCAAATCAGTGGCCATAAATCCTCAGCCGAACTGAAGTACGGAGTAACAAAAGTAACAATCGACCAAGTATCGTATTAGGTAAATAACGGTCGGTCCCGTGATTAATACCAACCGGCCTGAGGTTCAGACACGAAATGGTGACAGACAGAAGGTCTGATCAGTGGAAAGATACTAGAATTTGTCCGTTAAAGAGTTCCTTAGATAATAAAAGACCGGATCTTACAAAATTCTACACAACATTAATTGAATGCGATCAACCTGGAATCACACACTTTCGTACAAAAAATATCATCGAGTTCGGTTAAGATTATACGGATTATTACGGAGATATGAGTCATCCATCATACTCCATAAAAACTACCAGTTGTACAACAAAAAAAAAAACAAATTTTACTCTCTAATGCGTAGTAGGTATTTACTGTCTGAAAATGATATGTAATACTTTTCAATGCCCTGTCTAGGGCTGTCGATCCTTATTTTTATGAGTTTTTAAACTCTAAAGCATAAAAGAAATCGCGAACATGAGTCTAAATGATCAGTTGATTTGGTTAAATTTGAGCTGTAATGAGTTTTGGATAAGAAAAATATACCAAAATGACTATCACTGAACTTACTAACACAGTAACGTATTAACAGGATTTAAATTTCTGTAATACTGAAATTGCCTACTTTTTCCCCAACTATTCGCCCGCGCAGCGCAATAAATAGGTCCCATACAAATCCGCGCGCTTGGAGATCCCAGCCTTAAAAAGATTTGTAGATTATAGTGAGCAATCTGTTTTAACCTCTTCTACAGATTAACTGCCAGGTAAAAAACAGCGTGTGGAATCTGTTTGATTGTGAATAGAACACCGACTTTATTTTTGTTACTCTGAGAGACGAAGCTGTAAATGTTTTATTATTGGTTTTGTTACAGAAAAAAGGCCCAAGAAATTATTTGTGTCAGTCCTCAACTAGGTTAGTATCCTGTATAATCGAAATCACCTCAAGTTTTACATTTAATTTATATTCTTTTTTTTGTCTTCTAACGTCTTAATCTCTTTTTTTATTTTCGATACAAATTTATCGCATCAAGTTAAAATTGGATGCGATAAATTTGTATCGAAAATAGACGTTACGGTTTGTGTAGAGTCGAACTCGCTATCTTCGATAGTTAAGCTCCCGTGACTAAACTTTAAAGATAGTTCGTAAGCCTGTGCCATCGTTGCCACTTCATTTAGTCTAAATTATCATTTGTGTGAAGTGTGTGTATCACATTCATGAATTTAACTACATTTTCAAACACAATCGGTCAAAATTTCCCTTCCAAATAATTCATTCGAATACAAACCTTCGTAAGCACTATACGTCAGAGCAAAACATGGTAGATCGGAGTGAATTTCATAATAATTATATTACTTTGTAGTTCTAATACAATTACAATAGGCATTTACATTCGCAAAAAATTTTAAAAGACTGATCAGACAAAGGTTCCATTAGACTTGATTTGATTGAATACCCAAAGTAAAGAATTATTTAAAAGCCCCATCACCGTCAGTATTGGAACGACTTTATTCTGTTTCGCCTTCATGGAATAAAAAGCTTTTAAGTAATGCCGTTATATAAACGCTGATATTTTTTTCTACAACATTTATATTATGTAGTAATTAATGATTTTGTAAAACACTATCGAATTTCATGTAGCTCCATATAGTTGTTGGACTACGAAAAAATAAAAAATAAAATTAAAAAATACGATCAAAAATAAATATTACAAGAATTGCTCGTTTAAGGTACATAATAAGGACATTAAAAGTTTACTTTAGCTGTTTGAACCACATCAAAACGTTAGTTTAAAAAATGGTTAGTAATTTTTAGTAAAAAAAAGTCAGTTAGTAAAAAAAGTTAGTTTAAGCACATTAAAACGTTATTTAATAATATGAAAGTTTTTGAAGATGTTTGGATGTTTGTTACTCAAAGCGCAATAACGGCTGAACGGAATTACATGAAACTTGGCATACAGATAGACAAAGATCTGAATTGAGACAAAGGATACTTGATATCCCGGTAATGCGTTCCCGTGGGATAATTTATTGTTACCGTAACCTTTTTTCGAGCCAAACTCTAAGATATTTATTTATTGCGCTGCCATGGTAACAAAAATCGCGTAAACGGATTCTGTGGCGGTACGAAGTGCGCCGAAACAGCTATTTGACTTATAAACGTCAAATCAATATCGTTATCAAACGCCATTGTCCAATCACATCCACTACGAATGCACCGAACACAAAGTACATATCAAATGTTATTTCTTCACCTCTGAACTCGACCGTATAAAAGAAACACGATACAAACACTCAGAGAGCGCAACAAAATGAAGAAATTAACTCGAAATTGGTGAAATAGCGGTGTGATAGCTTAATCGCCTTCTCGTACCACGGAACCGGTCCTTTTTTCTTCAAGGTAAAGTCGGGTGATTCTCAACTGGGCCTGGTAATATTCAATATTTCACTAAATTTACGGGAAAACGTCGAATCCATTCTTGGTTTTTAGAAAACCGTTTAAAACCGTTCTCAACTGTTCCTGGCAATATACAATATCTCACAGAATTGGCGCAAAAACGTCAAAACCGTTATGCAATAACGTCAAGCCCGTTTCTTCAAATAAAAAATACATTACTTAAACTCACGCTCGTATCCCGGAATGGTAGGCAGAAATGGGGCAGGATTTTCCACTTTTCACGATCCTGATAAGCCTCTTTCGCTTCATCTACTTTATGAACTTTTGAGAGGTACTTTTTATATTTAAATTGTCAAATTTTAAGTTTGGCTTGTTGGAAGTGGTTTAATTTATCGATATTGAAGCAATGTTTTTAAAGTTTTACGCTATTTCAGTACGTATTAGGTATCCAAGTTGCATATTCTTAATTTTTTACCCGACTACAGCAGAACCAAGAGGACGGATTATGATCGTGAGGGAGGCCCATGTCCTGCAGTGGACGTCAAATGGCTGATGATGATGATGATGATAATAACCTTAGCAGTCTAAACTTCTTGTCCGCTTTTGATGAAGGAGGTGTCAATCAATTCTTCATTAGTCCGTCAGACATAAGCTACAGTTTAATCTGTGAAATTCTAAATGACCCGATCGTAGCACCATAACAATGGTTTTTTATTGTTCTTTTCAAGGTCATAATCTAACAGATCAAACGAAGAAAATAACATAAGATGATTGTCCAAAAAACTTCTTTAAAAAAAACTGTTTTTATCTTCTTTGCTTTCGTTTCGAGAAGGATGTCAAATGATTAAGGAGAAAAATTGAGGTACTAACGACAAATAAAGTTAAATATTAAAATACACCAAGCAACAGCAAAATAATTTTACTATGTTTCAATGCTTATGAATTCTACTAGCGCCATCTGTTAGCAGTTCTGAATATCAATTATATAAAAATATTTTTTCCGTAGTCGGATTAAGATTTTTAAACTTTCGATTGTTAAAGAAAAGTGTACTTAAAAAATTGGCGACTGCCGTAGGAATAGTCCGTGTATGGGTTTTTGGATCGCAAATAAAAGATACCGTACTGCCAAATATTACTGTAAGCCTTAGTAAGTTTTATGATGCATTTTTGACTCAGGCTCTTGCAATAGATTAACATTCTAAAATATTAAAAAAATCTCATCAGACTCACAGTCAATTTATAAATTTGTTTTCAATAGAGATAATATAAATAAGCCGTTTATTTACCCAACTATTGCTAAAAACATCCATGAACTTAAGCTAAGCATAAACAGAGTAGAGTCAACAGTGGAAGTGCTTTAAGCATCTTACAGGATTACCTGATGTTTCTACAGATTAAGTTTATTTAGGAACCGTTTATCAAACCGTGAAACCGTGCCGATCCATTTATTCTTTGTTTCCGTCGACGGCAAAAATTGCTCTTTTAACTCAAACAAATTTCACTTTGTTTACCGAGTGAACTTTTAAAATCCAATTATTTTAGCGGAACACACTGTGAAAATCTGCATGCATAACGTTCAATATCCCTCTGCGTCGCGTCCCCTGTTTTTAATTTTTTTTGCACTTGTTTAAAATATGTTCATATTTTTATAATAGGCATCTGATACTGGCACATAAGAAAAAAAATCACAGATTTCGTGCCTCGCATGACTATCGAGCACAATCTTGGAAATGAATCGAGTCACAAATGCCGTGTGAAAAATGTCTTGCAACTTTTTGACTTTTTTCAAAAAGGCAAGGCTACAGGGCAAACCCTTAACCCGATCGTCTTTGTTTTAGGCTCAAATTGTAGCTAACTAAATTATCCAGAGGAGTCAAATTTTTGATATCATTCTTCGTTTCCAAAATATCGAGCGCCAAAATCAAAAATTCAAAAAAAAAAAAAGTTTTTCTTTCACTATTTCGGCCATAACTTTTTTCGATTCTGACTTTCTAGAATTATTCTTTTTGCACCTTACAGCTCTCGTGAATACGCGTCTTTTGAGTTTTTTTGAATATCATTTATTCACAACTCTCCGAGATATAAGAGGGCCGCACTTTTTTGTGAAACGGAGCCTAAACTAAAGCAAGCGAAAATACATTTCTGATCTCTTTAATTTTGTACTGGCATTTTGACGCTCTAATTCGAAATTCAAACATTTTAAGTAGAATACGTACTTCTCAGAATCTTCAAAAGCAGGTTTCGAACATCGGCGTATGTTCAGAGCGGTCCCGGGAAGCACTAAGGATATTATGCCGCACCCCGGTTGGTCCAGAGATCACGAACACGCTTTTGGTCCGTGGTCCAAGGGGTAAATTAAATTATTAGAAGCTGTCAATCTTTTGATAAAAACTTTTTAAAACTTTTTTTATGTCGCAATTATACGTCCCACTGCAGGGCACAGGTCTTCTCTCAGAAAGAAAGAGAGAGAGTACCGGCTTAATCACCACGCGTGCTCACCGGGGATTGGCAATTTCAAGCGCTGAGGTGTGTGAACACCCCAGCCACTCAGGTTTCCTCACGATGCTTTCGGCTTCTCAACGCCTTCTTCTCATTCGGGAGGTGAGCTCGATTCCCGGCATGTACACGGCTTTATTTTCTAAGCTCCGTACATTTGTGAAGTTATAGTAGCAATACCTCTCGCTAATGATGAATAAAAACTTAAGTTATTCCAACCAAACGCACAAGTCGCACGACTTCATATTTTAGTAGAAAAATACTGTACTTACATACATACTTAAATTTATTTAAGCGGATTTTTTAATGTGTGAGCAAAGCGTGCTGTTAATCATAGTTTCTTAGTAAGATAACTGACGGTAATCACCCAAGATCGCCATAAGCCTACCCTTGAACCAGGTCTTGAGTGAGACGAATCATTATTTTTATAGAACGCGTTCTACTCAGATAGATTGCCCGTGATTTGAGGCTTTACGCCCAGATATCGGCTGGGTGATTTGAATGGATTGTCGACGACGGACTAGGAATATCTTCGAGGTTTTTGTTTAGTTCGCCATTGAGAGAGGTTAAGTGAATTTTGTCATTTGTAAGAGAAACTTTCGTGAAGATATGCATCAGCAGGGCCTAGGTAAGTCTTCTCTCAGAGAGAAGAGATAGGTTGGGTTTAATGTTCAAAGTGAACAGGTGAAGTTAAGACAAACTTTCGTGGGTAAGTCTTCTCCCAGAGAGTAGATATGTTGGGTTTAGTCATCGCGTGCTCTGATGTATGTAATCGCCTCAGATACTCGGGTTTTCTCGCGACATTTTCCTTTACAGTTAGCAAGCTTTAGTATTATTTAATATTTGCCAATAATATAACATGAATGTTGAGGAAGCGAAAGTGATCTTTCAGGATCGTAGCAAGTGGCAGTCCCTGGTCTCTGCCTACCCCCTCTGGGACAGAGGCGTGAGTTTATATATGTATGTATAAAGAACTGGTATTAACTTTTTTTATTTAGCTTCAGACCAAACCAAAAAAGACAGCGCAAAGAGCGTCAAAGAAATTGAAAACAAACAGTAATTATTGGCCCTCAGTTTCGCTGTGTCAGATCGACTTATTCAAATTCATAATCCCGTTGACGTGCAATCCGAATTGTTAATAATAATAACGACAAAAAAGGTTAATTCATACATAAATAACGCAGCGGAGGTGGTATAACAATAAGGCGTTTCGGTCTGTCAACGAGCGAAGCCGAAGCTAATTTATGTTAATAACACGATTAAGCCATTAGGAGGTTGCGGGGGCATCGACAGTTTATTGTGTGCAGAGATATTTTTATTAAAACTACACAAGACGTGATAAATAATATTTGAGATTGTAATTATTGGGAGAAAGATGGACGAAAGTTTAAATGAAGAAGAATGAAGAAAGTTTAAATTGTGAGAACAAAAAAAAATGATAGATAGATGTAAGGGTCATCTACACAGTAGTTACTACACTTAACCCTTAGTCGCTTGCGTGGGGAGTTTCACGTTTCACGTTATTTCAATAATTGTTGTACAAATTATCTCAAAATCAAAAGGCGAAAATGAAGAACTGAATGTAGTGTGCTGGACCGCACGGCGAAAGTCACTACTAGTTTTTAGTTGGGTGGAAATGAAAGTTGAGTTTAATTTTTGTTACATTACTGAGTTTATTTAGTCTTTTATGCATAGCCTTATAAAGGTGACATCGTCGCTGTGCGACAAAACCTTTTTCTAATGAAGATTATAAAAAAAAAGAACTGAATGTAGGTATCAATGTTACAAATATGTACGACGATGAAGATTTTACCGTTGTCTATCAAAAATGCAAGAAGAAAATAATAGGGGTTAAAGTATGAAATTGCCGTTTTATTGCAATAGGTTCTTTGAATTGACATAGAATCTTCATGGTTTGAGGTTTTCGAATGAAACTTTTTTCAAATGGTTTCAGTGATGTTCTTTTTTTAAAAAATGTGAAACATTTGAATATCGACTTTCAATTGTTTTTGTTATTCAATATAGACATGAAAGATGGATACTGCGAAAATTCGAGTGATTATGAGGCACCCATTTTTCGTATTTTTTTATTTTATTGATTTGACGCAAGTGAGTCAATATTGTGGGTAAGGTAACGTTAAACCATGCCGCTAATTCCTGGGTAGTTTGACTAGGGTCGGCTTCCACTATCTCTCTTAATTCATCGTTATTCACCTGTGTGGGCGGTCTTCCTCGTGGCTCGTTCTTTAAGTCGAAATTTCCATCACGAAAGCGTTTAAACCAAAATCGCACGGTGCGTTCATTAGTAGACCCCTCTCCAAACGCAGCATTGATATTGCGGGCTGTTTCTGCCGCGTTAGTTCCGCGTCGGAAGTCGTATTCAAAAATCACTCGAATTTTCGCAGTATCCATTTTTCTTGTCTAAATTGAATAACAAAAACAATTGAAAGTCGATATTCAAATGTTTCACATTTTTTAAAAAAGAACATCATAGAAACCATTTGAAAAAAGTTTCATTCGAAAACCTCAAACCATGAAGATTCTATGTCAATTCAAAGAACCTATTGCAATAAAACGGCAATTTTATACTTTAACCCCTAATACTTATGCTGAAATTTAAATAGATATTTACGAGCGACTTTGTTGTGTGGAAGTTATTATTATTTGGAGAGACACCACTTTATTGTAGGCTTTCAGATCCAGGCCTTTTCCTTCCCTATACCTTGCCCATCATTATGGTAGCAACTGTATAATAAACATGAAATAGTACAGGTTTCAATATGGAATAAGTTTTAATTATACACTTGAAGTTACTAAATCATTATTGTTTTTATTTTATTATTTTGGTACCAAATAAACGTTTTCTATTCTATTCTATTCGAACCTCTGCGAAATAGCGAGCTACGTAATCTTTTACATTCTCTGAAAATACGAATGTCGAACAAAGCTTTCGATCAATGACAACATCAATCCAAAAGCACAAATAACAAGGAACGAGAAATGTAGAACCGTTACGATTTTGTACACAACACAAGGAGTCACCACTAGTCAGGCGATAAGCTTATAAGCAGATCCATCACATGTATCAGGACGCGTGGCCCAATCCATTATCAGGACTTGCCTTCGAGTTAATAAACCCTGTCGGGGTTTATTTACAAAATGATAAATCAGGTAACAGGCTACCGAGGCGACAGAGTGACGGAGAGGTTGATAACATTGCGGGAAGATGATGAAAAGGTCTGCGATAAGCTTTGTGTTTGACGTGTGGAGCTAGGAGTGTCATGGCATGTCAATATTGTGTTTGTGGTAGATGATAGAGGACCCAAACAAGAGTAGTAGTCTGTACAGCATAGCATAAGTTTATATTTTCCCGCTATATGGCCCAGGACAGAAATATCTGGTCCGAGTTGGAGGATGCATATGCCCAGCAGTAGTAGGAAATGAAAGAGCTTACGTAAAAATAATAATATAAATAAATAACTTTCACACAACACAATCACATGACCTGGTCCCTAACTAGGATACCTTGTGCTGAAACCAGGCAAGGACATCACAAACATAGAAATACACTCAGACTGAGATTGGATTGATGGCACAGTCCTTCACTTAGAGCGACTAAGGACTTAATTTTGGTAATTTTACTCGTCGATAACTCAGTTACTCAGGTTTCCACCCTAAAGAATAACAGTCATAAGTTGAGACTTTTAGAAGGGTCATACCTAATTTTACTAATAATGGAAACAGACGATACTTAAGACAGATACGAAAATATATAATATTATCTTCAACGCGTGTGCCGGTCCATTGAATTGTATGGCGAGCGATATTGTATCTTAAGATAGTATCATCGCTAGAGCTGTGGTAGAACGCCGGCTTCTCATTCGGGAGGTCGTGGGTTAGAATCCCGGCATGTACCAATGACTTTGTTTTCTAAGTTACGTACATTTGTGAAGTATAGTAGCCATACCACTCGCTAACGGTGACGGTTAACATCGTGAGGAAACCCTAGCGTCTGAGATATTTACATACCTCAGCAGTTGCTACGTACAATGGCCCAACTATGAGGCTAAGTGCGGAAATCTCCAGTCGAACTAGAACTAGTATCATCGCTGTGTGTGATGCCCTTTAAACGCCTTGATAGAAATACTGACCGTTAAAGTATCTATTCATTCTGTTTCGAGCAATTAAGTCAGTCTTTACCCTATATTATCTCCGTTGAAATTAAACCAATCTTGCAATACCAGTTCCGCAATGCAATGATTACTGCAAAAGGTGATTAGTGATGTCCCATTGTTCATTTAGCAGTTTAATCCGTAATTGTGGCTCAAGAAAAGATAATTGATTAATTTTAAAACAGCTCAAGCGTTTTAATAAAAAAACGAACCTAATTACCGCCTTTCAAGCAGCTAACTTCAAGTAAATGGGCGTCAATTATTATTTCAAGAGACACTGAGCAATTAATCAATGGTATTAATTGAGCCATAACTGCTCTTGTTAAAGATGCCGCCATCCAATTTTTAACGTTCAATAAAAGACATGTTTTACAATTTGTGAAACATCACTGACATTAAAATTTTGGCTCGAAACATACCATTTTTAAAATTATCATCATTGAAATTTATTACTGCACATCATTCAATTATGTTATTGATAAGATCAATAGACATATCGATACATATCATAGTAAAAACGCGACAAAACTCCAACTCCAGAAAAGAACGAAGTAAGAGACAATTTATTAAACCAACAAGCAGGCCCAACCCCATCACTAAATCGTCCCACGCGGAATCGACACCGTTAATTAAACAGGAGTCGAGTGTCCCAACAGTATTACAACTCTATCTTAAAGGAAACGCTGGTTGTCACGCACCTAAGAGAAATAAAGTGGCGGGGAAATACGGCGTGAATTAGCCATTAACTTTGCGACTGCAGTGGGACCGTTTGTCCCGCGTGGTGAAATATCGATGGTTGGGCTGAGAAATGGCATGTCACAGACTCACAGCAGTGTATTTTAGTTTTTGCATTGTCGCCGGGCGGCGCGATATATTCAGCGGGCGCTTAGATTCTTATCATGAGTCTTATTTACTCTTTCGCCAAGTGTAGGAGGACTGATATTAAGTTGTGCGGAATTTATTGTGTTGTGTGTGTAAAAATGTTGACGATTGTGATTTCGCATTTTGACCCTAACACGTTTATATCGTTTGTCGTGTTAATTAACAAATCATCACGGCAGATTGTCCAGCTAGCAAAGATAACACAAAGCCACCAAAACAAGCCGCTTTCCATGCGCAATACATTTTTGCTATTAGAGAAAGTAGAAAGTTTACCCATTCAAGACAGATGGTTTTGTGATATTACGTAAGTTTTCCACTGTGTGGAGTTGTCCGATTTAACCTACTCACAACTGTCAAGTGCATACCTATTTTGACACTTTGGAATCGTCAAAATGATTAATCCAATAGCGTGAAACATTAGGTAATTGGAGGGCAGATCTTAGATAAGTATTGTCTGCATACTACCTCTATAGTATCCTGAGTCTTGACGCTATGTTATATAACTTCTTCGATATTGCAAAATGTTACATGTCAAAAAACTATGAATTTCGTTTTTCATCGAATACCACGTAGGTATAAAAAATGTATTTTGTCACACGTGCAAAATATCGTAATCCTCAGTCTGATTAGCTGACTATTACGACTTAATTTTCGTCTAATTTACTAATTTTATTACTATTTTGATGAAAAAACAATAATCATATTTTTTGACGTGTGATATTTTGCAACATCAACGACGATAAGTACATTTATTTTATCGAAATACGATTTTATTTCAGAAGCCGGTGAGTAATACCACAAAATACTAGCCTCCCTAAATATTTATCACTCGTTCGCGTCAGTTCCAGTCCTCGGCCTGATATCAGAATTTTATTTGATCAGCTTCGAACTGGCAACACAAATATTGGATCGAAACGCATTTAACGTTCCACAAACAAACTTGCCCTCTTTTTCCGTTTGGTGGACAACAAAAAATATAACCATGATAATCCGCGGATTCCATTCTGTAGTTGTTACTACTAGTCGATGCTTTTGTGTATTTATTCTTGATTGTTTCTTTTTATGGAACTTGGTACTTGGTAGTCGGTTTCATTTACTTTTAATATTGTATATAATATATGAAAGTTGAAACCGCATTGTGTTCACATACCACAGCGCTTGAAATTGCCAATCCGCGGTGGGCACGCGTGGTAATTAAGCCCATACTTTCTCTCTCTCTTTCTTTCTCTGAGAGAAGGCCTGTGCCCTGTGGTGTGACACATATAGAAGTTTGTTAGTATACTTCTGTCACGCGGCAACGAAACAATGAACCGACGTGATTTTTTACAAAAAATATTTTATGGGCCTGAGAGAATTATGTAAAGCAAACTTTGTGCAAAAAGGTAAATGTAACATAAAAAATATTAAGATCACATATCTGGCCCTGACATAACTGACATGCATTAAGCATGAGTTCTGCATGCATACAGGTTATAAAGTTTAATAAGAATTTAAACTTAGTTAAATAAACGGATCAAATAAATAGCCAAAAAAAAAATATATATACGCGTCGAATTGATAACCTCCTCCTTTTTGAAGTCGGTTAAAAAAAAGCACTGAGCAGTTTCTTTTTCCTTTTTTCTCTATACCGATCTAGATAATAACGTTCATTAAGTATGCGGTATATTGAATCAAAACCATTGAATTTGGGAATGATATAAACAATTTTTGTCGTAATCCCATTGGAACAAAGTTATGGTAATAGCTAGTTTTTCTATTATTAAAGTAATAATGTAAATGAATTTAAAGGTTAATAATTTAATACGTTAGACAGTCCAATAAATACAATAATTCATAATAACGCAACGGACGAAATTTATAATAAGTAGGTACAATAGATCTTTTATAGTAAAAACAGACAATATCAGAGAAAAAAATGTAGGCGGATTTTACCTGAACGCGTCAACTGGTCAGGGACTTTGTTCATAAAACTAAAAGAGATCATGCATCAATGTGTCAACAGGGCGAGTTGGGTTTCTGAATAGAGTGGGGAAAAAATGTGACATGCCGCGCCGCCCAAGCAATTTGCTTCACTCGGTCACAGGCTCAGATATATTGGAGATATTATTATGATGTCTTTCCTTTACCGCTCGGTAGTTATGGGAGGATCGTAGCTTCAGGAAATTACTCTACCAGCTGCAGACGGATAGATAGATAGCGAACACTTTATTGTACGTAAAAAAGTAAATTACAGTGATGTTTCTTAGTCTATGAGTACGGCGGCCTTATTACTTAATGTGATCTCTGTAATGTAGTTAGCGATACGCAGCTCCTTCTTCTTAGCGTGTCGATGGCAAAACAAATGTTATTAAAAGTCTCTATTAAACAGTTGCGGCTCAGAACTTTGCAATGCTGACTGCGTTATCACATGTGCAATCATTACGTCCTTCTGAGTGCAGGTGTTAAAAAAATCAAAATCATTCAAGTCATTTTTCATATTTGCAAATAGCTAACTATTGTAATTAGGATAGACCACTGGCGTAAAAAATATTAAATCCATCTTTACATAAAAAGACATAGAGTAAAGCAATAACGTTGTTCATTTTACTAAGTTACGCAGACGCGGTAAAAACTCATCGACAAGCTTCGGTGCTGCTGTGGTCTTGTTAAAAGTACTTGAAACATAACTAGCATCTATTTAAGTATTGATTTATTGGTTTTCGTCTCAAGTGCCTCTAGTTATCTTTCTGTAGTTATTTTCAGATTGTTATTGTTCGTTTGTTGGTATGCGGCGTTTAAACGTAAATTATAAATAATGTCAGTCAAGATATTTCGTAAACTTTTTAAAACTTGTGGTCAACAATCGACAGCAGGTCAACCTATTAATTTCTGTTCCAAAGTCACACTTACAGTAACTGAATAGAGTAGGTTAGGATTGAAGTGCTGCCGATTGAACAAATGCATAACTGTAAAAGAAACGGATTTCTCACAATATAAGTAAATAATGTTGATGAGAATCTCGTTTCTTTTACAATTATGACTGAAACATCTCATCTTCAACATTTTTTGTTTCATTTTTCGTATCATATATCGAGTTTACATACGTTGTTATATTTTCTGGCTATGTATAACTGAATGAAATAAAACTTTTCACTTACTATCAGAGTCGACGTTTTACCTCAAAAATTCTATACGACACACCTGCAATCAATCAAATTAACGATCCTCGTTTGCCATTATGACGCTAAGAAGAACCAAGTTATCTATCAATATATGCAAGAAAATGTAAGTGTGCTCAATCATAGTCGATTAAAAATTCAGTTTAATTGAACACGATGAAATGGAGCGCAAAAATCCAAGTCCTATTGACATGGTAAGCTTCACTGGATCAGTCAAAAAAGGAACTGGACAAAAAATCCGAAAGGAAGCAAGGATATCAAGAATACGAACAAAAGCGACGAAACCCCTAACATGGGTTGATTTGTATAAAAGGTGCCTGTAGCGTTACTATTCATAATATCGGGATATTGTGAATCCGTCAATAAAGGAGACAATCGTTATTTGTTGTCACATATAAAATGGTGTCGGTAAAGAAAATATTCTCTTCCTAGAGCAAAACTAATGTTGTCAAGATTCATATGAGTCATATCTGATTCTATTGTATTAAAATTTTGTTCAAAATTTGGAAAATACTCTTGAAGTTTCTTAAAAGAAAAGAGAAGGCTTGCGAAAGGGAAATGCTAAATGTTGTCCCATGAGGGAGGCCTATGTCCTGCAGTGGGCGTCAAATGGCTGATATTGAAATGTTGATTGGTATATTGTTCGTGTATGCATTATAGCAATAGTATTTCCTTTTAGATCAACTAACTTATCTTACTCATCATATAGAACTGCTCAAAGATTTGTATCACGAAGAATTGTCACTTTCGGAAGAGTATACCAAGTAACTTATTCTGAAGTAAAATATCCTTTTTCCCTTACTTGTATCTTTTGGCGTATTTCGGACTTCCGCTCGATATTATCTCATGACAATGGTTCGATTCACAATTTGTACGGCTGCAGAGGGATTGTAGGCAACCACAAAAATCTTGGGATTTGTAACAAATGTATTGTCTTGAAAGATGTTACGCAAGTTTTGGCATCGCATGGAAGGATGAATCTATAATTTTATGGTATGGCTTAAGTTACCTTAAAGATGAGACGATAATAAATAATAAAATAAAATATTAGTTTATTACGAAAGTTCACAATTCATAAAAGGGTAAGGATCCCGTACTAGGTAAAAACCTGTATTATGGAAAGGCCTGCTCTTTAGATTACTGTGGTTATAAAAACAGTTTCTTAAAATAGTAGGATACAGTTCGATAATACTTTTCAACAAATGCTTAAAAGAAACAAAGAAAATAATATAAAAATAAATTTTGTGCAAATTAAGTTAGGGAAATGAAAATTGATTTACTCTTAAAATACAATTAGTTAAATCATCAATAAATAATCTAACAAGGCGCTCGCGCGCGTGCGCGTGTGCGTGTGCGCGTCCGGGTCCGTGTGCGTGCGCATGTGCGTGTGCGTGTGCGTGTGCGTGTGCGTGTGCGTGTGCGTGTGCGTGTGCGTGTGCGTGTGCGTGTGCGTGTGCGTGTGCGTGTGCGTGTGCGTGTGCGTGTGCGTGTGCGTGTGCGTGTGCGTGTGCGTGTGTGCATGTGCGTGTGTGCGTGTATGCTTGTGTGATGATTTCTGTTTTTTGACGATAAATCTATTCAATAGAGCCCGCTGCTGAGCATAGGCCTCTTCCCTATGGACCCTATCACGCCAACCCTCCCGCTTCTCTGCCAAATATTTATGTAGTTTTAAAACTGATATCAAATAAGCAGTAATTATCATGCAATGGTACTTAAACTCAGCCTAAGCGTTGGAACAAATATTCTGTAAGAACAATAGACGTAACTTCAACCGATTTAAAACATAAAAAACATTAAGTACCCATCATGGATCATATAAGACAAGTTTTCAGAAATCAGAAAATACTTTTTCTCTCATAAAAATACTGCTGGCTATATTAGAATCGTAACAAATATGTTGAAGAAGATTAAGAAGATTTATTTACTGTTAAAGAAAGGGTTACAAAAATTTATAAGGACGCATTTCAAAAACAAATCAGTCGTAATACGTGCAATATATTCCGTTCCGGTTCAAACAGGTCAATTTCGTGCCGTTTCAAATCTAATAGCCTCTTTTTGAATTACTTACAAAAAATATCTGAAATTAGAAATTCATATTCACTTAATATTATTCAGTTTAGGTAATAAACTAAATAATTTACGATACGAAAAGCCACTTTCTGAATTAAGAATTTCGCTAAGTAAACAGTTAACTGGAGTGCTATCTCTTCGAATTTCGCAGAAAAGAGCGTGACAAAACATTACTCAAGTATTTGGTTAGCGAAATTCTTAAGTCAGAAACCGGCCCTCATAATGACTGTCCAAGTCATTTGATAAAACTCTGTTTTCAGTAACAGGTAATAAAAAGGTATTTCAATTACGAAAACAATCGTACAGTAACTTAGAAGCCAAATAAACGGGCAAACAGTTAGAGAGGAAATAGATCGCTTTCCCATTTGAGGAGTAAGTCAAAACAAAATCAGCAGGCCCTTTGTTGGCAATCCACTCTGGCGGTGTCATATTTTAGGCATTTGGATGGAAAATAAATGTAGAGACAGCAAAATGTAAATGTCTCATTTATCTAATTTTCATCTCACTTTCCTCACAGATAAACCGATTGCTTTAGATTGGACTACAAATGCAAGATAAAAGTTTTTTTTCTCAACCAGAACCGATACAAAGATTCACTGTATTGAGATTCTGAAAAACTCAATTTCTGTTCTCTACAGTACTTATTCAGTATTTCCAATAATTACCTTATTTAACGAAGGTGTTTTGTGAATCATTCATGTGTCAGTTCACTTTTGAAATGAATATAATTAAGAGTAGTTAAAAAATGCAGTTTCATTGTTAAATCTGAATAGAATTATCAGATTCAGTATGCTCCACATATTACGTGACCTTGTCAGCCTCTTGTTCCCTTCAGATATGACACAAGACATATCTTATGACTAAACTATATTAATATCATAACAAAACGTAACATCCTCCCCGTCGCACTATTCTTTGGTACAAAAATAATGTGTAATAATGTGTACAAAAATAAGTACACAAAAGAGTGTTAAAGTTTCGTGCAGCAAACAACTAAACACACTGGCATCATATTACATGTCAAGCCATATACTCATATTATGTCGGCATTATGCTTTAAATCTTTGCGCGAGACAACCTGATGTATGAATAAGATTCCCTTTACAAAAGCTATGGATAGTATTATTAAAAACCTGTTCGTTATTGAGATTGTGACGAGGCGTATGATGTTTGAACTTGTGAGTACTGTTATTATCTGGAATAGTTGCTTGCATTTATAATGTTCTGTTAACTTTAAGATTTTTTGCGATTTCAATCGACACAAATTATTATTGTTCTTGAATGGAAAAAATGACCAAACTGTACCTCGGTATATTCCGTATTCGCTGGGTGTTTGATATTTGAGCAACTTTTTATTCTCAGACAGAAGAGGCAAAATGTTACGCTAGTTTTATTTCAATTCAACCAAGTGCATGATGGTTTGACGGATGGAAGTTAGTAGCCCGATTTGAATTATTACAGTTGTAAGTTGGTAGGCCTGTTTAATTGACAGGTGCAAGTTGTTGGGGTTTGTTTGAAGTAATCAATGAGAGAGCGAGACTTTCCCGCCAAGCGATCGTGCGCATGGCCGGTTTGGTGGTGGTGGTTTTTGACAAACGGGGACAATCTTTCCTGATATATTCTGTGTGAATTGGTTCGGTTGTGTTTTGTGCCTGTCTGAAAAATGAATCGAATGATACATAAAAAGTTTTTTATATTAAAAAAATCATCACATTATTTGATGATACATTTCAACTAGCTTTATTACGGTTCTAGAGATATAACCCTTCATAGGTCAGACAGACAGATAGGCAAGACGTTGTAGACGTATTAATAGGGTCATCCTTGACAGCCTTCGTGTACGGAACCCTAAAACACAACAACAAAATCTTACCGGTAGCTTTGTTGAAGGACTTGAGACTGCAGCTTTATAATGTTCCACAAAGCGTCCGCACTTCACTTGAGAAGCGAACCTGAAATTAAGGAAAATGTTATTAGTAACAGCAGCAAATATATTCGTAATTCATAAAATGTAGGAAAACTTAAGCAGGTGCGATTCTAAAGATAGACTTTCAAATATTTTTTTTAATCAAATATAATATTTTTTTTTAATCAAATATAACATATTATGTATATATATATGCATGAACACATATCTCAAAAATCATGACAAGTAAAATTGCCCATGGCAACTTAATTAATTCACGGTCCAAAACTAAAGGTAGAGTTTCAAATCTTTAATTTCGACAACTTTTATCAGACTTCAACCAATAGAATTTGGAGTATCGGTCAAAAATTCATAAAATTAAAAAAAAAACTGTGGCAATAAGTTTGTATGGATAATCGTGCGAAAAAGGTCGGAATCTAGCGTTACACCAAAATAGTACTAAATCTACTGCCAGACTTCTAACAAAAACGAAAGGAGGAACACAGGCTCACGTGACCTAGACAGACTCACTTAGTTTTTTTGCAAACGCTACCGATACCTTGCAAAATAAATGAAAACAAGCCCATAGTAAGGCCGAGGGAGTAAACAAACAGCGTGATCCGAAGGTTTAGAATTACACGCCGGGTGTAAAACCTATGGACCCTCGCGGCATAACAGATATCGCTGTCCCTCTCTCACAAGTGCCTAATGAAAGTGATGGAAAGCTAACGGTAGCGGGAATAAATGTCTTGCATCGAGGGTGTAGTGACTGATGGAGCACTTGAAACTTGATCTTGTCAAACAGGTAGTCTTTTTTCCGAAGGAAGTGACGAAAGTTATTATTCATAATAATTTTTATTTCTCGCTAGTATCTAACAAGTATAGCCGAAGTTTTAGATGTCGGTATAGCGGAAAATTTAACGTTCGTTCAAATGTGTAAATAATAATGCTTTATTGCATGATGAACTTTAAAATATGTAGACAACATTGTTAGTAACGTAATTTCAAGCTCAAGAGTACATTGGTACTACAGTAAAATCAATCGACTTCATTCGGCTAAGTGAGAAAGGAATAACCACATTTAGTGTTTGCTGGCCATTATATTAAGCTAAAAGCTTCTATAAAAATAACCCTACAATACCTATTTTTATTACATTATTGATAATTTTATTTTACGCTGTGTAGGTACTCTGTTCTGTAGTGTTTTGAGTCCCATACAAACTTTTTCAGCGACGAAAATATAATATTTTTGAGCGAATATTAAGGGTATTTTCGAGCTTTGTGATAGGATAAAAAACATAAATAGAAATCCTTCAAATCGGATTAATATGCGATTCAAACTATCCAAATAATGCCGGTAGTTTGTGAAAAAAACATTATAGACAGCTCAACAACGATTTTCATGGGCATGACAACACAAAGGATTTCCAAATACACGGTAGAGCTGCGACATGAAGCGTTGCTAATAACTGGGATTTAAAATGTATTGTTCAATTTTTAGTTCAGTCACCAAGGGTTTAACAAATAAAATCTGTGCTATAACATAGTCATACATGATTGGTGATAGGTAGGTAAGAAGTGGCATATTTCATTGCTTAACGGCTACGTAATCCAGTAATTTTAGCATTGTGTAAAAGATTATCTTGTCCTGAATAGCCTAGAGCAATTAACAAATCACGTTAAATATTTTGATAGGTACTCTCCCTTTTTTTTGGCACTAGTATAAAAAGTACCAGGGCAAATTTTGTGCTAACACCATTTTACCCTATAGGTTTCAGTCAAACATCAACCGTCCGTGCTAATCTGTACTCTTAATTTAAGAAATATCTGAAGAAGAGAAGAAGAAGAAGAAAGACATTTACTATACCAACAAGATGCAACATAAGCAGATAATTAACATAATATGCACAACAACAGAAAGACGACTAAATACCTACACAACAGACAAAACGAATAAATAAAACAGGACCATAGATGTAGCCTGTGGTGTATCTAAGTTGCCACAAAGGCAGCTGACTCAGCGTTGTGCTGAGGAAGTGATCCCTCAGCGCTGATCTGTTCTATTCCCATTTTTACGTACAGTGTTCTCTAATACCGCATAGACTTATGAGGTCACATAGCTTCAGAACCTTCTGAACCAATGTGATCAGTTTTGTGATTAACCGATTCATTCCACACCATATACTTTATCCGCAACACCTACTTGAAAGATTAAGCTCGGAGAAAGGAATGGAGCCGTTAAAAAACTCAGGTAGGGAGGTTTTTGCAAAGCTATGCGTACGGTGAGCTTTTTATGGTCCTTAGAATCATCAGCGCGATTGAGCGACTGTACGAAGCCCTGAGATTCAGAAATTATAATATTTTTTAATAGAACTGCTTTAACTACGGAATTTTTTGTAAGTAGGTAAAAATGAAGAGATTTTAAATTAACTTTACAAACAGCGAAGTCATTGTATTTTACAACATTGAAATAAACGTCAAAAGCAGTGCGCAGTAACAAAGAGAGAAGACAAGGAAAGCTGACATCAATACTGTGTGGGACAAAGCTAGAAAGAAAGAGTGAGAAGAGAGAGGGAAAGAGAATATCCACGAAGTTAAGCTCCATTTAAAAAAACTGTAGACTTTTTCTTTGTTAAGTTCGTCGGCACGGTTAACAAGTTTGTTAGTAAAACCCTTTAATTTTACAACAAAAGAAAGATTTTGCTGATTCCTTGCTGACCTTCAAAGGGGAGCGGGAATTAAGACATTTTAAAGACGGAACAAAAAAGAGAAAAGAAATACGCAGTTTTTTTCGTTCCTTTTCATCAAGTCTTCGTCGGATGGCTTTTTTACGATACAACCAGATTTAAGGGTTAAATTTATCGCGTAGAAGTGCGGTGATGAGGAAACCTTACAAGTTTTTATAGATATGTCTTAAAATATTTTAGTAAATGGTAGCCAAGAAACGCATGGAAAATCGATTACTTTTCCGCGAAAGTGAAAAGACAAGACAGAGTTGTATCTCTTTCTAACCTTATTAGATTACATACCTACATTCCAAACCTAAACTGCTGTCTCACACTTAGACAATTACATCTAATGAATTGTCCAATTCACACATGAAACTATGACACGGATCTAATAACCGATGACACACAAACTAATGGCTCTTCTACATCTGAACTTAAGGTCGAAAGTGAGCTAGATACCACGGATTGGTTTTTAAGTACTTATGAGCATGACACACTTGCATTGACAGAACAGAAAATGAATAGATCAAAAGAGATAAATGCTTTTTGAATAAGTATTCGGATACCCCTCTCGGTTTCACGGATTTGGAATGTGAAACCGGTGCGTGATTGTATGAGTTTTGTTTGTGTCTGATGCTATCTATGTTTGAGTCTCTTTGTGGTGCTTTACCCGCCATCGTGTGTGACGAGTCGTGTTTCTGTAGCTGTAATTTGCACGACCGTTGATTGGAACTGAACCCAACTAAATGTAATGTCACTTATGGAATAGCCATTATTAATCGCCTCTAATGTCATGTTAATAAACCGATATTCCCAGAAAAGCACAATATCATCATTTGATTTTATAGATAACTGTTTCTGGTGAAGAATAAGGTTCCTGAAAGTTTTGAAACAGTTTATGATGAAATTAAGTTGATGACTGAAAGAGGTTTGTCAGAATAGTGGCAAGTGGTAAACCTTTCTGCATACCTATCCCTCCAGAACACAGGCATGAGTTTATGTATGTAAACTGGTAAGTTTCTGCTAGGTATGCACATATATTTTGAAAAAAAGATGTCAAGGTTGCTTAACTGTCATCTGTACATCCATAAACTAATTAGAACTTTCTATACTTGCTTGGAAAGTGATAGTGAAAACTACCATCACATTTAAGTGAATGAATAACAACAAATTCCAATATGGCTCTTAAAATAGCCGATAACCAATCGGTTACTTAACGGTATTGGCTCGCTCCGGTGATCGCTCAAGCAATTTCAACGTTCGCCGTGTATATGATTGATTTCTCACAAATCGTATTTGCGGCTTTGTAAAAAGATACTGACTTCGATTGCGACTTTATTTAACATTCATCAGATTTGCCTCTAAATAGGTTTTTAAATTGTCCTCAGCACGGGTTAGTGCAACAAAAAGAATATAATCATCAGATTGTCACAAAATCATTTGTGGCCCATCATGATGGTACACCTTCACAATCAGGAAACATAGTGATCCAACGATGTCACCTCAAAATATCCATACCTACCTAATAAAGTTGATAAAAAACTAAAGAAGCTGGTATCCACAATTTTTACTTCCGCGCAGCATAGTAAAAACAAAGAATATCAATATGACCAAGAATGTGACCGAATCTAGCATTTTCGCCAACCATTTTTGTAAGGTTTCCACGTTGTTTGATTCTTATAAAAGCACCTTCCGTAGCTATAAAATACAGTAATCTATATACCAGTCAATCGTCTTCTGGCTAGAGACATAACTATAAACCCACACAAACTGACAGACCATCAGACTTCAAAACGTCCGTATTCAACGTAAGCACAACCCAATGAACGTAGAACCCCGAAGACCCCCATCACGTCATCCCGATGCTATTTCGAATCAATTGCCTGCTAGATGAAGACATTACTGTCGACCGGTATGAGTACTATAGTAGGCTTGCACTCTACTGGATTACTGGTGACCTGTCTTCGGATGACTTTGTTAAGAGACTTGAGGTCTGTCAGCTCTGGTGGGTCTACCTCAGTGCTAAGATAATCGACGGTTGCCTCACGAGAATCGTGCGCGAGGTACGAATCGCAGCGGAGGATGTAGTTGCTGGTATTATGTGTATAATGATTTAATTTTCGCTGCGATCGCTTTGAGCACATGATGTATTTTACATGAGCTTAGTGGTGTTTTCGCAGAGATAACTCAATTGTGTTTCTTTGTGATAGACGTCTGAGTTTTCGTAGCAAAACATATTATGATTAGAGAAAAATGTATTATCACAAAAACAGATAAAAATCTAAACAAGGTATCGTTTGTAACTCGGGATGACATAAGGATTTTAAGAAAATCACGTCATTTAAATGTACTGGAATAAATAAATGCGCTCCATTCACATTGTACAATTAAGTTAAAATGTGTAATATACTACATAACAAGAGAGGTTTTATTTTAGTGAGTACTATAATTAAAATACCGGGACATTAAGACAAAGATAATATTACATTTATTTATTTATTATTTATTCCAGTATTCGTAATTAATCTGAGAGTAGATGCTAACTTTTAACTTTTAGCATATTTTGAGCCAAACGAAATTATTTTGTTAGTTACCGCTCTGAAAAGTACCCAAATTCTCTTTGTTGAGGTCGTAACGGAAAGCCCGGACTTTCCCCTATCAGCTTATTAGAATTCGCTGCAAACTTTTGGGGTCTTTGATTTAGATTTGTATCACTAATAATGTTATACGTGCTTTGAAATTACATTTGATTAAGAGCCGCTTTTTGGGATGTATGTTGACCTTCAACGTTGCAAAACAAACTCTTTTCTCATTTTATCTTTAGCGATATTAGTATTTGCATAAAACTTTGCCAAATATTTGAAAAAGCCGGATAAAGTAACCTAAAGGGTTTATATATATGTGCCATTTGTCTAAATACGGACACCCGTTTACCAGTGACTAGTTATGGCGGTGGATTTATCCGTGTAGAATTCAGCAATAATATTAGCCTATAGCCGTCCTGAATGTCTATTCTAAATACCTATTGGTGAAAGAAACGAAATCGGACGAATACCTTCGGAGACTACCACCTGCATCCAAACTTACAAACTTTACCTCTTGTAATATTAGTGCAGACGTAGATTGAATGACACCAACTGAAAATCAACACTTACACATTCCTAAAAATCCAGATTTATTCAAAGTTATCTATACCATTTCACTGCTACTTTACAGACATTTTGCACATTCACACGCTATTTTTTTTATGGCGTCATCAAAAGAGAGAGCTCTCAGATGAAGAAACAAATTAACAGACAGGTATGACACGTTTCAAGTGGCTGTCAACGTCCATTCTTCTTTTGTAGTCTCATAGACAATTTACTAAGACGTTATCTTGAGGGTTCAATATTTCACGAGACGAGAATTATTCGACCACCGTAAGCTTTCGACCAAAGACCAACTTTACAATACAACTGTCTGGGATTAGATTTAGTTTAATGGAACTCATTTTGCAATTTGTAAGTGGCCAGTCAATTCTTGCGAAAAAACGATTTTTTTAAGTTCAGTATCGGCAGTATTTTAGTACAACTGAATTTATTGTAAAAAAAAATGAAATCGTTTTGCAATTTGTAACTAAAGAAAATTATTTTAAGTGTGGTATTGGCAGTATCGTTCAGTATTACCAAAAGCAAAAATTGTTGATGATTGGGATTATGATAAATATAAGCATTTAAGTTTCAGCCAATTTTACGCGTGTGGTACAAAGAAGCATTTTTTTAGTCTAAAGTATTATAGGTACTGTACGGCCATTAAAATTATGTATACTTTCTTAGAACTGATTTTATTTTAAACTTTGTATCGTTTTTAGCAGGCCCAAGACCGATACTGATTGGTATTAAAACGCACATATTTTTACACATTTTCGAGGCTAACTTTAAAGCCTCCTCTAGTACCGATTCAAATAAACTATAGTTACTCTAGGGGGCCCTGTATACGCTTACTACATGTGTAGCCAGTTCAACACATGGTAGTTCAACTACTTTTTGAACAGAAAGTCTGCAAATTTCGTTCCGTTCTTTATATTTTAAACTACTTTTTACTATAATCAACGATCCCCTGTGCAATACAGACTTTATATTGAAGCAACTGGCTATTTTATAATTATTTACAGAGAAATTAATTTGAGACTCTAGTAGCCAGTGCCCAGTGACACAAAGGACATCCACTTTTTATTAAATTGTTCTAAGAACAATTCTAATTATAGCAATTTCCCAGAAAAGCCACCCTGTACCTTTTCGTCCGTTAAGGTAAGTTTTTTAAGGGGCAGTCAAGCTTAACCTAGGTAATAACAATGCTTATTCTAGGTTTTTTACAGCCTCAAAATATAAAGGTTTGCTAGTAGAACTTACTACAGTTTTCATTGTTAACTGGTCCCTGTTTTATTGTCTTTACAATAATAGGGTCATAAATATTGAATTTGGCAATCTGTCGCTTTAAAGACAGGGGCACATGCATTGCGTCCCTAGTCAGGTTTGTCTCTATGGCCAAAGGTCATAATATACATTAACCGGTTTAGATTATCTATCCAGACATTTTGAGTCTCTGATAGAGTTTTAGAATAAGGGAAAACGCAGATTATTATTTTCTTTGCTTCAAGAGCAACTATGGAGTCATAACAATTTGTCAATTCATCTCTTTGAAGTCCCGCGCTGTTCTCTATTAATAACACAACAGTAGTATTGTTATCATACTCCTTACTAAGTATGCAGTTTACTATCTGCATATTGGATGCGTTGCTTCACATTGTTTTGTAGTCTACTGCCTAAGCTTACACCTGTTTTATCTAAATAGATAATAGTTTTGGGCCGGGCGTCATTGTCAGGAACTCTGCAGATGGTAGATCGAGACTGCTGCTGTACATCTAGTATGGCATCAGGTATCAGTATAGTGCTGCTCCGCTCTGGCATATGTACTGAGCAGAAATACATCAAGTCAGTTGTAGAAGAGATGATTTATATTCGAGATCAAGCTAATAAATTGGCCGCGTGATCGTTTCCCAGTTAGTCCATCACGATTCAGCCACAGACAATTTCTGCAATTTCCGTGACAATCTCTGTAAACAATAGTAATCCGTATTGTGTTGCGACAAGTAGTATAAGAGACGCACACAATTTTACAATTAAATACATCACTGTGAAATCTCTTTATACAATAATCTGATTTAAGTCCTAAGCATTAACTCAAAAATAAACAGTCACGCCGTTTTGACATTTCTTTTTAAATTCAATTAATTTAATTTAGTTCAAATATAAAATTCATGTACAGTTGTTAGTAATCTTATTCTAATGTTAGTACATGTTCTTATTCTAGTATTTACAGCGCACTATTATTAATGGCCACTTGAAGATGGCAACCATGGTTTTTGTAGGCACAATCTACCATATTAGCGAGTGTAGCCAGGATGGCCAATAAAACTGTGTAACAATAAAACTAGGCGATTCAGGACAAGTAAATATTTTAGGAAATTTTAAAATGATTGAGCCACGTTACAAAGAAGAGACGAACCCTAATAAATTGAACAGTCTAAAAATGTAGGTCATGATCTGTCATTACCTACACCCACCATGGAAAGAGGATTCCTTAATCCTCAAGAGTGTTATTAAGGTCGAATATCAAATGCAAGTTGTTTTTCCATCGATTTGTCTTTGATAATTGGATCTTGATTGTATTGTTGTTTCTACGGTTCAATTTATCAATGATTAATAGAGTGCTCATTCAGATTTGATTTATTCACAAAGTTCCATTGTAATTATTGTTTTTTTTATTGTTACTCTCTTTACCTTTATGTTACGGTTGGTAAATAATAATAATAATAACTTCCACACAATACAATCACTTGACCTGGTCCCAAACTAGGACACCCTGTGCTATGGTAAACAGGCAAGAACGTCACAAACATGAAAACACACTCAGACTGAGGCAATTTGTACAAATGTGCGGCGGCCCCCGGTTGTAATTATTGAACCCACGGTAAAGTAAATACTTTGAAAATTTTGTGAGGATTGGTGTATCAAAACTTTTAGGGAATAGATAGGAAAAAATCGGATAAGTGTGAGGACTGCTGCTATGCTACAGCTCATGTTAAGGGTCCCAAATAAACGATTACAGCCTCAATTTTTCAGTCGTAAGTAGATTCTCAAATACAAAATAAGAATGGTCAGTTTGTGATTGTGTAATACAGGAAACAACGTTTAAAAAAATGAATTTATTCCTTCACTTATTTTGGTAAATTACACAATCTTAATCCTGGTTCTACTCCTATGCTCATGCTATTCTATTAGGCTATCATCTTTGACTTCTAGAAAACAAGTGATTGTCCATTGGAATGGTAAAGGGTATAGAAATAGATTCGCTCTCGTTTTTTTACAAAATTATCAGGGCCGCGTTTATTATGTCATAGTTCATAATTTATTTTATGCACAATGCGTAACTGATTTGTACAATTAGTCTCCCTACGCGTTATCTGTGGGTTATCGGCTAAGCATTGTATATCGGATTAACAACATAACATAAACTCACGCCTGTATCACAGAGGGGCAGGCAGAGACCAGCGTCAGCCATTTGCCACTATCCTGACTGAATCGATGACTGACCAATGTGAATTGCAAACCTAGTAAACGGGGACCACAAATGTAGATACCTAAGATGTTAAAGTCATACGGTTGATAAAGTTAATGAAACTGACAAAAATGTAAAGCTCCCCAACGTTGGAAATAAAGACGCCTAAAATGCCTTAACAAACGCTATCAAGGAACCCGGGCCACTCGGCGAAAATGTTTTAAGGAGGCGAGATGCAAATCAAGTTAACCTTTTTCAATTCACTGAGCGTTAACTTTTCAACGGCCAAACGAGCCTGGGCCTTATTGAGTTAGTATTACAGCTCAAGATTTATTCAAAATAGTCCAAACGTTTACTGACTTCCGGCCGTACCTACATACAAATGAGTCGGAATTTCAGGACGTTTCAGAGCTTCGAAATTCAACAAGAAACCCCTAAATTACATTGTTTCCATTGAGTAAATGATTATTGGGTTTTAGCAGTAAAAATAAATAGTACAATAGTACGGGTTATATATTAATTGCAGCAACAAAGAAGCAGTAGAATATAAACATGCATTTACAAGTACTTC
This sequence comes from Yponomeuta cagnagella, assembly GCA_947310995.1. Lineage (NCBI taxonomy): Eukaryota > Metazoa > Arthropoda > Insecta > Lepidoptera > Yponomeutidae > Yponomeuta > Yponomeuta cagnagella. The sequence continues at coordinate 3,423,459 of OX371287.1, read as the reverse complement.
AAACATGTGAGATTCTTGCTGCACGAATATTAGAAATTGGCATCGCAGAGTTAAACTTACTTCCTACCGAGGATCAGATTTTACACTATTAATATTGTCATTCAATGACTGACCTAATTTTCCGCATCTTAATTGCGAAGTAGATTTAAAATAATCACCTTAGCTAATATTATTCCGTATTCGTAGCAGCTGCATCTTTGAAACTGCCCGCTTTTACGCTTACTCGCCATCAACCAGAACGTTCCCTTTTGAAAATGTTCGCTTAGTATTCAAAGAGCATGTGCTTCATAATTCCTGTGCTGCTTAATACGGACCTACACTCGACCACCGCACTGACCAGCTCCAAGAACTCTCACCCCTACGGCGGGCCTAATAAAATGACGAAACAACGCTTGTGGCTCTGAAGGCCACTTTATTTTGGGCGGCGACCGGCCGTACTTGCCGTCATATCTTTGTTTTACAAAAACGCGATATAAAAGATTAACTTATTAGTATTCAGGTTGCACTTTAGAAGATCGCACGTAAACGGTAGTAAGTGCTGTTAGAGACGCATGTTAGCCGTTGTCAAGTTCTCCGGCGAATGGACGTTGACCTTTTCCTTTTGTTCCGCTTTGTAAAGGGATGCCTTTATAAAAAATCCTTTTCAACGAAAAATGTCTTAGCATTTTTACTGAGCTGAAAATTCTCTCTCATGCATTCTTTGTATAATTTTCTCACTTTATCCAAAAGAGGCGAGCACATGTATACAAGTTCAAATATTTCCCGTCTGCATTTGGACAACAATGTTTTAATTGAATTAACACTTTGAAGCGAAGTGAGTCGAACAACAGTGCCGGAGTTTCCGTTCGAGTCCAGAACTTTGTTGATAAGCATTTTTCCCAAGGATCCGACATGGCAACAAATAAACGAGTCTCAAACTTTCCCCCCATAAATAAAACGTAACAGCAGAATCGCCATCTAATGAAAGAAATAAAGTTTCTTAATTGCTTTAAGAGATGAACGCGGGATCTCTTAAGGCTTTATGGATAGTTCCCCGGGGACCGTTAGCCTTTTCAAGTTTGCTTATTAGGTTACCATCTCTCATTATTTCCATCACGAATTTTAATAAATCTCTCCCTGGACTATTTGCCAGCAAATAATGGAACGCAGTGGAATCGATAATTATGCTACGTATTTTATGATCGCCGCATTGAGTACAGTCAACTCGACCATATATAGTTACATTACGGACAACTCTGCAACTAAAATGTGAGGGTTGATGAGCTGCCAACCATACAGTTGACAGCAAGTCAAACTTTACACATAGGCAGTCTGATTTACAAAAACACGATTCCCTAAAACGCTCCTCAGATGCAGTTTAAGTAGTCTGTAGTAAAGGGAAAGACGTAAGAATTGATTATTTAAACTCCCTCCGTGGAGTGTTTTTGAAGAATCGTGGTTTTATAAAAAAGTACCGTTGATCTCTACTCCTCTACACCATAGACCACTTTGTATCCAGAATTTACACGAATGGTCACAATTCACCTGTACAATCGGCGGCACATCAAACATTACTTACATACACTCTACTCGATTTCGTCAGGGGTAAGTTTGCAACTAAATCGCAAAGGTTAATATGTTGCTGACCGTACCAGGTCAGAGAATAATTCAGTTCATTCTGAATAATCTTGGCTCAGCCTGAATTAAACTTCATCCCATAGCTCCATGTGTAAACTGGTAAATTTTATGGTTATGAGTCACATTACATTTGGGTATCCAAAAAAACATGTCATACCATAATCATAAGTAGCCTATATACGTTTTACTGTAGGGCACAGGCCTTCTCTCAGAGAGAGAGTATGTATGGGCTTAATTACCACGCGTGTCCATAGCGGATTGCTGATTTCAAGCGCTTAGGTATGTGAATAGCTCAGACACTCAGGTTTCCTCACGATGTTTTCCTTCACCGTAAGCGAGTGGTATTGCTACTTTAACTTCAGAACTGTACATAACTTAAAAAACAAAGTCATAGGTACATGCCCGCACTGGAACTCCAACCTGTGTCTCTTGCTTCCGAGTCCAATATTCTACCCACTAGGCCACCACCGCTTTTTTTTCTGCCAAAAACATGTAATATAAATCAAAACCATCACCAAAGTGAAGCAGAAATTATGTTTGATGCTTTATGGAAAACGTTGGGATAATATGCAAGCAGGAGTGAAATACCACTGATAGTTAGACTATTAATCCCAAAAGCAGCTCAGTACCGTTTATCCCTTCACATAAAACCTATGAAGGGATCACCTAAAATAGGCTCACGAAGTGGAACGAAAGTTTCTGCACTTGAATGACCGGATTCAAATTCTTCAGCATTCGCCAACATTTTTGCAAGGCCTTAGCGAACGTTCATCGCCGCTGTTGATTACTTTAATAATTTTCGAGGTTTTATTAATTTAGTGATTAGTGAAATGTACTACAAATACGACCCGAAGGCAGCGGCTAACATAGTACATTGACATTCAGCAAACAGAATCTAGATTATTTACGTTGAAATAGATTATTGATTCTGTTTTTTCTACAAATGGAGTCTCTAGCCTCAAACAAATGAAGACGGAAAGACAAGATAACCCTCCTTACATTTAAAATTTGACAACAATTTTATACAAACTTACGTCAAATACTACTTGTCAGTAGGCTCGTCTATCAACAGATCGAAAAGGAAACGACCATAAAACGTTATGGTGGATCCTAAGTACCACAGGAGTTCCCGTCGATGTGGATTCCGCTGGCAGGCGTCCCCGAATCGGCGCCGAATCGGAATTACGTGCTGGCGGAAGATTATGCACGTTCGCAGATCACGATTGGCCCAGCTATGTAAACCGACACGGTCCACGTACCTATCGTAGATGGTGCTCCCCACAGCTCTACCTCAGAAGGCGATGCGATTATTAGACCGCAATCCCGTTCCTCCGGGGATGACGTTGACTAATCTGCAGGCCACATTGTGGGATTCTGGGGCTCACATTGAGGCTGCATTGTTTGCGTTACAGGGCGGCTCGACAAGATCGAGAATTGGGAGGAATATCAAGGAGTAGATAGTCATATAGATTGAGAACACTTCATTGCTCAACCAGAGGTAAGAATCACAAGTGATTTCTTATATCTATTCACAAGACTGCCTCGTTGGCTTAGCGGTATCACGTCTGATAACCATGCCGGATATCGTAGTTTCGATTCCCATAAGGGGCCGCCGTGCATTTGTAAAAATAGACTCAGTCTGAGTTTATTCCTATGTTTGTGATGTCCTTGCTTGATTACCATGGCACAGGGTATCCTAGTTTGGGTCCAGGAAAAGTGATTGTATTGTGTGGAGGTTATTTATTTATTTAAGTCCTACTAAGAAGAACCTACTAAGCAACATGGACTCCAATAATTTATGGATAATTTATTGCAAATATTTATATACATGTAGTACTTTCTGTTAGAGCGAAAAAGATAATCCAAGAAAAATATAAACCAGCAAAGATGAACCTGAACTTGTAAAGGTCAAAACTCTTGAGATAATGAAATACACATAAAAATACCTCCAGATAAAACATAAAGTTAAAAATGTTGAAATAAAAAAAAATTGCCAGTTTACTGCCGAGAGATTGCCAATCAAAAGAAGTGACTATCTAAAAGATTGAGTTGTACGATAACACAGCAGTCATATTTGCATGTTGTAATAAACTATATTTTTAATTCATCGAATTAAAATTCATGTTTCGCAACTTAGAAATAAAAGAATCGGCGTTTTCATACGTTATGTTTCCGTTTTAATTAGAAAATTATTCAATAATGCTCGTTTCTGGTTGGTAATATGAGATGTGTGTCAGTCTCGAGGCGATTTTAAAATATTTGTTTTAACGGATGTGGTGCTAAGCTAACGTTAATAACTTTTTAAGAAACGTAACACCCTCTGTCTTTGCTTGTGTGATAGTTATTTATGAAATGTTTTGCTGAGTGTTCTTTTTCTTAGCGTGTAAAACAATTTTTATTAGTCTTTATCAAACAGTTGAGGCCCAGAAACTAAAAAGCGGTGGTAGCCCAGTGGGTGGAACAATGGACTCGGAAACGGGAGACCCAGGTTCGACTTCCAGTGCGGGCATGTACCTATGACTTTGTTTACTTTCAAAATTACGAATTCGTAGTAGCAATACCACACGCTAACTGTGAAGGAAAACGTCGTGAGGAAATCCTCGGCCTGGTTGGCTCCGTACGCATTGACTTGTCTTTCCTGTGGGCTAGGCCGACTAAGCCGTCAGGATGGTGTAGGTGCTGGGCAAGCATACTCCACCTAAAAAACAATGTCCGAAGCACTGCAGCGTCCGAGTGGTCCCTCCACCCATCCAGTGTGAATTATGACGCCACTGGACGTTATTTAAATCATCTCATTACGTAGATACAAATGCCATTTTATTAAACAGTTGCGGCCCAGAACGGCGTTATCACTTGCAATCATTAGGTCCTCTGAGTAGAAGAAGAAGAAGAAGAAGAAGAAGAAGAAGAAAGACATTTATTATACCAACAAGATACATCACAGAAACAAAATAAGCACATAAGTAACATAATAGTGCGGGCGTTAGGGCAAGCAGGGCACGATCAGAGATGGTTCATCGGTGGTGCTTAGTTACATAAGCAGCTTATATAAGTCCCACTGTAGGGCACAGGCTTTCTCTCAGGGAGAGAGAATTAAACCGCTAATCCGTGGTGGGCACGCGTGGGCTTAATAACCACGCGTGCCCACTACGGATTGGCGATTTAAAGCGTTGAGGTATGCGAAGAGCTCAGACACTCATATTTCCTCAGAATTGAACCTGGTCTCTCGCTTCCAAGTCCAATGTTTTATCTACCCAATAGGCTCCCACCGCTCGGTGCTTAGTGTCGAAGTGTAATAAGGTCAGCTTCAAATTATTTCATTAAGAAATTGCGTCATATGGATTCAACATAAATGTCAACAATAGCGTTGATCAAAACAGTGGCAGTGAGAATACTAAGAGGTTTTAGTGACTTTGACCTTTAGCCCATTAGAGAAATCTGATAGGATCTCATGTCACAATTTATGACCTCGTAATTTACTTTAACTACAAATTGAGAAGTCTTTATGAACTAACTATAAGGCTCGTATTATTTACCATCAGCAAATTATTTATTAGCTTGTTAAGTTTTATCATTGGTGATGATCAAGTTTGTATAATTTCGGTACAGTTTGGTGTGTACGCTTCCATAATTTATGTAAGGCTTGATATGGCGCTGTATGTATTAGCATACATGCAGGCAAGTCGAATTTTATCTTCCCTCGTTACTGTTCGGTTCGGGCTCGTATTGAAAATTCATAACTTAACTGAAGAACCCTTAATGTTAAGTAGATAAGGATGTGAGCAATTTACTTTATGCGTCACGCGAATTTCTCGCGGGTTCAGGAAATGGGGAATGGTTCTCACAAAGAGGTCGCCGGGGTGTGTTGGCTACGTATTCGCTTTAGCGTCTTCGAACGTTTATCTTGCTCCAGTCCGCGTCGAATCCTGAATTCAATCGAAATTGGTGATGCTATCACCTCCTTTATGGCCCCGCACGAAAAGGACAGACAATATGTTTAGATAGCGAAGTTTCGGTTCTGTCAGTAGATAAGAGTTGTTTTCACGTGGGTCGTTCCGGTAAATAAAAGCTTCGACGGCTCCACCACCCTCTATTATACTGATTGCGTTTTTATTTGGAGTGGATTTTCTTAAAGCGGTTTAGAGCGATTTTTTATTATTTTAAGCGAAAAGGTCAAGGGGCGTTCTGCATAAAAAGGACAATAGACAAAGCGCTGCAATTATTTTCTTTGCACACATATCTACATACATTATCTCACACCTGTATTCCGGAGGAATAGGCAGACACCAGGGCTGAGTTTCATAATGCTACAATTCGTATCTTATTACGACAATTCAACGTACATTTCGTACCTAACAGTCTTTTTGTTAATCTGTGGGTTAATCTACTTTGCAATGTACATCGAATTGTCATAGTAAACCATGAATTGTAGATCCATAGAACAGGCCCCAGAGTGTGTTACTTGCCAAGTTGCCACGATCCTGACAGACCGCTTTCGCTGCATGCATGCACCATTTCGTGACAAAAATGCGTTCTGCGTTGAAAAAGACCTATACTCCACTCCAGTCAATCGGATATTGAATCCGCTCTCAACAGAATATATTCAACATAGATTGTCAGATAGAAATTCCAAAGGCAAAAGGCGCCACAGCGAGCATCAAGCTCTTCCTTTGTTCTGACCACAAACCCAATACATTCTCAAGCACCAAGACAGATAGACAGATCAAGCCACAAACGTTTACTAGCCATCCTTCTATCTGCAAGGCCTCTACTCAGGACCTGTTACTGCGCAAGCCAGCTCTGCAGTTCAGTTCACCAGCCTCGCTGTTGTGTGTCGTGTGACAAATAAAAGCCATAGTGCGCTCTCCCGGAAAGGGAGTACGTACCCCACGGCCCACGTCGGCACATCACGAGGCGATACCATAAAACAAGCCGACGTAATCGCCGCCGCATCGCCTCACCCCGCCAATGCAGATAAATTCCGCCCGGCTTCTCTAATACATCGACTACTAGCCGGTAGATGGATTTTATGCAAATCTGCGCGTAATTGCGCTATAACTCGGATGCTCGCTCATTAAGGTTCCAAACTGGTAGGTTAGGATCTGCGAGAAATGTCTATGAGCCGCTCCCGTGTTAGTAAAAGATCGATCCGGTTGTAAATGTAATCCTGGGGCATGAATAATAGAGATAGTAAAAGATATACTGGAGACCCTTTCTGCGAATGCAGTAGTTTCTCTTCCAATCACAGCTTTAGATAATGTTCCTGAGAGTTAAGTGAAAATATACCTAGGTAATTGATTTCGCAATGAATTATAGAAATTTTGAAGTGAAATTAGATCACTAACAACTTTATATGAATTCTTATATTTGAAATAAAATTAATTGAATTGAATTAAATCAGTTCGCTTAAATTGGGACAACCATTACACAAACGTTTTGGGGTTGGTGTACACTACGTTTGAGTCACTTTGTTCAGTACAGTCGCAGCTTACATTTTTGTTGCAGTCGCCCTTAACGTAACTGATTAGAGTTCAAGTATGTAAAGGTTGACGCGTTGTCGACTGTACCTACGTACTCAAATTGTGCACCCATGCTTAAGCTGTTACAGGAAGCAATTTTTATTAGTGCGCTGGTACTGTCAACACTTTGTTTTATAGGATTATCGCATGTCATGCGGGTGGTGTGGTGTGGGACCGACCGTAGCAGTTGTTTTGGCTGTGGCTAATCATTTTTTAACGCTCCTGCACCGATTTGTTTCAAACTTTCCCCCAGTTTCTCATCCAGTGTTGCCAGATGGGGGTTTTCCCGGATTCGGAGTTTTTTTTTGCTTAGGGGAGAATTTTGTGGGGAATTTTGGAGGGAAAAAATGGAGTACGGGGTTTTTTGGAGGCTAATATTTTGTCTCTAAATTAAAAAAGCACACGATTGAAGGATAACATTTTCACGCGAATAATCTCATACGGGCTTTTCACATACATAATTTGAATCGATCGCCAACCCGCCTGCCAAGCGTGGCGATTATGGCAAAACCCCTCATGGTTATGAAAACCGCGAAGGAGGCCTATGTCCTGCAGTGGGTGTCAAATGGCTGATGATGACGATGATGAATTTGAATGGTTACCTCATTACACACATTTGTGCTATAAAGCATTCATTCATACAAATTATACCGCTTGACATGCGATAATCCTATAAAACAAAGTGTTGACAGTGCCGTCGCACCAATAAGAACCGCTTCATGTTACTGCTTCAGCATGGGTGCAAAGTTAGAGTACATAGGTACAGTCGACAGCGACTAAATCGGTTTTTGTCGCTGCCATTTTCCAATGCAACTGCATTTTAGAGCCTTTTCTCAAGTACGTGAAACTGTAGAAGCAATTCTTAGAATTCGTTACTCAATGCCTAAAGGATCCATGTGTTTTATCCCGTCACCACAAATTTTACTTTGAGGTTTAATTCAGAAAAAAATACGGGATTGAAAGCGACATGCTCGAAGATGTTTCTTAGCTGAAGCTAAGGTCGAAATATATCTTTTTTTTATAAAGTTTGTTTTATTTGAAATAAACGTACCTACTAACCTATTTTTTGTTTTTGGAGATTTTTCTTTGGAAAATTTCTATTTTCGAGAAAGATTTTGTTCAGATTGCGGGGTAATTCAAAGGGCGATCTGGCAATACTGTTCTTATCAATAACAATATGTTACACTACTGTTAAGAGCTGTGAATTGTTATTTTGTATGCACTGACTAATTGAGACCTGGATAACAGTAGATCAATATTTTGTTGGTGTACGAGAAACCGGGAAAGAAAACAAGAAATTAAAAGTCACAGAAGAAAACAGACTAAATTAATATTCATCAGGTTGATTCACCAACATATTTTACTCCTGAAAACGTTTGAGCAACGTAACGCGTAGTACCGAAACTGTGTTGAGTTGGAAATTACTCTGTCATTTTCGTAATAAGATGAAGGGCCAACTTTTCGGTGTATCTGCACACCTACGGAAATATTCAGAGGTGTGTTTGCCGAAGCTCGCCTGCGTAAGTGTGATCATACTTGTACCAAGATTATCCAACTCTTTGGTGAATTTAGTCTAACGACATCCTTTAAGTTGTAGCATTTTTTCTTTTCATTTGGTCAGTAGTTTACATCTCCCCGTCCAGTACTTTTCGTCGAGCTCGAGAAAAGGACAAAATGTTCTTCTTTCCTAGGGAGAAAAAGGGACAAAACGTTGGCTTTGTAAAGAGTCATAAAACAAACGGGAATCACCTCAAGTGCATGCTATTGTGCGAGATAAGGGTGCACTCACTATTCATTGTGGCACAGTTAAATTGAAAAAGTCATTTTAACATTCAAGTGTTCCTTTGAAGTTGTAAAATCGTTTTACAACGGAAAGCGTGCCCTGTGGGGCGAGTCTCTTAAATGCATACTTGTTGGGAAGAGTGATATTAGTGTGGCAATGGTTGTTTCATCCACGCAGTCTACTAATCAATCGCATTCCAATGGCGCATGGCGTAACCAGTCCAACTTAACTCGGCGCCTCGCGCGATTCGATCTGCTTCGCGAGAGATCCCTATTTAATTTGCGCGGGTTGCACCATTGGAATGACATTATACTGCTATTGCTTAGTAGACTATGAAATAGAAGCACATAAAAGCTAAATTGTTGTACTAAATCATTCTATTGAACAAGTTCTACGTGTTTACGCCCAGTTCTGTACCGTAGATAGAAACCTCTGTCTGTCGAAACTTACATAAATACATACATACATAGACTCACGCCTGTATCCCAGAGGGGTAGGCAGAGACCAGGGACTGCCACTTGCCACGATCCTGCCACTTTCGCTTCCTCAACATTCATTAATCGTTGCATGCACGCACGCCGATTTCGGGAACTTTTTATCTTGCCCTTTGCTGATACATCCCCTATTTGGTCGAAGTATGTCCGCCTAGGTCGTCCCGTCGAAACTTCTACATACATATTTATTTATAGTATTTTTATGTTATTGCATCATCATATAGAGCTCTTTTTTTGTTATAAATTATGTTCCTTTTTTAACCATTTTTTATATTTTTACCAAGTTTTTTATCACTTCTGTAAATTCTGGTAAAAAAATACGACAACTTTTCAATAGAAACAATGGTTTTAATAAAAAAAAAAGTGTTGCTTACTCTAATATTTTTACAAGAAGAAAAAACAAAAGACGAATTACTTTATTACAGAAAACGAATAAGTTTGAACTAGCAAGGAGGCTGCATACTTTTTGACAGGAGACACGAAGCGTTTACTTCAACTTATTTTACCCCAAGTTAATCCACATTAATGGAATAAAATTCATTCTTTCGTCAAAACAAATTAGGTTCGCAGGGACTGAAATACTTTTAACAATGAAAATCACTTTAGGTGCACCCAGATAACTTATTAATCAAATAATGTCCAAAGTTTCCACGAGCAGGACACAATCACGGCTTCAAGAAAGTGTTACTGTCACCGTATTTAAAGTGTTATTATACATGAATTTAAACTTAGAACATGACATTAAAAAAACGGAAACATTTTAACTCGTGTAATCTTTTCCTTTATTTAATGTTAAATTCGAAGAAGAAGAAGAAATACATTTATTGGGACAAATCACAAGAAAAAAAGGCATAACGAGTAACATAAATACATCATAGAACAAGGCAAAGTTAGAGCAAATATAATATTTTAAAGAAATGCTTAACCGACCAAGAGCATAGTTCATAGAACTACAATTCATGGTTTACTATGATAATTTGATATACATTAAAAATCGATTAATCCATAGATTAACAAGTAGAAAGACTCACGCTACGTAGTGTACGTGGAATTGTCACAATAAATTATGAATTATTGTAGTTTTATGAAACGTGGCGATCTTCCAACGATCCAGGACCAGCAACGTCGCAGAACATAATTTTGTTTAATATCACCCTGAGTAAGTATTTAATATAAGGCGGAGATTGGCTCCGCTGGAACTCGTAGAATCGACTGCGGTGACAAGATGAGGAAACTTTTTTAATAAAATACATACTAGCGCGAAGGGCACACCAGAAGGTCCCGCATTTAATGATGTCCTTAAATTTCTTGTTAGCGATTACGATTATCTCTCTTTCGTCGTTTTCTCGTAAGCGTGTCATCGTAATTTAAGCTACTAGTTAGTTGGTCCAATATCATGGTGAAGAGTTTTAGGGGATGATTAATCTTTCATAACTACATGAATTTTCATTCATCTGATGCATGTTGGAGTGGTTCGCGATGGCCCAGGAGGGCAAGATCTGATCCGAGTTTGGAAAGGCCTTATCCCAGCAGTGGGACACAAAAGAAGCAACGTATAAGAAATAAACATACATAAACTATTATTATTAGTATACTTTATTGCACACAAGACATTTAACATGACATTACATAAGAAATTACATGTACAAAGGCGAGCTTATCTCTGTCAGAGATTTCTTCCAGCAAACCTTTGGGTATAGGAGAAGCGGAGGGGTAGGCAAGGTTTGCGACTTGCCAAACATCTTCCGCTGCATCAACAATAAGTAATTACTTAGTGTCTGCATGCTCGCATGCCTGTTTCGGGTAACAATTGTGCTTATTGGTTTTTGCAACTTAGATTTTTTGTATGTAGCCCCTATTGTGTCATACTGCTGAGCAAAAGCCTCCCCTTTAGCCATCTACTCCTCTTTGTTTATAGCCAACCCGGTAGAAAAATCGTGAGGTCGACCCGCCGTCTCCGTTTTCTTCGCCATGTTTTCAAAACTTTCATTTCATTTGTGTAACTGCAGGTGATAGCCTCATGGTTATGAAACCCACGAAGAAGGCCTGTGTCCTGCAGTGGGCGTCAAATGGCTGATGATGATGATGATGAGGTGATAGCGTCATATCTTTGGCCAAACAAATAATATCATTTTCTGCACCAGCTAATTACTACTAATAGTATAATATTATACGCTTGTTAAATGTGTTTAAAATAGTAACCTATATTTCAACAAAAAGAAGAAAGCTATAAACTAGATTTATTTGATGGCGATTCAATATTACTGTCATAAATCACAGACTATTACTTATCTCACTTTATTTCTTCCAGCGTCATAAAAGTTTTATGTTTACGTGTATTTTGCTTTTTTGGGACTTTGAAATTTTTCTTACTCTTTTGTTTAAGTAAAAGGAACAAAAATTCTATTCCAATGACTTATGAATCATAACTTTTAAACTCGCTGCTACGGGAAACACAAACGTTCTACAATTTGCTTCTCCTTTTAGCGACATCATTTGCAAACGCCTGTATCCTTTGAATCCTTTCCGTACACCGCATCTCTAAGTACTACGTCAGCAGCCATTAGCTCTTTGAATTATAACCCAATATGATGTTACGACGACCCATCATTCACAAGCAGAATATCGTCTCCCAGATGAAAGGATTAAATTTAGCCTGTTTAAAGTTTACACAAGTCCTACACCGGATCGGATAAATGTTTGTGAAATTGTAAGTAAACAAAATTTTACACTGACACCAAACGACAACGTTGAATTTTTATCACCGGATATGTAAACGTTCTTAGATGATTTGTTTTGATTTCATTTGACAGATTTGGGGAAAATATATCTCTTTAATCGTGTGTGAATACGTTTTTATCTTTCCATCATCACCATCGTCATTTTATTATTGCAGTCCATCCGGTATACCTAGTCTTCAAAAAGATCCGAAAATATCACTAATTGGCACGCACAAAGATATTATATCCTACTCATTTAATCCTCCTCATCTAGTCCTCCAAATTTTAAAGGTGTTTCCCACTACGTACGAGTTCACAAAGAATGTGCCATTGGATAGTATTGTGAACTTGTCTTGGTCATTAGTCCTACCAAATTCAATGGCTCAACTGATACAAAATCAATAGCTTTTTTTAGTCTTATAACCCGGGTATTAGCCTAGCCATCACCTAGCCAATGACACTATAATCCCTACTTAACATTAAAGTTCATAGTTTTGTTCCAGTATACCGAGGCACTTACATATTTAGCGCATTGAAAATAATACCATCATTCCATTCGCACCGTTCAGACCTGGCGCTTAAGTTCGTGAATCATTTAACGGTATGCCACTAATGAGTGAGACCGTTTACTGGCTGAGTTTCGCGTCATTATCTCGGACGTCTAGTATTATCTATTCAAATAGACGATGGCGCACATGTCGACCCTTTATCGTTAAGGCAGCGTCAGCAAACTTCTCACCGCTTCTAAGTCCCAAGTACCGTCGGCATTGTGTTGTGAGACTCCATCGAACCGAATTTGCAATCCAGATTTTGGAAATTGTGATTTGTATTATAGTATGCGCTTCACCGTCTCCAACTCATTAAGTTAAGCAGTTTGAAGACAAATTCAACGTCCAAAACGGCAAACTGGTCTCGTTTCAGGTGCTGATTAATTTTGTAAATTATTTCTTTTTGATGTCTTATATTTTTATCCTTTTTAAAATTTTCGTGTTCGTACATCATATACATGGTTGTACTAGAAACACTTTTACAATTGTCTTATATTTTTGTTTTGATTAGATGGTAGTTATGTTACATTCTGTGTAGAGAAGGATCATCCCTGTAAACTATCGCTTGGTATTTGATCACGTCGCAGGTTAGTTAGTAGGCATTCATCTAATTTTATGATGGATCAGCAGTGTTTTGTAGCGACATCATAAAGCTATTGTCATGATCAATCACAGGCCAGCGATTCCTCACAACGACGGTACAAACGTCTTCATGTTCCTTCCAAATTAACAAGCTGTAGCCATTACGTCTTTTGTTTGATTGATGATTCATTCATTTTATAGGATTTCTAGGTGAATATGGTTTTATACCTGATCACGCAGGGTATTGTTGCATTTTTAAGCATAGAGCAAAATTTTGTTGCGTCGAGAGCATCTTTTTTTAGTGAAACGCTTGGTCAGAACAAAGTAAGTAATATTTCTAAAGACTTAGAGCCATCTCCAAAGAAGACTTAATAACGCGATTCAAACGCAATTCTTGCGCATGGGCGCAGCGCTTCCGTAAAAATGGAAGCAAAACACATGCAATGCGGCAGCAAGCGCGTTTTGTGACATTTTTGACAAGCAACGCCAACGTCGTTGTGGGCGATGGCTCTAACAGTCGTTTTCCTTTAGCGAATAAAAATGAGTTTTCAGAAAACAATTCACTTTAATGTGGATTCCTTGTCAGCACCGGAAAAAGAGTGCTTTTGGAAATTTCCCTCCGCAGCAGCGTTGCTAAAATATTTTTAAGTACCTACCTACTCGAAAAACTTTCAAGAGATAAAGTCTCGCATCTCTTCCGCTATTACAAAGTTAAAATATATTCAGCGGAGATTTATATGGAGTTGCCGTGCTGTCGGTAAGTCGTGCCAGATCTCCGACTCTGGATAAATGTAGCGACACGTTTTGAATAACATTAAGTTACTTATTTCTAACTTGGGCAGATTGGGTCCGATTACTCCAACTTGGTCTGCCGAGTTTAAATCCTTAATAGTTGATATAGGAATTATTGCACTCAATACCCCTTTGAACTGTTCGACGTGAATTTATGGGTCTAGAAGTTAAGTCATGTGATCAAAATTTATTGCTAAGTACGGGATAAAATATGGCCCGATAAATTATATAATGATTTAGATTCTTTGTCTTGTTACAATTCGGGTTGATACCTTGAGATAAGATTAACGTAGGTAATAGAAAAACCAGCCAAGTGCGAGTCAGATTCGTGCACGAAGGGTTCCGTACCATTATCTATAAAATATTAGACACGAAGAAAAAAAAAACAGCATCAAAATCACGTTTGTTGTATGGGAGCCCCCCTTATTTTATTTGTTGTTTATTTGAAAATTTCAACTCTCTAGCTATCACGGTTCTTGAGATACAGCCTGGTGACATACAGACAGACGGACGGTCGGACGGACGGACGGACGGACGGACGGACGGACGGACAGACAGACAGACAGCGAAGCCTTAGTAATAGGGTCCCGTTTTTACCCTTTGGGTACGGAACACTAAAAATACATCTTACTTACAAGAAACATAAAGGATAAACAAAACTACTTAGACTACGTCGCTGGTATAGCAGTAACACTCTTTGTTATCTAATACAGAAGTCTTGTGTTCGATTTCCGCGAACAGTCAATTAAATTTGATAAATTTGATTTTAAAATGGCCTTAGCGTTCTTGTTGTTTGTTCTTGTCTCAAACTAGGAATCTGGTTTCAAAATTAACCAGTAAATTCTATGGCGTCCTAGTTTATTTCTGAGGCAATATGTTTCTGGATCTTTTTTATTTAGAAAATACTACTCTTATATAATTATTTAGATCCGTACTTATTGAGTTAAGTCTGGATTCACTTATTTTAAATATTATCGGAAGAGTCCGACCAGGTTTCGCTCTGATTAGCAGAGCTTAATTAAGGTGAATAAAGACGGAGCCACGTCAGAGCGAAACCTGGTCGGATTCTTTCGACAATATTTTAAAGTAAGTGAATCCGCCCTTAACTTTTATAAAAAAAGAAACGACATCCACAATGCTACATAAAAATATAGCAGAATATCATATTTTTAGCTACGACAAAATTGAAAGGAGGTGTTCCAAAAAATCAAAGGAGTCCAATGAATGAAAATTCAATAAGAAAAGATAAATCAGATGGCTTAGCTTCGCTGGAGCAAAATAAAAGTGAATAAGTAGAAATGACATTACCTGTGTATAAGTAGGTCAGAATGGAATTTGCCTCGCGTGATTTAAATTCGAAGATACCATTTTCTTCGATACATACGAGGGTTCATCTGTGTCTGAGTTACTGGTATGAAATACGTGCCGTATTTCGCAGAAAAATCACATTAGGATAATAATTAAAGCGGCTCCTAATCCAATTGTCAATATTTATTGGTAAATGTTTCAATATTACTATTTACATATAAAGCTTTTTGTAGTTGTAAATATTTTTTATTGTTATCATTATTGAAAACAATGTTCCATTTTTTAAATAAAAATAAACATTTTCTATTTTTGTTTCTATTTGCCCACACTGCTAAGGAGATTTAATAATTGGATATACGAGTGAAAAAAATTATCGGAAAATTCAAACTACCTACTTAATTTGCCACATTTCAAACGGCAAAAGTCTAAAGCAAAAGTCTTCCTATATTTATATTTCAAATTAATGATCGCTAATGAATGAAAGAAGGCGATACTGATAGGTTTTTCTCTTTTTATTTCGGGTCGAGTCTTCAAAGAGCTTTGCAGAGAAGTTCGTACAGTTGACAGCACATCATGGTATACATCCATGCACTCTATTCCTTTGCGTTACGGGTGACTTTGCAACTAAAATGTAGAGGTTGACGTGCTGTCGACTGTACTATTTCAAAGCTGTGAGCTTTAAAATAATGTTAAAGAATTCAAAGGGAAGGGGAATCTATATTTTATTAAAGCAATTTGGTTTTCCGTCTCACAATTATTGGCCAAAGTTGTAGAGCTTTCAATGTTGCTGCAATAAAATTTTAAATGTTGGATGAATTTAAATCGATTCTCAAAGTAGTTTACAACCTTTTTATTTATTCCTAATTGAAACTATCAACAGCATATCAGGCCAAAAAAACTAGAGCACGCCTTATATGGAAAAGAAACTCAATCGAAATTAATTGACCACCAGCACTATGGCCCACATTGATAAAGGTAACCGTCAGCAAGTTACATCCATCAAAATCTATAGAATGTAGGCCTACCATGCACTGAGTACATTTGTTAAGAATAGTTTGGGTTGAAAGGCCTGCTGCCGAACCGAATAATGTATCTCAAGACCTTCTTTTTATAAATCAAGTAAGGTCGGAAGCCTGTTCTGGCCTAATAGAATTCTTTAGTACCTTGGTGTAAATATTCATCGACTGTCTCTTGATAAGAAAGTGTCGGTCATTGCAGGAAAATTGTTGTGCTGATTTAGGGTCAGGATGCAAATTTAGTAGCATTTTCAGAGAGTTTTGCTTTATTTACTTTTATCTATCTACCCAGCTCACTCAAACGCCCGCTATCCTAGTCTCATCTGTTGCCAATAAAATACAAGGCTCTGAAATGTGTAGTGACCAGTGCCTCAATTCGAGCAATTATCCATTTTATTGAATAGTATGTAGTTCCTTGTATACATAGGTGTTTACAAAAGATCTATACCTATTTCAATTGAAAGCATTTTAGGATGTCTCTAAGAAAATATTACCCCTCACTTAATCTAACATCACGAGGCTAAACAAAATTACAGTTGAGAATAATTCAAAAATGTACTTACTTGTTCATGAAGACTGAACACCTCGTGCAGAATATCGTCGCAAAGAGAATACTTTATGAATTGTTCTAACACTCTCTATATTTTTGTAGAGTTTCCACTGAATGTTTGTATATTTCTCAATTCGCTACTCGAGCTTCTAAAGCTTCAGCTTCTGTTACCTGAACAAAGATTTTTGTTTAAAACCATGTTTGCTGATCAGTTTTAAATCTTCACTTTACTGGGATCCGTATGACAACCTAAGTATAGTTAATTGCCTTTGAACACCCACAAAGGCACCCAAAAATGTTGTATTTAGTTCGATCACAAACAATGCTCTATTGTTATAATGAATTGTTTTGTTACATGTTCATCACGAAATTGCCCGCTCATTGCTGGCTTTATTCTACCCACGGGGAATACATTTTCAAATAATACATTGTAAATTAATACAATTAGTTACAGAATTATATCGGCATTTGGTAGAAAATCTCTACCTATTCAATAGCTACATTGTTTTCATATGCATCAATGTCAATTTGTATTATATCATTAGTTATTCAAACGTGTACATAGGGAAATTTTTTATTCATGAAGGTTCAGAATGTAAGCCTGAATATCAGTTAATATTGGTGTGTTGTGTACCTCGTTCATTAGCTAAACATATGGAGCAAAATTGTTTCTTGGCAATAACCAACATAGTTAGGTTTTGCGGTAACAAAATATAATGTAAATGTCGGGACGTCATAGCATTTCTGTGAAACTAAATCATTTTCATGTTTCCGTTCCGCTTCCATCTGCATTTGCGCGTACGATCCATTAAAATGTTGTCAGCCGTCAAGCAAGCCAGTAACATTGCTTTAAATTACCCCGGAGAGAAATGTGTTTACGTTTGCTAATCAAACGGATGTCAGTATTGCAACATCTTCAACCATGTCAACGGACGCATTAGCTTTACCGCAAATACAATTGTAAGACAGAAACTGACCATCAAACACAAAAAGAACACTTTCACACGAATTCTAAATTGTAGTTATACCGTTTCAAAACATTCTCGTCCGATCACTACACTGAATTTGCTCACAGCACAGTCACAAATCCTTCCGTCGGGCAGCGTGAGTCAGGGCGGCTTGTGGGGCGCACTATCTCCGAACAAACATCCCTATACAAACAGGCCGATGCACCGGACGATGTTACGGACGCGGGAGCGGCAGCCAGCAACGATACACCTCCTCCGACGGCCGAGGAGTGACTGGCGCTGAATTAAGTTTAGCTGCGGGGAAACGCCAGCTATTGCATCCGAGCATAAACGAAAACGGCCGAGTGAATACGTTTAGTAGTGAGAATGGGAGAGATGATGGGGTATATTGGATCGAGGGAGATGGAGTTTCACAGGTGGGGTGGGAGACGGCTGCATCAAGCGTAGGGGTTTTGTCTGAGGGTATGCAACTATGCACATGCAGGCTGAATATTGAGTGTGCATTCGCCTGAGCATCGTGGCCGACGTGTAACGGACTGCTTTACACAGCATCACCGAGCCTGGAGCGGATTTGATCTATCATTTTATTAAAGCTATTAACAAATTAATGCTCCGACTGACCTGAATTCCGGATCGATTTCATTGTTGTCTCGGAGACGTAAAAGATGTTTGTGAGTTGTTATGCTTTGGGTAGTAAAATAACAGAAATCGGTAATCAGTTTTAAGATCTAATAAGTCAATATTATGAAATAGACATTGATGTTAATTTTCAATAAATAGGTCCACTGTTAAGGGGAATTGTGACATTTTTTAAATAAATCAATACAGTAGGAAATATATGAAGGAGGTAAGTCTACCTTTCACATACAAAAATAATATCATGCAATCTTATGAAAACCCGGAGAGGTAAGCTGAAATCTACTTGCCACAATCCTTATAATTATTCCTTACTTACAAATAGACATTCCTGAAATCCAAAGATGGAAAAAAAAATTAAATCAATCTAGGGGAAAATATTAGTATCCAACATAAGATGAAACTTTCGAATATCCTATGCCTAGATATTATTTGAAGGATTATTTCCAAAACTGTTACTATAATTTATTTCAAAGTTTCATGATCAATAGTTATAAGCTATTGTATCGAGGAACAAGTTCTGTAGCAAGCAATTACATATGATGTCTCGGGATATTAGTTATAGGGCACTCCTTCACGCTTAGAATAATGCATATATGCATTTGTAACTGAAAACATGTTTATAAATTCAAATTCCTTATTGCGGGATAATATTTCAAGTACTGTGCGAAAGGCGGAAAATTGTTCTAGAATTATTATGAGCCTATTGTTATCCGTAGAAGACTGGTGTAAACAATTCCAAGTTCATGAGTTATTTTGAGATTTCCCGTTTACGTACTACTGAAAAATGTATTAGCATTGTCTTTGCCTGTTTTATTGTAAACTGTAACAGTATACATAATGTAATATATTTATTATATTTCAAATACGAGTACCTGGGTACTTATAAGGTACCTACTTAGTAACCATTTCTTTCACTAGAGAAAAATTATAATATGAGTTTAGTTTAAAAAAATCTGAATAAATAAATACAGCAAAATAAGCTGCATGGCATGAGAATTGAATGAGTCAAACGATTTCTTGAAAATTTACAATTTTGCACCGTCTACTACATGCTACTTGCATACGCATTGGGTGAATTTTACCACCATGTTAAGTGCAGTAATAAAAGGATTTCTCAATAATTTTAAGCCTGTGAAACGGGCTACATAATACTAAAACATGCTTGTGCCGCCCACGTTACATCTTAGCAATATTACCAGGTCCAATTCAATTCTGGTTGGCGTAATAACATTCTAATGTGGTTCTCGTTTCAACTAGATTTCAATATTTTTTCGCAATCAAATAAGAAACTAGGTTCCGCAAGTTTTGGCAATTACTTATTCTAAGTCCTATAGTATAAGTCCTAAAATAGTTCATTTTATGATAGCCTCTATCAATTTTCCATCAGTAGTTCGTGGTATTTAAGAACTTGCGACAACCTAAAAAAAGGATAGGTACTCTTCATCATCATCAGTCATTTTACGCCCACTGCAGGACATAGGCCTCCCTCATGGTTTTTAACCATGAAGGGTTTTGCCATAATCGCCACGCTTGGCAGGCGGGTTGGTGATTGGAATCTCAGGAAAGCACTGCTGCCCGTCTCCTGATAATTTATTTCCTTAGACGCCTTCTACGACATCCACGAAAGGAAATGTAGGTACTGTTAATAAAGGTGATATAAATTTTGAGTGATGATTTTCCTTAAATGTTATTCTATTCCCGGCCTAATCATTATGCGCTCCAAAATATTCTGTCGGAATCTTGACGTTTGTGATAGCAATTAGTATGGAACTTCACAGTCAGACGAATGGAATCGCTGAACCATTTGGTGCAAGTAATATAGGGGCGGAGAGGGACGAGCCACCGACGACAAGAGCTCCGGACTCTCCCGACAAAGATTCAAGTGTAATACCGGAATTAAATTTACAAAAGTTTGTGTTCAAAAATGTTATTCTGTCCATAATTCTATCGCGTTTCGATCGGGTGCAACACCAGAATCAGGAGGTAACCGTCGAAATGGGAAACACGTATACGTGGGCGAACACTCGATCCGATTGTTCGTCGGAATTCTTAAAACTCTTTATTTCAGTACCGTATTCTTAGGTGTTATCAATGATTTGCAAACAAGACTCTTTTATGGTTAAGGAACATTTGAGTGCCTTGCTCTTACAAGTTTCTTTCAAGCTACTTTTTAAATTCGTAATAAGTTTTATTACGTATAATAATACGTATGTAAGTCTATTTATTAAAGTAAGTGATACCGGTATTAAGTCAATAATGTGTAGTGTTTACGAAAGTTATAGTTCCAAAAATGTGTGTGTAGTGTAGACCAACAAAGCGATTCTAATAGACATTTATTGCATAAATAAATTGTTTGGGAAATTTTCCTTAGTCATTTATGAGGTAGGACCTGGACCTGGATGACTGATATTATTTTTCGGTTAGCCAAATTTTTTGGAAAGATTTTTTTATATATAGATACGATGAAAAGAAACGGAAAAAAGGGAAAAAAATAATCGAACTGGAGATATCTGGACACGAACCGGACGGTTTCGGGACAGCCCGATTTCCCACCTGAGCTATTACAACCTTGTAAATGGTGGCGAAATTTACCTTCGTATTATAATGATATTGTAGTTGCTGTTTTTCATTGCCTGAAAACACGGATAAAACGACGGTTTGTAAAAATTAAATCTAGATCGATTTATTGCCCCCGAAACCCCCCTACATACTTAATTTCATGAAAATCGCTGGAGCTGTTTCCGAGATTCAGATTTATTTCAGATTTATTTTATTTATTTATAGATATATAATCTCGGAAACGGCTCCAGCGATTTTCATGAAATTAAGTTCTATATATATATATATATATATATATATATATATATACAACATTTATCATTGAAAGGTATTAGATAGATTAAAGACAGCAGACCAAGTATTGTATTTAGTTGCTCACCCGGTTCCTATATTTAACGAATTGTTATTGGTAATCCGTAACTTATCCTTAACAAGCGTCCCGTAACTTGAATAGCTGGTTGATGTTTAAAAAATTGTTAGAAACTTTACAAATTGTTATCTCCATACATTATTCGGTACGTTATTCGAAACCGTTTTTAAGAGGAATACTTGAGTAGAAATTTTAACCATCCGTAAGCAAAACGAGTCGTTCTTGAATATAGGATCCGGGCATAGTCGCTCATAACAAGTACCGAGGAAATGTTGATTAGCTGTTGATTGTACAGTCGACAGCCAGTCAAACTTTAGATTTTAGTTGCAAATTCGCCCGTGATGTAACTGATTAGAGTGCAACCGTTTCGGCTGCAAAGGTTGATGCGCTGTCGACTCTACTACGGAAATCAACGGAACTTTATCTTGAAAGAAAATACGAGTACGACATACTCCCTGAATATGCAGTGTCATATTTTGTCATCGTGGCATTTGATTCTTGTTCTAATATCGTACGCATAGACTAGGCGTAATAAATTGAGCGACAATGGCTAGCAACTTCCGAAAGCAACTTCATGGAACTACGGACTTGATGCAGCGAATGTGCGTGTAACATTTCCCGATAAGTACTAAAATTGTATATTATCTGTTTGCATAACACTTCGTATACCGCTGAAAGAATAAAACAAAGAATTTACGTTGCATTTTCCTTTAATATAATAAAGTAAAAGACAATAATTATTACAGTGGTATCACAGTACAAATAAAGTGTGGTGTTGTTGTAATTTCGAGCCTCCTTACAAACTTCTCTCTATTACGTACAGGCAGCGACATCTAGCCGAAGCAATTTACATCACTTAAAAGTTTGAAGTTACATCACTTTGAAGTTTGTAAAGAGGCTCGAAATTTCGCTGATGCCTACACTTGCTCAGTTGGGAGAGCGCTGGCATGGTTAGCCAGAGGTCGCGGGTTTCAAGTCCCGGCATGGGTGGAATTTTTAGCCTCTAAATTTTTAAAACTATGTTCAATGCTTGGAGACAAGAAAAAACTTGGTGCAATAAGAAACATCCTCAAATATCCAAAGCATTCAGTAGCATATCTCAGCCAGCAAAGCCGCACGCGAAAAGTTTCATCTAAGCCGGCGTCCGCGCCAAAGTCTCATATTTATGACGCGACAGAGGGGACGAGTTATGACGACGACTGAGCGAGCCTCGGAGACCGGTAGCCATTACAATCGCATACAATACAATGCTATTGGATGCGTTCGGAAACGCGTGTTCTGGACTTGGCCTATATAATTGGCCTCAGCTCGAGGAGCTCCGGCGTAAGTAAAGTTCTTACGTACTGTATTTGATTTTAAATTTGCAATGTTGAGACATATATCAAAGGGCACTTTCTATTTGAGTTGATGTGGAAATTTTAATGTTTCTAGCAAAAGTTTTATCATCACCAAGAGTCATAGGCATATTTTCAGATTTATTTTTGCGTATTATTCGTCAATTGTTAATCTTCTGACGAGTTTAGAGTTTGTACGGCGATATCGAGAGTACTACAAATCTGGGGCAGGGAGTAGTGTTTCATCATCATCATCATTCAGCCATAAGAAGTCCACTGCTGGACATAGGCCTCCTCCATGGATTTCCAAAAAGACCGGTTGGAAGCGGCTTGTGTGCCCCGCCCACTGCCACTTCAACTTACTAATCCGCTGGGGTATGTCGACGATTTTCGTTCGTCTACGGATCTCATTATTTCTGATTCGATCTCGTAGAGAAACTCCGAGCGTAGGCCTTTCCAGTAGTGTTTATTTTATTTTAATTGGCCTTCCAAAGGCATTAAGACAATCTGGTCAATCCAGCATGTCGCGTTTGCTCAGTTCCTGTTCAATGTTTGGTGTGCAATAAAGTATATTATTATAAGCAGTTCTTAAGTATGCAGTAATAGTAGGAACCAGCTCCAGGGCTCTAAGGACCTAGCAATTCAAATTTCCACTTCCGTCAATCCACGATGTCGGGTCCTTTCCTTCATTTAGTCAGTGAGCTGTTCTTAAATACGGCGTAACAATGCCTCAAGGGCTCTAAGGACCTGGCAGTTCAAATTTCCAACGGAATCAGCCAATCTATGAGATGTATGCTAACTTCTAAGGGCTTGCTGTTATGAAGCAGACGATCAATAATCCATATGCGTTCACAGACAAGTGCTAAGTCCAGGAGCGGAATCAACTGAAACGTTCAACGCTCGAGAAAGAACGACGACGTTGCAAAAAGATGCTTTTGTTTCGGAGCTGACAGGGCCCACCGGTGTCGATGAGTTAGTTATTGTTACCAATTTTCTTGAAAGTTTTATGTCTACAAAAGAGGTTTGTCTTGAAAAGCTAAAGTTTAATGCTAAAATAATAGCACTGGTCGGTGATTTTGCGTAGAATTTGCTTTTTTTGAGACAAATGGTACATAGCCTATGTCCTTGCAGACAGGGTTTCAGCGTGTTAAAGCAACAGACAAACAGATTGAATAACGTTCAGTTTTATAATTTGAGTAATATTGGTGTAATTTCCTATTTTGTGTTACCTAGTTCAATAAAGTGTCCTCTATGTATATATCTATTATTATCATAATTAGCCTATATACGTCCCACTGCAGGCCACAGGCATTCTCTCAGAGATAGAGTATGGGCTCAATCCCCACGCATGCCCACCGCGGATTGGCGATTTCAAGCGCTAATGTATGTGAATAGCTCAGACACTCAGGTTTCCTTCCGATGTTTTCCTTCACCGTTAGCGACTGGTATTGCTACTATAACATCACAAATGTACATAACTTAGAAAACAAAGTCATAGGTACATGTCCGCATTGGGAATTGAACTTGGGTGTCTCGCTTCCGAGTCTACTGTTATACCCACTAGTCTACCACCTCTCTATTAGTATCATCATCAACCCATTATGTCCCCACCGAGGGGCACGGGTCTCTTCCCTGAGGAAGGTATAGGCCATACTCCACCACGGGGGCCAAGTCCGGATTGGTGGAGGCTTGTAGACTAGTGGCTCGTCTACTGTCAAAAGTTGTCAAGCCGCCCTAAGGCCTCTGACTTGGCTTAACGACTGCCATCTATCGACGGCAGCCGGCACCAACAGCTTAACGTGCCTTGCGAAGCACGGAATCGCTCGGAAAAATGCCACTAGCGTTAGGCATAGACGGCGACCCATCCATGCACTGAACGCGCCCTGTGTTGCTTAACCTTCGTGATCGTTTAAGATCACTCAGGCAGCCGGGGCTACGAGCGATTCGTATTTGTATAAAGATATTCCTGGTGTACATACAATAAAGAATATTCTATCTATCTATCTATCTATCTAATCTCTGGACTATTTGACATTGTATTTCCTGTGGATTAAGTCAACTAAGCCGCCAGTGGTATGCGGTAAAACTTAGATATGTAAGCCTTTTAATGTATTTGGTTTTCTGGTGTGTACAATAAATAAAGTGCTCTAATCTAAGCTAAGAGGATAGCATAGATTCTGAGTTTGCCTATTCCATCTAAAAATATGTCCCAGCGACTACAACGTCTGAGCGGTCACTCAACTTTACTAGTATGCAGAAGTTGTTACTAAACCCTGTAGAAGACATCTACCATAGATATAATATGCCTGTTATATGTACAGATTTATAAGCGGTATAAAGTGAGGTAAGTGGAGTGGTTCACGATATGAGGCTAGATATTACAAGGTACCAAGATTATCGAATTGTCACGGCGTAAAATTTGTTCCTTAACCCCGGGAAAGAGTACTTTATCGAACTCGACACGCACACGATGATCACCGAGGAACCCAAGGCCGTTGGGTTGGGTCCGAATCAAGAGTCCCTTGCGGCTGGGTTGTCGGGCTTATCAATTATGCAAGGACTGCCTACTTGTGTTGTGTAGGGCTGCTACTCACCCACCATATTTTATCTTCACTAAGAAATGCAAAGACTAAAACACGTCGTAATAAGATGGACGGGACAAAACGTAAAGGGACAAGTTAGAACGGGACGGGAGGGGAGGGGACGGGGTAGTACAAAAGGAGCTAAATGAGACGGGACAGGACAGGTCGGATAGGACAAGACGGAGACGGGACGGGTCAAGACGGGACAAAATGAAAATTACTCACTGTTATAATAAAGGAGCATTTTTGACGACTGTACTATAAATATTTGACGACTGTAATATAAAAATATCATAAAAAGTATTAATAAAAACTGAATTTGCACGGATATTTACTCGTTTATTTTTTCATTTTACAATTTTCCGCCGTTTAGGTACTTTTACAAGTCCCGTAGTCTTGGTAGACTGAGGTGACAGGGGTCTTTTTGAAAGCATTAACTGTTAGTTCACTACCCTCGGCAAAAATTACAAAAAAAAATATGTATAAGTACGTTCCAAAAATATTTAGGATTTTTTTTTAATTTATAACTTTGGAGATTTTTTAATTCCATTTTTTCTCCAAAATGATCAACATTTTAAAATATCAAATTTTAAAATACCAACTACCAGACCTAATTTTACGTTTTACGTTCATGAAGTTACAGTTTCTGTATTATTTTAAATAAAAACTCTCTGATTTTGATTGTTTGATTTTGTAAAGATTACAAGTTAAGTGTCCAGAGTTAATCCAGGGCACATAACCCTGAGTTCGAAGTGTGTAAGGAGTGTATTATAGGCACTATATTTCCGTAGTAATTAAGACAGTACCAGTACCAATCATTTACCAGGAGACAGGCAGCAGCGTCTTCCTGAGATTCCAACCGCATGCTGCGATCGCCAACCCACCTGCCAAGCATGGCGATTATGGCAAAACCCCTCATGGTTATGAAAACAACGAAGGAGGCCTATGTCCTGCAGTGGCTGATGATGGTGATGATGAAGACAGTACCTAAATAAACAAGTGTTCTCAAAAAGTGTTCTTTAACTATCTATCTAAATACTTACTCGTACCTCGCTATGGACAAGTTCGGTGATAAAGAGAGGAAACAACCGTACCAGTATACGAAGAAGAAGAAGAAGAAAAACATTTATTTAACACCACAAAGACATACAGTTAACAATGATTAAAAACAGACAAACAATTGAACATGAAACAAATAATAATCCTAAAACAATAAGGGGCCCAGGATATATCTGTCTATGCAGCGGTAAAATGGCCTCGAGCTCAGTATACGCTGCGCAGTAAACTAAAAAATCGTGTTACTATGAACACACAATACAATACAAACTAACTTTATTTCTCCATCCACAAATTAGGTACAATAGATGTGATACGGTACAATATGGTACAGTGGAAGTAATTTGTGGAAAGACCGGGTCCTATCAGAGATCTGTGTCTTAGGATGCCAGGCCTCCCAAAAACTAGGACATCAAAGTATGAAATATACTGCAGACACCAAAGCCCAAAGCCCAAGTCAAGACCGACAGAGAAAAGCAAACAATTAAAGAACATATACAAACACAAAACCACAAAAACCAAACCCGTACTCATAACTTAACAATATACCTTTACGCAAAACTTTTATAATATTCTTAGCGGGCCCATACTATTCTTTATCAAACATACCAACCGATACATTGGAAACTAGATACCTATTAGGTAACTCTGTCGTTCCCGTGCGCAAGTCCCGAGTACGCCCCAGGACCTATTTCTCCATAAATAATTGATACCTGGGAACTAATTAGTCGGCCGGCATCCAATAAACGGTATTTGAAGTTAGGAGTTTGTTTTGGAAATTGGTGCGGTTAGGACCAATTTAGTATTTTCGGGGAGCGAATGTGCGGGTCGCCATTTTAATTAAAAACTCTTTCAAACAAGCTCCAGTGTGCCGATGAAGCCGTTTCAGATGGCATTTAAATAAATTACAGTTTAGTTGTAAAAGAAGCAGGAATTTTACCACATCCACCCTGTATCCCCGGGGGCGATGCAGAGGCCACTTGCCACGATCCTGATAAGCCTCTTTTGCTTCATCAACATAAATGGGGAACTTGCGTCTATCTTAGATTGGAGTCACATTACTTTAATACCAAAGAAATGAAGTAAGAACGTAGGAAAAATTTAAAAATAAAACAATAAATTTGTTTTTCGGTGGTTTCAGGGTCACAGAAAATGTGAAAAATAAAGTTAATGACAAAAACATTATTAAATTTAGTTTTTTCATTGAATTCTGAATGTTTTTTATCACGTTTTGAAACATAATTTTACGAGATAACTCAAATATTAGTGTAAAATGGCAAACGCACTTGAGAACCTAGTCCGCGAGTTGAATAAGTCAATAGAAGCACTAGTGAATCGAGTCAGTGTTTTAGAGGGACGGATTAATGTGCAAAACACGCTTATACTAACTCAATCCAAAATAATTGCTCAGCTTAATGCAGCCAAATCAACGACCAATAACGTGACACTACCGGTGAATTCAAACCCAACTCCGCAACGGTCGACGCCAACACCAACAGAGCCGCAGCGAGTGCTGCGCCAGGCCCATGTGAAAGCTGCGGTAAAAATTAGCAATATCAACAAAAACGGCGCTTCAAAAAAAAACCGGTGTTGCTACAAACTCGTCTATCGCAGCCAAACCACCGAAGACTCCCGAGGTGAGTCGATCACCCATCCACACCGACGACACCGACGATGTCCGGACAGCTAAGGATGTGGCCATGAAAACGGCGGGTGCTATGAAGCCGACAGAAGTGCAAGAAGACAAGTCACCGAAGGCAAGCCAAAAGACAAAACAATCAGAACCAAACAGTGACGAGTGGCAACAGATAACTCGAAAACGGACTCGGAAGCAACGACTCGTCACCGTAGGCACAGGTAAGGAGGACAGCGAACTTCAAACGGTAGAGATGCTGAAATACATACAGGCATGGTCCTTTAAACCAGAGACAACTGTCGAGAATGTGCGCAACTTTCTGAACAAGATAGCCAAATCTGAGGATTACTTTGTTGAGAAACGGAATATTGTTTCAAAGAGACACGCCGCATTCGTAATAGGAGTGCCGGAATCACTATTAGAGCGGGTGAAACAGCCCATTTCGTGGCCTCCGCGAGTGATGATATCGGACTGGTTTCTCGCCCGTCCCCGCAGCCGGCGGGGGAGGTTGGACCACAGGGGGACCCTGTGCTATCTTAACCAGGCAAGGACATCACAAAAATGTGTACAAATGTACGGCGCCCCCCATTGGGAATCGAACCCACGACCTCCGGAACGGTAATTCATTTGAGTTTTCGATATTTTAGCATACTTCGGATATGTCATAAAATTATTTGAGAAATTATTGTCAGAGTTCAGTTTCTTCACTGCCTTCTCCACTACAGACTCGACCCAATGGCAGTACATAATTTGTCTAATAAAAGGCAAATTATTTAGGTTGAATAAAATTTCCGTACTTCTAACGTGTGTATATACTCGTACTTTTGGGGCGGTGATATTTAGGATTATGTGCAGTTTACAGGCACGTCAACGGTTATTGGATATGTATGTATGATTTTTGAAATACATCCATAGCGTAACTGTGTAGAGTGCACGCATGTAAAGGTTGGTGTGCCGTCAACTGTCGACTGTGCCGATTGTCGACGGTGTCGACTGTCTACAGTCGAGAGTCGAGAGTACATCAACCTTTACATACGTGAACTTTAATCAGTTAAGTTAAGGGCGACTTTGTAACAAAAAATGTAAATGTGGACCCGCTGTCTACTGTACAGTATTTTGAAATTCCTGGTGGTCACCTACAACAATCACTAAAAAATACATAGGTACAGATCTTGCAATCTACGAGCGCGCGTGGCCTTTATTTGTAGTTGTAATCGTAAATACACATTTTTGTTAGTGTGCGTACCCGACGGAGCGGTCAGTAGCGAGCGAGCCGTACGTACCAGTCCGTTCACAGTTATTTTATCTCTGACAGATGTCATTCTATCCTTTCGTTATGTTGGTACACAGAGAAAAAAATCACTTATTCGGCTCAGGGTTGCCATCCGTACGAGGTTTCTCGTACAAACATGGGATTTAGAGGTCCCGGTACGAGGTACGAGCTCACATCCATCCTCGTAAGATATTGTACGAGATTCATTGATACAAATTTTAATTCTTGGATACCAGATAATCGTTTGGAACGCATCTTAATCGCAATCGAGATACACTGCTGCTTTCACTGAGAGTTATAAGCACGATCAACCGTGCCGTTATCAGAAACTTATTACGACCATAACATTGAATATTATAATACTATTAATGCAGACAAGAGATCCGTTTTGGTATGCTTATAAAGTACCTTATTACATAGTCTTTTTCATATTTTGTGTCGAAAATTATAAAGCTAAATATGGCAACACAATGCTCAGGTGGGCCAACCTAATAGCTAGAGGTAAAATAACTGTGAACGGTCTGTACGTACGGTCACACTACACCTACATTGACGCGTATACAGATTGGTCACTCGCACAACTAAGGGCGCCGCGCGCTCGTAGATTGCAAGATCTGTACTTTAAATACTTATATGCGGCATTACTTTCACATAACTCAAGGTTTAATTCCATCATTTTCACATAAATTCTCACATTTATAGTCAGTTACTTAAAGAATATGAGGTTAAAACACCGACTGTAAAAATATAATGCATTCCTCGCCACCGTTTGCTATTTTGTAAGCACTTTGCAACAAATATCTCGCCTTAGATACAAAATATTTTATAAAAACAGAAGACTCCTTCAGAAAAATAGAACGTGAATATGAAATGTTGCCTTACGTGAAACCGGTGGTGAGGGCCGGTTTATGATAATCTTTTTCGGGCCACTTTGGAAAGATAGATAAACAGAGAACACTTTAATACAGAAATAAACCGGATAACTGCGAGTCGTAATCACTCACCGAGGGTTCCGTACAAATTTGTAGATACTTACATATTATAAATAGTTCAGGAATCGAGTCTTGGAGGTTGTTCCGAGCTTTTTCAAAATCTAAAAAAAAAATTCTATAAGATTTCATTAAATATATATAGTTTTCAGATTTGTTTCCTCTATTTCCAGTAGAAGACGATATTGCTTAACAGATTTTATAGTTCTAACGGAAAGTACCCTGTGAATTCTGATTGCCTTGAGTGTCGAAATATACGTTTGATTTTTTCACAGATTCAAGGGACTGCAGGCTTGAGTATCTGGTTTTAATTTTAACTCGATTTCTCCACGCGTTCCCGATATAAAGGGTCTTAACAGACAAACGGAGGGACGGACGGACAGACAACAAAGTGATCTTATATGGATTCCGGTTTTCCTTTTGAAGTACGGCACCCTAAAAAGAATTACAAAATATTTTGAGACTGCTGTAACGCCTAGCATGCTGTCGCGCTCGCACAATCTAACATTTTTAGGGATTTAATAAAACTAGTATACCTTTGATAAATGTATTATAACCAGTGGTCGGAGTAGGTATATTGATTTTAGATACTTGCGTCATGATATCATAACATGGACATGCATTTCTTCCGGAATGTACCGGAGTTTCCAAAAATTTGGTAAATAGAGTAATAAAATAAAAAACCATATGTAAGCAAACAAAATTGTTTATTGTTAATACAAATAATCATTATTACAGTTTTATTAAAAATAATTATTTTTAATCCTCATCGGTTACAAGTTCTACATTTTGATTTTTTTTTTGACCAGTCATTTTTTACTATTAAATTCTGGTCATCTACGCCACTAGCAGCATAGCGTTGAGAGTATTGATACATTTTTAACTAGTTTCATGTAATAATTTCGATGTTTCGGTATTTTTATCATAATAATCCGGAAACTCGGAGGCGTATCCATATTAACATATACGTTTGATGTCAGTGACCTTAATTCAATATACCTACTCCGACCACTGATTATAACAGTTGATAGATAATAAAATTCCGAACTTTTTAAAGCTTTTTATAGCCCGCTCACTAGAGCTACAAAAATCGTCAAAAAGGTGGCAGAATATATTCAAATTCCAAACTAATTGTTCTCACAAAGCGCACAAAATCCTGTCAGAATCCTGACGTTTAAACGTCAGGATTCTGACAGGATTTTGTGCGCATAATTCGGCGTCATCAGAAGAAAAACCCTAAAAACGATTCCTTCGTTCCTTAAAACGCCGATTAAAATAGTCTGTGGAGGGGATTTTACAAGGAAACGTCGTAACCACAGATTGAATAAACTGCCCCTTAGGAGTGCTTTAGAGCAATCGTGTTTTTATAAATAAGGCCGCATATGTTTACTTGCTGATCGTCAAAGTTGTTAGTTTCAGAATTAATAGATTATGTGGAGAAGAAGCTAACAAATGAACTCCACATTTATTATTTAAAAAAAAATGCAAGAATATGCTTAACTATCTCCTTAGTTTGTGACTTTGAGCATCTTGGACGATACTGTGCGCTGAGTCAGCTCATTGTCTTCAAGACATAAAGATGTCAGCTCAAAAATTGCTGAAATTATTTACAGCCCTTTAATGGCACTTTTCGAAAAATAAGTAGGTACGTGTTTCAGAGATCTTCTGGCGAATGTTTTGACACTTCATTAGATAATTTGTGAATCGCAATACTACAGGTGTAAATGGCTATTTAATACTTGGCATTTACCAACTAACGTAGAGATCAGCCCAAAAAATGTTTCTAAAACAAGATAAAAAATAATAACAGACCTTTTATATCTATACTAGATGATGATTCATACATTGTCTATTGGAAACGCCCACCTGCACTAGATGTTTGCAAGTGTAGTTACTGTAGTACCCGGGACGTATTTTTATGCCCACCACCTATACCATTATAACATCCTCCCAGCTTAGCCAGCAAGATAGTGTCAATACGTGCAGAGCCAACTAGGTCGCGGGTTTCCTCACGATGTTTTCCTTCACTCAGCAGCTACTTTCCACAAATTAGCAAATATATGTAACTTAAAAATCGCAGTGGGCGTCAAATGGCTGATGATTATGATGATAATGATGATCTACTCCTCGCGCTTCTGGATCTGAATACTTTGTATAGATAGGTAAAGTGCATTTTCAGTTCAGTTCAGCAGTCGTTTGCAGGACTTTAATTGCAAAGTCCACGAGAAGTATCAAAAGTGGCCCGGACAATGTAGGACATTGTAACCAAATTAAATTCTCTGAATTTAATGTTTAGTCTGCAAATAGCAGTCCTTATAATACGAGCTCGGTATAGATGAATAAAAACAGAAGAACAGTCTTTTCCGTTAAAGGGAAGAACAATTGATGGATAAAGATCGTGCTCCTAATAAAGGGAAATTTCCACTAGTAGAGACGAGGTTTTCTTCTCGACTCGCCCGAAGGGCGAGGCGGGGAGGCGGCTTCTGGGCATCGCCCATTTGCGCGGAAGCGTCGCCGTCCGATAGGACGGAAGGGTCCTGCAGTGTGGAGCGAAGCTCCTGTGGTCATGTCCGGGGTCTTCGAAGATCTTCCGTTGCCGGCGAGTTCAGGCACTGCTGGGTGGAACTCCCTTGGGAGAAGGCAGCGTAAGGCTCGCCAGGTCGGGACCCAAATCGCGGAGGCTGCAGCGGGACGACGTCTGGGCAAGTAAATAAGTAAGTAAACCTTTATTTGCATCTGCACACATACACATATAGAACAGCAATTGAAATGACACAAGTAAAACAAAAATTTTACAGCAATGAGACAAACAAACACGACAACAAAAGTAGTTACAGGCAAATCAACATAAAGTACAACACAACAATTTGTAGGTGTGGCAAATGCAAAGGGGCTCTAACTTACTCGTAGCATATCCTGGAGAGGCGGACATTGGCAAAGTTAATTATCTTTTACGTAACTGTATTTAGAGTTAAATGTTTAAATATGTATGGACATCGCGAGTTATTCAAAAATATGTTTTTTAAGGTTAACACGATCACCAAACATGATAAAAACTGAATTTGCACGGATATTTACTCTTTTATTTTTTCACTTTACAATTTTCCGACGTTTTGTTACTTTTGGTAGAACGAAACAGGATGAGGAATCTCTTTGTGCCAAATTTAATGCTAATCCATTCTTCCATTTATATCCCATTCCCGAACGCAAGTTCCGGCTCTCCGGGACTTACAATTTTATAATTTTAAAAACATTCCATTATTAATATGTAAACACTTATTGCACTTCAGTAAAAATTACAGAATCAATACCAACTTCCAAGAGCATTTTTTCTGTCGAATCTCCCTTCTGCAACCTTCTCTCGTAACTATTTCGGGTACAAATAAGGTGTTAAAATGTAACAGTCTTTGTTTATTTATAAGAGCGGAAGTGTGTGTCGTGTTTGCATGCTAAAATAGGGCTCTTTCATTCGGACATAGCGAGGCCGCGAGAGTAATATTCAGATTAGGCTGGCTGGCCAGTGACAGTTCTTTGTTACGACTGGCTGTGCGCTGGACTTACCACCGGTTTTTCGTACGCTAGCAATCTGTTGATTTACTGTCCACATCTGTCAGGGTTCCGTAGCCAACAAGGAACTCTTATAGTTTCGCCATGTCTTTACGTCGGTCTGTCTGTCCGCGGCTTAGCTCAGAGACTGTTAGTATTAGAAAATTAAAGTTTGTCATAGATTAATCACGCCGACAAAATGGTAGTACAAAATCTTTCAAACAAATTTTTTTAGAGACCTACCGTTAAATTAGGGATGAAGTTTATTTTTCTCTTTGACCCCGTAGTTGGATTGGGTGTTCAAAAATATTGTGGTCGTAGGAAAAGTACCTATTTTGCGATTTAGGGATCCGTTTGCGAAATATTAAGCTTTACAACGCAAAATATTTGTTGTAGTAGGGCGTCTATCACAGCAAAGTAGGCTACCTCGAAAACTTCGTACAAATTAAATTGAAAATTAATTTTAATACGTGTTTATTTCTTTAAAGCTGATCATTAACTAAATGAAAGTAAGATAAATCTTGATATAAATCCTATAAACCCTACACTGGGCATGGCCCGACACGCAGTAGTAGGCCGGTTTTTTTACCTATGCACTTTGGCCAACTGAGAGCTATTCATATGTAGTTATAATAGACTAACATATTGTCAGTGGACGCGAAACTGGGGGTTAGTTCGCTTAGCATAAGCAGCCAGCTTACGTCCCGCTGCAGGGTACAGGTCTTCTCTGAGAGGGAGACTATGGACTTAATCACCACGCGGGCCTACCGCAGATTGGAAATTTCGAGCGCTGAGGTGTGTGAACGTATCCGACGGACAGGTTTCCTTTGTTAGTGAATTGGTGCATTTTATTACAAAACGTACCTACTCATTGGTGGAAGGGCCGGTAAGGGACGACCCAGGCGGACATACTTCGACCAAATAGGGGATGTATTAGCAAAGGGCAACATAAGAAGTACCCGAAACCGGAGTGCGTGCATGCAGCGACTAATGAATGTTGAGGAAGTGAAAGTGATCTGTCAGGATCGTGGCAAGTGGCAGTCCCTGGTCCCTACCCCTTTGGGATATAGGCGTGAGTTTATGTATGTACATACTCATTAGTACATGCCGGGATTCAAACCTACAACCTTTCGCACGTGAGGTACGGGTTTTTACCGATAGACGAAACCGATCCTAATAGGATCAACAAAATTGTATATCTATGAACCAAAGTTGGAATTTTTGATTCTGAGCTCATCTCCGAACGATGTCTTACTTACCCTAAAAAACTGGCCAATTGCGAGTCAGAATCGCGTAGGAAGGGTTCCGTATATATAACATTAGACACAAAGATCGAGAAAAAATGGCAAAAATCACGTTTGCCGTATGGGAGCCCCCCTTAATCATTAATTTCCTTTAATTTTATTATTTAATTTTAAAGCGAATATAGAACTACACAATTATGTGAATATTTCAAGCGTTTAGCCGTTATTAATATAGTGCAAAAAACGGCCAAAAAATTACGTTCGTTCTATGGGAACCCCCTAAATTATTTATTTTATTCTGTTTTTAGTGTGTTTTGTTATAGCGGCAACAGAAATACATCATCTGTGAAAATTTTAACTGCCTAGCTATCACGGTTCATGAGATACAGCCTGGTGACAGACACACAGACAGATGTACAGACAGAGAGACGGACAGTGAAGTCTTAGTAATAGGGTCCCGTTTGGCACCCTCCGCGTACGGAACCCTAAAAAATGTATTTGAAATTAGGAGTAACTAGAGGTTTATTTATTTAACAGAGGTTTATTTATTTAAGATTTATATTGCGGTGGTAGCCTAGTGAGTAGAACATTGGGCTCAACAATAGTGTTTCAACTTAAACGTACCCAAAGTGTCTACAGGACGAAACCATGTCAAATTAATACATTAGTAATAGGTATAAACTCACGCTAGTGTCTCCGAGAGCGCTGCCAACCGTAGACACCACCAAAACTTACCCAAAGTGTCCTGTCCACGGGGTGAAACCCTGCTAGTGTCGCGAAGAGATAGGCAATAAATTCATTTAATTATCAGCACCAGACTGCAGTGGCTTTGCGAGCCTCTGGGGCACTATCGCCTTTCGTGTAAGCAGGTTCAAAGGGTGGCGGTCTACTAAGCATTGCAATTGTGGTAGAGTAGTGACTCTTAATGCTGAGGTCGCAGGTTTGATGCTGAAAGTAAATTTGGGTTTTGTCTGCCTCATTGGTCTAGCGATTAACATGATTGATTACTGAAACGGAGGTCGTGGTGTAACGTTGTAAACCTCCTTACACCATTTTTTATTTTATTTCTTTGATTCTGTCTTATCATTTTTAAGTCAAAATTTAAAATTTCGTCACCCACTAGATTTCTTTTTTCATAGCTTCTTTAGCCTTTGACTAAACCCTACGATTGACAGCATCAACATTAAATTTATTATTCTACTTGTGAATAATAAATTTGCCGCTACCAACCGGTCTTTTTGGAAATCCATGGAGGAGGCCTATGTCCAGCAGTTAACCTTTTGTGGCTGAATGATGATGATGATGACTTGTGAAATTATCTTTTATTCTGTTTTTCTATTATTCATCGGAGTTTTCGAAATAAAACCACAGTTTTGAAGTTGTAGGTACATTTGTGATATTCTAATCATTTATCCGCTCTCGTACCAGTTCGATTCCCATTGGAAGCCGCTTTACTTGATTCGTGCAAATGATATCAGTCTGGGTGTAATTTCTCGTTTGTGATGTATTTGTCTCGTTACCATAGCCCAGGGTATCCCTGAGACTAGGTCATGTGACTGTATTGTGTGGAAGTTACTTTACATTTCATTCAAGAGTGGTAAAATTTTAAGAGTAAAATCTACGGCCCCCACGTAAATCATCGTTTTTGCAAAAACGACATTTTCGTTTTATTGCACTGATGGCTTTTTGAATAAACAGTATAGAAGTGGCAAACAGTTTTTTGCTAATTTTAACTATATTTTTCAATATTACTGGTGGAATAGAATCGTATTGACTTTCGTTAAACGACAAACATTATCATGTGTATTCGGTAGTATTACTTGACAAACACAATCCATGGCATATTTCGAAGTAACAGAGAAAACTATCGAAACTAGGAGTTACGATGAGGTATTCCGCTAAATTACTAATTAGTTTTATCAAAAATACCAATTCTGATAGTATTGAATTCTAAAAACCTATTTAGAGGCTAAAAATTCCACCCATGCCGGGACTTGAACCCTCGACCTCTGGCTAACCGTGCGGCTCGAAATTTCGCCGATGGCTGCACTTGCCCATTAGCTCAGTTTTGAGAGCGCTGGCACGGTTAGCCAGCGGTCGCGGGTTCAAGTCCCGGCATGGGTGGA
Source organism: Yponomeuta cagnagella (assembly GCA_947310995.1). Classification (NCBI taxonomy): domain Eukaryota; kingdom Metazoa; phylum Arthropoda; class Insecta; order Lepidoptera; family Yponomeutidae; genus Yponomeuta; species Yponomeuta cagnagella. The sequence goes on along the minus strand of OX371287.1, from coordinate 3,386,208 downwards.
ACTTTTAGCCTCTAAATAGGTTTTTAAAATTGTCCTCAGCACGGGTTAGTGCTACAAAAAGAATACAGTATTGAATTCTTAAAGTTTTAAAGAGAGCCTAAATTTCTGTCGAATTTACCACAAACTATCGAAGTTATTCTTTCGTAACTATTCATGTATTTTCGGTTCTTACAAAGTTGTTGATACCAAAACATTCTATTTAGTGTCATCACTCCTTTAAAAACTCTTTAATAATTGTTTAATATCCTTGCTTGGTTACCATATCACAGGGTATCCTAGTTTGGGACCGGACAGATGATTGTGTTGTTTGGAAGTTATTATTACTAATAATTGGCCCTCCTGCATTCATCATCAGCCACTTGACGCCCACTGCAGGGCACAGGCCTCCCTCGTGGTTTTTATAACAATAAGGGGTTTTGCCATAATCGCCACGCTTGACAGGCGGGTTGGCGATCGCAGTATGCGGTTGGCGTCTCCTGGTAATTTATTTCTTTAGTCGCCTTCTACGACATCCACGGAAGGAAATGGAGTGACGCTATTCTTAATCCGGCGCCACACGGAACTGCTGCATTAGTTAAACACAATGTTCACAGTTTGGAGCCAAAGATCGGAAATCACGAATACTTATAAATGTGTTTACTAATAAATCTTTTATAATACGGTTTTCCACAACAAAAACAATATTCCCTCAAAATACGGCGAACGAATTCAAAGTCACCCTGTAGTGGCCCCAAACTCTATGCAACCGACGTAACATCAGCAATAACACCACAAACTTTCCTCAGAGCATCCGCCCAGCGTGCATCCACCCTTAAAGCCCCAACTACAATGGCCGTATTTACATTACAAGTGGACTCTTCCGCGAAAGGACGCCTTAAGGCCGCATAATGTGAACGCGCCTTTTGTTATATGACGCTTTGTCCTGTTACGGTACACGGGGGCTAGTCGCGTGGGAGTGTTAACTGCGTGTAGAGATTCTGCGTTAGGAGGGTCTGGTGTGACCTGGGCATGGAACCGGTATGGACCTTGAGTTTGGCCCTGGCGTGGGTACAGGGAGATTGAGAACCCTTTCCACACATAACATAAACTCACGTATCCCAGAGGGGTAGTCCGAGACCAGGGTTTGCCACCTGCCACGACCCTGTGCTTTACCAACCGTGTTGGCCACCATTGCTAACAGCGCCATCTATTTAATAAGAGGTGACTGCTTCACCGACAGAAAAGCGCTGTACAAAATAATAATGAAGAAGATGAAGAAGAAAAACATTTATTTAACACCATTAAGACATACATTTAACAATGATGAAAAACAGACAGAAAAAATAATGCCAAAACAATAAGGGATCCAGGGTGTGTCTATGCAGCGGTAAAATGGCCTCGAGCTCAGTATACGGTGCGGTTTTGCCCACAGCACTGATTTTCAGCACGGACCTTTAGTAAATTACGGATTTTCAACCGAACCTGAACAAAATGTGATACTTAATAAAATAAATTGACAAAAATAAAAAATAAATACAAATACACTGAAAAATAATTACAAATAAACTGCATACACTTTACTACATAGTAGAACATGACCTCGAATTGTGTAAGGGGAAGGACAGCATTAGAAGGAGTAGCATTTAATGCTGGAAAAGAAAGAAAGGTTCATGTTTCTGGATACTCAACAAATAACCCCTAAGTTTGATCTTAAAGGCTTGATAGGAGGAGGAATGTCATTCCAGCATTTTGACGCCGCGAATTGAATTCCGTGTGGCGCCGGACTAAGAATAGCGTCACTCCATTTCCTTCCGTGGATGTCGTAGAAGGCGACTAAGGAAATCAATTACCAGGAGACGGGCAGCAGCGTCTTCCTGAGATTCCAACCCACCTGCCAAGCATGGCGATTATGGCAAAACCCCTCATGGTTATGAAAACCACGAAGGAGGCCTATGTTCTGCAGTGGGCGTCGAATGGCTGATGATGATCATGATGACGTCGCGAATCTGAAGCTGCATCGAAAAGTGGCAGTTCGATGTGCCGGCCCTACTGCTCTGGTCTTGAATTTGTACTTATTACGAGACCACTGAATTTTGTTATAGGTACATAATAAAGTTTCTTTGCAAATATAATAATAATTTCGCCCGTAATTCGGCACTTTCATTGCTCTTTAGTAAGTGATAAAATGTAGAATGATTGATATTGAATTAGCCATTTTTTTTGTATCGCACGTTAAGATAATTAACAGACATACTTAAACAAAATAGTAGTTTATGCAACTGTCATATAATGAAGGGTATTAAAACACGTGTGTTTTAATACCCGTGTTATATGCAGTTGCATACACTACTTTATCTTCACTAATGCAATTAATCAAACAACAAGAGTAAATTCACGCGTACGTGTATAATCACAGTGATTTTGCCGCCATTAAAATTTAACCAATGAGAGCGCAGCTGCGCGCTTCAATAAAACGCGACCAACCTGATTGGCCCTGCAATCAAGTTGGTCGCGTTTTATTGATGTTATAATGAGATTTTACGATATCGATGTGAATATTATACCATCATGTGAAATTGCTTAAATTGAGTGTTTTGTTGTCTGCGCTATAACAGTAGTAATTATAAGTCAAGTATTGAAAACATAAGTAGAATGTTACAACATTAGTGTAGATAAACTATGTTATCGTCTCGCCAGTGCCCGCAGTAGCATGTGTGGAGGTTGCCGTAGCGACCGATTGACTCCCGGGGCCTTAAAATTCATGTTAACTATGACAATTTGATGTCCGCTGCGAAGCCGATTTATACACAGATTAATACACCGAATCTGCTACGCAATGTGCCTTTTATTGTTATAATAAACTACAAATTGCACTCAACGGTCATCAAGTGTTGGTGTTTCTGTAGTATCGAATACAATTAACTAGGTTACGAAGATATTTATAGTGATTTTCTCACCCCCTGTGGACTTATGCGTGATGTTATATCGCCTATGCTATATGTTACACGGGAATCTAAGCTAAAATCATAGTTACTTTGATTCAATCACCTTAAGTGCTACTATAACTTCACAAATATACCTACGTAACTTAGAAAACAAAGTCATTGGCACATGTCGGGATTTGAACCCATATCCTCCCGAATGAGAAGCCGGCGTTCTACGGCCACGCTGCCACCACAGTATATTTATGGTATAATAATAATAATAATATGCTTTTATTTCGGAATACACAGTTCCAGATTATAAATAAATAACTTACAATACAATAGAGAAATACAATAAAATAAAATAAACGAAATAAGCACAAGTCATTTTCGATTATTGTCGCGCTGAACGGAATGCCAATGTAGGTACAGTGAACTGCCCACATCCTCACACAGACACGACAGAATCTCATTTTTGGAGGCCCTTAGTCGGCTCCAAAATGATGTATGTATGTCATATGAAAAACTTTTCATGCGCAATGCAGGAATTTTGAAGTGCGCGTTCTGAGTTGACATGTTCTCGCCAGATAAATCGCGTGATTGAGACTTAAGTCATATCAAATGCTTTCTAAGCTAGTGCATATCAGATTGTATCACTACTGTGTATGTCCGAATGAGTCCACGAGCCTACAGCGGACATTCAAATGAAAGGGCTCTCGGTGGTACGATATTTTCGCACTGCTTTATCAGCGTTGTGTTTCGGCTGTGCGCCGTGCGCGTGAATAGAGACGGCTACTTTTGAGGGCTCCGCGGTTTTGGGATCCTTGGATATACGAGCATTTTATACAACAACGGCCATTGATTTCTGTTAGTGGAATCGAAAATAAGGCACTTATTCGGACGAAATACGGAAACTTCCACCTAGCATGACCTGCCTTAGCATGATTTTTGCTCTCTAATGTTTATCTTTCTGTTCTTGGTCAATGGGCAGACCAGCAGCCAGATGGTGGGATGAGCCCAAAGGATCGTGGATGCGGATATCAAGGGACCGTGATGGCATTTGGGGGAAAGGGCCTGAACCCAATAGTGGGCATAGGGGACTGGAAGGCTGATGATGATAATTGTACGGTCGTGTCCGTGACCGTACATGAACAATGATAAAACTTGATTTTACGAGAATAATAAGCTGTTTACTGTAATTAAACTAAATTTACACGATTCAGGCAATATGTCTTGATTAATTAATGAATGCTGCGAAGGAAAACATCGTGAAGAAACCTGAGTGCCTGAGCTATTTACATACCTCAGCGCTTGAAATCGCCAATCCGCGGTGGGCACGTGTGGTGATATAGCCCATACTGTCTGCCTGAGAGAAGGCCTGTACCCTACAGTGGGACGTATATCCAGTCAAAAAGTCAATATAGTCACGTGGTACTAAAACGCGCCATACAAATCGAAATTAGGCTATGACGTTACTCCCTAACGTAACGCCTTAAATGTATGAAGCGTGTATAAATATTTGAGTTATCTCGTAATTTGCATGTGTATTCTTATAAGAAAAAGTTCATAATTCAATGACAAAACGAAATCTATAAGTTCTACGTTATTAGAGCAAAACTCCGAAAAATATATTTTTATTGTTTATTTTAAAAATTTTCCTAGGTATTTATATCATTTTTATTGTATAAAAGCAATGTCCAATGTAAGTTAGACGCAAGTTCCCCATTGTTTGTCGGAAGAGTACGACCAGGGCCTGGCTGTTTCAGAGTAGTACAATTCATGGTTTACTATGACAATTTTGTATACATTGCAAAGTCGATTAACCCACAGATTAACAAGTAGACACTGCTATGCAATGTACCTCGAATTGTCGTAATAAAGTACGAATTGTAGTTTCGCTATAATTCCGGAATTAAGTCAGCATTATAATGTGCAGTGCTTACAGAAGTTTTAGTCAGAGAATTTATATATATATTTTTAAATAGCTTCGTTTGTGTTCCACTGCAGGACAAAGGCCTCCCCTCCTGCTGTCCATCTCTCCCTATCCGCAGCCATCTCGCACCATTGCGGCAAAAATGCATTTAGCTCGTCCCGCCATCTTTAACTTGATAATATGCCGCCACGTCGGTGTCCATTTTGCGGAACCTAGTCGGTCGCAATTTTGGTCCACCTATCCGTATGAGCACGGTAGACATGGCCAGCACAGTCCCACTTTAACGTGGCGGTCACAAACCCAAAGTTAAAATTTTGAATTACTGATTTTTGGACGGAACCCGTCATCTTCTGTGCATCTAGCTCATGGTGCGGCCCACAGAATATTTAAACGTTGAGTGTTTTAGCGGCGCGTGCGAGGCTGGACTAAAGCGTGTAATTTTCAGGGAACATGTTTTGAAATGGTCTGACGAGTGAAGTGAAATGAGTGTGTAGCTTTTTATTCCATTTGGTGTAGTCGCCGTCGTTAAAACATACTGTCACATTAGATGGGTCGTTAACCGCCGTTGTAATGATAGATGAAAGAAGCATAACATAAACTCACGGCTGTATCCCGGCGGGGTAGGCAGGTGTTTGCCACTTGCCACGATCCTGACGGACTTCTTTCGCTTTATTAACATTCATTAGTCGTTGCATGCTCGCATGCCGGCTCCGGATACTTTTATATTGCGCTTTGCTAATACATTCCATATTTGGTCAAATTATGTCCGCCTGGGATTCCCCTTACCGGCCCTTCCACCTACATTCGCTCGCTATATTAAATAGACAAGCGAGTGCTAACTACGTACATCCATGAATTGATTAGTGACCGTTCATTATTTTATGTTTTAGTGAATTTATTTTATGGTAAATGCACAATATAATTGTTGTTGCATATAGTTAAGATATCATGGTCTATTTTTTAGGAGTTTCTTATAACTGCAACTTAAAGCAAAAATTTTAAATCTATCATCACATCTTACGAAGGACTTATAGTCAAACGGTGTTACGTATTATAAAAACACTTTTACCCTAAAACACCCCTCAAATGCAGTTTAAATGGTCTGTGAAATATTGATGCTGAAATACTGCACTATCATCAAATCCACACACAGCAGATATCACTACTCATGAGATCATTACGCAACAGCGAATCTCACTTTTATTTACATTAAAATGTACCATGCTTCAGCAGATTTGGCTCAGACTATAGGAGGCAACATCCAGAAGGCGTTCGTGGAAACAGTTTTTGCCGATTGTATTTCATTGAACAAGTTTTGATTAAATTCACCACTTGCAACTGAGCAAAAATTCTTATTTTTTTTTTTTATTTACGTGAAATTAAGGGTAAGTCTATTTTAGTCTTAACTTAGAAAACTTGGTATATTTTTTCAAAGTTCCTATTGATCATAACGTAAAGACTCTTTTTCATCTATTTATTGCCTTTTATTAATGATTGTACCAAAGATTGCCTTGGACCGATTGAGAATGAAAATATTTTTAATTTAAAATGTCTTGGACCTCTCTGGGAATCAAAGTACGAACTTCCCGTGGACCTTTGGGAACAACCCTTTAATACAAATTGCCCAAGTCACATTTAAAAAAAAGAAACAATTTTAAATAACTACTAATGATATTTGATACTTTAATCGCCTAAGTCTGGGTGTATTTTCATGTTTGTGATGTCCTAGCCTGATTACCATATCCTAGTTTGGACTAGGACACTGTGATTGTGTTGTGTTTAAGCAATTATTATTCTTATTAACGATATTTTTATAGGATATATAATATAGTTTTGCGTTATTTAAAAAACAATTCGAATTAAATATTTGTATTCATTCGAAAACAATTTTTTGCGTAATGGACGTCATGTTTCTTAGTTCCGAATTAATAAATGAGGTGGGGAATAAGCTAGCAAAGAAACTACACATATTTTATTTTTTCAAGAAAGTTTTAACTTAATTACCTAATAGAGATTTCAACTTAAAAATTTTGTTCCGAATTAATAAATGAGGTGGGGAATAAGCTAGCAAAGAAACTACACATATTTTATTTTTTCAAGAAAGTTATAACTTAATTAATAGAGATTTCAACTTAAAAATGATTAGGTACTTGTAAATGTGATGAGTACGGGACACAATCGTCCTTCGCCCTGCTTTGGCATCATGCTGAGACTGGCCCATTTTTGGCAACTTTGTGTGTCTAAGTTTCATGTAGGTACTTAGGTACAGGTATTTCGCCAAATGTGTCCTATGGTTTACTAACTTAATTATGCACTTATTGTTTGTAATTATTTGTAAGGATATTGGCTTACTGTATGTAATTGCCTACTGTATGTAATTCTTTGTAATGTTGCCAAATAAAGTTTATTCTTATTCTTCTTATTCTTATTCATTAACATTAATCTACCATTTAATACCAGACACATTTGTCTTCTAAATAATCCTGAATGTTATAGTAGGCTTTTTTGGACAGTGTCGGAGGTACTCGTAACTCTGATATATCTTGAGGAATCTTATCGTAGAACTTTATACAGTGTCCCATAAAGGATATATTAAATTTTCCAAGTCTAACCCCCGGTTTCTCGTACACTAACAAGTTGTTAATCTACTCTTAACAGCTGTCAGTGTTTTTTTTTTGTATGCACTTTGGTCAATTCACAGCTGTTAACAGAAGATTAACAGCGTGTTAGTGTACGAGAAACTGGGGGTAAATCATGGAAATGTGGAAATTATGTTTATTCCTAGGAATAACAATACAATATGAGCGGTGGTAGCCTAGTGGGTAGAACATTGGACTCTGAAGCGAGAGGAGACCCAAGTTCGATAACAGGGCGGGCATGCACCTATGAGTTTGTTTTCTAAGTTATGTACATTTGTGAAGTTATAGCAATACCACTCGCTAACCGTGAAGGAAAACATCGTGAGGAAACCTGAGTATCTGAGCTTTTCACATATGTCAGCGCTTGAAATCGCCAATCCGCGGTGGACACGCGTGGTGACTAAGCCCATACTCTCTCCCCCGACCTGTGCCCTACAGTGAGACGTATATACGCTGCTTATGTACCTATAGATAACCAGCTGAGCCACTACCTTTTGTCACATAACCTACTCAAGCCTTACTTTGTTGTAAGTTGTTTTTTGATGAGGCAATAAATACTTTTTTATCTTTTACCTCTTTAACACGTTATTATATGACTGTTATCACTGCTGACACGTTGTTACATCATCGACTACCCGTCATTCAGATTCTTTCGCTTTATCACCATTCATTAGTCGTTGCATGCACCGACGCCGGCTTAGGAAAAAATTAGTCTTATAAATAAGGCCACCAATTATCTAGCCCTTATAATTTCTAAGATTTAAATTGAATTAATTATTTGTGTACCTACTATAAAGATTGATAAAATATTATTTATATTTATTGTAAAGTTCCGACCTGGCGACCGCGGACCAGACGACGCTGCGTGGGCAGGCCCCCCACCGGATGGTCTGACGACCTGGTTACGGTGGCGGGGAGTCGCTGGATGCGGGCGGCACAAGACCGGGAAGCTTGGAAAACCATGAGGGAGGCCTATTTCCTGCAGCGTGCGTCAAATGGCTGATGATGATGATTGTATGTACACCAAGAATTACAAAAGAATTACAAATTATTATTAGACTTTATTCTATGTAGCTGAATGGTTCTTCTGCGTCCTCATGCTCAGTGGCACAGGAGACCATTAAAGGCCCAGCACAAAGGGCGAGAGACGAAATAAATCTCGGCCCCCGCAGTCTGGAAGATCATCCGCAGCCGAGATGCGTATGATGAATGATTTTAAAACGATACCCCGGGTCTTGACTGCCTGGTTGGCTTACCAGTTAACATGCTTGGCTAACATGCCAAAAGTCACGTGTTCGATTCCCACTGAAGGCCGACGTACTTTATTTCTACAAATGGCCTCAGTCTGGGTGTATTTCCATGTCTGTGACGCCCTTGCCTGTGAGATGTGGTACGTAGCGATGTAAATTATTAGCTTAGTTACCGCATTACAGCGACGAATAGTGTTAATTTAGCAATAAGTTGCATTTAAAATAACTTGTACCATGTTACTATAGCCCGAATTACGCTAGTTTGGGAAGAGGACTCGTGGTTGTATTGTGTGCAAGTTATGTTTTTATTGAAACTTACCATAGGTAGAATGTAAAACCCATCAGGTAATTGAATTATTGGAAATTTGAAATTTTTCTAACCTCGTAGAGCAAAAGTTGTACTTTTATGAAAAACTCCATTTGGCATATGTAGTTGTAATATATTAAACGGGTCTAATCGCGATTATTTTTTAGGGTAAAATAATAACTAACAATAATATTGTTTATTGTTAATAACAACAATTAGTATTAATTACAAGAAATCGATAAAAAAATTACTACGTATGAGCATTGCGGGTCGTTTAAAATTTCATTTAATTTTAGCCCGTGTATTATACATATATAATAGGCCAGTATGGGAACATGTTTTACGTGGATTAACCTCCTCAGTCCTGACCTTGAAAATAACAATGGTTTTCAATTGTTATTTTCAAGGTCAGGACTAAGGAGGTTAAGGGGATCCAGTGGGCTCACTAGCGCCACCAATGAAAAAACAGCATATCTTTTTTTACAGATCGTCTTTGTAAAAAAGTGTCTGTACAATCTCTCAATCATGTTAACAGTGTTTTTTAGGACCCAAGACAAAGAACTTAGGTTCACAAGCCTGGGACTAGATAGCATTTATGCCAGAAACGGCCGGTTTTGGCGTTAATGCTATCTAGTCCGGAAGCGGTGGTAGCCTAGTGGGTAGAACATCGGACTTGGAAGCGAGAGACCCAGGTTCGATCCCCAGTGCGCCCATATGTCTATGACTTGGTTTTCTAATTGAAATTGAAATCGCCAATCCGCGGTGGGCACGCGTGGTGATTAAGCCCACACTCTCCCCCTGAGAGAACGCCTGTGCCCTACAGCGGGACGTATATAGGCTACTTTGCTATCTAGTCCTAGGTTTCTCGCCTTCACTATTAACCCGATTGAGAGATTATACAGGCACTTTTTGCAAATACGATCTATAAAAGAAGATATGATTTGTTTTTCGTTGGTGGCGCTTGTGTTACTCCCCGGAGCCCCTCAGTCCAAAAGTTCAACAACAGATGGCGCTACACGACATTCGACGGCGTATTACACGATAGCAAACGAGCGAAGCTCCGTCCGCATCGCCTAGGTAATAAATATTTATAGATGTAACAGTCTAGCCTTGAAAATTATATTGCATGTTGCAAAAAAGATCCCGTAGAACGCTTATATCAACAGAATATAAGATGTCCTTACAATGTTTTCCCATTCCCAGCGTATACCTAGCTAGTTCATGCGTGTTAAGTACGCAAGTAGTCTACAAAATAACACGCACTAAAGAGCTCTTCAGTAGCAAGTTACAAGTTAACGGTTATGTGATTAAGTAAACAATAGAGCGGTGGTAGCCTAGTGGGTAGAACATTGGACTCGGAAGCGGGAGACCCAGGTTCGATTCCCAGTGCGGGCATGTACCTATGACTTTGTTTTCTAAGTTATGTACATTTGTGAAGTTATAGTAGCATTACCACTCGCTACCGGTGAAGGAAAACATCGTGAGGAAACCTGAGTGCTGAGCTATTCACATACCTCAGCGCTTGAAATCGCCAATCCGCGGTGGGCACGCGTGGTGATTAAGCCCATACTTTCTCCCTGTGAGAAGGCCTGTGCCCTACAGTGGGACGTATATAGGCTTATGATGAAACAATAGACATAGGAAAGGGCCTAGTTTTCTCTCTAGTTGCCTCGCCCCCTCACCGCGCAGGTACGCCTGTGGGTTTGTCCTTGTGTTTTTGTGTGAGGGTACTAAAATTGCATATGAACTCCTCCTGACCACTTAAATGCACTTAAACTTAAACGTTACATTTCAAAAACTTACGCCTGTGTCCCAGAGGGGTAGGCAGTGACTAGGGTTTGCCCCTTGCCACGATCCTGACTGACCTCTTTTGCTTCATCAACATTGATTATTGATGAAGCAAAACAGGTGATTTATTGCACAAAAAATAAAAAAATAAAACTTAATTAACAGGTAAGTGTAGATGTACAAAGGCGGACTTATTTCAAAAGAAATTTCTTCCAGCCAGCCTAAGAGAGGTTCTGAATGAAAAATTAAGAGAGCGGAAGGAGGCAAATACAGATCAATAATTTGAGAAAAAAAAATCACTATTTATTCTGTCACTTATTTTGGGTGTCGATCTAGCTTAAAACTAGAGTATATAATATTATGTTATAGTAACATTGTTATTTGTATTACATGCCTAATAAACAAAATAAAAATAAATAAATAAATTGCTCAACCAGTGTAAGCCACCCATTAGAATGGCGTATCCAAAACCAATACTCATTCAGGACGCACACACAATACACCCTGTCCATTTCCTTTTACGGTTTGCCGAAAACCATTCGCGGGTCCCCACACTCGTCGGGCTTGGTATCGAAGCTTGTGGGCGGCTTTTGTTTCCGATTCTTTTTTTTTCGGGCTATTCCGAAGCGCTTAACCAGAGTAATGCTGTAATAGTAATAATATAATAAATGCCTACATAAAAATTTAATTTACATCAAATTATATTTACATCACTCAGTCCCAGCCAGAATTTAGCAGCCATTTAACAGCCAGTCCCAGCTTTATAAATCAAAATTTTATCTTACTTCTTTTTTTTCTTTTTCATACAAACAATTTGGATTTTTTTCCTGCAAAACATGGCGTAATGGGGAAAAAGTCTATACCCAGCAATGGGCCGAGGTAGGTTGATGATGATGATTTGGTTTTTTCAAAATCAATATTTTATCTTACTTCTTTTTTAGCAGTTATAAATGCGAAACTTTGGATGGATGGAATGTATGTCGCAATCACGCCAGAAAGGCTTAACATTTCAATATTATAAATATTATAGTTAGAACTAGCACAAAGTCCACTTTTATCTTGGCACAATACACACGAACATTTTCACGCGATTTAAGTCGCTGGAAATTACTAGTAGTAGTAAAAATGTTTAAGCAACAATCAACGACCGCCCAACAGTGATTGGCAAATTACTTTACTATGATGATGGCGTTTTTCATCTTTCAACTATATAATCTATATGCATCGAAGAAAAAAAACCTGAGTTTAAGATAGATAGATATTAATCAGCTCTCGTTGGGAGTCATAAATCAGAAAAACGTTACGATACTTTCTACCATCTTAAATTTGGATTCCCAGTTTGGAGACAAAGGTCGGAAATTTGGATGGACATATCATGCAGCCTCTATGGTTAAGCGGTTAACACGCTTGACTACCAAAACAGCGGTCATGGATTCAATCCCCACTGGAGGCTACAGTACTTAATTTGTACATTATGGCCCCAGTCTGATGGTCTGGTCTGGCTACCATAGCACATTGTATCTTAGTTTGGCATTAGAATAAGTGATTGTGTTGTGTTGATTGTATTTATTATTTATAATTATTAAATCATTATTAATTATTAGGGAACATAAGAGGTATTTATTACCTGTGCCTGTATTTTCTTCAAATAGATGAATTGAATTAAATTAAATCTAATTTCGGATACAAACGTTTCTTAACCATAAAACCATTCGACGGACAATGACAACGACTGAATAACGACATAACAATTACGAAACATTAAAGGCAGGGTCGTTACATACCCATAATGGCGGCACGCAGGAAAATGAAATGTGAAGAATTTTCCACTGTACATAATTAATCACCAGTGCATGCTGCGACTTCATAACGTGGATGGAGTTAACGAGGTGTAACCCGTGATGGGTTCTGGCCAGTGGAAAACCGTCCCTTTATTTCTATAATTGGCCAATATCAACAGAAACCAAGCGCGAGACGGTTTCATGTAAAGCAATCGGGCTTTATGAAAAATAGTATATTGTACACCGAGGGGAGAAAACGACAAAGAAATAGAACTTTCTCCCAAGTGATAAATAGTGCTTTATATTACACCTGCGAAGAAAATAACATTATTTAGTTTTTGTCGTCTTCTTCTTCTTCTTCTACCCATATTTTTCTTTATTGCCAAGAAAACCAGGTCTTTAGCAGATATGCAAATCATCTAAAAATTACACGTACCTATACACGAAAGTATATATATATATATATACGTGTAATTTTTATATGTCTTATGTCTTCGCCAAAAACTGCATAAGAAATAACAAAAGATGGGCTTTTCCCTCCTGACCCATCGAACTGAATCTAACCGCAAAACTTTTCAGTCTTCAAAAAGTTTTGATGAACAGTGAACTTTTGTGCACGTACACACATATTTACCAATACTGAAAAGTTTTGCGGTTAGATTCAGTTCGATGGGTCAGGAGGGAAAAGCCCATCTTTTGTTATTTCTTATGCAGTTTTTGGCGAAGACATAAGCGCGACGATAATAAAGAATCCGACGGCGACTGTTTTAGTTTGGGAACTGGAAGTGTGAATAACTTTGCAGACACATTCTCAAGGACTACTTTGTGGTTCTTATGGTTATTGGTATAAGTGCTAAAGTTCGATATGGTCTCACATTCACGTGAATCTCATTCCATTTTGCAACAAATATTATAAACGCGACGGTTTGTACGCTTCGGTTGTCCCATTGTTTGGATGTTTGTCACGCAATCACACTTAACCGACTGACAAGATTTGGCTTTAATTGCCAAAGGAATAGATAAAATTCAATGATGATAATAATGAAGAATATTGGTTTATAACCCGCTATTAATTAACCGACATCAAAAAAGGAGGAGGTTATCAATTCGACGCGTATATTTTATTTTTTATTTTTTGCTATGTTCCTCCATAACTCCGTCAAATATTAACCGATTTCGACGATTATTTTTTTGTTCGAACAGGTATAACGTCCCATTGGTCCCATTTTAATTTGGTGAAGATCTGATGGAGACTTTCAGAGATGGAGCTCTTCAATGGACAGCAGTAAATAAGCCCTATTGGAGCTCATCCTTTAACAAAATCCGTATGTTTCATAAAATTGCGTAAAAGTAGTCTCAAGTTAATTTGGTGATGTTCTGGTGAGGACTTTCGGAGATGGAAATTTAGAACATCAAATTTTAAAACAATGAATTAAGTAGGGTAAATTATAGTTAAAAGGAACTTATTTATTTTTCTCCCGCTCCCCCACAAAAAATTGAAAAATATTTTTTTTTTAATAATAAATAAAAACCGACTTCGAAACACTACAGCACTAAAAAGTTATAAAGAATTAATTAAGTATTTATACATGTAGGTATTGTAGAAGTATAATTTGTAGTCGGTGCCTAGTTTCAAGACCTGCACATATATTTTGGGCACCGGCGTTTCGAAGTCGGTTTTTATTTTTTTAACTCCACGTGAATGAGAGCACAACAAGTGTTGCTATAAGTGCTAAAATACAAATTCGGAAGCGCACATTTACGTGACTATTTTAATTTTATGTTTCTAGTATTTTTAGTGACTCGCGATGCTCATTTCACGTAATAAATAATCGCGGTTAGACCCGTTTAATATATTTAATATAGGTACCTTATTGTCCCTGATTAAGGAATGAGTAGCTTTAAGTATTGTTTTTGTGCCTAAACAAACGTGTGCATTTTGGGAGGCAGTCAAGCTCTGAACCATAAACTTGTAATTTTATATTTTCTCCCGATTGTCACCCGTTGTACTCAATTAATAAATAAAATAAAATAAAATTTTACTAACTCATTGTTCTAGCGGAAAGCTGTAGTTTACGTACTCAAAAATCGTGGGTTCGATTCCCTATTGGCTCCAGCTCGAATGCTTGGAATAGCTTAACTAAAAGGTAAAAGTAAAAGTATTGTTTAAAGATATTGTTAAGCATAGTATTGGTGAAATAAAAGCAAAAAAAATTTCATTCATAACTCATGGTAAAAATAAAATAAATTACAACAGTCTAGTAGCAAGTGATTTAAAAATTTGAAAGTGATTTCCAACTCCTTCGATTTACCTGTATACCTCTTTCGACAACCTAAAACGAAAAGGGTAAGTCAAAAAAAAGTCTGGATAGTTAATAGCGTCCGTGACATGCTTTTTAGATATCCGTAGTCATCGAGAAACCCTTATTATAGTTTCGCCATGTTCGTGAAATTTGGCATAGATATACATATTTATTACGCCGACAAAACGGTAGAATAAAATTTTGAAAATGTATCTTTTTAGGGTACCTCCCCAAAGTACATCTAAATCAGGGATGAATTTTTTTTTCTCGTCTCCATCCTACTGTAGGTTTTCGTTGGAAAGGTCGTTTCAAAATATCGTGGGTGTAGAAAGACCGTTTTCCGATACAGGCTTCCGTTTGCAAAATATTAAGCTTTAGAGCGCAAATTTTTGACAGAGTAGGGCGTCCCTCCTCTTCTGTCCAAACGGTTGATTGTAGAAACATGAAAAAATTCATGGCAGTAGCACATATAATAAACTTAAAAGGAAAACTATCACGGCTGAGTAGGCTTTACAAGTTAACGAGTAATAGGCGACAACTTATAAAATGAAAACGTACAAATTCCCTTGACAAATTACTTTTATGATGTTGTGAGTTCTGTAAAGCAGGTAAAAAACCCCTCCTTCTGCGGAGCCCTATAATGCGCGTGGCCTGACACGCACTTGGCCGGTTTTCTATTTTCAATTATGTAATACAATAGGATGTAGTGAGTACAATTGAGAAAGGAATGTTGCGTTGGTTTGGACATGTGAAGACGATGAAGGAAGAAAGATTGACGAAACAAATATATCGAGCGAATGTGGGTGGAATGCCGTTAATGGACGACCCAGGCGGACATACTTCGACCAAATAGGGGATGTATTAGCAAAGGGCAAGATAAAAAGTACCCGAAACCGGCGTGCGTGCATGCAACGACTAATGAATGTTCAGGAAGCGAAAGTGATCAGTCAGGATCGTCGGAAATGGCAGTCCCTGGTCTCTGCCTACACCTCTGGGTTACAGGCGCGAGTTTATGTATCATCATCATGAGCCATTTGACGCTCACTGCAGGACATAGGCCTCCCTCACGGTTTTACAAACCATGAAGGGTTTTGCCATAATAGCCACGCTAGGCAGGCGGATTGGCGATCGCAGCATGCGGTTGGAATTTCAGGAAGACCCTGCTGCCCGTCTCCGTCTCTGAATTTCCTTAGTCGCCTTCTACGACATCCACGGAAGGAAATGGAGTGGCGCTATTCTTATTCACGGAGTTTAACTTTGCTTTGAGCGAGTAGTCAAATTAATGACCAGTAGCGCAGCAAAAACAAGAACGTCGATGTTTCAATTCGCTTCGAGATTAACTTGAGTGTAACCAGGTAATTTAAGATTATGTTTCACTCATAATTGAGTGCAGGTGATACGATACGCGATATGATGCGGAATGCTGTTTCGGTCGTTAAGATTTTATGTTGTGTCTCTTGAGTGGCACTCGATTTAGGTGTCAGTTCCTTTGACTAATAATATAATCAGAGGCATATTTATGCGCACCAAATCCTGTGAATTCCTGACGTTTGCGATAGCAATTGGTATTTTATAGAATCCCATTTCCACGTGGTGCCGGATTAAGAATAGCGTCACTCCATCTCCTTCCGTGGATGTCGTAGAAGGCGACTAAGGAATTCAATCACCAGGAGACTTGTAGCAGCGTCTTCCTGAGATTCCAACCGCATACTGGGATCGCCAACCCGCCTGCCAAGCGTGGCGATTTTGGCAAAACCCTAATGGTTATGAAAACGACGAAGGACGCCTATGCCCTGCAGTGGGCGTCAAATGGCTGATGATGATGATTCTATAGAATATTACGTTTACGAATCGTTCAGGAGTTGGTACGCGTAAGACAAAACATATTTATTAGATACAAATAAAACTATTATACATATCCACATATAAACAAAAATTATATCGCTCAAGTTTATTACGTAACCGTTCCAGAAAAATATAGTAAAATTAATATTGATGTTAGGTGCGAAATAAAATGTTCGATGTATGTATACAAGTAGATAACATTTTATTGCACAAATAAAAATAGAATGCAGTTTCCCTAAAAATATTCGAAATACCAAAACTACAAAAAAAAAAACATGGTTCGTCCGTTTGTTTATTTTTTACTTTTTCATATACATATTTTTTATTTTTCCATTAATTCAGTCAATTTATAATCCTTATTTTTAAGCACAATAACATTTTTGACCGCATTGGCTGTCATTTTTATACCGCCTGTTAGTGCAAGAAAATAAAAAATATTTACTACCAAAAATCTACTCTCTATAGACAAATTATACTATACTTACATCTTGATATATTGTCAAACGCTTTATAGCCAAAAAAAAGAATAAATAAAAACAATCTTTATACAGCATCTGCGCGACTACTCCTATGTTGTTACAGGACATTTTGCTAGTTGGTATGTAGCAAGACGCCGCCTTAATAATATCGCAATTTATAGCAGGTCGGACAACGCCTGTATCAATGGCACAAAATAAAACGAAAATAAAAAAAAAACAAACCGAGCGACAGTTTAATCAAGGAACGCCATCTCTCGCCGGCTACTGTTTAAAAGAGCGAGACAAAAACATAAATGTAAAGGTGCGTTCACGTTCGCAGATAGCATGCTCATGTAGCCCTGACTGAAATAACGCAAAACATGAAAACTGTTTCTACTGTATTGAGTAGAGTAGTTATACCACTTGTAATAAGTAAAAGTTGGGAATTCAAACTTTTTTTTTGTTACAATCCATCCAATTCAATCTCGTCAAGTTTTTGGCGGAAAACCTTAACGTTTCCAGAACTGAAAATCAGAGGAGCATGCAATACAGATCAAATCTTTCTTTTTTTAATTGATAGAAGATATCTCCATGACACAGATATAAGTTAGTGTGGAGACCACAATAAATTACATTCGTACTCCTTACTTACGAATACGAAACGTTTACGTACTTACACGTACGTAAACTCCACAATAAAAACTGTAACATCTTCATAATAATACCTTTTTGGTTGCATACTCAGTGTAACATGTTAAGATAATGCTGTGTTTTTGTGGTTAAAATAAACATTTTGTAATTTTAATAATACAATAATATTAATTGTATGGGCTGAGGCTACGACAGGATGGTAACAGTTAAAAAAAATTTAAAATAAAAAAAAAACAAACGAATAGGGAGTATTGACCTATCCCTTAGTAGAGTACCCCACTGTAAACACAACTGATTGACATTTATATACTAATGTTGTTTAACAATCTAGTTCAGCCTGAGCTAACAGTAACAGTACACAATACAAACATTTCAAATGTAATTAGTCGGAATTGCAAAAACATTTTATAAAAAATATGTAGCATGTTGTTGATAACCTTCACGGGATCTTGTCAGGTAGGTACTTATACCAAGTAATGTATTACACTTAAAATGATTTGAGAAACGATGGTTAGAGTGGAGTTTTTTTTTTCACTGGCCTTTCCTCCACTACAAACTCGACCCGAAGGCATCATTGCACATTGACATTCGACAAACAGGATTCACATTGACAAATTCTTTACGTCCGACTATAAATTGTCACGTTACCGAGGGTTGTGTGAAGGCACAACCCTTGGTAACGGAAGCTAAAGAAATTAAAAGAAAGATTTAGAAATGTAAAAATTTAATCATCAAAACCCCCTAACCTATAATTAAACTAAAAACTTAATAATAATAAAAACATCAGAAATATGTACAAAAAGAAACCTTAGGTTCCAAAAGGGTAAGCAGATCGTGGAGGCAGGCCGTGGAGTCAGGCCGTGGAGACGGACAGGCAAGTTGTGCAGGCAGGTCGTGGAGACGGGCAGGTAAGTTGCGGAGACAGGCCGTGGAGAGGTAGACAGGAACTCAGGTAACTCAGGTAGGTCTCACAAGTAAGACTCAGGTAAGACTCTCAGGACTCAGGTAAAACTCTTCAAGTAGGACTCAGGTAAGACTCTTCAAGTAGGACTCAGGTAACTCATCAAGTAGGACTCAGGTAACTCTTCAAGTAGGACTCAGGTAACTCTTCAAGTAGGACTCAGGTAACTCTCAAGTAGGATTTAAGTGAGACTGCCTCGGAAAGCCTTCTTGGGCGGCTTTTATATATACCCCAAAAGTAGTTCGATTCTAATATTCAAATTTGCGTCAGAATTCTTCTGGAAGTTTTTGGATCCTGTTCCAAATCCATAATTTCGAATTCTAGATCTTCTTTCTCTTTCTTGCATTAAATTCATAATTTCGATTTGGAATGCGAATAGTCTTCTAGAAGTCTCTATAGGCCAGAAGTTTCCTTATTCGACCTTCTTAGTATGATGATTATTTGACATAATTTAGAAAAATAAAGAACAATATTCAAATAAAACAAATATCTGACTAACAGTTGAATCGTTGACAGTAAAGCAAAATACAATATTTACAATGTGAAAAGTGGAAAAATAATTAGAAATACGTATTAGCTTTGAAATAATCGTGAACCAGCCTTATGTTTTCGTTTGTGATAACATGAAAGTGTTGTGAAATTGGATTTCAGTGGTTCAACTTGGACAAAACGTAAGTCTTTTTTTGCATTGATAGAAAGAGTAGGGTGCTAGGCGATAGAATCGCGCTAGACGCGTAAGCTAAACCCTACAAAATTCAGGTTGGTTAGTGTGAGATCGCCCTTACGTTGCACAGTACGCAATGCGGCCCGGCTTGTAAGCGTAGTCCGAACACTATTATGATCAGTTATCGGAGCCATCAGCTAGAAATATAATGAAACTAGCTACGCTTGCGGCTCCGCGTACTCAGATAGGTACATTTTACGAAGATAGGTTTAAAAAACATTCTTTCTTAACAGATCCAAAAGATGGCATGACTGAAGAACTTCAGGAAACGTTGGGCGCTGATTGCGGAGAGCGTCGTATTTACTTGAAGTCCTTCCAGTTCTTCAGTCATACAGCACGATTAGTTTAAGAAAGGGATTGCATAACTATTTGCCTCTTGCTCACACAATACAGAGAGCAATATTGTGTGAGCGAGAGATTAAGGAGCAAGAGTTAACCAGTCTCTTTCTCTAATTGTCAGTGTTAAATGGTCCGGCGCGAGCTAGATAGCTTAGATAGATCTCACTGTCACCGGCCGCTCAGACGCGAAAGTAAACATACGACGAGTACCAATGCAAGTTAAAGGAGAAACCCAACAAGCGACCACACTAATTATGGCATACAATCAGCCCGAATGGAGAGCGTTGGTGGCAAAAGCAGTCTTCTAGTTACATACGTTTATGTTCTAGTTATATCTTGTCACAATTATCAAAGCCTCATAGTTGGGCCATTGTACGTAGCAAGCGCTAAGGTATGCCTCAGACACTAGGGTTTCCTCACGAAGTTTGAGGGAAAACTTCGTGAGGCCCTGTATTCGTCCCACTGTAGAGCACAGCCTTCTCTCAGAAGTATGGGCTTGATTATCACGCATGCCCCCGAGTATTGATAATTTCAAGCGCTTATGTAGGTATGTAAACACCACAAGCTCTCAGGTTTCGTCACGATGTTTTCCTTCACAATTAGCGAGTGGTATTGCTGCTACAACTTCACAAATGTACGTAACTTTGAAAACAAAGTCATTGGTACATACCAGAATTCGAACTCACCACCTCCCAAATGAGAAGCCTCCGTTACCACCGCCCTAACCGCGTTCTGAAAATGAATATACAGAGCTAGTTTATTTTCATTTTCAAAACTAACTTATGTACATACTGCATAGAATAAACCACAAAACTCACTTGATGGTGAGCATTGCAGTCTTCTATGCACATATATGTTTTATCTTGACTTCATGAGACAGCGCACCGTTTTGACAAAATTGACAATTTGACGCACGCGAACAAAGTCGCAGGCACAGCTAGTGTAATTTCATTCTCAAAACTAAATTCTGCACTCCATAGACGAGATTAAAATCCACAAAACTCACTTGACCGCACAGATATCCCGGCAAAACGCCGCTAACGCGGAAGCACTCGAGCGGAATTTGCTAACAAAACATGCACTATTAAGCCGGGCTCATACTATCGGCCACTTGACTGATAACCGCGATATACTGATGGGATCTCCAAAATGATCTAGATTTTGAAATGAAATACCTAGTTTAACTTTAGTTAAATCGCGGTTACTGTATTACTTTGAGTAAAAGCATTTTGACCTCGATCTTTATTCATTCAATAATGCATTCAATACATTAGTCTAAATGCATCCACTGCTGGATAGAGGTCTCCCTACGACATGGCATTTCTCTCCGTCAACAATGCTTATAAGACCGCCACGGTCAGTCTGCATCAGATTGTCGGTCCAGCGAGCGGTCAATAGCGTGCATACTGACCTGCTATCACAGTCATGAACTACGATCACTTCTAAGACCTGCGAAGAATGACACTGCTAAAGCAGAAAGGCAGTGGATGATATTGGCAATCAGCAGAGTCTATGTGCAGCACCAGCAGTAAGTTCTATTCATTTGATGGTACGTTCACGCCAACCCCCACGGTCCCTTGCCAATCTTATCTAATGACTTTCTGCTTTAGAAATGTCACTAACTCACCGAATCGCAGAAGTAATCTCAGGTCACGATCATGAAGGATATATGGACAGAGTAGCTGAGTGATGGATGTAGTTATCTTTCCATCGATCCATGGTCCAGCCACGTCTGTGAATGGCAAGATGGTATCCAAATTAGTTTCTGGAGACTGCTGTCATTGTAGCATTTAACACTGAATGACCAAAGAGTATCTAGAGGCCGAATGTTAAGTATGAGTTTGGTATTTGACTACTTACTCCTTAGTCATTGCATGAAACTAGACTTCTCAGGGAAAGAAAATATTAGTTTTGTGGTAACACAATGTCAGTGACAACCGTAAATACTCAGTTTGGCCTTAGGTCATCGGTCGTGTCAGATAACCGTATGTGCTTAGCTTTACTGAGCCGAACTGTGGTAGGTTATTACTTCAAAAATAACACCTTACAGGTAAACGTTGTACTGGACAGCAGAGAAGCGCTGCGGGCGGCGTTTACATGTACAGGATGCTCTGAAGTGATCTTTTGCGTTACTGCAAAAACAAAGGTATGTTGTGTATGTTGTGCACGTGCATAGACCCGTTTTACACCTCCACACTGACTTTCCAAGGTTTGCTGGAAGAAATCTCTCACAGAGATAAGCTCGCCTTTGTACATGTAATTTCGTTTTGTCATATTTCCTGTTCTGTTTTTCGTGTGCAATAAAGTAAATATAATATAAATATATAAAGGTATATGTTTATATGGTTATATATATATATATGTTTTTTGATACACTCGAACGTGCTTGTTTTGTTGTTATAGGGGTAACAACAAAGATTCGATTAGCAATAAAATAAAATATGTCTGGGGTTTTGAGTTCAATTCCCGATTGCCAACATACTTTGATTTGTTAAAATATCTCAAAAAGGCATCAAATTTTGGGACTTATTAGAGATCGTGTTGCATGTGGATGTAATGTTATGTGATTTATATTTTTACTAACTGTTGCCAGACTTAGTTTGCGTGGTCAATGTGTATTTTTGCGGGATGAAAAGTAGCGTACCTGACTGACCTGACTATTGCCATAGAGTATATAATCTGGGTATGAATCTATATCTGTGCTATATTTTATCCAGATCCGTTTAGCCATTCTGGCGCAACAAACATCCATCCTTCCAATTTTTTATGTTTATAATATGAGTAGAATTGCAATAATGTATTAATTATAATGCCAGAAGGCTTTCTTACGAGCTGAGCTTTAAATATAATGCTTTAGTAATATATGGGAGTCATCTAGATGCACGTAACTGTCTTTGATGTGCAATTAAATATTATCCTTAAGTTCTTGGTCATCCTGTAGACACGAAGCTTAGAATATGAAGGAGCAGCGGCGATCGTGCGATAGAACGCAAGAGTTAAGAGATTTTATTCACCGGCCAGTCTGATTTATATCTTTATTGTGAACCGAGCTTTATAGAGGCTCCTCGCGAGTACAATGGAAATATTATGTTATTAAAATAAGGGGAAAAAACGACGCAAGAGAAAATCGATTTTTGCGTCGTTATTTTTTATGGCAAATAAACTAGCCGGTCGAAAAGCGACCAACGTACCTAATAGTTTTGTTAAATTTTGGTCGCTATTTTTACCTACTGAAAACTCCTTCTTCTTTGTTTCTTTGCTACAGAACTTAATGTTTCAATAATGAATTTCTCTAAAGTCCATATGACACTAGATTAGATACGGGATCTTTTGTGATATCCTGTGCGGGTTTCACTCGATCTGTATCAAGATATGTCGTGTAAAACCCGCAATCAATAACACAATTATTATGGTCCTATATCTAGTCTACAATTATGATACTGGTAGTTCATTCAAAAGTAGATTGTGTTTATGCGATAAAATATATAGGTTTAAAAGTTCTAAAATAAGCCCATATTTTATTTGGATCTCATAGGTTTCAAAAACGCGAAAAATTAAGTTACTGTAATTATAGGTACTTACCATCTTCTTAAACAAATTTTAGTGAAGGGATAGTACCTATCATCATCATCATTCAGCCACAAGAAGTCCACTGCTAAACATGGATTTCCAAAAAGACCGGTTGGAAGCGGCTTGCATCCAGCGTCTTCCTGCCACTTGGATGAGGTCATCTGTCCATCTTGTGGCTGGACGTCCTACGCTGCGCTTGCCGATATGTGGTCTCCATTCGAGAACTTTTAGGCCCCATCGGCCATCAGTTCTGCGTGCTATGTGCCCCGCCCACTGCCACTTCAACTTACTAATCCGCTGGGCTACGTCGACGACTTTCGTTCGTCTACGGATCTCATCATTTCTGATTCGATCTCGCAGAGAAATTCCGAGCATAGCCCTTTCTATAGCTCGTTGCATGACCTTGAGCTTTCTTATGAGGCCCATAGTGAGAGACCACGTTTCAGTGCCATAAGTCATCACTGGTAACATACACTGGTTGTATAATTTTGTCTTGAGCGATTGAGGTACATTAGACGAAAAGACTTTTCTAAGTTTCCCGAATGCTGCCCAGCCGAGTTGGATTCGACGATTGACCTCTTTCACGAAGGATAGTACCTATATTAATCGGCATTCACCAAAGTAAGCCACCTCGTGGCGCAGCGGCAGTGCATCTGCAAACCATGCGAGAGGTCCCGGGTTCGAATCCCGGCCGGGGACAAAAAAAAACCCTAGGTCTTGGATGTTTACATGTTGGTGATGTCGTTGTTTATGGTGCCCACGACACAGGGTATGTACGTAAATGTTAATTTAAAAAAAAAAGTTTTAATAAAATTTTTCAATACATTTTTTACTAATTGCACGTTGACTAAAAAGATCATGTTGTAATAATAAAATCACAAAAACGGTTATATTACTTTATTTAATAATTAATAAGTTCATTCTTAATAAACACATGTATGAAAACATGCCTTATTTTAATTTAATAGACAATTAGGGTATAGGAATATCTAAAGTGGGTCTAACTATGCACAATCTGGACACAAAAGCATTAGAACTAGGTAGTCATTACTTTTCAATTCTTAGGTTACTATTATTTAAATTGTGATAACACATCATGTTGTAAATATAATAAATTTTATTTAAAAAAAAAGATGAATTATGGAAAACGAGTCATTTAAGTACAAAATATCATCAAAATACACATAATTAATTTAAAAAAAAATCGTAAAATATACCGCAATATAAAGTATGTCAAAAAATCAGGAATAAATGGCACTACATACTTCTGTAAGGATATTACGGCCAAACTTGCGATTCCAGAAATATACCCATTTTTCATGTGGGCTCCACACAAATTTTTCTTCGAAAAATTCTTACTCATCCGTTTGCTCTCTAAATTGTCTCTCATCACATTGTTTAGTGTAGTATTGAGCAATAAAACCTATTTCACGGGAAAAAGTGACACTTGAAAACTTAAGTTCCTATGTCATTCATTCATTCATTCATGTCTATGAAACGCGATACTCAGCCTAGCGTGTGGCGCAGCGGAGTGCCGGCTTCTCATTCGGAACTAAGAGATCTCACTCAGTTCGAATCCGGGCATGTACCAATGACTTTGTTTTCTAAGTTGAGTACATTATTGTGAAGTAATAGTACCAATACCACTGTGATGGAAAATATCGTGACGAAACCTGAGAGCTTGAGGTGTTTACGTACCTCAGCGCTTGAAATTATCAATACTCGGGGGCATGCGTGATAATCAAGCCCGTACTTCTGAAAGAAGGCTGTGTTCTACAGTGAGACGAATACAGGGCATTATACGTAACTTATATTACCAATAAATGATGTCTATATGTCTATACCAATGTAACCCAAAGCAATTTCTCTATGTGTCCACACGTCCGTCACAATACAAAAGTTACCGGAACAATCCGCGAACAATTTTCAATCAGAGTTTGCGTAACTAAGTTTTGTATTGCGGGATCTAATATCGAGGGGAAATGTTCTGCACGAGGAATCCGATTGGCGATTCCGTTTGTTTGTTTATCCTTCTCGTGTGTTATACTATGACAGGTTTCATTATATGTATAATGGAGAACTTGCACTAAAATGTTCTGCACGAGGAATCCGATTGGCGATTCCGTTTGTTTATCCTTCTATACTATGACAGGTTTCATTATATGTATAATGGAGAACTTGCACTAAAATATTCTGCACGAGGAATCCGATTGACGATTCCGTTTGTTTGTTTATCCTTCTCGTGTGTTATACTATGACAGGTTTCATTATATGTATAATGGAGAACTTGCGCTAAAATGTTTTAATAGAATAGGAGAAGTCATGTTAAAAGATAAATAAACGTGGTTTCTCTACGACTAATACTTTTAATAATATGACCAGTCGAAAAGTCAATATAGTTACGTAGTACCAAAACGCGGCGCACAAATCGACGCCTTATAATGTATGAAGCGTTTATCAATATAATTTGAGTTATAACGTAAAATAATGTTTTTAAGCATCTCCATCCTTAAAAGAAAACGTTTAAAATACAATGAAAAAACTATATCCAATAACTTTTTTATTATCATAGCCACTTTATTTTTCACATTTTTTGTGATCTCGAAAACCCTGGAAAAATATTTTTCATGGTTTCATTTTTTTATTTTTCGTATGTTTTTATATGTCTCCTATTATATAAAAGCAATGCCACTCCAGACTAAGCAAGTTCCTCATTGCGGCTGCTACATACTACGTAACCCATTAATCAATCAGCCCGTACTTGACCACTGCTGGACATAGGCCTCCCCCAAGGCATACCACTTGCTTCTGTCCTCGGCCATCCCCATCCAGCGAGCTGGTGGACGTCCTAGGCGCGAGACACACATATGGGACGTGGGGCGAGGGCGCGGTAAGATGTATAGAGTCACAGGCCACAGTCCTTGCTCTGCCGTCGCTTTTGGTGGTAGCCAAGTGGGTAGAACATCGGACTCAGAAGCGGGAGACCCAGGTTCGATCCCCCGTGCGGGCATGTGCCTATGACTTGGTTTTCTAAGTTATGTACATTTGTGAAGTAATAGTAGCAATACCACTCGCTAACGGTGAAGGAAAACATCGTGAGGAAACCTGAGTGTCTGAGTTATTCACACACCTTAGCGCTTAAAGTCGCCAACCCGCGGTGGGTACTTGTGGTGATTAAGCCCATACTCTCTCCCTGAGAGAAGGCCTGTGCCCTACAGTGGGACGTACATAGGCTGCTTATGTTATTACCTATCAACCCCCAGACCAGATCTCTAAAAGATACAAGATGACAGGGAGAAGGCAGTGGCTGAAAACCAGCGCTGCCCGGGACTGACCCGGGTCAGCACCAGCTGACCTTTTGCCTTATTTTATGTCATCACTAGTTAAGCCTTACTTTGTTCTAAGTTTTTTTTTCTGATGAGGCAATAAATACATTTTAAAAGTTAATATTTTTTTCTCGGTATCGATTATTTACTCGAATCGGAATCGAGAAAATTTATATTAGAATGAAGATTTTATTTTAAATATCGAACTATTTGTTTCGCAGTCACATCGTATGTTGAAAATATATATGAAATCGATTTAAAAATCAAACTGGCCAGCATGATTTGACACGCTTGCGTGCCATAAAATCGTGAAGAGTAAAAAAGCAGCTAGGCGCGAAAGTAAACTTTTTTCGTGTTTTGGAGTTCTTTCTCAAAAGTCCTGCTTTCTTGTTTTTTTACTTACCTCACAATCGATATGTAAAGCAGAGTGTTTACCTCGAGTGTAAGCATCAATTGCATACTCGGGCTAATTAAAAACCTCGTATGCAATTGATGTCATACAGCCCTTGGTTAACAATCTACTATTTATCTTTTACCTACTAGCTGTCCCGGCGACCTTCATACCGCCACAGAATCCGTTTATACTATTCTTGCACAACGCCATCTATTTTTAAAACACAACGTTCGATCGCACAACGCCATCTATTTTAAACTAAAAATAAATATTATCCTACGGGTACGCATTACCGTAATATCAAGTATACTATGTCTTAATTCAGGTCTTTGTCTATCTGTACGCCAAGTTTGATGTAAATCCGTTCAGCCGTTATTGCGTGATTGAGTAACAAACATCCAAACGTCTTCACAAACTTTCACATTTATAATATTAAGAAGATTAACTTACTTATCTAGAGACTTGGTGTAAGTCACCCTAAGTCGCGCAGTCTAATTAGCCACGAAACCTTATCAAGACATTCACCACCCCATTTAATTAATAAATCACAGTCATAACCATATACACGCTGATTTCTAGGTGGTTTGAAAGCCACGGTTCCGTAATTAGTAATTAAAATTGGCATCTATTTAGACTATTACTTTTAAGTATAAACGTAAATTTAAAAAAAATGTTGAGAAATCGTGTTTCGGGTAGAGAAATATTGTTTAAAAAAATGCGCGAACAATTTAATATCGCTTCTCCATCTAACAGAACAATAACCTACGGACCCGCCGCACAAAGTAAGTTTTTAACAAAAAAAAAAAAATGGGGTATTCGATAGCTGATCTCGGGCACGTTCATTTTGCTATGTCTTTCAAACCACCCAAAATTAATGCAGTATGTCATAACTACATCCACGTGTCTGTTTGTACTCACTCGATATTAATATATATGGAAACACATCTAGTAACTACTAAGTAGCGCACGACGACAAACTAAAAAGTTCTAGAAAAACAACTCAAGTTGCCTGTAGCCTTTTTCTTGTACGACAGTGAATGATGAATTTGATGTTACTGAAACATAACCAAGCAAGACTCAATATATTTGATCAACAATATATTTGATAGTTTAAACATAACATAAACTCACGCCTGTATCCTGGAGGGATAGGCAAAGAGCAGGGTATACCACTAGCCGCTTGCCACGATCT
The DNA here is from genome assembly GCA_947310995.1 of Yponomeuta cagnagella. NCBI lineage: Eukaryota > Metazoa > Arthropoda > Insecta > Lepidoptera > Yponomeutidae > Yponomeuta > Yponomeuta cagnagella. The sequence continues at coordinate 3,357,844 of OX371287.1, read as the reverse complement.
TGGCAGATCTTTTTCCCTTCATCAACAATTATTAGTTGTTTGCACGCACGCCTATTTCAAGTAGGTTTTATCTTGCTCTTTGCTAATAGGTAAATCCCCTATTTGGCTTAATTATGTTCATCTGGCTAGTCTCTTACCGGCACTTCCACCCACATTCGTCAATCTTTCTTCCCTCTCTCCATATATCCAAACCAACGTAATATTCCTTTCTCAATTCTAGTCACTACATCCACTTTCAGGTCACAACGTTCTCTAATCAAACTATTGCGTATCCTGTCCTTTAAAATATGTTTACTTGGTAAGATAATTTTTATGTTTATCTTGCTATTAGCAATAAGGTTAACCATTATATATATCTTCATTAATACAGCTCTCATTTCTGTGTATTTTTTTTATGATAGCAAAGAATATTCTTGATTTATCTTGTGGTATTTATAATTTTTGACAGATTTTCGTTTCAAATATCTCACACAGTAAATTCTCAAAGCGGAAAAAATAATAAATGTTTTTTTTTTTGCTTTTCACTGAGAACACGTAGCAAAGTGTAACACTCTCTCTGAGAGGATGCCCGTGTCCTGTAGGGAGACGCAAAAACACCACGCATGCCTATATTTCTACCCTCTTACCAAGTGGTTCTTTAACGTTTATTAATTTTGTTCAACACACTTTGAGTAAACAAATATTAAGTTACCTAATTAACGGATCTATCAGCAAAGGAAACCGCATGCTGGTACTAATGAAACCACAGTCTTGTAATACACATTATTATATTAGTAATACACATTATAATAATATTATTGCTAGTAAACTTCGTTTATGTTACAAGGTTCTCGTAAATATGTTAAAGCAAACGCTGAAGCGGTGAAGTTTGGTTAAAAATAACTGCAACAGCACAAATAAAACATAGAGACAGAAACACACATGAAGACCAAATCATTAAGATTTGTAATAGACGGTAATGGACGATAATAGACGGTTTTCGTGTGGCGCCGGATTTTCCGTGTGGCGCCGGATTTTCCGTGTGGCGCCCGATTAAGAATAGCTTCACTCCGTTTCCTCCCGTGGATGTTGTCAATTACCAGGAGACGGGCAGCAGTGTCTTCCTGAGTTTCCAACCGCACACTGTGATCGCCAACCCGCCTGCCAAGCGTGGCGATTATGGCAAAACCCTTCATGGTCATGAAAACCATAAGAGAGGCCTATGTCCTGCAGTGGGCGTCAAATAGCTGATGATGATGAATAGACGGTACGGTAATGTACCAATTGATGAAAAGAGTGACAACGTAGGTGTGGCTAATGGCTTCGACTCGTCATGACAAACTTCAGCTCTAATATTCTGCCGGTACCCGGTGTGAGTGGCATGCACCGCAATGCAATCATTGTCATTGTTACAATGTGCGAGCGGGACGGAATATCAAACGTAACATCAGCCTTAACAAATAAACCGGCATGTCTGGTAAATAAATTATTTTTAATTTATTATAAAACAAAAATATGTGTATATTGCATGCGTATAATATAATTACTATTATAAAATATATAACGTGCGCTGTGAAAGCTACAGTCGATATACTGGCACATTTTTATAAGTTATTAATGATTGCGCTGATGACGTCACCGCTGAGGTTTTGTGGCGTACTAGTGACTTTAAATTAGTTACTCACTTTGGTCTTAATTATGTCGAGGCACCGGGATTTAATCCTATTAACCAATTAACGCATTGAAAGAAGCTCAATGTTCTAATGCTACTGAAAACTAAACGAAACAGAGTGCATTTTTCAGCGGTGGATTCGTACAAAATATAATTTTCTCAAACATGCTTGGAAATTTGAGCCTTATTTCGACAACCTTTTTCGAGATAAATCGAAATTGCTGTACTGGCCAATAATTACACGCGAGCAGCGGCCGGAAAAAGTTCTATGAAAATTCATAACTGTCGTCTTTTGCGGCCAAATAAATTACATACTAAACTCATATCTGTCGTGTTATTTAAAAATGGAACGATCTTTTACTCCGAACAAGGATAACCAAGGAGGTAACTTATCAGAGGTTTTATTTAAATTTCGAACTGGCTTGTGATAGAAAAATGGATATACTTATTGACTACATACTTGTATTAACTGTAGGTAGCCAACAAAATGTAAATACTAGTAATAGACATAAACTTTCGTTCCCAAAATTTAGGGTGGCAAAGGTTAATACATATTTTATGGGGCATTGTATACGTTTCTACAATAAGATAGATATCATAAGGAGGATATAATAAGCCAGAAACGTGGTTCAAAAAATATGTAAAGCACACTTTGTGCCTAAAAAGCTACGTACTATAACATTTACATTTACATACGGCACTTGTTTAAACCTACCTCAATAAATGTAAAAATATAATGTATATGTAAATTTATGAATAAGCAGCTCCTTAACTCAAAAATCTTTAAATATTAAGATTAGAAGTTAAGTTCATGCCATGTAATGTATATAATTTTTCTTTGAAATAAACAGCTTAAAATTTAATTTTTTTTTTTAATTAAAGATTATTTAGAGGACAATGATGTCTGGAATTAAAGCCAGTTCAATGCATGAGTTCCAGGTTCTAGAATATTTATATAAATTCTGTAAATTAAGGACTTGAAAAGACTAAGTTTAGAGTTTTTTTGTCCATTTTTTCTCCAAAATGATCTAGATTTTGAAATGGACACCTACTTTGACTTGTAACGTTCATTAAGTCGCAGTTTCTGTGCTACGTTGAATAAAAATTTTTGATTTGATTTGAAAAAAAAAGAACACTTTAACGCGGCAAAAATTACCGTTACCGTTCGTGGTTCGAATGAGTTCAAGTGATGAAAATGACTGCGATGAACATATTGCCACCTGAAATTCAAGAGGCGGCAAGAGCCGTAATAGAAAACTTGTTACCGCCAAAGTAGAAAGAAAAATATTTTTCAAATAAAAAGTTCTGCCTTAGTACTACTTAGTTTTAATTTCCGCGCATTATTTGAGAAAATCATATCCAAGCCTTGGCCACAACTAGGCATTGATGGACTCACGTATGTGTGCCTCAGCTTCGCCTCGGCCCACATTTCCACGTTCGTCCATCAATGCCTCTTTTGCTGGCCGCTGCAGTAATGTACTGTTCGTTTTTGTTGTGTTCGTTTTTGCCAAAATGTTGAAGTCCCAGGTTTTCGGCCCTAAGTTCTAGATTGTAGGTTAAGTAAACAGTTATCACAGTTATCGAAATTTATGATGTTTATTTTTTGCAAAAAGTTTGTTCCAAAGTAAACTAAATCTCTCTCTCTGAGAGAAGGACGCTTTAGTAAAAGAATCGAATAAAAGTATAAATCGTTAAGCATAACGTATGAAAAGTTTTTACTCAATTGAAACATTCTGCTGTTCACTTTAATAAATTGCTCGTTGCTACTCAAAGGAATTGCATTGCTTTATTGAAAACATTTTATTCTTCACCAACACCGTATTTTTGCAGACTATTTGAATAATACCCATTTAGTAACATTTCAAACTTATTTCTTAATTAAATACCCACAGTATCAACATGCGAAAGCCACGTTAAAAACCAGTTCAATCCGGACAGTCTTTGCTTGGCGCGCCTCGAAAATGAAGATATTTCTTCATCAAGTCGCTCCTTGAGGAAGTTTTCCACCAATTAATTAGTGGATCCCCATCGCGATAACGCTCGTAAGCTATTAATCAGTTGGAGATCGATCCCGATAGTGTGACCGGATTCAGTGCCACTCCTCTTGCGGCCATAGGTTTGATTCCAGCTCCGTAGGTTTGACTCACGTGCGCGTACTGTTGTGGCGTTCCCAGGAATTTAGATATTTTTTCTCAAAATTCCCAGTGCTGTATTTAATCATACTGAATCGTATATAAATATATATCAGATCCTGACAAAATCTGGTTCTATCTGTGCCTAACCCGGATTCAGGCGTAAGCTTATTATTATAATTATTCCATTTATTTATTCGCATATTCATTTTATAACCCTCACCCGAACAGCTCGGAATATGGCAAAAACCTTTGCGTATTAATTTGCCTTTATAAACACTACTAGGTACAAAACAGAAAGGACTAACTGAAACAGTCCCTTGGGAACTTGTAGTCTGCCCACGGACAAGTAGACAGGAAAGTGCCTAATAAATATCTAAGCTGGAGCTAAATAGAGTTCCCTATTTAGCGGCTAGCGGCGGGCGGCGGCTTGAAGTTTCTGGACAACAATTCTCCAGACTTTTTATTGAAGAATCACTTCGGGATTGAGCTTAAGCTTTTGAGAAACGGAACGGAAGCTCTTTACCACTTCCATTCTCTCTGTACATAAAAACTTTATTTTAATGGCAATCTTTTGCCTTATACAATTAAATAGATATTGTCTCTGTCGCTGTCTGTCAAATCATTGCTTAGGAACACTGAAGTGATTCAATCAATCATCATCATCATCATCACCAGCCATTTGACGCCTTCTGCAGGACATAGGCCTCCCTCATGGTTTTCCAAGCTTCGCGGTCTTGTGCCGCCCGCATCCAGCGACTCCCCGCCACAGAAACCAGGTCGTTAGTCCATCAGGTGGGGGGCCGCCCCCCAAACTGCGGCGTCCGGTCCGCGGTCGCCAGGTCAGAACTTTTTCGCCCCAGCGGCCATCAGTTCTTCGAGCTATGTGCCCCGCCCACTGCCACTTCAATGATCCAATTAATCAATCAGCTTGTACTTGTCTACTACTGGACATAGGCATCCTTCAAGCCACGCCACTTCTTACTGTCCTTGGCCATCTTCATCCAGCCGCTACTGATACCGATAGTCGATTGGGTACAAAGACCCTCGAGTGAAGACCCCGAATTGGCAAACGCAGCAAAGGACACCCACCAGCTAACAGTAACAAACAAATTTACATGATGTGGCAATGTAGTGTGTGCATGCTTTAGACCAAAACTTAGAACTCACGTCATATTATTACTTTTGTATCGTGTAATGGTTCTGATCTGTTTTGTACACCAAATAAAATAAAATAAAATAAATAAAACAACACAATCACACGCCCCGGCCCCAATCTATATCCTGTGCTATGGCAACTAGGCAAAGACATCACAGACATAGAAATACACCTAGACTGATCCAGTAACAAAAGCGGTGGTAGCCTAGTTTGGACTCGAAAGCGAGAGACCCAGTTTCGATTCCCAGTGCGGGCATGTACCTATGACTTTATTTTCTATGTTATGTACATTTGTGAAGTTACAGTAGCAATACCTCTCGCTACCGGTGAAGGAAAACATCGTGAGGAAACCTGAGTGTCTGAGCTATCTACATACCTCAGCGCTTGAAATCGCCAGTCCACGGTGGGCGTGCTTGGTGATTCAGTCCGTATCTCTCTCTGAGAGAAGACAGTGGGACGTATATAATGCTGCTTATGAGCTGCTTATCCAGTACTTATTGACAATGGAACTTCTACTAAGCAAAGGTAATGTTTTTAGTAATAACTTCCACACAACACAGTCACGTGTCCTGGTCCCAAACAAGGATACCTAGTGCTATGGTAACCAGGCAAGTAGTTCTATTATTTTTCTTATAAAACGACCTCGTCAAGTTTTGAGCTTGTATAAATAAATTAATAAAGCAGCCTATATACGTCCCACTATCTTCTCTCAGGGAGAGATGTGGGCAGAATAACCACGCGCGCCCACCGTGGACTGTCGATTTCAAGCGCTGATGTATACGAACACCTCCGGCACTCAGGTTTCCTCACGATGTTTTCCTTCACATTTAGCGAGTTGTATTGCTACTGTAGGCGTGCTGGTTGGTGTGGGTTAAGGTCGTTAAGGTCGCCACATAACTGCAAATTCACCAATGTATTTAGAAAACAAAGCCATTAGTTCATGCATTAGATCGAACCCACAACATCCCACGAATAAATAAATGTATTAATATGTATTTATTTAACAAACATATTATAAAAACATAAAATATACCTTGTACAAAATATATGAAAACAAAATAATTGAGAGCATAATATTGGAGTCGAGTAAAATCGATACTAAAGGAACTTTTTTCAAAGTTTGCGTTATTTCGATAACAAGAATTTTCCAAATACCGTTTTCATACTTCGACTTTTGACGGTGATAAAAATCTTAAAATACATTTTGCTACCCTTTGCCTACGTAAAAGTGTAAAGCTGTAACGTGAACTCTATTCCTTTCATGCGAAGGAATAAAGTTGAGATGTTTATCCCTGGATAGCAGCGGTGTCACCTTACAATATACTAGGAGTTAATCCGGCTTTGAGGTTAAATTGCAGGTAATTGGTGAATAAATATCGTACGGGAGCCGGTAGGGCGAGTCGCTACTCTATGATAATACCCAGGTAGGGTTAGCGATTAAGGCAAGGTAGGTGTTTATAAAGTCACACATTATGAGTACTGAATATACAAGTTTGAGCTCATTTAGATGTCCGTGTGGCGCCGGATTAAGAATAGCGTCACTCCATTTTCTTCCGTGGATGTCGTAGAAGGCGAATAAGGAAATAGATTACCAGAAGACGGGCAGCAGCGTCTTCCTGAGATTCCAACCGCATACTGCGGTCGTCAACCCGCTTACCAAGCGTGGCGATTATGGCAAAACCCCCTCATGGTTACGAAAACCATGAGGGAGGCCTATGTCCTGCACTGGGCGTCAAATGGCTCTGATGATGATGATGATATCTGTGTGTGTGCGTGATATTAATTTATATGTACATTAAGGTAACAATAATATAATTGTGGGTCTCCCATGACTGAAGTGTATAAATTCTGGCTTCCGCTTAAGTCAGCGTGGGCTTTAACAAATGGCTTAATACCAATAGGCATTTTATTACGAGAGAGACTGCACGTTGGTAGTTCTAAGTAATGTTTTAAATTATAGTAATTTGGAGTCGGAATATTAACATACTGTTAAATTTACATGCAGGTTTTTTTTACCAAAAATGATAGGTCCAGTCAAGTCCCAACATATTATCATTTTAGCAACTTAAGTCGTCTTCCGCCAACGCTAGCTGACAGGTCTGTCTATCTGTTTATCCAGAGTTAATCTCTATCCAGTGAATAAATACAAAACTGGCCAAGTGCGAGTCGGACTCGTGCACGAAGTGTTCCGTACCATTATCTATACAACATTACATAAAGATCGAATTTGAGAAACCAACAAGAAGCGTTTAACATTGATATTTAACGACATGTCATGGCAAAGGTTACATAGATGGCAGCTATATGGCGAGCGCTGTCTTTAGACAGCATTTGTTGTATGGGAGCCCCCTTTAAATATTTATTTTACACTGATTTTAGTCTTCTTTGTCATAGCGGCAACAGAAGTACAGCATCGTACGGAACCCTAAAAAACGTCTTGCATCAAGACGTCCGCAAAGCTATCGGTAAATAAATTGTTTGACTGAAACCCTGTCAATGGCCTGTTTTCCATGGATATGTACCTATTTAATTACTTATCCAGTGACTTGGCGATAGCAGCCCTTAAATTGGTGAAAATATGACAAGTAGCAACATACAAAAATATAGATATAAATCTAAAAACTATACATTTGTAATAAAATCATAAAAAAGATTGTCTTTGTAGTCCGGGAAGACTCGATTCCTGAACTATTTAAAAATTTGTAGGGAAAGCTCGGTGGGCGAGTCCGCCTCGCACTTGTTCGGTTTTTTTGCTTTATATAATTTAGTTTCTTTTAAGTTTTGTGAGGGAAAACGTCGTAAAGAAACCTGAGCGTCTAAGGTGTTCATATACCTCAGCGTTTGAAATTGCTAATCCGCGGTGGGCACGCGTGGTGATTAAGCCCATTCTCTCTCTCTCTTTCTCTCTCTCTCTCTCTCTCTCTCTCTCTCTCTCTCTTTGAGAGGCTAGGCTACACAATTGTAACCTATTACGTGATTCGATTTTGACGTTCAGTATCGTCAGATTTTTTTGTTTAGCAAAGAATAAAACATTACAGTCTTATTTATTAAAACGCACTGTTGAAATGCGATTAAAGGTGGACTTTACCTTTATTTATTTATTTATTGACACTTTTATTGCACTTAAATAAAATATCGTGCAACGCGGCGGACTTAATACCATAAGCATTTTCTACCAGTCAACCGCAGGAGGTAAGGGATAGAGTTGGCAGGCGTGCAAAAAAAAGGAAACTTTACCACAGACTATTTAAACTGCGTTTTAGAGGAATCGTGTTTTTTAACACCGTTTGAGTTTTGGAAGTTTTGTCGGCAGCCCATACGCGTGTTACGAAATCGAAATGTAAAGTATTAAAATACAGATTTTCGCATATAACTTGCTAATTAGGCGGCGATACGAATAACTTCATTAGTGAATTAAATTCCGCCACCCACACGACCCATTCAGTGCCTTTTTAATTCTCTCAGCGAACTTAAAACGCCTTTAGGACTATCGCACACTTATGTTGACATTTGTTTACTCCCTATGAACTGTATTAACAAGTATCATCATTATCAGCCATTTGACGCCCACTACAGGACATAGGCCTCCCTCGTGGTTTTCATAACCATGAGGGGTTTTGCCATAATCGCCACGCTTGGTAGGCGGGTTCCCGATCGCAGTATGCGGTTAGGATCTCAGGAAGACGCGGCTGGCCGTCTCCAACAAGTATAGTTGTATTTTATTTTAAATACTTTTCCTTTGTTTTTTTTTCTTTGAAGCGAGATCCTGGATTAAGTTCGATTCCCAGTGCGGGCATGCATCTATTATTTTGTTTTCTAAGTTATGTACCTTAATTTGTGAAGTTACAGCAGCAATACCACACGCTAACGGTGAAGGAAAAGGTCGTGAGGATACCTGGGTGTTTGAGCTATTCACATTGCTTGCAATCGCCAATCCGCGGTGGGCACGCGTGGCGTTTAAGCCCATATTCTCTCCCTGAGAGAAGGCCTGTACCCTTTAGTAGGACGTACATATATAGGCTGCTTATGTATGTTTATTTTTTTGCACGCCTACCAACTCTTTCCTCTACCTCTTGCGGTTGACTGATAGAATTTTCTTATACCATTAAGTCGCTATAAGAAATTTCTTATACTATAAAATATAAGGCCTATGTCCAGGAGTGGACTTCTTGTGGCTGAATGATGATGATGATTATGGTTAAGTCGCCGTATTGTACGATAATTATATTTTTGACTAGCTGTCCCGGCGGACTTCGTGCCGCCACAGAATCCGTTTATACCATTCTTATTACCATGGCAACGCAATAAATAAATGTCTTAGTGTTTGGCTTGAAAAAAGGTTACGGTAACAATAAAATATTGTCCCACGGGAACGCATTACCGGGATCAAGTATAATATATCTCAATTCAGATCTTTGTCTATCTGTATCCCAAGTTTTATGTAACTCCGTTCAGCCGTTATCATGTGATTGAGTAACAAACATCCAAACATCTTTAAAAACCTATTTAGAGGCTAAAAATTCCACCCATGCAGGAACTTCAACCCGCGACCTCTAGCTAACCGTGCCAGCGCTCTCCCAACTGAGTTAATGGGCAAGTGCAGGCATCAGCGAAATTTCGAGCCTCTTTACAAACTTCTTTGTATTACGTACAGGGAGCGACATCTGGCCGAAGCAATTAACATCACTTATGTTTTAAAATTGTCCTCAGCACGGGTTAATGCAACAAAACGAATATCCAAACATCTAAGAATCCAAACATCTCCACAAACTTTCACATTTATACTATTAGTAGGATGTAAGTGCAATAGAAGTACCAATAAATTATCCTCTGTCTTTGTTGCTAAGTTATTATTCTTGCGGATTGACTGGTAGAAAATGCTATTAGCATTGTGTCCACCTTCTGTACTTTGTGCAATAGAGAATTACTAATAATAATTATTATTGTCAGTATCTTTTTCTTAGATCACTCTTTAAGTCTCAATTTAGAGATTCGGTTTCTGATAAAACATCTTTAACTCTACAGCGCACGTCTTTAGAGCTATCTCAGACATACGATTTTGAATAATTGTAATTCATTCTTAGTTTTATTTCTGATCTTTACAAAAAAAAAATTATTAGCATGTATTCGTCCACTTTTGGATGTAGGCCTCCCCGGGAACTTCATTTCTTTTCAGTACAGTAGAGTAGACATTTAGAGAGACATTCTCATGGAATAGAATTGTCAACTTGCATAGTAAAATCCATTATTGGCTGCATGGACAAATTAAAATAAAACTTTGGCCTTTGCATCTACGTAATGAGATTATTTATATAGCGTCCAGTGGCACCTTCACTCAGTGCCTGGGATATTGTTTTTAGATGGAGTAGGCTTGGACAGCATCTATACCATCCTGACAGCTAAGTCGGCCTAGCCCACAGGAAAGACAAGTCGCAAGTTTCCTCACAATGTTTTTCTTCACAGTTAGCGTGTGGTATTGCTACTAATTTTTAAATAATTAATTATGTATAAGTAGTACGATGACGTTAGTGCGCGTTTTAAATGTCAAAAGTCGAGACTTTCTAGTATACACGCTGATTTCTGGGTGGTTTGAAAGCCGCGGTTATGTAATTTGTAATTAAAAATGGCATCTATTTAGACTATTACTGTTAAGTACCTATAGACATAAATAAAAAAATAATAGTTGAGAAATCTTGTGTCAAGTTGAGAAATGCGCGAACAATTAGTACCGCCTCTCCGTCACAGAATAACGATCAGCGGACCCGCGACACGTAGGTACGCATCGCTCTGGATGGCTACTAATGGTTCTAATGGATTCGAGTTTCTTTCAAGTTAATTTTGAAAAGAGGGTTTTTTTAAAAAAGTAATCTAGCGTATTCGACTACTACTGTTGTCGATTGATATTGTAATAATTGTCAAATTCTCACGTTTTCGCGCCACAAAACACTTGACTCGTGCCACCATACTATCCATCATGGTTTACTTTAATTGCAAATTTCTATTGCAATAAATAAAATAAAAATAGATATTTATACATACGGCCATATGTATCAGTAATATTATTTATATTCTTTTTGTTGCACTAACCCGTGTTGAGGACGAGTTTAAAAACATAAATAGGTTTAGCCTCTAAATAGGTTTGTAAAATTGTCCTCAGCACGGGTTAGTGCAATAAAAAGAATAGAATCATGTACTTAGGTACAGCGATATCATTCCGATGTAAAAACCTAACTACAAAGTGGGTTACTCGGGGCTGCAAGTGATGTATATTGCTTCGGCCAGATGTCGCTGCCTGTACGTAATACAGAGAAGTTTGTAAAGAGGCTCGAAATTTCACTGATGCCTGCACTTACCCATTAGCTCAGTTGGGAGAGCGCTGGCACGGTTAGCCAGAGGTCGCGGGTTCAAGTCCCGGCATGGGTGGAATCTTTAGCTTCTGAATAGGTTTTTAATATTATATTTAGTCACCAGAAGTTATTTTATTCAACTTAACTTTACGTATATTTTGTACATGCCTATAGAACTGCTTTTCACAGTTTCTTGGATCTTCCAAAGTTTTTTGGAACAAATCTCTGCCGTTTTTTTTTTTTTTTAAAGAACACACAAACGCATAACTTTATTTGTGTTTCGTATAAAATGAACTATAATTTAAGCATTATTCCGAAAAAGCTAATTTTTCTTCGCACATTTTTTTTTTCTTTTTTACCAACTTTTTTGAAAATTTCCAGTTGTTCAACGGGTGTTTCTCGATGACTAATACATCTTTTCCAGCTGTTCGATTAATGTGTTGGTGTGCAGAAACCCTTTGGCAAAACGTGGAACGCTGCAAACTCCTCATTAGCGTTGTTTTAGGGTCCACCTTTACGGCTTAATTTGAATCCGAAAGCGATTTGGGATTTCTTCCTGCGACGAAGAAAAAAACTGTTGACATCTTAATCGGACTCGAAGTTCTTTTGTTCTGGGTTCAGTGTGCGCGGGGTCTGAATTTCGGTTTAATTAGAGCTTCAAATTTAGTTATACCAATGAGTCAGTAACGACAAACAAAGTTCGAAAATGTGAGTTTTACTCAGTTGTGGCGAGCATAATAAATTATGTCAACTCTGCGCGCGCACTATAAACTCCGACATTCCGGCATCGCGCAAACGAAATTTTTCACGTGACATACCATAAATATAACGTCCGACGAACATCAGTCGGACCGGCCGGCGGTCGTCCCCAGGCGTACGATGTGTCTTGTGGGAACTTTTCCTTTATAGTGGAGGAGCACGATCACCCTCTCCCATATACAGTATTCTGAATATTTGAATGATAAAAACCAAAATATTGAAATAGTAGATCAGGCGAAGTCTAATTTTAATGGATCCTTAACATGTTCGTGACGTAAGTATTCATTTAAACGTATGAATTTCAGCGGGCTGCCATGTTTTAAAAGCAAAAATTTAGAGATCACTGGAACTGGGACTTTACTGCAATAGAATTGCTCTGGATTAAGTACCTACACGTTTTCGTTAGTTTTAAGAAGAAGAAAAAGAAGAAGAAAGACATTTATTATACCAACAAGATACATCACAGAAACAAAATAAGCAGATAAGTAACATAATATGCACAACAACAGAAAGAAAACTAAATACACAACAGACAAAACGAATAACTAAAACAGGACCATAGTTTTGTGGTCTTTTCGGAAATTAGGACGATTTTTGTAACCCTCTCTAATAAACCTCTCTGATAACTACTTAGGTATGAAAGGTGTACGTAACAAAATCTCCATAGGTATCTATGAAAAAATGGAGGGTCATACTCGTCAATACGATATTTTTAGGGCTCCGGACATCAAAAGGAAAAATGGAACCCTTATAGGATCACTTTGTTGTCCGTCCGTCCGTGTGTCTGTCAATACCATATAACTCGAGAACGAAAAATGGAAATTACACAGATATTTCTTAACCTAAGAGTACAGATGGCTGCTAGTGGGGATGATGGTTAGTACAAAGGAGCTGTATTTTTTAAGTATTTTGATTTTGTTACCGTTGTAAAATTTGCTGTTATGACGAGTAGACCCCTCCCTTTTCGGAGATGTAAGAATTTTGTCATACCGTGTACAAATAATAAATATTTTACAAAGTTCACCACCAGTTTCTTGTGTACATACGACTTGTCAATCTACTGATAAAAGCTGTCATTTTTTTTTGTCAGCATTATGGCCAAATGACAGTTGTTAACAGTATAAACAGATTCTTAGTGTACGGTAAACCGTGGGTAAGGCTGATGTGTTCAATCTTATTATACACACAGTGACAAAAGAAACGAAACGATTTTTTTTATTATTTATATTTTGTCAACAAGCGGTGGTAGCTATTTTAAATATTTTATAATGGCAAATATTTTTTTACTTTTACTTTACTTTATAAATAACCTTACACAATCAGGCCCATGGATGCAAAGCGGCTTTTAAAGTTAATAAAAAGAACTTTAAAACTTTTGCATATTGATGAGTGAAATTTTATTTAATTGCGCAGCAGCCCTCTCTGATGCGATTTTAAAAGCTTTGTTCTGCAGTCGTATTTCAATCGATAGCTGGAGTGTACTTTGCAGTCACAGACGGAAATAAAATAAAGTTAAAATGTGGCGGACGCAGTGATTTGATGGTGTAATAATTGCAGGTAAAGATTACTTCAAAGTTCTATTTATAGTTTGCGTCGTACGCTTTTTAGGGTTTCGTAGTCAACAAGGCAGCCTTATAGTCTCGCCATGTCCATCCCTGTCTATCTGTCTGTCCGCGGCTTAGCACAGGGAAAACAAGTACTAGAAAGCTGATATTTGTCATAGATACATATTACTCATGCCGACAAAACGACAAGAAGAAATATCTAAAAAAATGTTTTTCAGTCAACTCCATTCCTCCCTCCCTACACCTAAATTAGGAATGCAATTTTATTTTTCGACTATAAAGTATTGCTGGATTGGTCGTAAAAAAATATTATGAGTGTAGGATAACATTTTTTTGGATCGGTTTGAAAAAAAAGTAAAGCTTTAAAGCAAAAAATTAAATTTAAACATTTTTTGTTAGTGTTGAGTGTAAAAAAGTTAAAAAATTCGGTTCTGATTAACAATATTGTTGAGAATCAAACCAGTTATAATTCGAAAAACCTAACAAGCGCGAGCCGGACTCGCCCACCGCGGGTCCCGTACAAATTTGTAGGTACTTACATATTATAAACAATTCAGGAATCGAGTCTCGCAGTTTTTCCGAGCTTTTTCTAAGCTTTAAATACATTTTTTTTATGAATTAATGACAAATGTATAGTTTCAGATTTTTTCCTCTACTTGTAAAATAAGAAAATAAAGCTTGCCAAATTTCATAGTTCTAGTTCAACGGAAAGTACCCTAAATTCTGATTCCCTTGAGTGTTAAAATATACGTTTCTTGCAAAATAAACGGCCATATCAATTTTTTTAATTAACTTACAAGTTTAGTTTAGTAGCAGCTTTAAGGGACTGTAGATTTAAGTATATGGTTTTAATTTCAACTCGATACCTGTACGCGTTCCCGAGATAAAAGGTCTTGACAGGCAGACACGGACGGACGGAGGGTTCCGTTTTTTTCATTTGAGTTGCAGAACCCTAAAAATAACACTTAGTACTTTTATGGCATCAATCTATTGGTCAATCATAACTTTCTTCCAAACATGGGAAAATAAATGAAAAGGAATTCTATGGAACAAATCTCCAGTATTTAAAGTACTTTCTCCCCAGGTGAGGTTCGTATAGGTAGTTAGATTACGCTCAGCGTACGCCTAGAGCTTGCTAATTTCAGCAAAGGCGCCTCTATAACTCAATAGGCAACAGCGAAGCGATTCTGATCGCCTCGACACAATGGACGGAAGTTCCAGGAATGAGCCGAGACGCGGTTGGTTACAGGTTCTACTACAGGGTGAGTTTGAATTCGTTCACCGTATTTTTAAGGGGATATTCTAACCATGATGTAGAAACATACGGTGCTAGCTTTGAAAAAAAAACTACGCGTAACACATTTTTTATTGTTTGCCAAAATTACTTCACTTAATTAAGCATCAACAAACAATATCAGGACGAAAAGTAATAAAAATCCAAAGAAAATATGTTTTGAGCGTCTTATGGTCAGCGCCGGCCAATTCAATTGTTTTTTACGTTGTTTACGCATATCAGACGCCAGACTCTTATATTACAAAATATTTTGCAACGTTACGGTACCTAACACTATCATTTTGAATTTGGCTTCACAGTTTGGGACCAAAGGTCTTGTTTTACCATTACTGATTATTATCATTACTTAATAATACTGTTTTTCACAATGAAAAGAACTCCCTCAAAATATGGTAAACGATTTCAAAGTCACCCTGTAGGAAGATATTTGAACATCATTTCGTGAAGGTATAAGCCGGCCTTCACAAAATGTTATACAAAATATTTTATTTTGCTCCAGTGAACGAATTATGTTCATAATCAAGCGTGATATCGATAGATACCTTATGTTGCCTATTGGCGTTCGTAAATAAATGGTCGAATGAACGGATGGACGGGTGGATGGATGAGCAGATGGACTAAAGAACAAATGAATATATTTTTTAATTTTTTTTTTTAATTTATTGACTTACGTTTGTATCGCAGAGTTTTAAATTTTATAAATTATTCGCCAAACTGCGTGGCAGTTTGTAGGCGAATTCATCACACTCTTTTAATATTCTTTAAAAATAGTATAAGGTAACAATAAACTAAATTTTAAAGTTTTAAAGTGTAAATGAATGAATGAATAAATGAGTGAATGACTGAACGAGTGAAGGAATTAAAGAATGAATAAATGAGTGAATGAATGAATTGTATGAACTATTGAATAGATCTAGATAGATGTGTTAGGCTCGATACTCCGGTTTTATACATAAAGCTTCAGATTTGGTGTAATTTAACTTGTTAAATGTCCTTGTCTAGTTACCATATAATATGTTATCCTAATTTGGGACCAAGATAAGTGATATTGTTGTAGTTTTTCAACTAATCTCCACTGGAAATCCCCACCAGCTGAGTTTGGTGGAATTTGCAAAAATACCTACAAAGCCTCCACTGATAGCCGGATAGAATTTGTATTTTTTTCTCCAGAATTCCGCCTACAGACGTTCTTTACTATATATATATCTTCACGGCCTTTTCGTCAGCCTTACCCAGCATCAAATTGCAACCAAAATACACATAGCCAATTGCTTTGCAAACTGAAACATGAGGATACCACCTCGGTCGTACGGGTATCGTTCCAAGGATTCGATTACAGTTATCTCGATGCATCGGGCCGCTCGAATAGAATAGATAATCGAACTAAAGGCGTTAGTATCTGAAGAGATAGCGGAAGACTAGAATATTCGAATCTATAACGTTTGACGGCCCAAAGTTTTTCGGTCTTTGTTCGAGTGTGACGGGACGGTAACTAGTCAAAATCGATCCAGACTAGATTGTAAAGTTTATGTATGTAGCTAGTATGTACGTAAATATACATCCATACATACATATAAACTTACGCCTGTATCCCAGAGGGGCAGGCAAGAACCAGGGACTGCCACTTGCTGCGATCCTTCCAGATCACTTTCGCTAAATATTGATTAGTATGTATTTTAAGTATTTTTATTAATGTAAGCCATTTTAAAAACCTATTTAGAGGCTAAAAATGCCACCCATGCATGCCGGGACATGAATTGAATTTTTAGCCTCTAAATAGGTTTTTAAAACTGTCCTCAGCACGGGTTAGTGCAACAAAAAGAATATAATCATGTAAGCTGTTTCTTATCCGACTGATTAAAATATTTTAGAGTACCTACCTAACATTATGAGATCCTAGGTTTACACTATTACTTTACTCTAAGGTTTACACCACCTGTTATAATGAAATGTTAATTCAAGCCTCTATACCTATACTTATGTAACAGTATGAACATATCTTTCGTGTCAATAAACCATTTTGTATTTGTATTTGTATGTAAGCCATTTTGTTTATGTACCTATATCCTTACGTAATTTATGTATACCTACCTATTCTCTTCATCTTTCAACCATTCTAAGGTAGTCTGGAAGAGATCGCTTTTAGTGATAAGAACGCCAGTTGTATACTGTGTAAGTTAGATATTTAAATTTTTTCACGTACTTTTATAATGTACGGTGGGTGGGCAATAAAGAGTACAAATCAAATCTAATGTAAAGTTAATCAGTTGCTTTTATTTTATTACACTTTTTATTTACAACGTATTCTCTGTCTATCTATCTATATTCAATCTACATTCATATTAAAATTTGCTTAAAAAACCGGCCAAGTGCGAATCGGATTCCGTACCATTATCTATACAACATTTGAACATTTCAAGCATCTACCTGTTGCCGTATTAATATCAAGCAAAAAAAAACAGTTAAAAAAATCGTGTTTGTTGTATGGGAGCCCCCTTAAAGATTTATTTTATTCTACTTTTAGTACCAATTTATTGTTATAGCGGAAGCATCAATACATCATCTGTTAAAATCTCAACTGTCCAACTATCACGGTTCATGAGATACAGCCTGGTGACAAACGGACGGACGGACAGCGGAGTCTTGCGGAGCGGGTAAATTTTGGAAATGTTACTGCGCGAAAATCGTAGTCCGAAGCCTTATGAAGCGTCAGCTCTTTCAACTTAGTAGCTCTACGACTAGTATGCTCAAGTGTTCGGAGACATTGCGGACTCGCTACCTATATAATATACTGTAAATGTATCGCTCTACTTATGTGCTTAGTACTCGTATTGGAGTTGCGCATCGATTAGCGCATTCTCAGTGCGATGCTGCGAACGCGTTCAAGATTAGAATCTTAACTTAGACTTAGAATCTTGGCTTAGACTTAGGATATTTACTTAGACTCAGATACTTCACTTAGACTTAAAATCACGACTTAGAAAAAAATAAAAATATATATATATATATATATATATATATATATATATATATATATATATATATATATATATATATATATCTTTCTCTCTAAACTAACTAGGTATTTTTCGTAAGGTATTCAACAGTTAGTTTAAACATAGGCCTTCCTCAAGGCCGCTGTTACGGCTGTTATTATATTTTTATTGGTATTTGACAGTATTTTCACGGACATATAACCTGGGTGTCGTTAAAACTAGGGGCAACCGGTATTTAACAGGTAAACACGTAATATCTTACACCACGTCTTCGTTTACCATCAGGCGTGACTGGGGTCGAGTCCAAACATGTCTTAATAAAAAAAATCCTACATAAAATTTATTTGTATGTACACCATAGAAAATCAATGTACTTAAGTTCTACAGAACTCTTCTATCTGAAGCACAGTGCATACAGAGCAAAACTTTTTCAGATACAATTTTGCATTGATTCAATCACACGTTGTCTGTGTCTTTTGTTATAATGAAATTTAAAAACTATGACACTTTTCTCTGTCCAATTGTCTCGTGACAAGTGACAAAGCCTGATCTCTAAATACCTCTCTGGACCACTACGTTCCTTATAATCATCGTCAGCCCACCTCTTCCCACGGCTGGGTATTCCACAGTCTTTTCACCATTACGCCATCTTTCGCGGTCTCTTACCATTCACATCCACGGGCCCTTTGACGACTTGATCACATCGTCCGACCATCGGGCTATTGGTCTACCGACTGACTGATGTCCGGATCTTGGCCACAACTCAGTTACTGCCCTGGTCCACTTACCACCTTGACATTTCTTTATAAAATCCATAAAATTCACGGATTCAAGGAGGAAGTAACCGATTGGATTGATGGTCTTCCTTTCGTGTTTTGATTCGTTATACGTCTTACGCAAAATAATAATGAAGTTACCCTTCTGTAAATCATATTGTTTCGATGCAGAGTTCCGAGTGGTTCCCTATTCTCGAGGGGTTTGAGAGTTGAATCGAGTGTTTTATTCGATTATGTTTTGAGGAGTAAAGTTTCCAATGAAATAAATCTAGAATCAAGTGAAGGTAATAAATACGTTTTTTTATTTGGTGTGAAGGTGCTATTTGAAAACCAGCACTGTTTCGAATAGAAACAGCAAAAGCAGAAATAGCTGCCTATAACTATTATAATTGTTATGTAAGTATATTTGTGGCAATAAAACATTAATTCATTCATTAATTTGTTAAAAAAAACACATATTTTAATATCACAATTTTGTTGTACGTTTTTATTATTTGCACGTTAACAAGTCCGGATTTAAATATTTTTTTTTATTTCATGAGTTCCTCGTCTCACTGCACACATACTTATTCTCGTTAAAGGTGAGATAATTTTTTTTGGACTCTGTATGAAGTTTCCTTTTATTAATGAAATGAAATGAAGTGAAGTGAAGTGAAGTGAAGTGAAGTGAAGTTAAGTGAAGTGAAGCGAATATGGGTAAAATAGTTGGTAATTGGTAGTTAGTAGTTGGTCGCCTATTACTCGTTAAGTTGCAAAGCCTACCAAAGTTACCGTGGTAGTTTTCCTTTTAAGTTCGTCGTATGTGCTACCGTGCTGAATTTTTTCATGTTCCTACAATCAACCGTGCGCTTAGCCGAAAGCTTCATATTTCGCAAATGGATCCCTAAATCGATTCAATATCTATATCTATGCCAAATTTAAGCTCTTTAGTACTTTTCCTCTTTGTGCTAAGCCGCGGACAGACAGATTGACAGACAGACAGACAGACAAACGGATGGACATGGCCAAGCTATAAGGTTTCCTGGTTGACAACGAAACACTCAAAAGCTTCTGGCTTAGAAAGATTTCTCTCAAATCCTTTGAAACTCTACCCCAGTACAAAGAATAAGCACCCCGATAAAGCCACCAACACATTCCCAAGATTCCGATGCCACTCCACTTACATGCAAAATTTTCAAACGTGCCACGCTAAGCAAGCAAGCCTTATTTATGCGGCTAGCCTTTCTGGTAATGTAGAATTAATCGGAAATATATTCGTGTTTCTACAACATCCTACGATTTTTTTTTTATTTCATTAGCTTAAAAGCATATTATTATAAGATAAGAGTATTAGCACAGGCTAAAATGGCAACAAAACACATAAATAATAACAATAACAGTCGCTTATCCCAAACTAGAATACTGTGCTAAGGTAGCCAGACAGAAAATAAAAGTTACATTGAAAAAGTTACAATGCGCGGCTTTATTACTAATATCAATTTATCTTACCTTTAGAATAAGAAGTGGAATTTACTTATTTGGTGCTTATACATTTATTGGACTTACCTGAATCAACTAGAACTAACATAGAATGATTTAAAAGCTTAATTCCGTAGCAGAATGGGCGGTTTTTTTTTTTGCCTATTAAGAAAAAAAAGTAGTTCCCAAGAACTCTGCAGATGGCGCTGAAATGACTACGTTACTAGCCGTACATTTTGATTTGCGACCGTGAGCGATCATGGGCAAATCGGAACGCACTACTAATTGCACATGTATTCGCGTCTATTGTAGCCGATCCCAAATGGACGTCCATGGATATTGCGATAATTTGAATGGAACTTTATTTATATGTGATGTGACAATGACATAATAATATGTAAGTTTCGTTTTGTGATCTAAAAATTACATCCAAGTGAAATAATCAAAAAATTATGTGACGATCCGTTCCTTACAATAACTTACCAAGTTCAGCGCCATGTATGCAGCGACTAGGGAATAATAGGAAATATAACACTATGACACTACTTTCAACGGATGTTTGAAAGCTTATTACTAAACTTAAATTAATCTAGATATTTAAAACTAAACACAATCATTTAAGGTAGGCTTGATTAGAACTTTGTATTGACGACAGTATTATGTAATTTATCTTTTCTTCTCTCTATCTTTGTTTACATACTAGCTGACCCGGCAAACTTTGTTTTTTGCCACATTCATTAGCCTGCGACCTATTCTCAGACCTACAAAATATACACAAAAAATTCATAAAAATCGGTGAAGCCGTTTCGGAGGAGTTCGATAACAACCATTGTGACACGAGATTTTATATATTAAATGTGGCAAGGTCGAAAAATATATTGAAAGCCTTATACGGGCATCAGCCCGTACCTCTGTTCTTAGATTCATTCTAAATCTGTCTACATAATTATAATGAAACTGCGTAATTTTTCCGATTTCCTAATGAGACCTCTTACTTTTATGCAGTAGGATTAGGTTTGGTTTGTGGACAAAACACATTAACAGGATTACCACTTTAGCTTATGATAACTGTCCAGATTCCAACCGCACACTGCGATCGCCAACCCACCTGCCAAGCATGGCAATTATGGCAAAACCCTTCATAACCATGATGGAGGCCTATGTCCTGGAGTGGGCGTCAAATGGCTGATGATGATGATGATGATGAACTGTCCAGCCCCGTACAGTCGTCACCTGCTCAACTTTTTGAATTTGGACAGGTTTAATTTTAAAGACAGCTAAAGGCTCTCAGTGTTAAGAGTGGTTCATAAATGCGACTGTAAGATTAGCTAACTGAAGTGGCAGCGTGCTGGTCAAATACGCCGAAGAATCAATAACCTAAAACCAAAAATCAATTAAATAACGCGGTGAAAAGTTTCTTGAGTATAGATCACGGACAAGTAAATTCAGCTAGGGACATCCGCTAGATTGCAGGACCGATGCTCTAAATCCGATTTTTAGCCGTAGACAGAAAGGAGTGATATAATTTTGTAAGGTATCCAGCAGTTGACGAATATGTGCTGTACTGGATTCTAATAGTCTTACGGTCTAAATACACACATAAATAAAGTCATGCCTGTGTCCCAGAGGTGTAGGCCACTAGGGACTGCCACTTGCCACGATTCTGACAGATCTCTTTCGCTTCCTCAACATTCATTAGTCGTTGCACGCACGCACGCCGGTTTCGGGTACTTTCGATCTTGCACTTCGCTAATACATCCCCTATTTGGTCGAAGTATGCCTGCCTGGGACGTTCCTTACTGACCCTTCCACCCACATTCGTTTCTATATATTTGTTTCATCAACCAAGTCTTACGGTCTTATTTACAAAAAGTTGATTCCACTAAAACACTCTTAAGACGGAGTTAAAGCCGGTTTATGGGAGGAGTAATAAACCACCTTTAACTCTGTCTTAAGAGTGTTTCAGTGCAATCTACTTTTTATAAATGAGATCGATAGAGTCAAATTAAGACAAGAAGAATCTGTTATCGACTGTACAACCAGGAAGAAATTCCGCAACTGAGGATATTTTCTTTTTTTCTTATCACATAAAATACCCTAAGTCGACTAAGCCGCATACGGTCGTAATTTCGAGTCCACCAGAAACAGATAACGCTGTGTTTCGCTGCATTTTGTTGGAGCAAAGTCGTTTTTTTATCGTATAGGTATCGCGAAGCGCGTATGTTATTGCCTTAGCAAGATTGGCGGACGTATTCTGTGATTGCCAATGGATGAAACGGATTCGGAAAATTTTCGATTTTTTTAGTATAATTCACTATTTAGCTTTAGATCATGATAAACATACAATGGAGGCTTGATCGATCTATGTAATCAGTGTGTGCACCATTTGTAAATTGGGCAGTGTTAACTGAAAGACAATTGACGTTAAATTTTGTGTTAAACGTAGGAACGTACAACCAGATGAGGTTGCAAAAATTTCACCACAGTAGAATTACCTACTATGATCAAAAATTTTATTCATCATAAAACAGAATGGTTAAGCGATGAACATAATTAAATTGGAGAGAATTTCATGCCGACTCCGATTTCATTATATATAATTCCTTTACACACTCAGTTCTGGCTGCTGAGAAATCAGAATACACAGTCGGATTTAAAATCTTTAGTTGGTGGGCCACGACCGGTTCGCATTATTCAGGTTTGCCAATGCGTTGAGTTACCCACCGCGTGCTTGGTAACGTTAGCAAAAAGGGCTTTGAGTGAGCTCTTTACTAAACTCCTAAGGTGCGACGTCCCGCATCAGTACAGGCAAACCTAGAGATAAAATTAATTAGTGATCGACAGTAAATATTACATTTAACAGCAAAAAACTGATTTGGGCAAATAAGGCCAAAATGGTCAACTGTTAAATTAATCGTACAATTTGTATTTTCATTTCATTTTATTAAATTAATTGATAGACAGATTGTGTGCTACGTTACAATACTTTTTGGTCAGATAGTAAGATGTAGTTCTTGTATGATTATGCTACTATAAACAATAGTCAAGAAAAATAAGATAGTGACAAAAATTAGCAAGAAAACAATTTTCTCTTTCGCAGTAACACAAGCTTAGTAATCATGTTGCAGCTAGATTTTTGATTTGGCTGACCAAAAACCTATTTTTACGTAAATTAGCGTGATGAAAATTATGCTGACAAAAATGTGTAAATTTTCCGACCGTATCTAGTTTATTTGCAAACCGCGCTCATGTATTTGTTCTGATGACTAATCAATTTTTTTGCTCCTCAAAAATTTTTTTGCTTATTTTTGTTGCTTATAAAATATATAGGGGTCATAGTAGCCACAATGATAGCCAACTTCCGATAAGAGATGGCACTTCGAGAAGAAGTTAAAATATCTATTAATTAGTTGCCAAAATCCAACATTAACTCCCTAAACAAACTAAGTTTCACGCGTAAAATCCTTGTGTAAAGGTTGCCTAAAAGTTCTCCACCCCATATGGGCTTGAGCAAATATGTTGATCAATACGCATGCCTTTGGTAACTAGCCTATATCTGTCTAACATCAGATTTACAGGTGTTCTCCCGGACGACGAGAGAGCATGCGCTTAATTACATCGCGTGTCCACAGTGATTTGGAGATAGATAGATAACGTATTTAATGTAATTTTTGTGCCGTATGTTATATTGTACATAAAGAATACACTCGTGTCATCATACCATCTCATCTCATCTCATCTTAACGTCAACACTTCTCAGCGGAATAGCATGTCTTATAAGCCCACCACTGACCTGCTATCGGTACCAAACACAGATATCCAGCCGAGGTGTATCCGCTAAAATAAAACATAAGCTCGCAAGGTTCCCGACCTTAACCCACTAGCGAAATTCAATAATCATTACTTAACATTATCGCTTACCCATGTTTCTGAACGTAAGCTCGAGAAAATAGGACGGAAGATACAGAATCTACGCTCGATATAAAGGAAAATGATAGCTCTGCTGCGTTGATAGCGTGACTTTGGAACAAAAATACAAGGTGTTACTTAAAAAAGCTGTTTCGCTCAGTGTTGCCAGATGAGGCGATTATGGCGGCCAAAAACTGCAATAGCACCTATTTTTTACACAGTTTCGATGTTTTCCATTGTGTCTTAAGTTTCGTCAATTCCACTAAGAGTGTCAAATAAAAGTCGCAAAACTTCGCAATTCTTCTTTAGGAATTAACAACAACGAGGCGTTTCTGATACAACCGCAGACTACATAAGAATGAATGACATGCGTTAAAACGCCCACTAAAGTTAAATAGTGTCTTTCTTAAAGGCCCTGAGGGCCAGTTTCTGAATTGCGACTTTCGCTAAGTAAATAGTTAGCTGTAGTGCTGAAAATGTTGAAATAGTTAGCTTCAAATTTCTCAGAAAAGAGCGTGACAGAACATTACTTAAGTATTTATTTAGTTAATTTCTCAATTCGGAAACCGGCCATGAGAGAGGCATTATTGGTTTTCTAACCACGAGGTTTTGTCATAATCGCCACGCTTGGCAGGCGGGTTGGCGATCGCAGTGTGCAGTTGGAAATTCAGGAAGACGCTGCTGCCCGTCTCCTGGTAATTGATTTCCTTAGTCGCCTTCTACGACATCCACGGAAGGAAATGGAGTGACGCTTTTCTTAATCCGGCGCCACACGAAACTGTTATCATTATTATTATTATTAATTCTTCATTACACAAAGACAGTGTACAAAAGGTGGACTTAATGCGAACGGCTTATTATTGTTACTTATTTTTTTATAAATAAGACCGTTAGTCTATTCTATATCTATGTATCTATAAACTCTTTCTTATTCTAAAATAGTCAGGAATATATTATTTTTGTTGCACTAACCCGTGCTGAGGACAATTTTAAAAACTAACTTAGAGGCTAAAAATTTCACCCATGGCCGGGACTTGAACCCGCGACCTCTGGCTAACGAAATTTCACTGATGCCTGCACTTGCCCATTAGCTCAGTTGGGAGAGCGCTGGCACGGTTAGCCGGAGGTCGCGGGCTCAAGTCCCGGCACGGGTGGAATTTTTAGCCTCTATATAGGTTTTTAATAGTCCGGAATACCACGACACGGTAGATTGTAGAAGCTTAGGTCAACAAACATTTGGCAGGCCACCAGGCCCAAAATGGGTCGGCGAAATTGCTAAGTCGGCTTGAAGGCAGTGGGAGATTGGCGAATGACCGACTGAGTTGGCGTGAAACGGCAGAGGATTTGTAAGTGTTACAGAAGCTCATACATACATCAATTCACGTCTGTATCTCGAAGCGGTAGGCAGAGAGGGTTTGTTTGTTACACTTTATTGTACAAATAAAACTTAATAACAGGCTCGTGATAAGAAAAAAGGAGGTACCTACAAAGGAGGACTTATTTCAAAAGACATTTCTTCCAGCCAGCCTAACAATTAGGTAGGGATACGACAAATCTCTTTAGCTCCATTAACATGCATTAGTCGTTGCATGCGCGCACGCTTTTCGGATAATCTTTAACTTGCCTTCATATAGGAGCTCATGACATTAGACAAAGTTACCCCAAAATTCCTGAAACAATCGTTTTATAATTTTCTTCTCAAATTTTTAATTAGATTTCCAAACCCGAAGGGTGCAAAATGGGACCCTATACTAAGACTTCACTGTCCGTCTGTCTGTCTCTATGGCTGTCTGTCACCAGGCTGTATCTAATGAACCGTGATAGCTAGGCAGTTGAAACTTTTTCACATGTGATGTATTTCTGTTGCCGCTATAACAGCAAATACTAAAAACAGAATAAAATACACGTTTAAGGGGGGCTCCCATACAACAAACGTGATGTTTTTCTGTTTTTTCTCTACCTTTGTGTCTTATGTTGTATGGATAATGGTAACTCGCCCTTCGTGCACGATTCCGACTCGCAATTGGCCGGTTTTTTTCAAATATTAAGGTTTAAAATCAAAATCAAAGCGTTTTTGTTGAAAGTAACACCGAAAGTAACGTTACAAGTTAAACCAGGTGTCCATTTAAAGCTACGATTTCAAGCGCTGAGGTATGAGAACACCTCTGGCAATTAGGTTACCTCTGGTTTCGTCACGATGTTGTAAGTATCTATTTATCCTCTTATTGAAAAGCTTGGGTTATTAGGTATAGGATAGAGTATGACATCCAGTGAGCTTTCTACATACATACATACATACATAAACTCACGCTTGTATCCCAGAGGGAAAGGCAAAGACCAGGGACCGCCACTTGCCACGATCCTGACAGATCACTTTCGCTTCCTCAACATTCATTAGTCGTTGCATGCACGCACGCCGGTATCGGCTACTTTTTATCTTGCATAACATACATAAGCAGCCTATATACGTCCCACTGTAGGGCGCAGGTCTTCTCTTAGGGAGAGATTATGGGCTTAATCACCACGCGTGCCCACCGCGGATTGGCGATTTCAAGCGCTGAGGTATGAGAATAGCTCAGACACTCAGGTTTACTCACGATATTTGCCTTCACCGTTAGCGAGTGGTATTGCTACTATAACTTCACAAATGTACATGACTTAGAAAACCAAGTCATAGGTACATGCCCGCACTGGGGATCGAACCTGGGTCTCTCGCTTCCGAGTCCGATGTTCTACCCACTAGGCTAGGCTTTTTATCTTGCCCTTTGCTAATATAGTAAGCTTTCTACAGTGTGATAAGGTATAAAAGCTAGAGTATGAGATAGAGTGTGAGCTTTCTACAATTACTATTTTCATTTCCGTGGGTTGCTCGTAACTTCGTGATATTGTGACGTCGTAGGATACTGCTGGCAGTTCTATTCCGCTCTAGGCTTCGAGGGCTTACGAAAGGTACTGACAACGTCAACTGGTGGTACGTATTATTGATAAATTAATGTGATGGTGCTACAAAGGACTTATACCTTGTAAAAGTTTTTTGACATTGTAAATGTCTTTTCGTTCGCTCAAGTGTAAGCTCCGATTTCACGAAAGAGTGCGATCCCCTCATATCTCGGAGAGTTGTGAAGATATGATATTAAAAAAAGACGCGTATTCACGAAAATTGTAAGCTGCAAAAATAATTATTCAAGAAAGTCAAAAAGGAAAAAAGTCATGGCCGAAATAACTAGTGAAAAAAAAAACATACATTTTGGCACTCGATATTTTGGAAAAGAACAATGATATCAAAAATTTGAGAAAAACTGTTAAAGGGTTAAGGGTTTGGCCTGTAGCCTAATCTTTTTGAAAAAAGTCAAAACAACATTTTTCACATGACATTTATGACTCGATACATTTCCAATGTGCTCGATAGCCGTTGGAGGCACGAAATCTGTGAATTTTTTTACTTGAACTAGTATTCGATAAGGGAGAGTTTTACTAATCAATACAATTCCTTAAAATTTTATATATTTGGGTGTATGCAGACGCAAATAGTATTTTTAATGACTCGCGATACTCGTACTTACCTATATATATCTAGCTAAATACTCGGTCTGATCGCGATTATTTATTAAATTCAAATAAATGTTTTATCTATTTATCTATCAATACGTACAACTTTCACTGTGAGGGAAACTCCGAAATGGCAAAATCAAATAAAGGAAAAGAAATAGAAAATGTTTATTCGACAATGACAATTTGGATAAATAATAATCACTTAACTCCTGAACTGCCCTCGCGGAACGCAACGTATAGGTGGCCCATACTAAGTTGGACACAGATCTGTGTCGCGGCAGACGAGTGGTTAATCACTTAAAAACAACAAAAAAAAAGAAGTTTTTTTGTTGTAAATTTTACGTGAAGACAAAATGCCTCGTCTATTTATTTTTTATTTTATTTAATTAGTAATCCAACAGGCCTTAAATTTATAAAATACATTTAGCTTAAATTAATTTATAGGGCCCAGTTACAGTTATTGATTGATTGAACAATTCTTTATTGCACTAAAAAACCAGTTTGTACAAAGGCGACCTTAATACTAGGTAGTATTTTCTTCCAGCTAACCTACGTTGAAGTGGAGAGTCGATTACGCTCCGGCTTATAACTAATATGCAAAAATATATACCTTAATGTACATGCTATTAATTATGCTGTTTTCGTGCCAGCCTAATTTGTATTAAACGAACTGTTAAATACGTTAAGTTCTATTAATGAGAATAAACAAAATTATATTATTAATAGCTGTTGCCCGCGACTTCGTTCACGTGGTAATTTTGATATGTATCTTTCCGGGATAAAAAATAGCCTATGTGCTAATCCAGACTATAATCTTTCTCTGTGCAAAATTTCATCCGGATCCGTTCAGCCGTTTTTGCGTGAAAGAGTAACAAATATCCATCCATAGATACAAACTTTCGCGTTTATAATATTAGTAAGGATTAAATTACATTTTAACTGTGAAGGAAAGTATTGTGACAAAACTCGAGGCGCTTTTCACACAAAAAGGAGTCCCACAGTCTCTTTCCCTCTGCACCTTTCTGTCTAGGATACTGGCATGCACATCATACGCCCGTTTTTAGGGTTCCGTAGCCGAAGAGTGCCAATCGGGACCCTATTACTCTGCCTCCGCTGTCTGCCTGTCTCTGTCCGTCTGTCTGTCTGTGCGCTTTAACCACTCGTCTGCCGCGACACAGATCTGTGTCCAACTTAGTATGGGCCACCTATACGTTGCGTTCCGCGAGGGCAGTTCAGGAGTTAAAGGGCTCTATCCTTGGAACCGTAATAGGTAACCAGTTAAAATTTTTCACAGAATATGTGTTATTACGGCGGATTACATAGAAAATAAGTTCCAGACTCATCTGCTTATGTATCTGTTTTCATTCCTACATCCTTTTGAAATGTTTGGTCAATACACGATTACTGTTATACTAGAAAGAAACCTTTTCGACCGCCAACTACGGAACCCTACACTGCGCGTGGCCCGTCACGCTCTTGGCCGGTTTTTATTTATTATCAAACGCGACACTGCAACCGCACGTGCGACGACAAAGTGGGAAGTGAAACGGAAAACACGCCGCGCAAAGGATTTGGCTTGAAAAAATGCTTTTGTGAAATCAGTTGGTGCACGGGCCAAAAATTAGTTTTTTTTTGCATTCTTTTTGAGCTGCTGGAAAACATTACGCTCCGGTAGAATGAAGTTTTGGGCGAAACAGTGAAGTAATTAGGAAGATGCAAAGGCTATGAGGTGCGGTTGGCTGTACGTATATCCTGCGCATTGTAGACTGATATACCGAGTTATCGCTCGTAGCCCCGGCTGCCTGAGTAATCTTAAACGATCACGAAGGTTAAGCAATACAGGGCGCGTTCAGTGCATGGATGGGTCGCCGTCTATGCCTAACGCTAGTGGCATTTTTCCGAGCGGTTCCGTGCTTCGCAAGGCACGTTAAGCTGTTGGTGCCGGCTGCCGTCGATAGATGGCAGTCGTTAAGCCCAGTCAGAGGCCTTAGGGCGGCTTGACAACTTCTGACAGTAGACGAGCCACTAGTCTACAAGCCTCCACCAATCCGGACTTGGCCCCCGTGGTGGAGTATGGCCTATACCTTCCTCAGGGAAGAGACCCGTGCCCCTCGGTGGGGACATAATGGGTTGATGATGATGATGAAACCGAGTTATTCCTAAAATACGTTGATTTCTAAAATACGGGAGAGCGCTGGCACGGTTAGCCGGAGGTCGCGGGTTCAAGTACCGGCACGGGTGGAATTTTTAGCCTCTAAATAGGGTTTTAAAATATTATTTTGATCGTATATGTTTTTGAAAGTTGCCACTGAACGCTCTGTGCGTAAATATATGTGGTGAAGCGAATGCGATTTATCAGGATCGTGGCAAGAGGCAAACCTTGATCTCTGACTACCCCACCGGAATACATGCAAATTAATCTATATTCAATTACCGTTCAAGTCATCATCAGCCATTTCAACCCTTGGCAGACGGGTTGGCGATCGCAGTATGCGGTTGGGCTCTCAGGAAGACGCTGCTGCCCGTCTCCTGGT
The DNA here is from genome assembly GCA_947310995.1 of Yponomeuta cagnagella. Taxonomy (NCBI): domain Eukaryota; kingdom Metazoa; phylum Arthropoda; class Insecta; order Lepidoptera; family Yponomeutidae; genus Yponomeuta; species Yponomeuta cagnagella. Next base: position 3,327,712 of record OX371287.1, on the reverse strand, counting down.
TATGTATTTCCTTTGTCGCCTTCTACGACATCCACGGAAGGAAATGGAGTGACGCTATTCTTAATCCGGCGCCACACGGAACCGTTCGAGTCATTTCAGATGAATTCGGTATTTGACACGATCAACAATAAATTATTTCATATGCTCGATTAAAACAAAAAGATTAAATCTTTTGGTCAGTTAGTAGTTATTACAATTTTTAAATAGATTAAACATAAAAAGAGTGCTCTCAAATGTGACGTCATAATTCAGGATTTTCATACAAAACTCCGTTTTAAAAGTAACTCATTTGATATTTTGTCAAATACCCAATTGTGTTCTTATAATTAATACCGCTAGAGTTTTGTTATTCGCAGTTTGAAAGCATGAAAGTGTCATTGACAGAGTATCTAAATGCCGATGTGCTCGACTTCACTTGCCATTCAGCTAATTACCTAATTACAAAACGTAATGGAATAACGCGATATCAAACGAATGCTCTCGTCTGCACTTAATTATTTAACAACCGGGATTTATTTCAAGAGCTGTCGGAACTGAGTCTTAAAATAAGCCTCATTACAAAAGATAATCATACGTCCGCTAAGGTTTACTGCCTTGTAAAGAGGCACACCGTAAGTAGGGTGGGTGCCATTTCGATTTTTCTAAATCCTGACAAATAATATTACACGTTTATTTCAGAAAAAATACCTATAGGTATAGTTGTTAGTATAAGCACAGAGGTATAAGTTTAACCTGTGTAGGTAAGTTATTAGAGAAATAGAGAACACTGCATGTATTGACACTAATACTTTTTTTTATATATAAAATAATGCAGAATTATAATTGTAATGGGTTTGAGGCATGCATTTCATACAATGCATCAGTATAAGGACAGTCAATCAGCGCTAAGGGATCACTTCCTCAGCACAACGCTGAGTCAGCTGCCTTTGTGGCAACTTAGACACACCATAGGCTACATCTATGGTCCTGTTTTGTTCATTTGATTTGTCTGTTGTGTTTAGTTTTCTTTCTGCTGTTGTGCATATTATGTTACTTATCTTTTTATTTTGGTTCGGTGATGTGTCTTGTTGGTATAACAAATGTCTTTCTTTCTTTCTTTCTTTCTTTCTTTCTTTCTTTCTATCTTTCAACCTTGCCAGATATGGTAGGAAGAATGCCGTTGGAGCCGTCACGCACCCTGCGCAACAGAGAAGCTGTTCTGCTCCTGCTGATCGCGTGAAGACCCTTTGTCCATTTGCCTCTTGAAGCGCTGCAGAGTCTTGGCAGCCCCAAACAACATTCTCAGTTCATTATTATATTGAACGCGAAGGGCATTGGTAGTCTTCTGCGTGTAGTTGATCCAAGAAAGACGGACGCTGAAAGAAATCGGGACATTCTATTTTGAAATAACAAATTGCACGCGCAGCGTAAGTTTGACAGGGTTAGCGGGTGAGGCGATGAGTACGGGGACCGGCTCTACTTGCGTTTATATAAGAGTAATTCATTTTGTTTGCAGTCTGTTTTCAGCAGGATAATGGTCCAGTCCACTCGTCTGCAATTATGACATAAAGATTTGTCAAATTGGATTGTTTTACGCAGAAAAATTCCACGTACAATGACATTCCTACCACTCTTTCATGTATAAAATTGCTTTTTTTATGTTTTATTTTGAATAAAAATGTAAAAAAAACAAAGTTATACATAAAATTGTGTTTTTCTCGAAATTTACTTAGGGCCAGTTTCTAAATTGAGGATTTCGCTAAGTAAATAGTTAACTGTAGTGTTGTCTCTTCGAATTCCTCAGAAGAGAGCGTGACAGAAGGTTACTTAAGTATTTACTTAGTGAAATTCTCAATTTAGAAACCGGCCCTTATTGTGGGTTGGAATGTTTCTGCGTAACACGGTGCAATTACTACTTTAGCCTTTGCATCTACGTAACGAAATTATTTTTACAGCGTCCAGTGGCACCTTTACTCACACTAGATGGGTGAAGGGACCACTCCTCTTCCAAAAGAACGAAGAAACGGCTTGGTAGCCAAAAATTTTGATCAAACGAGGAGGTGGTACTTGAAAATGACGGCTATTTTTAATGTAAATTTTTGCGTGATGAATAAAAGTTTATTTTTTATTTGTTTATATTTTCATGGTTTCTCAAACAATATTTTTAATAAGTTGAATGGGTTGGAACATATAATACAGAGTTCAATAAAGATTATGTTGTAAAATAAAACTAAATTAGGGTTACTTCTTTCCAAACTCATGGATTTATCAAACTACACTCGTAGTCCGGACGTCTTCAGATAAATTCAGACGGATGGTGACCCTAACCATGTGGCCATAATTACCGCTCGTGTTTTGAAAAAGGAACGAAACGATAATAACAACTTCATTTGCTTCAACCAGAGTGAACATTAAAAGCCCACGTGTGCTATTAAAACTGCAAACAAATCGGTAACTATGGCTCTTCCCCAAACTAGTATTATACAAAAGGTAACGACGGAGTAGAGTATACTATTCTTTATCTACACTAGAATCTACATACATCACTAGTACATCACAGAGTATTCCTTTTGGTGCACTAACCCGTGCTGAGGACAAATTTTAAAATCCTATTTAGAGGCTAAAAATTTCACCTATGCCGAGACTTGAACCCGCAACCTTTGGCTAACCATGCCAGGGCTCTCGCAACTGAGCATCGGTGAAATTTCGAGCCTCTTTACAAACTTCCCTGTATTACGTACAGGCAGCGACATCTGGCAGAAGCAATTTACATCACTTGCAGCCCCAAGTAAACCGCTTTGCAGTTAGGTTTTTACATCGGAATGATATCGCTGTACCTACATGATTATATTATTTCTCCTTAAAACCTAACCCCACATCCCATCTGTGTATCTCGCACCTTACGTCTCTTCACAACTTCTTCTCCTCACGCATCTCTGTCCACAGCAAGCTTATCCAAGCTTTTGTGGTGGGTCCCAAAAGCCGACATGTCACGCTTGACGTAGTCTTTAAAGCATAGTAGCCATCTGCCGACAAGCGATTTTGGCGTGCTTAGTTTAGTGGTCTGTTAGTGAACTGGTAAAGACAACGTCCATCAGCTAGCTGGACCGACGATATCAGGCAAATACCTGGCAGCGCCTGGATAAGAATGACTGAGGACAAAAAGAAATGGCGTGCCTTGAGAGAGGTCTATGCCCAGCAATGGACGAGTACGGGATGATTCAATGAATATACAATAAAACTCCACGATGGCGTAGACGCACACCCGTTGCAGCTTCTGTCTCTACCGACTATGAAAATTTACCCGCCGACAAACCTGAAAAGAATAAACCCACATCGGTGCATGCATTTTTATAAATCAACTTATTCGTTACGCTACAGGCCGCATTGTCCGCGCCGTGCGCAAGCAAAAAAGGAAAAATGGATTTTAAAAATCGAACACGTCAGAAAATATTCCATCGTATCGCGATCGCAGGATTCGGCAGCGTCGCGGCTGGGGTTGTTCTACAATAACTTCAAAATAGAGTCTTCATTATTGTCGGTCCTGCGATAAAGTATAATAAGAGTAAAAGTAATAAGAATGTTTGGAATAAAAGTAAAACAGGACCTGGCAACACTGCTATGGTCTGTGAACTATCACTTGTAATCTTTGTATTATTAGGTTGGAATTTTATTCATTCACGCGGCGTTTAATAATAAAGAAAAATAAAGTATTCCCATGCTTTTGGGATAAAAAAGCGTCGGGGCGGTAACAATAATTAGTGGACTAATTACTAAATCACAGTACAAATAAAGACTAAGTGGTGTACAACAGTGCTCAAATTTTGTATGTGCTAAACATAGAATTTTGCATGTGACTTAACATTACCTTCAGCCACGCGGCCTGAAGACAAATCTGCACTTGTGAATAGCTTTCGTGGGAAGAGCGCTCTTGGGGTAGTCTTTGAGGAAGACAAGTGCACATCAATCGGGAGGCGGGCGTCGGCAGCCGCTTTCGTCCACTGTCAACTGGACGCGTAAGTTTTTTTTATATTTTGGTAGTTTTAAAAATTCTATTTAAAATTCCCAAAAGAGAAGTTTACAACTAGGTACCTAGTCAATAGAACCAATTCTGAACGGGTACTGTCCGTATGTCTGGCCGCAGAATTAGTGTATTCTACTTTTGCAAGAATAGTAACTAATGTTTTAGAATTGCAGGTTGTTGATTGCACTCATGTACCTACCAAGATTGTACCAAGTAACGTACCTATTAGATTTAAGATGATTTGAGGAAAGATAGAGTATGGAAAGGGCTATGCTCGGAGTTTCTCTGAAAGATCGAATTCGAAACGAGGTGATCCGACAGAGAACCAAAGTCACCGACATAGCCCACCGAATTAGCATGCTGAAGGGGCAGTGGGCCGGCCAAGAACTGATAACCGATGGGGTAGACGAGTTCTTGAGTGGAGACCGCGGATCGGTAAACGTAGTGTGGGATGTCCTCAGACTCGGTGGAGCGATGATCTTCGCAGGGCGGCTGGCAAGAGCTGACTAAGAGTAGCCGAGGCGTGCAATAGGAGAGGCCTATGTCCAGCAGTGGACAATAATAGGCTGATGATGATGATGATGATAGTCAGAGTAGCGTTTTTTTCCCGCTGCCTTTTTCTCGACTACGAATTCGGCCCCAAGCCAGTGGCTAACATTGTACATTGACATTCAACCAATGACCTTCTAATACACAAGGACATCGCACTGGCGCGCGTAACACGGGACCAAGAAAGTGTGCTTAAACTCGTTGTAAGCACACTTTCTGCATTAGTCGCATGTCCACCGTAAAGGTGTCAAGATGCCCAAGTGCGCTATCAAAAAGTGCCGAAATAATACATTGACGACGCAGAAAAAAGATTGTGTGACTTACCACCGGTAAGTTAATTTTGTTTACGTAAGATAACATGCGAAAAAGTGTAAAATACTTAGTAAAACCATTGAAAACACAAGAAATATCTAAAATTATTTACAATGTTCCCATTCCTTTCTCTCACGCACATCAGAAAGAGACAGACGGGAGGGCGCGTCATAAATGTCAGAAAAACAAAACTGTGGAGTATCTTTTTTTTGTTCAATGTAAAATCTATTTGGCATTATTGTTATCACATTTATTTCACTATCTTGCAAGTTTTCCCAATGAATAAAAACATATTACATGCCTCGAAGTTAATATTGTTTATCTTTACTCAATCAAAATATAAATGACATAGGATAAGTTGCGCAAGTTGTAATGGCAGTTTTTTTAAGATTTAAGCGGCAAGTACATGCTCAGAAAGTATGATAAAACCTTTTTGACAGTAAAAGTACTGAAATCGCTTTCAAATGTCAAAATATATACCCAAATCGATGCACACACAAAAGAACAGTTTAGTCATATTTATGACTTGACCAAGGCAGTCATAGAAAGATACATTGACGTTCGTCTACATTACATATGCCAGAAGGATACCTTAGAAAAGAAAAGTAAGTCTAAAAGACAAGTTTTTAACTAATTGAATTTGTTCCAAGGCACTTAAGTTTGATAGTTGAAGTGAAATAAAATTTGTATTTTATTAAATTTGTTGTTTTTCTGAACATACACGAGTGAATAATGAATTTTGAATGAATCAATATCTACACACACACGTGTGTAGATATTGATTCATTCATACAATCTCACACACACGCACGCACGCACGCACACGCATACGCACACACACACACACACACACACACACGCAACTGGCGTATCCCAAACGGGAATGTGGTCCTTGAAACCGTATTTCGTTGAAACAGTAATTTTGAAACAAAAATTTCGTTAGTAATTTTGGAGGCTATGTCTATCACCTTGGTTCTCTGACGGATAACGTCATTCTTGATGCGATCCATAGCTTGCTGAGCGACTTAAATAAAAAAAGAGGTAGGCTTTATTATTAAGTAAATAAAGTATCTGCCCACCCCTGTGGGATAAAGGCGTGATTTTATGTAAGTATGTAATAAAAATCATCCCACTTAACACCATATAATAATTTCATATTTACAAAAACGAAAAATCTCAGATATAAAAATTAATAGCGCTACACTAGACTACTCCATTCAATTTTTTATTCCAGTCTGCTTCTCAAATCACTTTATTTTGCTTCTACTGCCTAATCGATTTACACTAAGTCTTAATCACAGAGGTCAGTTTACAGGACTTGAATATCAGCGGCAATGTATAAATGGAGCAGTCGAAGCAAAATAGGGTAAATTTAGAAGTGTGTGCCATGTTTGGGCTCTGTTGTTGTATGCCACGATTTGTCCTGTGTATTAGAAGGTCATTGCATTCAACAAACAGAATGTAAATTCTTTACGTTGAAATAAATTTATGATCTCTGCTCTAGCGATAACTTTGAAATTGCAAGAAGTAAGCTGTTTTATACAAAAGCCAAAGACACAAAAATGTATGGAGCAGTTGACATTTATTTCGTGATTCCGTAGTTATCTTCATAAAAAAAGTTCTTCGTATTGACATGTGAGCCTTTTCCGAGAAGATTTTGGCATATCTTGTCTAGTGAAAATTCCTTCCTACACTTTTTAGGTGATGTTATCACTCAGACGGTATAGCGCCTGGAACAATACCTCTGAAACGTGCCATTTCAATATGTCAATTAAGTTCAGTCAGTTTATGTTTTACTTTTTTTTAATTATGTAAAACTTTGCTTATAGCAATTGGTTTCATTTAGCTACTATCAGTACTGAAAAAATGGTTTGCAGTTTTGGCGTCGTTTTAATTACACGGTGTATAGCATAGAGCAGCAGCCTTTTCATACGTCCCACTGCAGGGCAAAGGCCTTCTGTCAGAGAGAATGCCCATCGTGGGAAAAACGTTTCCTCACGTTTTTCACCTTCACAGTAAGCGAGTAGCTTTACGAGTTGCATTCCATAAAACTTAAATTTATAGTTAATTACGACAATTCGATGTACATTGCCTATCCGATCGTCGCAAAACGAGCAACGGAGAGAGCTATATTAGGAGTTTCACTGCGTGATCAAATCAGTAATGAGGAAATTCGTAGAAGACCCGACTGATATAGCTCGAATAATTGATCAGTTGAAGTGGCAGTGGGCGGGGCACGTAGCTCGGAGAACTGATGGCCGTTGGGGCGAAAAAGTTCTCACCTGGAGGACTCAAACACCTGGTTCTCAAACGCGGACCGGACGATGTAGCGTGGGAAGGCCCACCACAAGATGGTCTGATGACCTGATTACGGTGGCGAGGAGTTGCTGGATGCGAGCGGTACAAGACCGCCTTCGAAACCCATGAGGGAGACCTATGTCCTGCAGTGGGCGTCAAATGGCTGATGATCATGATGATGGTGCCTAGCTGGTTAATACTAATTGTACTAACCGGCCTAATTGGCCAACTTGCACCACTTCTTAAATTTTACTTAAGTCACCATTTAAATCGACTTTTGTCAGAAGAATTTTAGATAAATGCTGTTTAAGCCGCATTTAAGAAAGTTTTGCAAGTTGGCCTTAGTCTTCTTGTTAATCTGTGGCTTAATTAGCTTGTTATGACGATTCAATGTACATTCTTTACGTTGAAATAAATTTCTGATTTCTGATTGCATAGTAGCACATTTACGTCCTTCTACTTGTTAGTCTGTGGCTTAATAGGCTATGTAATACTCATCGAAAATATAACACATCTAATTGTCATTCATAGTAAAAGATTAATTATAGTCCTATGAACTGGGATCTTGCAGTCATTATAGCAGGCCCCAAATAACAAGCAATGATGGCGGCCAGCGCAGAACAATGGGTTTGGTCGGGGTATCGATGGCACTTGTCAAAAATAAAAACGCGTGTCTACGGGCCGCCCGCACCGACTCCACGCGTCTGATGTTCAGGGCCTCGATTCTGTTAGTGCATTTAGTACAATGATACATACGCGGTCTAAAAGTCTGAATTCACACATTATTGGACCGGTTTACAAGTATTCAGGAGCACTGTTTTACTTCACTTACAATTACAGCAATAATAGCTGGCTTTAGATTTGCTGAATGGGTTGAACCATTAGTTAGTTTTAGGTTTAACAGTCTAGGTACCTACACACTGCCTCCGTTTTTAACGAGCGTGAAAGATGCGGGCCTGAAAATAAACAGGAATGCTAAAACATAACTTTTAACTATGATTCTGAATGTATTTCATTAGTATGGTTTGTATTTACCTGCACAGAAATATTTTTTGGTTCCTATTTGTTTACTAGAATCATAACCTATAAACTTCTTGATAATCGATTTACGTCCTCCAAATGTTTTAGAAGCGACAGTTTTTCTGTTGCAAACTGAGCAGTAAATGCGTTGGCACTGATTTTTTGGAAAAAAGACACTACACATCTCTGGAATATTGTGCTTTTCCCATACAAATAGTCATGAAAACGGGACATCCTCCATTGAATTTTTTGACAGTTGCCACCCCCATTGCATAGTTCAACATTCCAAAAAATATATTTCATCGTAGGTACTTAAAGAATGTGTACATTCTGTTTGTTGAATGTCAATTTATACAATTTTAGCCGTTGCTGGTTTATTTGAAGCAGAGAAAAAGGTAGAAAAAAAGAACTCCTGTCTGCCCCTATATTCATAAGCAGCCTATATAAGTCCCACTGTAGGGCACAGGCCTTCTCTCAGAGAGAGAGAATAGGCTTCATCACCACGCGCATCGCATTCCAATGATAACCCGTGTAACGACTAAGGAATGTTGATGAAGCGAAAGAGGTCTGTCACGATCGTGGCAAGTGGCAAACCCTTGTCTCTATCTACCCCTCCTGGATACAGGCGTGAGTTAAGGTGGAACGTTTCCTATACAAATGATTATTTCCCAATTTATTAAAAAAATTACGTAATTATGCACTGGAATTATGTCTGTCTGCATTAATTAAGATGTTTATTTGCGCCAATCCATATTTCCTTGAATAAAACTGTAGTTTATTAGGTTAAATAAGATCGATAATGTTTGTATACACAAAAAACTAAACTCATTTAAGCTATTAAACCGGTGTTTTTTTTTTTTAAGAAACTGTAAATTGGCGCAGATTAAAATCTTAATTAAAATGCAGACAGACATAGTAAATCTAGTGTTTAATTATGTATTTTTTTAACATATTTGGAAATAGTCATTTGTATAGAAAACGTTCCACCTTAATGTAATGGAACTGTGTAATACTCTAACACTCCTCAAATGGGTAATTAGAGTATTATTAGTATGGCCATTTTTTACACCCTATATAAAACTGGAAATTGCGGTAAACTAGGATTTTTTACACCCTACATAAGACATCGTAGCACAAAACACTCAAAAAGCCTACTCTTTAAAAACAATTCCAAAGAGCCCACTACAGAACACCTAGTTGGCGACAATATTATGCGCATGCCGCAGCTCGCACCAATAACAGCGACATCTCATAACGAGCGCGTCAACTAACGCAGCAACCAATTGCCGATACATAAACATTGGCTGCTAGGGTTGCCACTTTTACTTTTGCGACATTAAGGCAAGCATTGGAAATAATAGTCTACCTCCTTCTCTTTAATTCAGTTTGGGAACCACAGAAGGAGATTGACTTACATTTTTTATTATTAGTATTGTGTATATATACCTCAAAAGGACAAAACGGAATCCTTGTAGAATATTTTTTTTTTCCGTCCGTCCGTCTGTCTGTCAAGACCCGTTATCTCGGGAACGAATGCAAGTATCGAGTTGAAATTAAAACTATATACTCAAGTCCCTTGAAAATGTGAAAAAATCAAACTTCACACGACATTCGACAATTCGATACCCAAGGGAATCAACATGTATAAGGGTACTTTCCGTTGACCTAGAACTATGAAATTTGGCAAGTAGTATTGTCTTATACTATAAGTACAGGGAAAAATCTTAAAACTATACATTTGTAATTAAATCATTAAAAAAATTGTCTCTGTATTTTGGGAAAAGCTCGGAAAAAACTGCGAGACTCGATTACTGAACTGCTTATAATCATCATCATCATCATCAACCCATTATGTCCCCACCGAGGGGCACGGGTCTCTTCCCTGAGGAAGGTATAGGCCATACTCCACCACGGGGGCCAAGTCCGGATTGGTGGATTGCTTATAATAATATGTTGTAAGTACCTACAAATTTGTACGGAACCCTCGGTGGGCGAATCCGACTCGCACTTGTCCGGTTTTTTTTTTGTTTGTTGCTGTGCTATGATGTTGCAGTTGGGGTCCTTGGAGTGACGGGCGTGGCCATCGCCACGTGGAACTGCACCTGCACATCGACCGAGTCAATACGTCAATAGCCATATACTACAGACGCCTCGAAAAGGATGAAGGAAGAAAGATTGACAAAATGTGAAAATCAAGTAAATTTGGATGACAGTTACCGGTAAGATGACTTCTACCAAATAGGGTGTATATTAGTGAAAGGCAAGTAATGTAATTGAAGATGTTAGATTTTATTGGATTAGAACTCTTTCTTGTTTATTCAGTTATGTATGCGTAAAAGGTAACCGAAACCAGAATGCGTGCGCGCAGCGACTAACGAATGTTGAAAATAGTCCAGTCATTATACGGTACATTGCGTGTGAACCGAGAAGGCTAAGTTTTGGATATTACGTGGAGAGGCTTAAAAAATTTTAACTTCAAATTGTCAACCAAGATTTCCTATGTGCATTTTCCGCCATGTTGAAAAAAGGTTAAATCGTTTTTTTTTTACAAAAACTCGGTTCTCCGTTGAGATCCGTAAATTTTCCTCGAACACTTTTCCGTTGCTTTTCATACGACCTACAGTTGAGGTCTTTTACATTTTCACCTATCGTTCATCGCTTTTGAGATATTAATCGAAAAAGCCAGAAATTAGTTTCAACATGGCGGAAAATGCACGCAGGAATTCTTGGTCGACAATTTGGAGCTAAGCTTTTCTAGACCCTCCTTGCCCACGTTATATCCTTTAGCCTTTTCGACTCACATGCATTTGTAGCCTTTTTTTCTGACGTAATGACTGCACTAAATGAGGGTTTTTCAGAATCGTGGCAAATGGCAAACGCTAGTCTCTGCCTAACCCTCCGGGATACAGGAGTGAGTTTATGTTTGTACGACAGGGCAAAAAAAGAGTGAAATCGCGTCTATTGAAAAACCATTTACGTTTTATTTGTTGTGCAATCCGCCATAGTAACACGTGTTCTGTGAAAATTTCATGTATAATAATATAAAAACCCTTTATAGGTGAGACAGACCGAGAGACGTTGCAGACACAGTAAGTAAGGTCCAGTTTGTTCCCCTCAGAGCCAAGTCTCATAAAACTACAATTGGTAGTTTATTATGACAATTCGAGGTACATCGCGTAGCAGACTCTACGTGTAATCTTTGGGATTGCACTTGTGAAACAGACTCCAGTTATGGAAGTCAAGGAAGGAAGAAAAAAATTCAATAAAGTTCGTATATTTTTACTCAGGCCACTAAAATTAAATTATTTTATTATGCTGGCAACCTTTCCTACTAAGAATAAAGGATTTCGTTAGTGACTCCGATACATTGCTGGTGAGTGTAGATTTTTTCAAAATCGACAACTTTTTTCAATGTATGTGGACACCCTATGAATCGTTTACATAGAAAAACTTACCCTTCTTGCATTTAGTAATCTCTATTTCAAATAGAGATTACTAAATGCAACAGTTTATCACAAGTAAGCAATCATCCATAGAGATGTCACTGAGTTTAAATATAGGACAATAAAGTTTAATTATTGTGGCTTTTATCCCACTGCTCTTAGAGGCGAAATTGGCTTCCCACGTCGGGTGTGCATGTAATAACTTTAAGGCAAAGACAACAAAATAATACAGAAGATTCGGATCCAATTCCAACTGATACGAGAACAAGAGCCACCGTATTTTTATTGAAAACATTTTGTAGGCAGGCTGTTAAGAAATTGTTTGCTTATTAAAAAATTACTACTTTATTTCTCCTATGTCTAATAATATCGTTAACTTGTTCACTGGGCATTTGTGATGGTGCCCTGGCGCTTGAAATCGTGATACCGCGAACGGCCCGAATGGTTATCAAACCCACACTCTAATTATGTTGGTTTTATAAACATGTGGAGCAATGATTGACCAAATTCTGCGACTTTGGTAGAGCGCGTAAAGCGAATTAAATAAAACTATGTAAATATCAGGGATGTTTAGCAAATTTGAAATAACTGGTCAACTTGTCAAAAAAAACATGATATGTAAGAACTTGCCAAGTACCTTGCCTTCACGGAATTAGTAGTGTTTGAATAAATTTGGAAAAATATTGTAGGACTTATGCAGTCTAAACGTAAAGGTTTTTAGACGAATGTCTTATAATGACATAATTAAATCAAAGCACGGGCCGAAAAGTTCTCGAAAGAAGACCACATAATTATCGGCAAGCGCAGCGTAGGACGAGCAGCCACAACATGGACAGATGACCTCATTCAAGTGGCAGGAAGACGCTAGATGCAAGCCGCTTCCAACCGGTCTGTTTGGAAATCCATGGAGGAGGCATATGTCCAGCAGTGCACTTCTTGTAGCTGAATGATGATGAAAAATGACTATTTTAATATTCTTCTGGTAGAAAATTGCGCGTCTAACAGCTTTGGGACCTTCTGGGGTTTTCTATTTTGTGGCTAATCCTGGTGGCATGCAATCATCTATCATCATGTAAAGGATAGCATTGCGGTTTAAATGGCGAACAATAAAATAAGTGGCGGAGGCTTCTGCATAGGTTGCGTTGCGGTTGGCTTAGCCACTGGACAAGGGTAATAATATATTTCTGGCAGAGGAGTTTTTCTGAACATTTGAATTAATTTTTACGTAGGAGTTTATAGACATACATTTTATGCATATATAATGCATAAAATGGCACCTTTTATGGCAAAAAAGACTATTAAAAAAAACTAAAAAAATATTTAAGTATGCCAGTCGTCGACTGCCTTTTCTAGGTTACCTACATAAATATTTTTGACCATATTATGATGTCAGCTTTTTAATTTTTTGGATTTCAATTCAATTCATCAGCGCATCTCCAATTAATTGTTTATTCCCCAAAGGATGACCCTGATTAGTGTTTTATGCCATCATCACCGAACCACCTCACAAGCAATCTGCTTCATATCGTGGGGTCAGTGAGCTAGAGGGCGTCCCACGATGCATTTCGTCTTTCAAATGTCTTTCTTCTTCATTTTCTGTATATGATTCTCCTTCACTAAAAAAGCTTTGCATCAGTCTGTGACCCCCAACCCCGTAATATTAAACGTATGACCCCGATAGTAAAGGAGAAAAGTTGCTATGATGCAAAACACTCTAATGGCCAACTGTGATCGTCTAGTCTAGTGAGGACCCTTCATTGTGAACGTATTAATAACCCAAGAACTTTTAGGATATGAGATTGAGTAATGAGTGCATGTAAGAGATCCGTTAAAATAATAAAAGTGGAACTAAGAACATTCAGTTCAAACCAAATGTTTATTAGAAAAGGTAAATTTTAGAAAGATTCGAAGAAACTAAAATAGCAATAAAGCAACATTAAATAAGCAGAAGCGAGACAAGATTGGGATAAAGGAGGAAAATTTAAATAAAGAAGTTTAGTTTAGAAGACAATACATTAAAGGTTAAATAAAATAAATTCCATGTAAATAAAATAAGATTATAGTAGCAAAATATTTGAAATAACTACTTGTCATACTACTACACATGTGAGTGTTTTAGTATAACGTCCCCTACCAAAGGCCGGTTAAGGCAGACATTATTAGCCAGCTAAGTAGATAATATTGGATAAGAAGAAGTGAGTGCAATACTCAATTATCTACTAGCCGATAGTGCTAATTATATCTACCGTGGATGGGGATTGGCCACCACTACGATATACTGTTAATATATACTTATAAATAATAAAACTATGACTGACTAGAAATAAGAATACAATGATTCATTATTCCGAGTCTATGCCTTAAGAAAACATACATGATTAACGCAAGAATTGGCAAAGAGACGTTCAGCAGTACAATGCATTGGCAGACGAGAGTGAGAGAGGTAAAAAACCAAATGCACAAAGTACGTTGGAATAAGACTTCATCGAAGCTTACCAACACTGAAACAGTCCGGCCAAACCCACGCAACCATGAAATGTCACCCAAAGACATAAGTCATACAAATAAATTTAATAGAAGCAATAAAAGCTTTGAGCAGGCAGAGATATATTAAGACTCAAGTCACTTCACACAATTAACGCAAGAAACGGCAAAGGGATGTTCAGCAGTACTATGCATTGGCAGACGAAAGTGTGAGAGAGGTAATAACCAAATGCACAAAGTACGTTGGAATAAGACTTCATCGAAGCTTACCAACACTGAAACAATCCAGCCGAGCTCACGCAACTATGAGATGCCACTCAAGGACAAGTCAAACATAATAAAAGCTTTAAGCAAGTATAGAGATCTTAAGACTCAAGACGCTTCACACAATTAACGCAAGAAACGGCAAAGGGATGTTCAGCAGTACAATGCATTGGCAGACGAGAGTGTGAGAAAGGTAAAAACCAAATGCACAAAGTACGTTGGAATAAGACTTCATCGAAGCTTACCAACACTGAAACAATCCAGCCGCGCTCACGCAACTATGAGATTAAGCAGAGTATTAAGCCAATATACTTAAAATGAATATAGCATTACTACTACAAAGCCTATAGTGGCTCTTAACTACTCCCTAACGTCCCATAACGTCTTTCAATTCCTAACAATAATCCGAGTTTTGACCACCCTATATATTATTCACCCTATATTGCGCATAAAATGCAATAATACTAAAGAAACAACGGTCGGAAGGAAGAGTATCTACGCACCTATATAAATTGTTCCTACCTCTGCAATAGTGGAATGACCCGTCCGAAGGTCAAAAGATAGGTACCTACGAAGCTAATATTTTCGTTTCGTTTTACCTATTCCTCAGTTTGAAATGATCACCGTGTGGATGAAACGCACCAACCTTTACGCCTAGTTTTAAGGACCAGAGACATAGATAAGCAGTAAGTTTAGTAGCTACTAATTCAAGACTCGCACAATTAAATAGCGAACACGATCTTTTAGTCAAACAAAGTTTTGCAGGTTTACATTAGCGCGGCGCGGAATTTTGCGGGGTTACATCTACATCCTTAAGAATAGGTGATAAGAGAATTACTTAACGCTATCATTTACAGACGGGTTTGGAAACAGATTTATTGAACCCTAAACCTATTGCGACATATTGATCACAATATCACTACACTACAAAACATTGTAGAAGCACCAATTTCACTTATTTTAGTTTTATTAAATGAACCTTAAAGCATCTAATGACCGCATTGTTATGGTGGGGACTTGGGGAAATACTTACTCTCATCATACAACTGGATACCCTGAAAGAAAAGGGGGAGCCTGCCTAAGTTTACCCAACCCCGTAAGCTAATTTATTTAACCACCCATCAATATTATTATTGTTTCAGCAAAACAAACCCCATTTACATTTAATCGTGTGTATGCGTGAGTGCCTAAAGTGTCTCCCTAGTCACAGCTATTTCCTACTTCTATCCTCCCTAACTCCGGAAAACCAGACTGTTTCAAATTACTTGGTAACTTGACTCAGTTAGCTTTCAGACTTTCTGGCCGGCCAGAGTGTGTAGCCTAGGATGTGTATGCGCAGGTGGTTTTATGGGTTCGGTAACCACCCGCAAGGTAAGAATATTCGGAATATAATACATAAATATGTTATGGGTGCAAAGTGCCAGAGGGCTAGAATCGTCTGTCACTCAGGGTAAGCAGGGGGAAAATTGCTACACCACGTATGCTAACGGAAGAAGATCTAACACCGCATTCACAAGAAGCATTTTATCCCAATCTTCATACAAGATAATTAATGTAATTATCTCAATTCAAAATTATTGTTAGTATTACTTTTTTATTATTAAATTAAATTGGGAACGCCTCCGGTGAAGGGATTCTTTAAACCTTTCAACCCAAGCAGACTCAGATTCAGCCGTAGCATAGTAAGCAGAGCTAGATTTTGGGTTCCTTAGTCCATTAATTTAAACTTCTTAAGGCTCCCAAGTGAATTCGCTCTAAATTCACACGTTTGTATACTGAAACTCAATTACCACTAGCTAGTGGAATTAAGCTAAAGTAATAAGTGGAATTAAATGTCTGCAAAGGCTCAGAAAGCTATGACGCAAGAATGATATCGATCATCACGTGTGCCCCCGCCGAGCCTTGGTTATTTGACAAAGGCTAGACACACGGATTATCCATAGCATACCTTTGTCACCGTGAGTTTTCCTTTGCACAAATTTACTTCCGCATAAACGTAGTACTGTGGAGGAAAAGGATTAGTAAACTTTTATTTCGCGAGAGCTACCCTAATTACTAAGGCTGAAAACCCTATTTTACGCGGAAAACTTCTAGCTAAATATACAAACGGTTTAGGAATCGAAGGCCGCTTCTAACCTTACACTTCACTTTCAAATCTCATTCCCTAGCTAAGAAAGTAATTCAGAACCTGAAACTTCACACCAGAGCTGATAGTCTGGGACGCAATGCCCACAGGTGATGTTAGGTTACAAATCCAAAACCACTCTCCTAATTTCGAATTTAAATGCAAACGAAACTCCCTAATAGTAATAAATTCACAAAATGGCGAATTTGCCTACGAGCGCAGCAGACGTATTTACTGTTCAATTTTCTGTTCCGGAAAAGCCCCGATAGTTCCCGAACCCCGCTTTTATAATCTCGCGGCCCCCTCCTAATATGATGCCACTTCTCCCGCTCGCGAAACCAATAACGAAATCCCGCCAACTAAGAATTTTATTCCTTATTGCTATTAATTTAAGGACTTCAACATTGGTAATTCTATTTTTGTTCGTCAAACTCGTACCACATCGCGCCACTATCTTCTCAATCAATTTCAGAACTTTAATATTATGCTATTTTATAAATTAATATTTAATGTCTGCAATTATATTGTCAATTAAGTTTCTATTTATTTATCTCGATATTTCCCGATTGATTTATTTTTCTACAATCCTTTTATCAATTTATTCAACGCACATTTGAATGACGCGGTGATGTTTTCGAAAAACTAGTTTCTGTTAATAACAAAGTTTCGTATCTCGTATATAGAACAACATGTCTTTAATTCAGTCTATATTCATCTAAACATACTCTACTTTATCTACAATTGGGATTTGAAGCGTTATAATGATTTATTTGGTTGGCGTCAACCGGACGGAAATAACAGTGGCGCCCCCCCACTCAAACGGTTAATATCGTATTAACAAAGAACTAATACTGATACGCTACTCACTCCTAGATGGAGCTAACTCTAGAGCTTATGCGAAGATATTCGATAATGGGGACTTGCGCCAAGAAAAACTTTAATAAAGTATGAGAGGACACGTCCAAAGGCAAAAAAAAACGTGGTATCTCTTTCTTCCGCGACCATACACTCCCTACGATACAAACAGTCAAAAAGTCAATACAATCACGCGGCACTACAACGCGGCATACAACTCGACCTCAGACCATGACGTCACTCCCCAACGTATGAACGCAACGCCTACAATATATGAAGCGTTTATCAATATATATGAGTCATCTCGTAAAATAATGTTTCTAAGAAAACGTTCAGAGTTCAATGAAAAACTAAATTCTACGTTTTTAAGTAGAAATGAGGTCCTTGAGAAGTATGTCTGGTGTTACTTTGAATGACCGGACACATAACCGTGTGACTAGAAAACGTTGTGGACTAAAAGAGGATGCAGTGACTAAAATTGAGAAAGGAATGTTGAGTTCGTTTGGACATGTGGAGAGGAGGAAACAAATCCATCGAACAAATGTGGGTGGAAGGGCCGGCAAGGGATGACCCAGACGGACACACCTCGACCAAACAGGGGATGCATTAGCAAAGGGCAAGACAAAAGCACCCGAAACCGGCGCGCGCGCAAGCAACGACCAATGAATGTTGAGAAAGCGACAGCGATCCGTCAAAATCGCAACAAGTGGCAGTCCCCGACATTCGCCTACCCCTCTGGGACACAGGCGTGAGTCTATGTTGTTTTGTTAAAGTTTTATATGATTTAAGTTCCCTATTTATTTAGTACCTGAATGACCGAGCTTTTCGGATGCAATTTTTTTGTTTTGTTTTAGAGAATGAATTAAAAAAGCGTCATCTATGAACAAAATAATGAACTGCCATGTACTGTATTAGATTTAGGTGACAGACTTTCTTCAATCCAAAATTTATTAGTTATGCTATTTCGCAAGAGAGATGTCATTGTGATTAATCTCAATTATCGTAAACCATCCCTAAAACCAGTTGCATAATTTAATCTACAAAAGACAACGCAATAAGTATTTTACAAGAACTGTTTAAATGTTTACAAATGCTACAAAACAAAAGCTTTTCGGATGCACTTTTTTTTTGTTTTTGTTTTATTAGAGAATGAATTCAGACCCACGCGTATAGACCGGTAGCGTCACCTACGAACAAAGCGATGAACTGTCATGTATTGTAACAGGTTTTAGGTGAAAAACTTTCTTCAATCCATAATTCATTAGTTGTGCCATCTCGCAAAATAGATGCCGTTGTAATTAATCTCAATTATCGTAAATATTTAATCTAGAAAAGACAACGCAATATTTCACAAGAACTGTTTAAATGTTTACAAATGATACAAACAAAATATACCTAACTTTATTTTATGTTGGGGAACCAAATACGTTTCGGCGCTTTATCAGATTCTATAATACGCTCTTTAAATGTTTTACAATCCCTATATAAGTATACGATTATCATTTCTCGGTTTCTTTTAGCTCCCATCCTTAATCTTCTCGTGCAGAACACAATTCAACATGATATTAACGATCGTGAGCACCTGTACGGAGCTTGGTCCGTCACAAGTCATCGGTTCTTTGGCAGAAGTGACCAGCCTATGCCGTTGCAGCTTCATCTATGTCCACAACTTATGAGTTAATTAACTGTCCCTGAAGATTAAGAGAGAGAGTTTGCGACTTTTAAAAAGCACTTTGGCTTCATCGACATTTAATAGTTTTTGCATGCACGCTCATCGGTTTCGGGTACCCTTAATTTTGCTTTTCCCTAATATGTACATTATTTGGTCGACAAAAGATCGAGCGTCCCTTACCGGCCCTTCCACCCACAATCAATTACTTTGTGATTGATGATTGTGAGTAGATTTTCAAAACAAAATGTCCTCAATGACAGTCAACCTACATAATGGCCAAGTCGGAACATTATGGTTTTCGTACAAAAATTATCTGAAGTTCCTGATAGATGCAGGTAATCCAGCGACACTGAATCCAGGTACGGATTACAATCACGGTAGAAAGGGTGCAGTCTAGTTCATTGATTCCACGTCACTGATTGCTCGAAGATTAATGGCAAGTCAGGTCCTAAGCTGCAGAGCAATGGTATCAGCCTCATAATTACTTCATTTCCCGACATGAGTAATGGCAGCGTTGAGTATATTGATTTGATTTATCGGTTTACTTCGGTTGCCTTCTTTGGTATTAGTTCTGTTGCGCTTTTACTTGGTTCTGAAAAATGCAGAGGAACGCGTTGATGTAAGATTTTGAATGTTTTTGAGATCTTTAACTGCAGTCAATAGCCTTTCAATCTTTACATTCATGTGTAAACGACTGCCTCGTCGGTCCAGCGGTATCACGTCTGATAACCATACCGGAGGTTGTGGGTTTGATTTCCACTGGGGGCCGCCGTAAATTTGTACAAATTGCCTGAGTCTGGGTGTATTTCCAAGTTTTTAATGTCCTTGCCTGGTTACCATAGAACAGGGTATCCTAGTTTGGGACAAGTGATTGTGCTGTGTGGATGATTTTTATTTTATTTTTGTAGCCTATATAGGTACATCCTGCTGCAGGGCACAGACCTTCTCTCAGAGTGAGCAGTTATTATTATTTATTATATTAAGTATTTATTTTTGTTACAGTCGCCCTTGACGTAACTGATCATAATGCTCCTTATATAATACATCCCACTATGAAAAAAACCCGGTGCCCTCAACAGAAAACCTCTAAAAATTACAGGGCATCAAAATCTAAAACAGCAAATGACAAAGCCGGTGTCAGCCCTACACCCGACGCGTAATTTTAAATTCCACGCCAACCATTGTCTCCTATCCGCTTCTATATCGGCCATATTTATTCGGCTCGCCCAATCGTTCGTTTCGCAGCCCAGCGAAAGCCCTTACAAGGTGTGCGAACGGGAACATACGATCGCATTCGGCTGCGCCAGAGCAAAACTAAGTACATCAGTTTTACTTAAATTTTAGTAGAGTAATTTTTTTTTTAATTTAATGTTTTTTTTTTATGCAAAAATCACGTTGGACTGTATCGGGGCAGAGGTGAGTCAGTATTTCTAAAATATAATGAAAAAAAAACTGGCCAAGTGCGAGTAGGACTTTGTTGTGTGGGTGCCCCCTTAAACATTTATTTTATGTTAATTATTTATATTTGAAGCTAATATAGAACTAATATTCTGTGAATATTTCAAGCGTCTACCTGTTGCCGTTATTAATATCGAGCAAAAAAACGGCAACAAAATTACGTTTGTTGTATGCAACTGCCTAGCTATCACGATTCATGAGACACAGCCTGGTGACAGACAGCCAGACAGACAGACGGACAGTGAATTCTTAGTAATAGGGTCCCGTTTGGCACTCTGCGGGTACGGAACCCTAAAAAGAGTATGTAAGCGAAGCATGCTCTTGGCTCCATTTTTAGATAAAAAAAACTGAGTTGGGGACCGGCCATACATAATCTGGTCGTAATCGAGTAAATAGGTATATAATAATAGGTACAAATTGATACTTATTATCACAAAACATGTCTATGGGTAAGAGATAGATTGTAGATTCTACTTTATTTGGTGCCAGTTATTTGGGGTGGTAAATACAATTATCGAATATTTCATTAGAAATAATAAACTCTTTGCATTATACTTCGTTTTATTGTGACGACTTTCTCGTACTTTATTTTGTTAAAAATATAATAAAATAGCACATCTCATCGGTCAGGATTGTGGCAAGTGGCAAACACTGGTCTTAGCCTA
Organism: Yponomeuta cagnagella; assembly: GCA_947310995.1. NCBI lineage: Eukaryota > Metazoa > Arthropoda > Insecta > Lepidoptera > Yponomeutidae > Yponomeuta > Yponomeuta cagnagella. Next base: position 3,306,564 of record OX371287.1, on the reverse strand, counting down.
CCCCTCCGGAATAAAAGTGTGAGTTTAATTCAATTCAATTCAAATATTTTTATTCATTATAAAAACAGAATGTTTACTTAATGAACGTCAAAGTTGTTAGTTTCACAATTAATGAATTATGTGGAGAAGAAGCTAACAAAGAAACTCCACATTTATTCTTTTCAAAACACGTTTTAACTTAATTAACAGAGTTTTCAACTTAAAATATTAGTCATGAACGTGTTGAACACTAGTCACAATCGTCCTGTAATTAATATTAATCTACTGTTTAATGCCAAACATATTTGTCTTCTAAATAATCCTTGATGTTATAGTAAGCCTTTTTGCACAAAATGTGCTTAACACATTTTTTAAACCGCGTTAGAGGTAACTCTAATACCTATATCTTGAGGAATTTTGTTGTAGAACCTTATACAGTGCCCCATAAAGGATGTATTAACTTTTGCAAGTCTAAATCGTGGAAATGACAATTTATGTTGGATAGGATGTTATTTGATGTTAGGATGATAGAGGATGTTATTTAGGATATGTTAATCAAATAGCAAAGTAAATAATGTAAACAAACAACTTAATTCTACTGATTCACTTAATTTATCAATTCATACTTTGTTTTGTCCACACTTGAGGCAAACCAAATCCCCATAAAATGGAAAATTCTTTTTCTAGCGAATTCCCAAGTTTTAGTGATGTGGAATATTTTTTTTCATATTCTTTCCGCGACCCGCCTGTACAAAACATTTTTTTCTAAAAACTCACTTAGTTCTGCCACGGGGCAGCCGCAAAAGCTTGCTACTTTTGTTACGTTTATGGTATTAAAGAATTAGTCGCGCGAGTTAGGTTCTACATTGTAGGTACAAGGGTGCAGGAATAAAACGGATGGCGAGGTGAATATTGATTGCGTGTTTGTTGGAATGCTTTTGGTGCAAAGCTTGTGCAGCTTACGGGTTCGGGCCTATTCGGACGTATAGACATAGGGCTTTACATCGTGATGGATAAGTTGTATGGTGGCTACTTCAGCGTACAGTTCATTCAGTCTCTGCATGTAAACAAATCATCGATAGAAATCGTTCAAATACGGAAAAGAATAATGTCTATCGAGTTATTTGATCGTACAAGGTTATTCATCCATCTGCCTCGTTGGTCTAGCCGTTAAGGCGCTTAGCTACCAAAATAGAGGTCGTGGATTCGATTCCCACTGGGGCCCGCCGTAAATTTGTACAAATGGCCTCAGTCTGGGTGTATTTTCATGTTTGTGATGTCCCTTCCTGGTTACCATAACAACTGAAAAATTTCAACCCTTATGATCGATTTCTTGATTACCTAAGCTCAGACGAGAGCTGAATAAAAAGAAATATACCTATTGATAGAGCGCTCTTATGTTTGAGATCATTCTTGAGTGCGCTTATTGTTTTTCGAACAGAATCTTGAAGTGGGGACTCAAGAACAATCTCAGAGGCTTTGCAAGTCATTATTTGTGAATTCGAGCACTCTATTGGAAGCTAATGCTTGATTCCTGTACTAATTAGAAAGTTGAATTAAATGAGATATTTATATTAAATTTTGACTGCCTCGTTGGTCGAGCGGTATCACGTCTGATTACCATGCCGGAGGTCGTAGATATGAAATTCGGCCCGAAGGCAGCGCCTAACGTGGTACATTGACATTCAGCAAACAGAATGCATCCGTGTGGCACCGGATTAAGAATAGCGTCACTCCATTTCCTTCCGTGGATGTCGTAGAAGGCGACTGAGGAAATAAATTACCAGGAGATGGGCAGCAGCGTCTTCCTGAGATTCCAACCGTATACTGCGATCGCCAACCCGCCTGCCAAGCGTGGCGATTATGGCAAAACCCTTCATGGTTATAAAAACCACGAAGGAGGCCTATGTCCTGTAGTGGGAGTCAAATGGCTGATGATGATGATGAAACAGAATGTAAGTTCTTTATAGCCAAATATTTTTTTGATTTCTGATTCCAACTTACATTACATGTGTACAAATGGCCACAGTCCGGGCGTATTTCCATGTTTTCGTGCCCTTGCCTGGTTTCCATAGCACAGGGTATCCTAGTTTGGGGCCAGGACAAGTGATTGTGTTGTGTAGAAGTTATTTTTATTTCTTAAAGTCCTAGAGCATTCGTTATATTTAACCATTCGCTAGAAGAATTTAAGTTGATGTGAACCAATCTGTGGGGTGTCTACGTAAGTATAACATATAGTCTATATCCCATATCCTATATCCTATATCCTATATCCTATATCCTATATCCTATATCCTATATCCTATATCCTATATCCTATATCCTATATCCTATATCCTATATCCTATATCCTATATCCTATATCCTATATCCTATATCCTATATCCTATATCCTATATCCTATATCCTATATCCTATATCCTATATCCTATATCCTATATCCTATATCCTATATCCTATATCCTATATCCTATATCCTATATCCTATATCCTATATCCTATATCCTATATCCTATATCCTATATCCTATATCCTATATCCTATATCCTATATCCTATATCCTATATCCTATATCCTATATCCTATATCCTATATCCTATATCCTATATCCTATATCCTATATCCTATATCCTATATCCTATATCCTATATCCTATATCCTATATCCTATATCCTATATCCTATATCCTATATCCTATATCCTATATCCTATATCCTTTATCCTATATCCTATAATAGCATATGCCTATATCCTACTGCAGGGCGCAGGCCTTCTCTCAGAGAGCGAGATATTTTTAGGGTTCCGTACCTGAAGGGTGCCAAACGGGACCCTATCACTAAGACTTCACTGTCCGTATGTCTGTCTGTCTGTCACCAGGCTGTATCTCATGGACCGTGATAGCTAGGCAGTTGAAATTTTCACAGATGTGATGATGTATTTCTGTTGCCGCTATAAAAAGAAATAAAAAATATAAAAACCTTATAAACTAAGTATTTAAGAGGGGCTCCCATACAACAAACGTAATTTTTTTGCCGTTTTTTGCTCGATATTAATACCGACAACAGGTAGACGCTTGAAATATTCACAAAACATTGAGTTCTATACTCGCTTAACAAATCAATAATTAAACTAAAATAAAATACCTAAATATTAAAGGGGGGCTCCCCTTGATTTATCGCCGTTTTTTCTCGATAATGTATAATCTTTGTGTATAATGTTACATATATAATGGTACGGTACCCTTCGTGCGTGAGTCCGACCCGCACTTGGCTGATTTTTATTATATATTAGTCGCAAAATAGCCCGTAACGTAGCTGAGTTCATGGATATAAATAAAATTGAAGTAGGTATTATTATTACTATTAAATTCTTTATTGCATAGAAAACAATTTTCATACAAAGGCGTACTTAACATAACATTAGTAACAAGTTTATTTTCGAACTTTGAAAGTTACAGTTGTAAGTTGCAGCTGAATCATGTTATAAACTCGTAAAAATACATGGCACGATATTAAAATTACGACTAAAGACGAACCACTAGACCAACACAGCAATCAATCACAATATAAAAAAAACTTTGATCAGTCTACTCACAAAGAAAACCGTTTAGTAATTAAGTGGTCATCTCAAGTGTCAAACAATCGCTACCGTCTCTCAGTAGAATCTCTAAAGTACGCGGAATAAGTGCGAAAATCGAACAAAAAGCTGCCTCTACCAGCTTAGGAAGACTGTACCTTTGGCGCACGCAATATAGCGTGCTAACAACAGTCAGCTACTGTGTCGGTCGGCATAGCTTGAGGCGAGCAAACGACATAATTATTCAGAGAGATTGTTTAAGAGGGCATAGCGGAGTAGGCTATGGGTTTGCATCAATAAGCGAATCGAATCGGTATTCAGTAGTAGTGATAGAGAGAGACAGAACGAACCGGGGACAAAGAAAGAGCGTGTGTGAAAAAGAGAAGGAGAGGGGTAAGACGAAATCTACTAGGCCATCTCTTCACATGGGCCTGCCTAATCGTTCGGTTGAAGGCCACGGCGGCCCCCAGTGGGAATCGATCCCACGACTCCGGCATAGTAATCAGACGACACTTAGAGATGAAAGTTCTGTTTTCAGCCCGGTAAGAGTATTTGACGTCCATATGTGCCTGCTCGGAACGATCTAAGTAAGCAGACCTTGAAATCTCGACTTTATTAGCTTTCATACTTCAAACACATCTCGATTCTCGACTCCCACCAAGAAGCTCCGCCTGCAAAACTCTTGATGCCAATATTAGCTTATCGCGCTTCATTACATACAAACATACTTACAATAAACTCACGCCTGTATCGCAGAGGGGTAGGCAGAGACCAGGGACTGCCGCTTGCAACGAATGCATGTTAAGAAATTATGTTTATGAAATAAGAAACATCGGATATTTGACCATAGGGGTAGACTACAAAGAATTTATTGTCTCGTCGCGTCGTTGCAGCAACAAAAACGGTTTTTTGACATGTTATTAGGTGCTAATTGTTATTATTATTCGCAGGTAATTACTCACGGGTATTAATGAATCTGTAAAAGCATTTATCAGCGTTTTAGCAAGAATTTTTTGTAAAACATAAATTTATACCGTAGTATTGCGCAGTTTCATATTTTTTTTGTTGCACTAACCCGTGCTGAGGACAATTTTAAAAACCTTTTTAGAGGCTAAAAATTCCACCCATGCCGGGACTTGAACCCGCGACCTCTGGCTCACCGTCCTATTGGTTTTATTTATTAACCTTTTTAGATGCTAAAAATTCCACCCATGCCGGGACTTGAGCCCGCGACCTCTGGCTCACCGGAGGTGACTTTTTACTAAAAGGGAGAGGCATAAATAAAACCGTTATTCTAACGTTGTTGTAATCGTTCTTGGATCTGATACTAAAATACCTACAGCTTAAAGAAGGAACTCTGTTTTAGATTAGTTTCCTTAATCTGTTAACAAAATACCTTTAGACTGCGACCGTCTCAGAAAACTTGTGTTCTGTGGCGACCGTCCTTTTAAAATTGTACCAAAGAGAAGAGGAATTAATACTTAATCTGGCCAAATTGAAGTCAAGAGGAGAGGGCCAGCCCCACTCTTCTCATAACATTTCGCAGCTATTGAAATAACGTTTCTCCTATATTAGACGAGCGACGAGCTCGAATGTTGACTCGAGGCTAAAATGTGGAGATCAACCGATTGCCGTTCTAAGATCTTATGCAAATAAGCCCCAAGTAGAAGGCTTCGACGAGTTTGCAAAGCTTCCGAAGCAAGGAGGTCGGAAGCCGTGATGACATTTTGGATATGAACTGTGTTGAAGCTGTGTTAGTTGAGTATTTGTGGATAAAGGTGGCAAGAGAACGTGAGATATGATATTTGGGAGAAAAGGCCGGTAGAAGTGAAGGAGTGTAGAAGGTAGATGATGATCATCATCATTCAGCCACAAGAAGTCCACTGCTGGACAGGCCTCCTCCATGGATTTCCAAAAAGACCGGTTGGAAGCGGCTTGCATCCAGCATCTTATTGCCACTTGGTTGAGGTCATCTGTCCATCTTGTGGCCGGTCGTCCTACGCTGCGCTTACCGATATGTGGTCTCCATTTGAGAACCTTTCGGTCCCATCGGCCATCAGTTCTGCGTGCTATGTGCCCCGCCCACTGCCACTTTAACTTACTAATCTCATCATTTCTGATTCGATCTCGTATAGAAATTCCGAGCATAGCCCTTTCCATAGCTCGTTGCGTGACCTAGAGCCTTCTTATGACCACGTTTCAGTGCCGTAAGTCATCACTGATAACACACACTGGTTGTACAATTAGGTGTTGAGCGATTGAGGTATATTAGACGAATGTTTGTCAGGATTGTGGCAAGTGGCAAACCGTGGTGTCTGCCCACCACCATGTAGTTCAAGAAGAATACAAGTAGGTAGATAGAATATAAATGGTGATTCTCATATATTTTTGTGTGAGATGAGAGTAGCCGAGGACCGTGCTCAGTGGCTTGCAATAGGAGAGGCCTATGTCCAGCAGTGGACAAGCATAGGCTGATGATGATGATGATGATATATTTTTGGGGGTAACAAAATGTCCAGCGCAAAGTCAGAACGTCCCTTAGGGTGAACGAATTTAAAGCCACCGTGTAGCTGGTTTAGAAAAGAAACTAAAAATGATAGCTACTAGTATGTGTGTGTCTCGAATCTACCGGACGTTTCCTCCTACTGGACGAACCGGACGGGCTCCGGATACTTGGTCGTTACCCATACAAAAACGGAACCGGGTGCATGCCCTAATTCTCTTAGTTTTGAAGTTAGGCAGACGCCTTTACAACAAAAATTTTCTTAATTTTTCTTCTTTTAATGATATATTTTTAATTACCTATATTGTTTTTCTGCAAATCAAACTTTCAGCTAACGGTCTTAATGGCAGAGAAATATGAAAAGTCACAAAGGCAGTATTGCCACAGTGTAATGAACAGCAGTTGGCAATGTTGGCCGACCGCTGGATTTAACTACCTACGCGCGCTCGATCAGAGTAGGCGCGACAGACAGTGTTGACGCGCTTGTGTTTCGAATCCGATACTGCCACATTTCAAATAAAATGTGATAAATAATATGTCTAGTTTCTACTCACAATGTAATAGAAAGACGAAGTTTGTAATACATACTCATGGAAAAAAGAGCAGAAAATTTTGAAACTTATGTTAGACTTTGAAGAGTTTTTAACCCTCTTACGGTAATAAACAATTTAATTTTAATTAAAATATTTTATTGACTATAAAGACATAAACACGATTCCTCTAAAATACGCCTCAGAGGCAGTGTAAATAGTATCTGGTTAAGTATATCCCTTTGCCACAGACTATTTATATTGCCGCTGAGGAATGTTTTAGGGCATCGTGTTTTTATAAGCAATACCATAAAAACTTAATGCATTATTAAGCCGAAGTTAAAGCCGGTTTTAAACAGCAATTACCCTCGTTTTTGTGGGATCGATTTCTTATAAATAAGACTGTAAGATTTTAATCCCGGTTGATGATTCAGAGATAGACGTGAAAAACTAGACTGCCGTATCTATTTCCAATGTAAGTACCTTAAATTTTCACATTCCGAACGCCAAGTTTTCACCGCAACTGTTGGGGCGTCTAGCCTCCGCTTACAATGTTTACCTTGAATATTTTTGCAGATTTATAGAGTGAACTTAAGAGGTTGATTGCTTACTCAGGACGCCTGGAGTGAAATGCCTGCTGGTGTGTTTATGTTGACAGTTTGTGATTTATTTAAGTTTGTCTCGAGTCACAGAGAATTCGCCGGTGAGGTCTCAATTTCTGTCTCAATTACTAACGCTTTGCTTCGTTTTTAGGGTTCCTTACCCGAAGGGTGCCAAACGGGACCCTATTACTAAGACTTCACTGTCCGTCTGTCTGTCTGTCAGCAGGCTGTATCTTATGAACCGTGATAGTTAGGCAGTTGATTTTTTTACACATGATGTACTTCTGTTGCCGCTATAACAACAAATACTAAAAACAATAAAATTAATATTTGAGGGGGGCCCCCATCCCACAAACGTGATTGTTTTGCCGTTTTTTACTTTGCTTAATATTAATAACGGCAACAGGTAGACTCTTGAAATATTCAAATTTTGTTATCTTTTAATGGTACGGAACCCTTCGTGCGCGAGTCCGACTCGCACTTGGCCGGTTTTTTTATTGTATGTTGGGCAATCTGTCACAACATAAAAGCACAAACTATGAGAAAATTTCAACTCGCTTAGGTTACCAGTTGGAATTTTCAGTATATATAAAAATATTAAGTATGTGTTCATAATTATTACGAACGTGTGTCAAAATAAATCTTCGACCGCACAGGACGCCATTAGGCGCAGGCGCAGTCAAATGTTATGTTTACTCGAACGGCGCATTTTAAAATTCGTAAACACATTAACTAGACGCCTATTTGAGTTACTCTCGGTCGCTAAGTGATGCACTGTGCGAGGGATGTAGAGTAGGGACAGGTTGTAGAAGAACTTGTGGAGCTTGAGTTACGTAATAGGTATTTATTTGTATACTGGGTGTTTTAGAATAGCCGGGTGAAACTCAAGAGGATTTTTTTAATCTACTCAATACAAGCAACTTTACTTATAAGAGCAACTCCGATACATCGAAAAGTTAGTATGTTCTCCTTTGGCAAAATCTAATTAACATAACATAACATAAACTCACGCCTGTATCCCAGAAGGGTAGGCAGAGACCAGGGACTGCCACTTGCTACGATCCTGACAGATCACTTTCGCTTCCTCAACATTCATTAGTCGTTGCATGCACGCACGCCGGTTTCGGGTACTTTTTATCTTTTTATCTAATTATAAAATACGATATTATTTTTTTCCGTTCCTAGTGCTAGTTAATCTTATGTTTTCTATGAAGACATAGCGGTTAGTAGTGAAAAAACTATTAAAAAACAGTTTGTTACTACCCTACATACGTATTTTTATAATGACCTCAGTCTGGGTGTTTTTCCATGTTTAAGAGGACATAACAAATATGAAAATACACCCTAGTTACCATACCATAGGGTATCCTAGTTTGGGAGCAGGACAAGTTATTGTGTTGTGTAGAAGTTGTCATTTTTATTGGAAGTTATTACTATGAGGTCGAGGCTTAATTTTTGCATCAGCGCCCTCTATATTTGAATTCTTTAACTCAATTAGAGTAAGCCTTTGGACATTTCCTTACTCTACGCAGATAATGGGATTTGGTTTAGTACTCCAGGTACAGACTACTTATTAGTGCAGAGCAGCATAAGGGGGAACGGGCGCTGACGGCCCATTCGTTTTAGTTTTATCTGCAGGAGGAATTATAATTTGAGTTTGAAGCTTAATTTTTGCCTCAACGCCCTCTATATTTGAATTCTTTAACTTAATTAGAGTAAGCCTTTGAATATTTCCTTACTCTACGCAGATAATGGGATTTGGTTTTGTACTCTACGTGCAGACTACTTATTAGTGCAGAGTAGCATTAGAGGGAACGGGCGCTGACGGCCCATTCGTTTTTGTTCCCACTGTACGAGGAATTATTTAGGAAAATCCCTCTGTGGCCCATATGGGGTTTATGCAGGTTGGCGGAATACCAGCAGCGTAGTACTGGAACGCTTGAAAAGTTACTAAACTAAATATAACTAGTGCCCTATTTCAAAGAACTGCCATTCATGCTTTACTTTGAGAATTCGATGCACGTTGCGTAGCCACTTAGCACAATTTAGTTTTCCCGCTTTTTAGTCTGTTGGTTAATCGGATACGGAATGTACATCGAATAATAAACTAAAATACGATAAAATAAAAATAAATTAATACGTATGTCATATCCCGCGTTCTCCACCAGTGACATCCGAAATACTTCTGAGCGCATGACTGCGCTTAGAATTACTTTGGGAATTCAGACATTTGGTCAAGTTAGTATAAGTTAAGTTAGTATAAGTTAAGTTAGTGTAAGTCTGTACTCTTAGGTTAAGAAAAAAATATATACGCGTCGAAATGATAACCTCCTCCTTTTTTGAAGTCGGTTCATCATCATCATCATCAGCCATTTGACGCCTACTGCAGGAAATAGGCCTCCTTCGTGGCTTTCACAACCATAAGAGGTTTTGCCATAATCGCCACGCTTGGCAGGCGGGTTGGCGATCGCAGTATGCGGTTGGATTCTCAGGAAAACGCTGCTGCCCGTCTCCTGGTATTTGATTTCCTTAGTCGCCTTCTACGATATCCACGGAAGGAAATGGAGTGACGCTATTCTTGATCCGGCGCCACACGGAAGTCGGTTAATAAGGATATACTTATAAGGACAGGTTGACACTTGACGCCAGTCACGCCTGATGATAAACGAAGACGGGGTCTAATATGTTACGTGTCTACCTGTTAAATGCCGGTGGATTCAATCGGGTGTATAATAAAGTGTTCTCTATCTGTAATCTATGGTGTTTGCATGTTAGTTCGTAAGTCAACTCTTGAATCTAAAAGTATATTTTTAACATTACTCTTATATGTTGTCATTTAACATTGTTCACTATATCTCAGAGCGGTGATAGCCTAGAGGGTAGAACATTGGTCTCGGAAGCGAGAGACCCAGGTTCGATTCCCAGTGCGGCCATGTACCCTTGCCTTTTTTTTTCTAAGAAACCTGAATGTCTGTTCACAAACCTCAGCGCTTGAAATCGCCAATCCGCGGTGGGCACGCGTGGTGCTTAAGCCCATTCTCTCTCCCTGAGAGAAGGCCTGTGCCCTATAATAGTGGGACTATATGAAGAAGAAGAAGAAAGACCTTTTAATAAAGGTCAGATATAATTATCTGGTGTCAAATAGAACATTTCTTACTCTTAATTTAATTTAAGATCAGGATTTTCCACACATTTATTGACAAAAGATTACTATAACTACATACGGTGCAAACTGACCGAAAACCCGTTAGGTGTGTTTCTTTTACAGAAAAATCCGCACCGAAATCCGATAATGGAACAGAGGCGCTGGCGCCACACAATGTTTGCTTTTTCAATCATACCGCGGCAGCTGATCCGGAAACCTAAGTTGGATTCATACCGAACAAACTACCTAACTATGTTAGTATTGTCAGAATCTTTTCCCGACTTTAATAAAACCACATAATGCGATCGCCAACCCGCCCGCCAAGCGTGGCGAATATGGCAAAACCCTTCATGGTTTGTTAAACCATGAGGGAGGCCTATGTCCTGCAATGGGCGTCAAATGGCTGATGATGATAATGAATAAAAGGAGGAGGTTTTCGTCTGCATATTATTTTTATGTATGTTCAGCTTTCAATGGTTCTTTTTTAAAAGGTCGCATATAAAATACATCAGTATTTTTTTAAATAAATACGGTTTGTTGACGGAAACCATGAGAAAACAATCAATTTATTCAATTTCAAACTTTTTTTTTTTAGACCTCCGGAGGACACGGGGGAGGGAGGTGGTGAATGCTCATGCATAACAGCACGGGCCCGGCCGTGCTGCCAATGTGGGACTCACAGGAAGTGCGCCTACCCACTAAACACCACCTGGGGCCTGGTTTGGTCCTAAGGACCCCTAAACCGACATCTTGAGCGACCCACCTCGATGCCGAGGAGGGACAATTTCAAACGCCATCTTCATGGCATTTATGCCAGTTGGCATGGACACAACCATACTGCGAGAAAGAATACCATCTGCGCCACCTAGTGTGAAAGTTAACAGCCTATAGTTTTTTTTAAGTGCGTATTTGAAAGCGGTTTTTGGTCACTTTCACTAGTTTTTACTAACGGTTAGGTTTGCACGAAACTTTTAAGAGTTCAAAGACAAAGCTATGCTTATTCTCACCTCTTAGCAGGCTTGTTAATCAAGATAATGCTCTAGCTTTTGATGGTGTCGATATTCTCACAGATACCGGAGGTCAGTTCAGACAACCCAATCTAGGTCTTATGGAATCCAATTCCAATAACATCCTTCACTATGTCATCTCTTTCTTTTTCTTTTAGGATGGACCGTTTTTACAGTTTTCGATAGCTTTCACGTCAATCCAGTTTTCAGGGTTCCGTACCCGAAGGGTGCCAAACGGGACCCTATTACTCTGCCGCCGCTGTCTGTCTGTCTGTCCGTCCGACCTTTGAAGGACTCTATCTTTGGAACCATAATAGGTAGCCAGTTCAAATTTTCACAGAATGTGTTATTTCAGCGGATTACCTAACAAAAATAATATAAAAAATAACAAATTATAAGGGGAGTGCCATACAACAAACGTGTTTTTTATTTATGCTCTATCGTAAAAACAATAATACATACAGGCGTCAAACTCTGCGTGAGTGAGGGACTTATTATATTATTCTTAACGAAAACAATTAATAACGGCTAAGCGCGAGTATGAAACCCTCGGTCCGACTCGCACTTGGCCTTTTTTTTCGTCTTTTTAGCTCATAAATTAATCCATTGCTTTGAATTTTATTTTATATAACATAAACTCACGCCCGCATCCCAGAGGGGTAGGCAGAGACCAGGGTTTGCCACTTGGCATGAACTTGACAGACCTCTTTCGCTTCATCAACATTTATTACTTGCTGTATGCGCACACGCCGGTCACTAAACTTTTCTTTATGAATCAATTCAATTACAAAACTTGTAATGTTGTACAGAATAAAAGTCTAGTTAACAGTTTTCTATTTGTACTATATGTTTTTACTACAAAATAAAGTATTTTCCACAAGACTATTGTATATTATGCAGGTGAGTTTAATAAAAAAAAAAAGAACCACAAATGTAATTAAGTCTGCCGCATTGTACGATTTCTTTAAGTACAATAAAAGTATCTATAAATAAATAAATAATTTTATTTATTGACAACAATAATAAAACAATAAATTCATTATCAAGTACATACTCAAAAATAAATTAAACAATACTGAAACTTTGAATGGACCAACTGGACTTTTAGCATTTACGATTTTCCTTATCGATGTATTCTGCTAATTTGGAACGCGTCTTTTGTGGCTGAATGATGGCGACTATCGGCAGATCTATTTATCAGATATCGACGACATAATATAGGAAATGGCAGTAACTGAGCCGATAGATTTGATTGAATCGGCTTCACTCTCGAAGTTTCCAGGAGCAAAGACGATCTGAGATCCAAAGGACAGTAGTTTATGGCCAACTAGCTGTTGCCTGCGACTTCGTTCGCGTGTATATTTTGATGTGTCTTTCTCCGGGATAAACTATGTGTCAAGTTTCATCCAGATCCGTCCAGCCTGTCTGGCGTGACTGAGTCACAAACATCTATTCACATGAAATTTCGCATTTATAAGAGTAAAAAGATTAAGCAGCTGCTGAATTGACCCTTCGATAATGGAAGTAAGCGTGTAGGAATTTAGGTATTCAATTTCCTTTTTCATGGACTTAACTTCTTTGGCGAATATTGGGCAGAGATTAATAAGGATCGGTTGACTCAGTCTAAATGCTCCGCTTAACAAAGGAACGTCGTTAAAAGGACTCAGTGGCACTCTCGAATAAAAGAATCTATCTTTATCTTTTCCATTGGTTTCTGAGTAAAAAGCGACTGAAATCAGGTGGTGTTGCCACCGCCGACTGGGAACGTGCTTGGCATGGCGGACAATGGACGTAGAACGATATTGAATTAAACAACCACATTCTACTATAATATTATAAACGTGAAAGTTTGTGAAGAAGTTTAGATGTTTGTTACTCAATCGCGCAATAAGTTTAGCTTGGGGGGTGCTTTTTCAATGTAGACCTACCAGATAAAATACTATTCGAAAAAAATCACACATCAGTGGTTTTGGTTGTTTTTTTTTTAATGTCTTTTCTTGTCCATAAATAAATAAAATTAAAAAAAAATACGGCTGAAGGGATTTTGATGAAATTTGGTACGGAGATAGTTTGAGTCCCGGGAAAAGACATAGAATACTTTCATCCCGGAAATTACTGATTCCATGCGGACGGAGTCGCTGGCAAAAGCTAGTATGCCATATATATGTGCCCCTCCTTATAATGCAATTAGGTATTAGTATTTTTATTACTTTCTTTTGTGCAATAAATCATTAATAATAAGGACAGCAGAGAAAAAAAATGTTAGTATAGTTTAATGAACAGATAGACAGATGTTTAAATTAATCCGTTCCATATTTGAAAGACTAGAAGCTGAAGGATGAAACACACAAACGCGGCATCGGTGGCGGTGACGATGGCTGTCCATACATACGTCCATATAAATACTACTGCAGTAAATGACGTATGTATATGCACAAAACTCAATCAGCCATCGACTACCAAAAACTTATAAAACCAAGTTCTTCGACTCAGACATTGAACAAAAAACAGCAAAAAGAAACGCTGCAAAGCATCTCTAACGAACAAAACAGAGCACCTTAAACACCTTATCGCTAATACACAAATAAGTACTATTTACAAACACAAAAATACACACACACGCACGCACATACACACACACACACACATATACACAAACACACACACACACACACACACACACACACACACACACACACACACACAAACACACACACACACAAACTCAATCCCTTCTTAGTTTAGTACATAATACTTATTAAATGTATACTTTTCAGCTTTTCTTTCACTTTGCATGCATTTAATATTCTAAGTCATGTACATTTGTGAAGTAATATTAGCAATACCACTCGCTAACGTGAAGGAACATATCGTGAGGAAACCTGAGTGTCTGAGCTATTCACATACCAATCCACGGTGGGCACGCGCGGTGATAAAGCCCAGACTTTCTCTCCCTCTCTCTGAGAAAAGGCCCGTGCACTACAGTGGGACGTACATAGGCTGCTTATGAAAGTATGGATCGCTACCGTGCCGCCATTGCGTTGGTGTGTATCATCGTTTTATGTTTTATGCGTCATAAATATTTAGCAGTGATACAATCAAAATCCAAGTGGCAGGAAGACGCTGGGTGCAAGCCGCTTCCAGCCGGTCTTTTTGGAAATCCACGGCGGAGACCTACGTTCAGTAGTGGACTTCTTGTGGTTGAATGATGATGATGATGATGATGATACAATCTAATAAAAAATAATATTGACAGACAAAAAATGTCAGTACACACTTATCGTGATTATTACCTGTTAATGTTCTCTTCAAAACTTAGGTTAGCTGGTAGATAATGCTAAGTAGCATTAAGCTCGCCTATGTGCAAAACTGCCTGTTTAAATGCAATAAAGGATTTAATAATAATAATAACAATTAATTAGGTAAAATAATTATTGTATTGCTGCTTTAACAAATAAAATAAAATAAACTTCACAAATATACGTAACCCACAAAACAAACAAAGTCATTGGTACATGCCGGGATTCAAACCGCTCAGCTACCACCGGTGCTAGTTATGAAGTTATAGTACCAATACCACTCGCTAACTCCCTGGTGTTTTTCAAAGCTTCCCGGTCTTGTGCCGCCCGCATCCAATCAAGATAAAACCCGTGGAATTTATCTTGATTGAACTAATTTACAGCAAATTCAGTATATTTGCGGAATACTAAGCTGCATGGTTAGCTGGAAAAAAATACTTACTAGTATTAAGCTCGCCTTTTACAGACACCCCTTTTGTGCAAAAATACTTTATTGAATTGAATTAATTGTACAAAGACATAGTAGCTTATCAAATATTATATGGAATTAGGCGTTACTTTGCGGAAATCCATAGTACCTAGCATTAAAATGTGAAAATGACTTTGCTAAATTTCGCCAAAATCCCACAAGCACCATACGGTTTATTAATGCACCGCCCTCCCTCCCACATTTTCAAGCAGAAGCAAGAAACAAACACACCACTACCAACAACAGGTGCTACCGCAACTTTGAACGTGTGGTTCAAAGGTAGCAACGCGATTTTTCACACAGGTATTGGTGTCGGTGGTGTGTTCGTTTCTTGCTTCTGCTTGAAAAAGTGGGAGGGAGGGCGGTGCATTAACTAACCGCATGGTGCCTGTGGGATTTTGGCGGAATTAGCAAAGTAATTTTCACATTTTAATGTTATCGCTTATCAACTTTTAGAACTGTTCAAGAGAACACTATCCCTAAGTGCAATACGTCTGAAACGTAACCGGCTACGTCTCCGGTCTACCCGCCGAAGCGCACGGAAGTGGCGCGAGAAGCCTATTTCCTACCGAAGGCGGTACCTTCTATGAACTTTTTCATCAGCGTCATTCATATGATAATTTGGATGAAATATTTGGAGGGTGTGAATATTTTCTTTGATTTCTATATTTGACCAGTGGGATGGAAGTGGGTAGGGAGGGTTCGGCGCAGCTTGTCGCTCGCTCAAACTCATTCCGGGTGGAATACTCAATATAATACAGTGATTTGTCATTTAAATCTATTTGCGAAATATTGCCAAACGCAGTAAAGGAGTTGGAACATCAGTTCACTGGACCGACGTTCTAAGGCAAATTGCTGATAGCGGCTGGATGAGAATGGCTGAGAGCAGAAAGATGTAGCGTGCTTTGGGAGGCTTATGTCCAACATGAATATTCGGGGTAGAACTATAGATTCGGGGTACAATTATAGATTAGATTAGACTGAGCAACCCAATATTTAATGAAAACTTCGTACGAAACATTATTTGTTTTGAAAATGGCTGCCGATGACGTGTATAAGTACTAGGTACAGTTAGGCGTTTCACTGCGCGATCGAACCAGGAATGAGGAGATCCGCAAAAGAACCCGAGTTACTGATATAGCTCAAAGAATTGCTCAGTTGAATTGGCAGTGGGCGGGGCACATAGCTCGAAGAACTGATGGCCGTTGGGGCGAAAAAGTTCGGACCTGGCGACCGTGGACCGGACGACGCAGTGTGGTAAGGCCCCCCACCAGATGGTCTGACGACCTGGTTACGGTGGCGGGGAGACGCTGGATGCGAGCGGCATAAGACCGGGAAGCTTGGAAAATCATAAAAGAGGCCTATGTGCTGCAGTGGGCGTCAAATGGCTGGTGATGGTGATGATGATGATGACTAAGTACAGTAATCTTTTTTTTTTATCTCATTTATTTTATAAGCCATACATCGAATGATTGATTAAGTCGGCTTAAAAATAATAACAATGTTGCTTAAATTTTAGATGTTACTTTAACAGTTGGGATTACTAATCTTTTCCTGTAAAGAATATTCAGTAAAATATATTCGGTCTATTTTTTTTAATCTTTATTTAAGGGTTTGGTACACAATGTGACCATTTTACCCATATTCGAACTATTTAGTAACTCAAAAATAAACAAAATCTAATTATGTCCACTTTGCTCTTGCTGCAGTATAAAAGTAGACATCTATGACTGGCATCAACTGAATGTAATGCCGTTGATTTGTCGGCCCGTTGACTTGAAATAAAGTGAATTATGCTACTCGTAAATTGATTTTTTTTATTTATTTCAACAGAATATAGTCCTAATACAATAGTGAACCACACACAAAAACAAGAATGATTAAACAGTTATAAACAATAGGCACTAGGTACTTACTACATTATACTTATAAAACAGAATAAGAACTAGTCTCTGTGAACTCATTCAGGGAACAACAAAAGATGTCTATTGTTTCACTGACAGAATTGAGTACCTATGCGGAGGGCTCGTGTGAGGGGCGCATTTTGCAGAAGGCAAGTGCGCACGCGCAGCACAGCCAGCAGCGGCACGCGGCGGCGCGCTGCCGCCACACGTAGCCGCTGCCCCAGCGCACAGTACAAATAAAGACCCAGCGTCTGCAGGCCACCCGGAAGCAAAGCTTACCCCGTAGGACCTTCACTAAATATGTTGTTAAGGACAACTCACGTCTAACTTCCAGTTGATTATATCCGACCATACCCCAGAAGAATAAAGTCGGATACATCAATGGGTAAAACGGATAAACACCATATAATTTCAAATACAAAAGTCTAATAAATTTATTCTGTATTCGTTTCAACAGGAGCCTATATTTAGCCTCATTTGGACCCCAGATGATGATGTAATGCAGTCATACGGCGCCATACAGGGCCCGAACAGCATCAATGTTTGTAAACTCCCGTGATTGACGCATGATTAATCCAAGGTTAAGGAATTATTTTTTACAAACGGTAATAATGTGCGCTCTGCAGGTTCAGGTGCGAGGTAAAAATTAACGCCCAGATCTCTCACGTCTGAGACACGGTTCATCAGGGTACCATCGACAACGTGAAGTTGATGAAGCGGTCTTCGTGATCAGCTAAACGGGATTAAACGTTTACCACGAGAATAAGCCAGCAGTCGTATAAACCACTACTAGCTTGTTCGATCATGCCGTAAACAATCAGCTGTCCAATGCCCACTTCTAGTCATAACTTCCGATTACGGCATACATTTGCATTCGCATCTACGTTCTGTAGGACAATCACTTAGTTTAAGTAATTGCCGTACTACGCGGGGGTTGGCTATGTAATCAAATATAACCTCTGTGACCTTTACCGATCTGTGGTCAAGCTACTGCGATCCTTAGAACATGGTGTGTAAGGTAAGGAATTCGTTGTAGGTAGGCCTATAGAGAAATCTTGCCTATTTTGGTACACGTTCCACTAGAATATTAGCCAGGCTACTGTAGCTGTGGTAATTGAATACTGGGTGATCTAAACACGGTTGATCTAGATTGAAGTGACTACATTGAGATGATTTGTTGATCAGTGTCAGGTAAAACGATGTGTTATCATGTCAGAGTCAGGATTTTTTCGAACGTGCCGAATTAAATTTAAGAATTAAGTTAAAGTATACTTTAATATAATTTTGTTATTTTTTTCGTTAATCAAATTAATTCACATCTAACACTATTGCTAAATGTAGCCGATATATCTATCTTTAATTACGGATGCGCTGTTTTTTTAGTAGAAAATTAGTACAAAAAATATCAGAGCATCCCTTTGATAGTGACGTAAATTATTATAATATTAAGAGTCCATTTGAGAATTATTCTTTTTTGTATACATACTATATACATAAACTCACGCCTGTGTCGGCATGCCCGGAGGGTCAGGCAGAGACCAGGATATTAGTTAGTTTTATAACATGAAAAAATGTTTCATTTGAGTTTACACATTTAAATAGAGTGTTTCTTGAGTGCGGCCCTGAAGTTACCAAAAAAGTCCTCAGGTAAGAGGGGGAAAGCCTTAAATTGGTTCTTGAAATTCCTGGCTACCTATAGTACAAAGAATCCTAATTTGGGAGCCTTAGTAACCTTATTTTAGAATAAAGTTTTTTTCATTTCATTTCAATTCCTTACTTTTCCGGTTACGACACACCTATCAAAACAATTTTCAAAATTGCGATCCGTTTTGGATTTTATACCACCCTCATCATAAGCAGCCTATATACGTCCCACTGTAGGGCACAGGCCTTCTCTCAGGGAGAGAGTATGGGCTTAATCACCACGCGTGCCCACCGCGGATTGGCGATTTCAAGCGCTGAGGTATTGGAATAGCTCAGACACTCAGGTTTCCTCACGATGTTTTCCTTCACAACCCTATTTCGTGTTTAATGTTCGAATTATAAATCTGTATTGTTCGTTTATTTTAGCTTCCAGTTCTCAACTTCCCAGGTCAAAGATACAGCATGTTTCATTTCTAATTTCATGCTACCGCGCACTAGGTACGTCGCTATATCTCCCGCTCGAGAGTTCTGAAAAGGTTCGTAGCATGTGAAATCTGGCGCAAAACGAACGTCAGTTACACAAATACGGACTCAAGTGGCTTCTTTCAACTAAAAATCTTTTGTTAGGTCGCTGGCAGTCTTGGAAGCGTTCGGAGGTAAGAAGAGAAGAAAGTGGGCATGGATATGGCAATTTTTTCAGAAATATTTTTAACTTTCCGTACACCGTATGAAAAAAAACAGAACCCTTATAGGATCACTCGTGCGTCTATCTTTCCATCCGTCTGTCACAGCACTTTTACTCCGAATCTACCGAACGAAATCAGGTGAAATTTAGTACGATGGTGTAATCTTATAGGGCTCGTTATGAGGATCCCAAATAAATTTTTGTTATTATTGTAAAATAAATTGTTTTGATTTTATTCATGAAAGAAGACGAAACCTCCAAAGCTTACTGAGACTAAAATTTTGAAAAAAATACAAAATATTGTTCATCGCTTGTAGATTACAGAAAAACATATAAGAATTCTATCAATTGAACATACGTTCACTTACGGAAAATAGTTCACTAAAACACTAGATAGCGCTAGTCGAAGTTAACCCGCATCTTAAATAAAAACATTTTCCTTTGGTATTGTACGGAACCCTCTCCGCGCGAGCTCAACTCGCACTTGGCCGGTTTTGTTTTGGTTTATCTATCCTTTATACGTCCTATTGCAAGGTACAGGCCTTCTTTCAGAAATAGAGTATTGGTTTTATTATCACGCTTGCCCACCGCATATCAAGCGCTGAAAAATGAGGAATTTATATCGATGAAAATAATTTGTTTTGATTTGGAGACTTGACTGTTTCGTGAATTTCAAGTCTCGGCGTCACCTTCTGTTTTTCTGTGATGCTGATGAGTCTCGTTATTATAATAAATGTTCTTTCTTTCTTTCACCTAATATATCAACAAAAGTATACCGTTAATTTACTGTTTTATATTATTTTCAACTTGATAGCTTTACTCTTTCTTGAGAAGAACTGTACTGTCATAATACGAGGACATAATATATATAATAGTGTCATACCAAGACGGACAACGAAGTCATTGGTCGGAATAATTACCGGAATATCTCCATAATCACGTGTTTTGAGTTAAGTATGCAGAATTATTAAGAATTTAAGATTTTTTATAATCCCTAATGGTATAAGTCAAAACTTAATTGTAACTATTATAAAACGACTTCGAACAGTACAGAAACAATGATATTACTATGAATTTAATTTTTTTTAAACGTCAATGCTTATGGCATTAAGTCCGCCGCATTGTAATTTTTTTTAAGTGCAATAAAAGTATAAATAAACAAGTAAATAATTACTCAAAATTGAAATGATTCAATAATGATTTCGACCGACGATGTGATCCTGAAAATATACCGTCTTTATATAATAATTAAGGTGTCACTGATGAAAAACCTAGTATTGAGGCTAGCGATAACGAAGGGCTCATGATGTTGAATTATTACAACTAAACAACAACATACAGCTATATTCCATTGACATATACAAACACTAGCTTACTTGCAAATGTTTCCTTTATTTTATAAATACAAGGAATAGACAGACATCGAAATGGAGACAATAAAAGGATTATTGGAAACTTCGTAATCCTAAACATTCTAGAAAGTAAAACTGAGCACAGTCAGAAAAGTAATACCGCATCCAATCAAAGCCGAATCTTTCTTCTAACCTTACCGTATCTCTACTTACCGACTCTATTGTAAGGAATCCTCATAAATGACGGGCAATTCAAAATATTACGGAAAATGTGAATATAATTGGGGCCAGGCATTTTGTTAGTTTAACGACATAACGCATTACAGGCAAGTAACAAAGGCATGGAGCTCATTGTGAGTACTTGTTGACGTTAATAAATTATGTGAACCATAATCAACGTAGCCTCTAGACACCCATCATTGAACGGGCAATTCAAATTGGTTTACCAGGCAAAGGTTTATAACTTTTGCCTGAAAAACAATTTTTGTTAGAGACGTGATACTACCCTGCCGTAATACAGTTTATACTAGTACGGAGGGTGGTGGACCTTTTCTCACATGTAACCATTACTTACAGTTAATCCTCATCATCATCAACCCATTATGTCCCCACCGAGGGGCACGGGTCTCTTCCCTGAGGAAGGTATAGGCCATACTCCACCACGGGAGCCAAGTCCGGATTGGTGGAGGCTTGTAGACTAGTGGCTCGTCTACTGTCAGAAGTTGTCAAGCCGCCCTAAGGCCTCTGACTTGGCTTAACGACTGCCATCTATCGACAGCAGCCAGCACCAACAGCTTAACGTGCCTTGCGAAGCACGGAACCGCTCGGAAAAATGCCACTAGCGTTAGGCATAGACGGCGACCCATCCATGCACTGAACGCGCCCAGTGTTGCTTAACCTTCGTGATCGTTTAAGATCACTCAGGCAGCCGGGGCTACGAGCGATTAATCCTACTAACACCATATAAATGCGGAACAAGTGAAATAAATAAATTAAAAAAAAAGATAGTTTTTTTTTATCGGCAGCGTGCTATCCCTGGGATGCCAGCAATTCACGAGGATTAAACACATACATACCATTATTGTGAAGCGGTGGTAGCCCAGTGGGTAAAACAATGGGCTCGGAAGCGAGAGATCCAGGTTCGACACCAAGTGCGGGCATGTACCTATGACTTTGTTTATTTTCAAAGTTACGTACATCTGCGAGTTTGCGAATCTGCTAATACCACATGCTAACCGTGAAGGAAAACATCGTGAGGAAACCCGCGGTTTGGCTCCGCACTTATTGACTTCTCTTTCCTGTGGGCTAGGCCGACTAAGCCGTCAGGGTGGTATAGTTGCTGGGTGAGCCTACGAGTTATGGTAGCAATACCACTTGCTGACAATGAAGGAAAACATCGTAAGAAAACCCTAGTGTCTGAGGTATTTACATACATTAGCGCTTGCTACGTACAATGGCCCAACTATAAAGATAAGTGCGGAAATCTCAGGTCTAACTAGAACTACCAGTCGTTCAGTATAAAGACGTCCAATGTACTGATCTAAGTGCTTTCTATTTATCTATCTAACTAAAACCATTGAAATGTCATTGATGTGCTTTAGGCACAACCAGTTCGGTCTAGGTATCACCAACGCGTATGGCGAGTGAGTTGATACTTGAGGCCTGTTTCACTGCAATTTATGGTTTACTACGACTGTTCGATGTACATTGCAAAGTCTATCCCACAGATTAACTACGCAACAATCCGATTTACCTACGCAATGTACATCGGATTGTCATAATGAACTATGAATTGTAGTTTTATGAAACGCGGCCCAGGTTTTGACCAGCAGCGGATCTTAAAAAGAAACAGTAGAAACCATTTAACCGCACCAACCGATTGGGTTGTGTGAATGATCTAACTTATTCATGATAGTGGCGCTATAGTTGGAATGTTTAGTATTGGCCACTTTTAAGAATTTTCCACCGCTTTCGCGTCAAGCTCTAATATCGGACTATAATATCGGCAACGTATTCTACAGGTTGTAATAAAATCTCTATATCTTCGAAAAAGGAATGTTGTACTCAATTCTCCAATATGAGGTTGCCCGGAAGAAATTGCTATTAGCAATAAGGCCGCCAATTGTATCTTTTCTTTTGTCATTGCTGTTTCTGTAATTTTTTTTCCCGTATACAATAAATAATATTCTTATCTTATCTTACCCTACTCTTAAGAGATTAGTGATCTGTCAGGATAGTGGCAAGTGGCAGTTCTTGGTCTCTGCCTACTTTTAAAGTTTTCCATGTTGTCTACTTTTAAAGTTTTCCATGTAGTAAATTTAAAAATAATTTGATTTTGTTACACCCTGTATTAATAAAGTTTCTCTCTTTACTCTATCATATTTTCAAATCAAGAAATATCTTTTCTGTTTTATAAGAATTAGTCCTTCCTTTTCTTCAGCAAGTGGAGGAGCTAACGATGGAGGTTGACTGTCTGGAAAAAAATTCTGTGAGCAATAAGGCCGCCATTTGTTCTGTATCTTTGTAATTATTTTATGTTTGTGTTTTTTCTGGTGTACAGTAAAGAATATTATTATTTTATCTTATCTTATGTTAGTAGTACTATTAGTGGGTTCGAGTCCCATTGACTTTCTTTTGTAAGTGACGTACATTTGTGAATATGTAGTAGCAAGTTCACTTGCTAATAGTGAAGAAAACATCGTGAGGAGAACTGAATGTCTGAGGTGTTCATCACACCTTAGTGCTTGAAATTGTCAATCCGCAGTTGGCGCGCGTGGTGATTAAGCCCGTAATCTCGCTCTAAGAGAAGGCTACATAAAGAAAGTAGTTCTAATCCTCCCCTGCACCAGTAGACAGGTAAAAAAAAACAAAATAGTTTACGCCCATACAAATGAATGGCGCGTTTTTCACCGCGGACTAGAATTATTTTTTACTGGCTAAATAATAAAAAGTACTAGTCGCGGAGAAAAAGCTTTATCACCATTATTTAGATTTTGTTTCGAATCAGGCGTAACTTTGCGGAAATCCATAATAGCATTAAAATGTGAAAATTACTTTGTTAAAACCCCACAAGCACCATGCGGTTAGTCAATGCACCGCCCTCCCTCCCACTTTTTCAAGCAGAAGCAAGACACAAATACACTACCACCGTCACCAATACTTGTGTGAAAAAATGCGTTGCGACGCGTTTCGCCTCTAACACGAGGCATCCTCAGGCTCCGATGGTCGACTGACAAGTCACCATCGGAGCCTCCATTCTCGCTACGGCGAAAAGACCGATATACTCGTAGTCTTTGGCCACTCAAAATCAGAACTGCGCTCTGACAAAATAAGTGATAAGTAGTCAATCCAGTTTAACCAACTACATTGATTGATTCATTATTGATAAGGAGTGCTCTTATTTCGAATGTAATTGATCGACGCCGTGATACGCTCTACGCGTTAATGTTGTTTTTTGAACGATTGTGTTTTGGGGTTCTCGTGGACTGAAACGAGAAACAGGAAATCCGAAGATACTTTTTCATGTTATCGATACGATGTTACTGAGAGCAAACAATCGGCAGTGGCAGCATTACAACTTCCAAAGTTTTCGTAGAAAAAAAAACATAAAAAATTAAGTTTGATTCAATGCCGCAAACACTGGCTCCAATTCGCTAACGTCCGAGTACCATGGTCGGTTTTTAAAGCAACGGTTCTGATGATATTATTTACTACAATGTTTGATCTAAGGGCGCCCGCCAAATAAATGAAAAGGAAACATGTTTCTCGTAGGTAACAAAAAATTCAAATCAAATTAAAATTTAATTTTACCCCCTGTTATGTTGTTATACTTATTATGGATATATTCAGTTTGATGCTCCGCATGCGAATGAGTTTTCTATAAATACGACCAACCACCGTTTCCCGAATTAAGAATTCCCTGAAAAAATATTTATATACATAGCTCTTATTAACGCTTCATTAACTGTTTATTGCACACCAGTAATAAAATAATATCAGCCTGTTTTGTTATAGTTTGAGCAATGATGAAACACAGCGATATTTACACATAAATTCACGTTAAAGCGTTAATTTGTTTTTTTTTTTGAGAAAAAAGTATTAACAGCCTAAATAAGTCACAAACTGGGTACCTCGCTTCATCATCAGCCGTTTGACGCCCACTGCAGGACATAGGCCTCCCTCATGGTTTTATTACCATGAGGGGGTTTGCCATAATCGCCACGCTTGGCAGGCGGGTTGGCGATCACAATATGTGGTTGGAATCTCAGGAAGACGCTGCTGCCCATCTCCTGGTAATTTATTTCCTTAGTCGCCTTCTACGACATCCACGGGAGGAAATGGAGTGACGCTATTCTTAATCCGGCGCCACGCGGTACCTCGCTTACAGTCTTCAAAAAGGAAAGATATGTAGAGAGAGATAGAAAAGAATAAAGAGGAAACGTAAACGTTGCTCAGCTGTCATCAGAACCATTTTTTTTTACTTTACCCATTTTTTACGCTGTGGAAAGACATCGTGAGGAAGCCTGAGTGCATGCGGTGTTCACATGCCTCAGCGCTTAAAATTGCCCTACAGCGCGACGCATATAATGTTATACTTTATTGTACACAAGAAAGAAATATGTTACACATACAACAAAGCAATAAAAAAAAAAATTACCCCCATTTGGTACGGAACCCAAAATTATATTGGCCTTTTTTAAAGCACTGCTCCAGATTTTTTCACACACGAAGATGCCATTATAATTATCAGTTAAACATCTTTGTTTTAGCCGTGACTTGCAGTTTTGGTCAAACTTTCGGTTTAAAAGTTTAGTTAGGAGTGAACAGTAAAGTTAATGTGTCAGGAACAGGGAAAAACCTGCGAATATCGTGCTGGATTCGGAATTTTAAATATAAATAAAATAAAATAAAAAAATAAGTAATCATGTGATAAGCTGTGATGGCATTGTGATAAGCTGCAGTACCGGAGCGGTAGAACGCCGGCTTCTCATTCGGGGAGCCGTGGGGTCGAATCCCGGCATGTACCAATGAAATTGTTTTCTGAGTAACGTACATTATTTTGTGAAGTTTTAGTAGCAATACCACTCGCCAACAGTAAAGGAAAACATCGTGAGGAAACCTGAGTGCCTGGGGTGTTCACACACCTCAGAGCTTGAAATTGCCCATCCACGGTGAGGACGCGTGGTGATTAAAGCCCATACTCTCTCTCTGAGAGAAGGCCTGTGCCCTGCAGTGGGACGAATACAGGCTACTTTAAAAAAATCGTCGTTGCCTATAAAATGCAGAATTCCTCAAACAAGTCAATAAAAAGAGTTTGCATCTTACAATAACTTTCGTTCTGAATAAACGTTTTTTTCACAGATGTGACTGTTTGATAAGAGAACGTTGTGGACTGAAAGAGGATGTAGTGACTACAATTGAGAAGGAAATGTTGCGTTGGTTTGGACATGTGGAGAGAAGGGTGATGGATGGTAGGATGGATGGTGGATGAAGGAAAAAAGATTGACGAAACAAATACATCGAGCGAATGTCCGTGGAAGGGCCGGTAAGGTTCGTCCCAGGTGGACATACTTCGACCAAATAGGGGATGTATTAACAAAGGGTAAGATAAAAAGTACCCGAAACCGGCGTGCGTGCGTGCAACGACAAATAAATGTTGAGAAAGTGAAAGTGATCTGTCAGGATCGTGGCAAGTGGCAGTGCTGTCTCTGCCTACCCCTCTGGGATACAGACGTGAGTTTGTGTACGTATGTGAGTATGTGATTTACTTTGGGAAAGTTACAAAAAATTAAATAATAAATAACTTGAGCAAATAGGGCCGAAAAGTTCTCGAACGGAGACCACATATCGGCAAGCGCAGCGTAGGACGACCAGCCACAAGATGGACAGATGACCTCATCCAAGTGGCAGGAAGATGCTGAATGCAAGCCGCTTCCAACCGGTCTTTTTGGAAATCCATGGAGGAGGCCTATGTCCAGCAGTGGACTTCTTTTGGCTGAATAATGATGATGAGCAAATAGAAAAAAACAGTCATTTAAATTGTTTTATAGCTTTGAAATACCGACTCGCTATGTAGCCCTATGTAGTAGCTCTAGGCTACAGATGTAACGCACTCGTGTATAAAAAAGGCTGGCCGCAGAAACTCAATCATTCGTTTCCCGACAGCGAAATGAAGTTTCCCATTTGTGTCAAAACAAAAGAGTGGTTAGCAGAAACAAAAAAAAAAGAAAATTGTAGCATGAAAAAAAACGCAAACGCATGCACCCGTATTCGGTACCGATCGCAAACAAAGCTCCCATAAAATATGTACCGAGCGCAACGAAACAAATTTATCGGAAACCGCTGGAACACTCTGTCTCTACGCGGGAATGAAAATAGAAAGGTACAAAAGAACCAAATAAAACCCATTTTTTTTATATAAAAACAAACCGTCTTGCCTATCTATAAAAACACGATACCTTAATTAAAACACTCGATAAAAGCCGATTAAATTAGTCTGTGGTGGAGATTTTATAAGAAAATACGTAGTGACAGATTGAATAAACTGCTTCTGAGGAGTGCTTTAGACGAATCGTGTTTGTTTAAATAAGGCCGAAAATGTTTAATCAATAAACGTCAAAGCCGTCAGCTTCAGAATAAGTAGATTATGTGGATAAGAAGCCAACAAAGATACTTTATGGAAATTCTTTTCAAAACACGTTTAAAGTTAATTAACAAGGTATAACTTAAAATTACTACTCATCAATGTGTTGAACACTAGATACAATGGTCTTCGTTAACATTATTTTAATACCAATTGTCTTCTTAATGACCCTTAATGTTATAGGTAGTAGGCGTTTTTGCACAGTGTTCTAAACAAATTTTTTTAATTACTCTGAAAAATGAGGGTACTGATGACTACTTGACAGAAGTGAAAACTTGTATGATTTCCTAAAGACTGACTGGAGCCGGATATACTCGATTCAAGATCACCGAACAGATGGAGTCAAATATATCCGATTCAACGTCACTGACCCGAGCGTGACGGTTGAGTTTCATTGAGTGCGTCTATAGAAGTTTTCATCCCGCTTGCTACTAACCTTTTTAACTTTGTGGCTCGCACTTAGTCTTCAGCTCACCACGAAGAAGAGTCAACTACATGACATTTGTAGTTATTTAATTGAGTTGTGGTGAGCACATGCCAACTCTGCGCGCGCGCTACACGCTCCGACATTTCTGCATCGCGCATGCAAAGTGTCACATGACATACCATAAATGTAACGTCCGAAGAACAACGGTTGGACCAGCCCGGCTGTCCCAAAAATTAACACAGAAAGAGACATTTTTTTTTAAACTGAGATATAGGTACCCCTATTACTTACTAGTGGAAATATCTCGGTTTACAAAAAATGTCCTTTAAGTATTTATTTTTGGGTCGGCCGAACTGTCTTCCAGCATACGATCTGCCCGGTGGGAAATTCCCTTTATAGTCAAACAGCAAGAGCACGATCATCCGCTCCGACTTATAGAGTGATATTGAAGCGGTGGTACCTAATGCATCGGTAAAAACGCTTTTATCACTTGCACTGACTTTGTTTACTAAGTTACGTACAGAACAATAAATTGTGAATTTGCAGTAGCAATATAAGTCCGCGTAAATCTAAAAAAAATCTAAATACCACTCGCTAACTGTGAAGGAAAACAGTAAG